>CM030874.1:2406371-3073529 GCA_018132145.1 Boehmeria nivea var. tenacissima | reverse complement strand
TGGGTGGGCCGGTTGATTAGGTATTGGTAGGTCTTGGGCTGCCGGTGCCGGAGGCACAGGAGGTTGCCTAGTCAAGTCGTTGAGGCTGGTGAGGAGTTGTTCGAGGGTCGTGGTTTGCGTAAAAATCAACTCGTCTCTTTGCTGTGCAGTGTCATGTTGCTCTTGTAGCATCCGGCGGACTTCATCCAGTTCACGGCGAACAGCCGCTGGAATTGCTCTGGGCGGCATAATTCACGGGTTTTCGGTGGTAACCTACAGGCACGCATTTTGTTAGTCCCTTGACTTTGTCAACTTCCTTAAATTACTTATTATTTTTGAACAAGCAAGCAACCAAGATTGAATGGAAATATATATATATATATATAAAAAAAATTTTATATAAGGGTGGCTATTTCTGGCTTATAACAAAGTATGAAACATAGACCAACATTCGTTTGTACAAATATATATATATATATATATATATTTCGATGGTAATTGATCATAGTAATAATTGGATCACAATACTTATAAATTTTTGATTCTTTCTATTAAATCGGGAATATGTAAGTCTAGGCTATGAGGCCTTTCATTTAAAATTTACCCAATTACATATCGTACTGCAAAAGGAAATAGAGTTATAATAGCCGAATAGTAATAGTAATAGGGTTGCTTCTCCTGGAGCAAAAGTCAAGGTCATAACAAAATGCGCTTCATCGAGCGTACAAATCCTATCAAGGTAGTAAAGCCTAAAGTCATCTAATCATCCTGGTGTGGCGCCGGATCAGCGTCATCGTCGAGTTCCTTATCAGTGTCGTGCTCGGAGGGGTCCTCTTCTTCTTCGGAGCTATCGTCTGCGTGTTGTGCTGCTACCTGTGTGGGTTCCACGTTTGGTGCGGGGGCCAATTGATCGGGCTGAGCAGGAGCAGAAGGTCCTGGCATGTCGCGATTTACGGTTGCTAGCTGAGGTGGCATATACGGGTTACGTGCAAAACGAGGACGACGGTTCTCTGGTCGAGGAATTGGAGGGTAGATTTGGTCAGCGTACTCAATGTAGGCTCTCCTCATGGACTCAAAGGTCCGAAAAGGTGGATGCAGGCGAGGAGGTTGAAAATATGGGTGAATACCTCTCGAGAAGACCTGAATACAAAGTAGGCCTCTGATGCCGTGTTCGGGGTAGGTGTTCACCATCTCGGTGATAAAGCGGTCACTATACGCCCGAATGGTCTCTCCACCACGCTGGTAGAAACGATCGGCTCGGCGAGTCCACGCGGTCATGTCGTCGATCTCATGAAAAGCGGCGGACATACTTATGGAGAAAATAACCCAGTCGTTCTCATGTCCAATCTGAGCCTCCCTCTCGGGCCAGTGTTGGAGGGCGGGTCCTCGGAGTAGAGTCTGGGCGATGTCGACTCGGTATTCTTCTAGAATCCTAAATGACCTCATCCAGCTAAGAGTCTGCATCTCCCAATCTCTGAAAGGCGTAGTGTTCTCCTCTCCAGAGTATGTGGTCGCATGGGGCGGAACAAGACCCATGTACTCGGCTAGGGCCTGGAGAACTGGGACGGGTCCAGCTGCGCTATGCTGGCCAGAGTCTGCCGATGGCGTGTTTGACGGTTGATTCACCTCAGACATCCTGCATCGTCGTTTGTCAGAAAAGTTATATATATGTCTACACGCATACAGGGAAAATACACTCTAGAACCCTAACTAATAGAAAGAAACTACTCTTGGTGCATTTCTACTTGCTGACGAGGAGGCGTGTGTGGCGAGTCTTCAGAATCGGCTAAACCCGGGCTCTGATACCAAAAATTCTGTCACGACCCAGCGCTAGGCCGTAGGCCGCGACAGAGGGGTTTTCTTTCTATTAGCTACTATAATCTTACTTAAAAACGTAAAACATAAATTACTTTATAACATAACGAGCTCGCATTTTTTTTTTTTTGTAATACGAAAGTTTAAATCTCTTTCCTTAGTCAAAACACATCCACCTGACTTCTCTTGAGTTCAGGAAAAAGGGCCACCGTTTTCTCTCAAGTTCGGGGCCTCGGGATTCAGTCCCGGTCTCAATATTACAACAATGTTCTCAAAATATAATGCGGAATTAAAAACATATAATATGCCACGGGAATTCATTTCTTCTTCTAAAATGCCACAGACACCGCCCGCCGCCAGCTCGTAGTCCTGTCACTGTTCAGCTTTAGCTTTTCCCTTACCTACAACACCAAGGAAACTAATGAGTTGATAAACTCAGTAAGGGCAAACTATACTATCTGAAATATGCAATGCAATGCAACAATGATACAATCCATTCAAACCAAAATACAATAATGAAAAGAATCTGATCGTCTCGGGATGATCAAACTCTACTGTTACCATTCTTTCTGTGAGTTGCCACTTCTAGAGGCTACTCTTCTTTCTTTCTTTCTTTCTAGCATTATACTTTTACAGCCGTTGTAGTAGTTGTTATGCTTACATGATTGATGTCTGGGATCCACTGATGGTAACTGCTTTTTTCAAAATGTGCGCACCACGGGGAGAGGGCCAAGTCTCCCATATATTCAACAATGACATTATCCCGAGGGACGGCTCTCACTAGGAGCCTGGCAGTACCATCGACGTTAATTTCGTTTTCTATACTTTTACTTTCCATCATGATCTCTCTCTCTTGGAGGATCAGGAACTAGATAAGAGGCGTTGGAGTTTTCTAACGATAACATAAAACACAACATTTGGACTGCTCAAGAGTCCTTAGAGTTTTGGCCTCTTGTCTCGGGGTACTATGACCCGCACGTACTATTTCGGGATTTCAATAACTAACAACAACAAGACTCGGTTGTGTTTTAGCCCTAATCTTACTCTGGTTAGAACCCGGCATCATTACACGCACGGTTCAAGGTCCGGCAGTATTAACATTTTATTCTTGTCTTATTCTAGTATTATCACATAACAAGACATGACAGTACATTGTACGTTCTTTTATGTTCCTGTTTTCTCTTTCGCATTTTATTTCTCATTCTAGGGTTTCACTTCGGCTTCTTTACTTCTTTTAAACAAAGCATGCATATAGTTAAGCGTTTCGAGATGTGTAAGTAACAGCCTAACATACAAGCACATTCACACACAACTTGGTGCTGTAGGTGCATTGCCACTTACCTTGTGTAAGCGTTGAATCTCTCGAATTTCTTCGAGTGTCACTTGCGAGCTCTGACCACTTGTTCTTCTTTAGTCCTTTAAATAAAAAGGAACTACTCTCGTTAGTTCGCTTATTTCATTGACTGAGAGCGAAACTAATTTTCTAAATTAGACACAGTATTGCTTCGGACTCTTCTATATATATATAGTCTTAGTAACTCTTCTCGAGAGTTTCCTAATCAAAACATGCGGTTGACTTAGGCTCGGGATAGAACTTTCACGGACTACGAGTCCGGACTGAGCCTTGGTCCACTTGACCAATTTTTCTCCTTCATCGTCTCTTTAAAATCATTTATTCACAGTATAAGGATTAACAAATTTTACTATAATTCTTAAGATTTCAAAGCGTTCGTTTAGCTGATATTTGGTTTCACTAGAACGCAACATATTAGGTTTTGAAATCTTCCTTTACCATGGCAGTAGCTTCTAGGTATTCAAGGGTATTTATCATCCTTATATTCACCGTCATCGAAGCGTAAAAACTCCACGTTGATAGAGTTTGTTATATTAAAGTCGTTTTGTTACTACACTAGCGTTAGGGTTTAGAACTCGCCATTTTAGGCCAAGACCTTTGACGTTCTTTTTACCCATGCTAATTACATTAAATGGACAGTAGCTTCTAGGTATTTAAGGGTATTTATCATCCTTATATTCACCATCATCGAAGCATTATAATATTCATCCCATACTATCTTTTAAAACGGCGCATTTTCCGAACTACTCACGGTTTCACCAAACCGATCACGTAGCATCTTTATTTTGCAAAATATATTTTTCTAACTCTTAAATACATTAAGGGCAGAGAATAAGAATATGGAGATGGGGTTCATAGTCCATTTTAAATTTCTCAAAGAGCTTAGGTTCGAAATCATTCAAAAATCCTAGTTCATGTTTTCCACGGTTCTCGCGGTTTCGGTACGACGATCCGTTGGAAATCGTCGTGCTTAAAATCCTTTTAAAAATACATTCATCCCTTTATCAAAGTATTCGTGCTTAAAATCCTTTTAAAAATACATTCATCCCTTTATCAAAGCATGCAAGGGCAGATATTAAAGCATGTAGAAGATAAAAATGGCCCAAAGAAAACATGCATAGCCGAGACACACACAACACCACAAAACGCCATGCACATACACACACGAGCTTCGAAAGCTAGGGATTCTAGCTTAGCTTGGATCTACCATCAAGCATGCTAACATGCAACTAAGCTATTACAACATTTCTAACCAAATACATCAAGAGGCTTAACATAAATGAAAACTAAGCTCAAACTAACTGAAATCATAAGGTTTAGAGGTTCTTATACCTAGCTTTTCTCGGTTGAGATTTTGGTGGTGTTCTATGTGTTGTGCTCGGCTTGCTCCTACTTTTTCCACCTCAAGATCAAAGCTTAATGCTATGATGGTCTAGGGCAGAGGAGAGACAGTGAGGATGAGGGTTAGAGGTAAGAGAAACTCATCAAAACAACCATGCATGTCATTCTTGAAAAGCTTACCTAAGTTCTCAAGCACAAATCTTCAACTTTCTCTTTTATTTTCCTACTATGGCCGAGCTTTTCCAAGGGTTGATCTTCCAAGATCAAACCTCGTGAACCTTTGGGTGGTCTAGGACAGAGGAGAAAGCTTGTTTTAGGAGGGTATTCAACATGCAAACTAGTATTTTACCTTAGTGTGACTATGAAGCTTGAAAGCTTTTACTCTTCTTCTCTTCCTTCCAAAAACCGACCACCTCTCTCTCTCCAACTCCAAAACTCTTTCCTTTCTCTCCTCTCTCTCTCTCTTGCTCGGCCTCTCTCTCTATTTTTCAGAAATAGGAGTGTAAAATGAGAACAAGAAGTGTATGGGTTCTATTTATAGGCAAATGAGAAGCTTGGTTAACAAGCTCTAAATCTACACTTTCTCTCTCTCTCTAAAATCCGACCCTCTCTCTCTCTCCTTCTCAATTTCTGTTCATATTTTCTTATTTATTAATTTGTTTAATTAATTGGCTGCACAAATCTCGGCCATTAGTTCAAAAATTAGCTCATCCAATGGCTCAAGGTAAGGAAGAGCATCATCATTACACTATGCCTCTTCACTCCACATTTTTGTCTTATTCTTTTGTCTCACTCTTGGCACTAATCTCTCACCTGGTTGGTCCACATTAATTCAGCTTATTTAGCTAATATTGCTGCACTATGGTCGAATTTTTCCACTAATAATATTGTTCCGACATTGCTAATCACCAAAATACGAACCGTCGTATTTTCAGTATTTTCCAATACTGTGTGGGACGGTTCCAGTCTAAAAAATTGACAGAATATATCTCCGTCACTGTCTAATTAATCTAATAACATATATTTATTAATCTAAGGCTGTGCTACCCTCAGGAAAATTCCGAGAGTTGCTTTAGACGCGACGGTGACTATACCGTCCTCTTTTTATTTTTGCTGTGTTTCTCAACTTTCTACCTTTCTGCATTTCTATGTTGCCGAGACTTTAACGAGGCTATGATTGACTTGAATGTATTCCTTTCATAGGAATATAATTCTTATTTCGAAATTCTAGTGGTCGTTTCAGCTCGCTCTCTATGAATTTTCCGTTGTTTACGGTAGTTTCACGACTTTACCGAAATCTTCTCGTTTCAGATTCGTTTTAGATCAAAATGACTTCAAATTTTAAACAACGACTAATCATGTGACTTTGAGTCATTTCCTAGCCTTAGAAAGTGAATTCATCCATACGTTTTCGTTTTTAACATAATTTGGGGCAAAAATATAATTTTTTGAAAGTTCAGGGCTTTTGTGCAATTAAGTCCAAACTAAGCCGAACCTTATTTTTAACCCTACTGTTTTGCAAGGTATATTTTTCTAATGTATGTAATTAACAAGAAATCAGATTTTCATTCTTTATTTATGATTCGAGATAAGATTGAAAATGTTAAAACAAAAGGCTATATTATAATCCTTTATCATGTTTACACCCCGGCTTTGAGTGAGTAGGATAATCCCCGGGATGGGGTTTACAACAATAGCTACCAAGCTTCTTTGGGAATGGCTCCGTATGAAACTTTATATGAAAGGAAGTGCCAATCATCAGTCTGTTGGTATAGAATCGGGCAATCTCATCGGTACCAAACGGACTTCACTAGAGGAACGTTAAAAACAGCGAAGATGATCAGGCAAAGACTAGAGACTGTACAAAGTCGGCAGAAGAGTTATGTGGTTAAAATAAGAAGACCCCTAGAATTTCAAGAGGGCGATGCCGTTTTCTTAAAGATGGCATCCGTCAAAGGCATGATGAAATTTGAAAAGAAGGGGAAACTAAGCTCAAGATATGTGGGACCCTTTGAGATCATCGAACGAATTGGGAAGGTAGCATACAAGTTAGCCCTCAGCTTCGAGCTATCTTTAGTAAACAATGTGTTCTACATATCCATGATGAAGAATTACGTGCCCCAGCCATCCCACGTGCTGATCCAAGAATTGATTGGACTATCCAATAATTGGTAGAAGTCCAAGAAGACCTGACCTACAAAGAAAAGCCAATAAAAATCTTGGATAGACAAGATAAGATACTGAGAAATAAGGTTATAACCATGATTAGGGTCCTATGGAGGAACCAAAAGATAGAAGAAGCTACGTGGGAATGTAAAGAAGATATGAAGGCTAAGTATACTGAATTGTTTTGATTCTCGTTGCGTTAATTTTCGAGGAAGAAAATTTCTAAGGTGGAGAGATTGTGAAACCCGACCTTTTTATAATGTTCCACTTTCCAACTTAATATTCATAAATGTTTGAATTTAATGAGCGAGAAATTTTTCCCAACATTTGTTTTATGATCCTCACAATGTATATTTTTAATGCAATTAACGGTAGAGTCGTATCGGAGTAATTAAATAATCGACGAGCCGACATGTAGTTTTAAGAAAAACTACATGCAGTTTGTAGTTGAGAAAGAACTACAAGTAATTTAGAAAGGAATGACATGCAGCTTAGTAATTTGAAGAAGAGTAAATACCACAAGTATCTTTTGCATTTTACTAAAATTTCCAATTTATATCTTAAGTTTATGATAATATAAATTTTACCCTTTATGTTTTTTAAATTGAACAAAATATATATCCAAACACATATAAAATTTTCATACTGCAACTGTATTTTTCTGTTCTACTGTTTGAACAAGATACTAAAATCTTTTTGACACTTTAAAGAAAAAGATTATATTTTTTGATCAATAGAAAATCATAATAAGGTATATATTTTGTTCAATTAAATTAACTAAGAAAATTTCGTATTTTTAAAAAACTCAGAGATAAACGTGGAATTATGTATACTCTGATTCCATGAAAATTTCATATTTATTTGATTTATGAAATCTGATTACAAACAGTCGATAATCGGGAAGCCGCTGTTGATTTACTTGGCAAGAGTAGCAAATGCTATCGTAGTACTTTCGGCGCAAGATGATGAACAAGGTAGGAAAAAATCCATCTACTATGTTAGTAGGAAACTACACGATGTAGAGAAACATTATCCTTCGTCAAAGCATGCTTGCCTCATTTTGGTGTACACTTCTCGATAGCTTCGTCACTATTTTATTTCTCACAAGCTACTTTTAATAGTAAAATCTGCCCTATTCGTTTTCTCTTTGCGAAATCCATCCTCTCCGGAAGGCTAGCAAGATGGCTACTTCAATTGTCAGAACTTGACTTCGCATGCGTAGTGCCAAAAGTAATTAAAAATCAAGCAGTGATAGATATAGTTACTATGTTCTCCGGAGATGCAAAAGAACAAGTAGAAGAGCAATTTCCATTAAGAGCACTAGACATCACTATGAGCACCACTTTACTTGACTCCGAAAAAGGAATATGGACACTTTTCTTTGACGGGTCCACCGTTGGAGGAAAAGAAGGCGCCATAGACGTGCTAACAAGCCCATAAAATCACACTTTCACTTGGTCTTTCAAGTTGAACTTTCCATGCACCAAAAACATATAATAATACGAAGCATTCTTGTTCAGATTATCTATGTCTCCAGACATCGGGGCTAGTATCATACCGTAGCTAATTCATATATTTATTTCATTATTACATATTGGCCTACGTTACTATTACATACATTGTGCATTAGCCCATATTATCATACTATATTCTAACCTACAATTATATTACGTTATATTATACAATACTAACATAATATATTATACTATATTACACTAATATATTATACTATGCTATATTATACTATTACATTATACTATATAATGTTGTAATTAGCTATACTCTACTATATATGAGGTACAAAATAAGTATCATCCTAACACACTACTCCTCTAATATATATATATATATATATATATTATTTGCCTTATATGGTACTACCATCTACTATAGATATATATTTATATTTTCATACTTTACTTTTTAGCAATTCATATTTTTGTAACTTAGGCTCTTGTCCTGTACTTTATTTTTCTCGTATTTTACGTTTCTGCAATTCATATTCTCGTAACTTTATATTTATACAATTTATATTTCAATATTTTTACATTTCTTGTGTATTTGAGTGTATGTACACTTCACCATATACTCGGATACCCTTTTAATCGGTCGTGGATTAGGAATGTGGAGAGATGCGTTTATTTGGCCCGCGTATCGCACTATGTGTCCAAAACTGTCATATATAGATTTGACATTGAGTTGTACCGATGACATGACCTTAGTCGATATAGGTAGATTTGACCCATGTGACATCCCGATGTCATGCCATTTCTATGGTCATTATCCAAGACTATGACAGTTATTATTATCCGACCCCACATAATGGTGTACTGTTAACATTAACATATGGAATCGTGGCGTGGCTTCAGCCCGTCGCATTATGATGTACATAACCGTTTGGTGGAACGTTCCTATGTGCCTCCATTAACCCAAAGGAAATAGGGCGTTATATGACATAGTTACTTTGTCGTGACATTACATGACGTAAATAAACAAACCGTTTGGAGAAGTGTCCCTGTCCACTTCATATAAATCCGACAGGTTTATATCCTACTTATTTATATCACTATTGATATTTACATGTTTATACATTATGCATGTCATGGCATATTAGTCTTTTCCATATTATATTACGATTACATACGTCCTTATGATGCTTGTTTGCATACTTTATTTGCCATCCCATGTTTGTTCGCTTTATTAGCTCGTTATACTCAATACTCATATGTTATATTTCATAAGATAACATGTTAAGCAAAGTACTTTGCTATTATATAGTTTTATACATGTTTTGTTTATCATTTCTATGTTCACGTAGTATAACAATGGTAGGGTCCACCTTACATGTTTATGTGACATTATTTGACTACGTGCATAGCCCTAATTATAGAAGTCGTCATGACTGTGGAATCCGACATTTTTTCAATTTAATATTCCCAAATATTTGAATTTAATGAACGGAAAGTTTTTCTCGATATTTATTTTATGATCGTCATATTGTATATTTTTAATGCAATTAACAGTAGAGTCATATTGGAGCAATTAAATAATTGACGAGACGACATGTAGTTTTAAAGAAAACAACATGCAATTTGTAGTTGAGAAAAAACGACAAGTAATTAGAAAGGAACGACATGCAGTTTTGTAATTTGAGGAAACTACATGTAGTTTAAGGTCCTACAATTAGTATTGATGAACACAAAGGTCAAGACTGAACACAGACATCCCGCTGGTAAATTACAACCCATAGAGTTGCCAAAATAGAAATGAGACCAGATCACCATGGATTTTGTAGTTGGATTGCCTAGAATAGTCGAGGGATATGATGCTATTTGGGTTGTTGGTGATCGGTTGACCAGGTCAGCTCATTTTAAATCAATCAAAGTCACCTTCTCAATAGAGCGACTTGCCAAGATCTACGTCGTGAAAATTGTCCGTCGTCATAGAGTTCCACTCTCTATTATATTAGACGGAGATACTCGGTTCACTTTGTAATTTTGGAGATGCATTCTATAGGCATTACAGATGCAACTCAAATTTAGTATGGCATTCCACATGCAAACAGATGGTCAATCACAGAGATCCATCCAAACACTCGAAGGCATCTTGAGAAGTTGCGTTATGGATTTTGGTAGATCATGGAACAAGAAGTTGTCACTGATCGAGTTCTCGTACAACAATAGCTACCAAGCTTCTTTGGGAATGGCTCCGTATGAAGCTTTATATGAAAGGAAGTGCAGATCATCGGTTCATTGGTATAGAACTGAGCAATCTAGCCAGGACCAAGCGGACTTCACTAGAGAAACATCGAAAGCAGCGAATATGATCAAGCAAAGACTCGAGACTGCAAAAAGTCGGTAGAAGAGTTACGTGGACAAAAGAAAAAGACCCTTAGAATTTCAAGAGGGAGATGTTGTTTTCTTTAAGATGGAATCCCTCAAAGGCATGATGAGATTTGGAAAGAAGGGGAAACTAAGCTCAAGATATGTGGGACCCTTTGAGATCATCGAACGAATTGGGAAGGTAGCATTCAAGTTAGCCCTCAGCTTCGAGCTATCTTTAGTACACAATGTGTTCTACATATCCATGATGAAGAATTATGTGCCCCAGCCATCCTACGTACTGATCCCGAAATTGATAGAAGTCCACGACGACCTGACCTACAAAGAAAAAATCGATAAAAATCTTGGATAGACAAGATAAGATACTGAGAAATAAGGTTGTACCCTTGAATTAGGGTCTTATGGATGAGCCAAAAGATAGAAAAAGCCACGTGGGAACGTGAGGAAGATATGAAGCGTGAAGAAGATATGGAGGCTAAGTATCCTGAATTGTTTGATTCTCGTTAAGTTAATTTTCGAGGACGAAAATTTCTAAGGTGGGGAGATTGTGAAACCCGACCTTTTTATAATGTTCCACTTTCTAATTTAATATTCACAAATGTTTGAATTTAATGAACGAGAAATTTTTCCCAACATTTGTTTTATGATCCTCACATTGTATATTTTTAATGCAATTAACAGTATAGTCGTGTCTGAGTAATTAAATAATCGACGAGACGACATGTAGTTTTAAGGAAAACTACATGTAGTTTATAGTTGAGAAAAAACTACAAGTAATTTAGAAAGGAATAGCATACAGCTTAGTAATTTGAGGAAGAGTAAATACGATAAGTATCTTTTACATTATTGAAATTTCGTATTTATACCATGAATTGATGATAATATAAATTTTACCCTTTAGTTTTTTTAAATTGAACAAAATATATATCCAAACGCATATAAAATTTTCATACTGTAACTGTATTTTGCTGTTCCACTGTTTGAACAAGACACTAAAACCTTTTGACACTTTAGTGAAAAAATTATACTTTTTGATCAATAGAAAATCATAATAAGATATATATTATGTTTAATTAAATTAACTAAGGGTAAATTTCGTATTTTTAAAAACTCAAAGATAAACGTTGTATTTCAATTAAACATAGAGGATACTTATGGTATTTACTCTTTGAGGAAACTACAAGTAATTTAACGTCGAAGGAAAAACAAGTAGTTTTGATAGAGACTTCAAGATATATTAAATTAGTGTTTTTAGCTAGAGGTTATTGTTAGTATAGATACTTACGTTAATTCATAAAATTAGGTTTTCCTGTTCCCGACACTACCTAGCCGTTAAGCCTTCGAACACTTGACTCAATGTGAGTACAACCTCACTACAGTACGAAATAATTCAAAAGAAAGATTTATGTTATTCAATGTATAATGTAACGTATGTATGTTATGTGAGGCATGTTATGAATGATAAATGTTTACATGATGAAAATCTCAAAGGTTACGATATCATGTTTCATAATAATAATTTATAAGCATGATTATGATGTTTTTAAAGTTGATGATTAGATAATCATGATGTATGTCACTTAATTAATCAAGTGTCGTACCGCTCGTTCTCTTTATATCGATCAAAAGGTATTAACGAGACGGTTTAATAAAATGTTATGACGTTTTGGCCTTAGTCTTCGAGGACTTGTACACCCTCGTTGACTATTAGTCTTGCTCGCTCCCCCGATGTACGTACACTATGATGAGGATCGTAATGAATAATAAGGAATAATTTATCATGAATTGCATAAATTATATTCTGTGAGATAATAGTTGTTATTCATTGGCATTTTATCTCACACGTTTTCCTCCGTACTGTAGATGAGAAACCTATAGTGTGAATAATAGATTGTGCAACAACTGTGCAAGGTAAGCGAGCGGGGGACGGAAAGGCTACGCAAATTATTTTTCGCATTTTGAAGATAATTAAATTACTATGTATTTATTTTAGTTTCAAGACAAGTTATATATGTTATTATATGTTTAGTATGACGATTATGTTGAACAAGTTTCTTAACTAATAAATTATGTTATTAATCTTATAGGTTTTATTATGTTCTTTTTACAAAGTATATGTGTGAGTTTAAAAAAATATTATGATTTTTTCGTCTAAATTAAAGTAAAGTTTACCGTTAAATGATGATTCAAAAAGTTGGATCGTAACACTGACATCATATATCTCATCACGTAAATCGAGGAGTTTATCACCAAAGTTACTATTTTGAATGACTCTCCATTGGTATTCTTTCTTCTTATCTTACTTGTCTACTCACATATCATTGTCCTCTAGGACCATACTACTGTCCTTTATGATCATACATACTACTGTCATCTGAGATTATATTATTGTCCTCCGAGACTCTACTATATTATCGTCCTCGGGGACCATTTATGCTGCTGTCCTCCGAGACTGCCTATTGTGAGTGGATTATTGTGTTGCTCGCACATACGCTTGTCCTCTGAGACCAATTTATGTATAGGATTCTATGGTTATCACAAGAGTATATTGGCATAAATATATAATTTTTTTTCTTTAAGCTTTATTTGATCTATGCATAAGGGATAATTCCCCATTCTTTATGCTACATGTACTTACTCATTCCTTCTATAACGATACGACTTTCGGACCGTTACTATACTTTAAACTTTACTTTACTTATGCAGAAAAATCGTACATTTTTTAAATATATATACATATACTTTAAAAAGAACATAATTATACTTTCAATGATAATAACATAATTTATTATTTAAGAAACATAAATGTCATAATAACATATAACTTGTCTTGAAACCGAAATAAATACTTAATAAATTAAATTACTTGAATTTGCAGAAATTAATTTTGTGTCTTTCTATAACCCGCATCGCTCATATTGCACTGCCATTGCACAATTTAGCTATCATACCATAGGATTCATACCTACAGTACGAAAGAAAAATGTGTGAGCTAAAAGCCCAGTGAATAACAACTATTTTCTCACAAAATATAATATATTCAATGTATGATATTTTATTTTTTATTATTTATTCATCATCTAATATTATCTTTCATTCTAGACGATCCTCATCATGGTGTACGTACCTTGTGAAGAGCGGTCGATCAATACTCGACGATAGTGTACAAGTCTTTGCGACTGAAGCTAAAACATCATAACTTTTCATTAAAACCGGTTCCTTAATGTCATTTGGTCGAAACAAAGAGAACGGGCGGTAAGACATGCTTTTAATTTTAGTTATCACTTGATTATTTAAGTGACATGCATCATGAACATTGAACTTTAATAGCATCATAATCATGTTTATAATTTATAAATAACATGATATCATAACCTATAAAAACTTTCGTCGTAAAACATTCCATTATTCGTAACATGCTTCAAACATACGTCACATAAAATATTGCTTAGCATGATTTTTCTTTTGAACTACTTCGTACTGTAGTGAGGTTGTACTCGCCTTTAGTCGAGAGTTCGAATGATTAATGGCTGGATAGTGTCGGGAGCGGAAAACCTAATTCCATAAATTAACGTAAGTATCTGTTCTAATACTTAGTCGCTAACTAACAAAACTAACATTCTATAAAGAGACGTAATTTTCACTTTAAAAACATATTTTGTATAAAATATTCTTTAAATAAGGATAAGCTCGTAGCAGTGCGATAGTATTCACTGAGACGTTCTCAACTATCCCTGAGACGTTCCCAGGCCGATTGAGAAAGGTAATACGGTCTCGCTTCAGGTCCAACTTACCTAGACATAACTCATTGAGGTTCCCAGGTAAGTGTGAAAGAGATCACAAAGCCCGGCTTGTTTAACAACCAATCTTTCTAGATAGAGAGTTTTGGTTTTTCATGATCGCACAATTGCAAACTAGTCCTTATCAAAAGTTTTATTTCAGGTAAGGACACTAAAATATTATATAAGTTGATTTCTTTTGAAAATAAGTTTAAAAATTAATTGTAAAATCTTTGGCCAAATCGGAAGGGAATCTTGAAAAATATGTTGAGTAAACTCCCATTATTTTTTTAAAAATCTACAACTTTATAATATTGTGTTTTTACATAAAACGTCTGGATATAGAACTTCTTTCACAAAGAAGATTTGAAGTTTTGAAAAATCGCGACGTACACGAAAATCGATGCTGAATTCGAAAAAGTTGTATCTCACAAAAAATATCCAAAATTGAAGTTTCTAAATTTCATTAGTTATTGCAGAAAGCTAATTTGGCCTCTACATTTCTCAAAAGTCTTTGGAATCCCAGACTTTGCAAACTGTCCAATGCCGGAACAGTTTGTGTAAAACCCGATCTTTTTCATTCTGTGTAGCGTTGATAAATTTTAATAAAATGAACGGGATTATATATATATATATATATATATATATATATATATATTTCATCACATAAAATGATAATTAAAAGATATAGTGTCGGAGCAAAATTCACTAGCAAAAACGACATATAGTTTAGCTAGAGAAAAACTGCATGTAGTTTAGACTATAAAGCAGTTTAGGGTTTATCAAGGCAATAAAATTAATTAAATTTTTTATCTTCTTAGCTATAAATGGCGCCATTTCCTAGTCAATAGTAAGGAGATTTTATTTTCTCTAAAGTTAAGAGAGAATAAAGAGGATATTAGGGAATTATTATACAGGATTTTACCGAATAGAAAAGAAAATACTCATCATAGGTCTAAGGTGAGATTTGAGGAAAAAAAATTTGGACAAATCAAGAGTAATAAAGATGGATCATAGGTGCCATTTTCATGACTGAATAAGCCAAGATTTGCCAAATTTTATTACGAGGAAAGTAAAGGGAAATCACAAAGCAAAAAAGAAAAAAAAAAGTCAAGGGAAATCAAACCAAAAAGGAAGATATCCAGATTTTCAGAAAAGCGAAAAATATGGAAAACAAAGTAAGAGAAAATCCTTTCCCTTTTTCTACACCTTATGGGCGCCATTCCCCTCTATAGATAGAGGCCTTGGCTTAACTTTTTTCCATACACCAAACCTTGAAAACTCAAACACAAATTTGTAGAAATTCTTAGAGATCCTTAGAGATAATTTTGGAGAAAGATTGAAGAAGAAGTTGCCCATTAGAGGAAGAAATTAGAGCGATACTCTGCCGAGATTAAGTTGAAAAGAAGTCTTGTAATATTAAGCTATATCCTTGTTCAAGTTTTAACCCGAATCATATTCATTAGGATTTATGCGCTCGAGGGCGATTTCGAAGAAGTTGAACCCTGCGAAGCTAGACCAATAATGAGGTTTGCTTTTATGGTTTTTAACCTATTATGAATGTTAGAATATCTATGTTAGGGTTTTCTATATGTTCGAACCTTCAAACTAGAACCCGATTTAGTTTTTGTTTTCTTATTTTTCTGGAAAACTGTTTATGACGCTTTTGTCACACCTATATGCCAAATCGGTTTTCGATGATAACTAATTAAATATAGAAAATTTAATTCTGAACAAGTTTTTTGAAATATGATTTTTTTTTCTCAAATTTGGCCTTGATCTTCGTGTACACACCGAGTTTCATAAATGGTCAAATATGCATTATAAAGAAAGTGTATAACCTGTACGTTTTCTGAAAACATGTATAACTAGAAATGTGTTTATTTTTGAAAAATAATAGGGATCTCTTCAAAAAAAATTTCTAGATTTAATTCCAAATTTTATATACCACGAAATTTTTTAAAATTTCAAAAGAATTTATATTTAATTCTTAAACTTATTTTCTTAAAGAAATTACGTATTTTTTCTAAGTATATTTGTTTAAAAACTTTAGATAAGGGTTAGTTTACAATGGTGCGACCTAGAAAAACTTAAACGCTCTGTCTAGGAAGATTGGTTCTTAAATAAAGCGTGCTTTGCGATCTCCTTCACACTTACTTGGGAACTTCGGATAGTTCTGTTTAGGTAAGTTGGGCTTGAAGCGATACCATAATACCATTCTCAATTGACCTGGGAACGTTTCGGTGATTACTATAACACCGCCGTGAACTCATCTTTATTAAAATGAGGTTTTATTCAAGTGTGTTTTTAACTGCACCCGTTTCTAGTATGTTAGTGTCCTTAAGACAGAGTTACGAATAGTATTGACACTTACACAATTCTTAGAATTAAGGTTCCGTCTGCTCTCAACACTGTCAAGTTAAAACTCCTGAAGTCTCGACTCGAGGTGAGTACAACCTCACTGCAGTACGAAGTAGTTCAAAAAGAAAATGTTATGCGATGTTTGATGTGATGAAATTATTTTATGATGAATAATGATATGATGCTATGTTATATGATGATATGTTATACGAAGAATGTTTTAAAGAAGTATGATATCATGTTTAATTTATTGTAAAGCATGATTATGATGATGATTTTATTTAAGATCAAGTTTATATGATCATGATGCATGTCACTTAAATAAACAAGTGATAACCAATGTTAAAAGCTGTGTTGTACCGCCCATTCTCTTTGTGTCGACCAAAGGGTATTAAGGAGACGGTTTTTAATGAAACGTTATGATGTTTTGACTTTAGTCTTCTAGGACCTTGTATACCCTCGTTGACTATTGGTCTAGCACGCTCCACGAGGTGCATACACTAAGATGAGAATCCTCTAAGATGAAAGAAAAGCAAGATAAAAGTTAAAGAAAATGATGTATGAATAATGAAGATTAAATTGTCATGTATTGCATAAGTTTTTTTTGTGAGAAAATTAGTTGTTATTCACTGGGCATCTAGCTCACACGTTTTTCCTTCGTACTATAGGTAAGAAACCTATGGTTTGAATTCTGGATTGTGCTACTGTGGTGCAATGTGAGTGAGGCGGGCATGAGAAAACTACGCAAACTATTTTTCATTATTTATTTATTTTAAGTAATCAAATTTCGTATGAATTTATTTTAAGGCTCGAGACAAATATTATATGTTATGTTTATGACATTCACGAGGATTAAGTTTTCTTAAATTTTATGTTTTAAAAAATTATTACGATTTTTCTCTTAAAGTTAAGTAAAGTCGAAGTAAAGTAACGGTTCGAAAAGTTAGGTCTTTATAGTTTACGTACTCTCTGTTCTAGATTTTTCATGGTTAATTCATGAGTCTAAAAATGATGAAAATTTTTATATACATAATAGACTTATAAATAAACATAAATGAATTTTTTTGAGTGTGGAAAAAATCATTTTCATTAATAGAAAATTTTGGAATAGCGATATAAGAGCGTAAAAGCTAGTTCTTGTTTGGTGTGAGGATTTTTGTCACGACCCGCTCACTCGGCTGAGGTCGCGACAGGAGAGTACAAACTCCTTTTTATACTCTAGTAAACTCTTTTAAAACTTTGAAAGTGGAGTTTTTGTTTTTGTTTTTGTTTTTGTTTCGTTTTGTTTTTTTTTTTTGTTTTTTGTTTTTATTTTTTTTTTGTTTTTTGTAATGCGGAAGACTTTGTCAAAAAAAAAAGTACTTATAACATAGTAAAGTTGGCCAAGTATAGTTTGCTACTATAATATTACATAATTCATTTTTTAGAAGTCCTCGGGATCATGTCCCTGTCTCAAAACATATTATGACTACCATGGAGCCTACCATCATAATGTTACAGTATTCAAGTCGTAAAATCCTCAGGATCTCGTCTCGGAATCAAAAATATAGATTGCTTATAATATAACAAAAGTGCAAAAATATTTTGCCGCGGGTATTCTTCTTCGTCATGTGCCACACATACCGTCTCCGCCAGCTCCTACTCGTTAGCATTCATCGGCTTCTTACCTACAACACTAAGAAACCTATGAGTTGCTAAACTCAGTAAAGGCGAACTAGTCTAACCTAAATGATATGCATCACAGATTCACAATATACAACATACACACAGAGAATTAGCCGTCCTATACCGACTATCACCCTTTACACAACAAACATAACAAAAATGATCTATTACTCTTGTGCTTTTCCATGTCTCTTAACACTTTCTCTTTCACAACCAAGTACTTCGTGCTCGGTCCACACAAAAGAGCTACCTATACGAGGTAGTTCGTTCTCACTATTTTACACACACCCGCTTAATCCCGATTAATCTGGCACTGAAGAGGCACTCGGCCCTGGTAAGGGCGAGACTCTCGCTTGCAGTATCTTTCCTCGTAACTACAAGGCTTTGTGATAGGTTATGGACCCACCACGCTTCTTTATAGTCCTTCTGGAGGATTCGTCTTGTCAGACTCACTCCGGACTTAATGGTTTCACACAACAATTAATTGTTTATTCGAGCTCGGCAATTTCCTCAAGTCTGGGATCTACTAATGGTCACCGCAGTTTCTCTAGCGCGCAAGCTAGAAAATTAAAACTGAAAAAACCAAAAAACTGAAAAATATAACCGTATTTTTTAAAACCGTTACGGAAATATTGATTTAAAAAAAATCGAAAATTCGATTACAATAACCGAATTAACTGAGGTAATTCGGTGCGGTTATTTGGTGTTTAAGATAAACAATGAATAACCGGTTCTATACTTGAATAATCGATTGTTTTGATTATTTTATTTATAATTTGTATTGATTTATATCACATTTGATGTGTTGGCTTAATAGAAATCTTGGCATGCTTAAATTTGCATTTCTTGCTCCCCATCAGAGTTCAAATCCTAACCAGTGCAAGTTTTCGGGATTTTTTTTATATTTGTAACAAAAGAAAATTTAAATTTGCTTCTACCTGGATTCGAAGAGGTGGGTGTAGGAGAGACTTAAGGCAACCAGCTCTACCACTTTGCCAAGTTACTTTATCTGATTAACTAAGCAATAAAATAGTATATAATAACTAGTTTTCTTTCTTTTTTTAATATTCGGTTATAACCGAATTACTGAATTGAGAAACTGAAAATTCATTTTTTCGGTGCATTCGATTTTTGGCCGAAAAAATTCAATTTTGGTTATGATTTTTGAAAAACCAATATTTGGTTTTGGTTATAAAATTGTCAAAAAATTCGAATAATTGCACCAATTTCACCCATACTCCTGGCAGTCACTTGGATTTTGCCTCACGCTCAAATGGCCGGCTTTGTGTGAGGAATAAGCTCACTCTCTGGGAGCATTGCTCTTTCTCTCAGAGCCAGGGCTCTCTCTTTATTTAGAGCCAGGCGGTACCATCGACTTTTATTTGTCACAATATTAGATTGCATACGTATACTACTGTCAACTCCTGTTGTAGGCTTATTTCATATTTCTATCCCTCCATCTCACTTTTGAGGAATCGAGACTATAAACCTGATATGCATCCCCTTGTCTGATCACACAACAGTCTGGGAATACAAGTGTGTTTGAACCCCCTGATCTGATCACACAACAGACTGGGTTTTCTTATTATTTATCCCCTTATTAACTCGTTAAGAGAACTGAGATATTGCACGAGACCTTTGATTTTTTTTAGATTTATTTATCTTTGAAGACATCACATTACTGGACTACTCACGAGTCCAACACTTTGGCCTCTTGCGTTTGGTACGACCTTTGACCTAGTAGAAGTAATTACTTTGCGATATTTGAAAATAATTGTAATAATTGATAAAAAAAGTCATAATTTAATCTTTAAAAAAAGAGTGAGTAAATAATTTATATGAATTTTAGCATTCTTAGTAATAATACTAAATTTTGAAAAAAGAAAGTTATATAATTTTATTAAGTTGAAGAATGATCTTATACTGATTTAAAAGTAAGAAAGATTTCAAAATTAAGTTCGTATAACAATAAGATACTTTATTATTTTATTAGAATAAAGGCCAAAAATAGCAATAATGCCAATATAAAAATGAACCATCTAATTTTATTATGTTCCAGAATTTTGATTTAACGATTAAAAAGGGAAGTTTTAAGAAAAAATTAAGTTGGATTAACAGTAAGATATTTTGTAACATTATTAGAATATAACCTTAAAAATTTTAATTAACGATATATAAAATTAGTTATCTTTATTATCCCATAAAATTATTTTAATCTCTAATAAATTCAATTCTTATTATTATAAATATTTAATAAATATTTCTTATTAAAAGTTAAAAAAAATAAATTAAATAGTATAATAATAAACTTATTCTTTATACAATTATTTTATTTAAAATTAAATATTATTATATTACACACATCATACTTTGTTCTTTGGTAATAATGTTTAAATTACTTCATTAATCAATGTGCATATGGTAGACCTAAAATCGGTCTGGAACTAAGCAAAATGAAATGTATATATGTTGCTTATAATTCTATATATAAGATAATTTAGTAAACCTTCATGAAAGACCTAAAAATATAAATTTTTTATTTTAAACTATATTACACGCATTGTACTTGGTCGAAGGCAAAAAAGCTAGATTTTTTTTTTCGTGATCTTATATATGTAATTAATAATGTCCAAATTACTTCATTAATCAATATGTATCTGGCAGGCCTAAAAGTATAAATTACCGATTTAAAATTAAGAAAAATCAAATCTATTATGTCGCCTAAGATTTACACATCAAATAATTGAATAAACATTTATGACAGACATAAAAATATAGATTTTAAATTATGAGCTAGCAAAAACAAAATTTATATATGTTTCTTTAGATTCTATTAACTCTTTATTATTTTGCATATATTTATAAAATTAGCAAGTTAATGTAAAAAATAAAAATAAAATTAAACTTCATAACAATCCAAATTAAACAATAAAGAGTAAAATGTCTTGCAATTAAAAAAATTAAAAATAGAACCAAAGTGCAAGAACTTACTGTATCGATCCCTGAAATAAAAAAAATAAAAAAAGAAGAAAAATTATAAGTAAAATATATGTAATCTTATAGCATTTCTCTATTAAACCTAAGCAATGTAATGAATTAAGTATTTAGTTAAGGCTGCTTTTGATATAATCATCAATATAAAACAACAAGATATGTTATAAATTATGTTTAAGCAACGCACATAAAATCTAACAGAAAATATTTGGTGTGAATAATGGAACAAATTTTGAAATCTATTCTAAAGCTGCCTAACAAATATTTCATGGCTAAAGATTTATGTACTCACTCAAACATCAATCTCAAACAAATTCATATAAAAAGTCGTTATATATGTTAATTATTCGTTTGATTAAAAAGTTATTAGACTTAGAACAAAACACATAATCTATTTATAAAGCTACCAAATGAATTATATGTAACAGTTTTGAGAAAGATTGACAAGTAAACTTGCATGCAGTCGATAACAACAGTATTATTTTTACAAAGTAATCACCATTGACAACAATATTGATAACAACTAAAAAACTAGAAGGTATGACAACATTTATAAATAGTTATGTTTTACTCAATAAATCTAAAATATCTAAATCCAGGCAATTGATGATTGTCATAAAAATAGTCATATATTTAAATACACGTGATGACAACACAAAGATAAATCTAGGCAATTGATGATTGTTTCATTGAAAGCAAGACATAACACATTTAATGAAATATGAATACAAACATGGTAGAATGAATACATTAAAGTAACATCAAAAGCAAATAAGTAATAAATGCTCTCACATTTATTATAACAAATAAATCATTTCATTAATTAAAATTTTATTTTAATTGCATTTATTATAACAAATAAATCAATTCATTAATTGAAATTTTGTTTTAATTTTCCAAATAATGTATATTTGGTGTAAAATTTAAACCAACACCGTGATCCGTACCTCTTGGATGTGATGCGGTAATTGAAAGTAAGATTTTAGTTGGAAAATCAAAGAACACAGAAGTTTTCGAGTGGTTCATCCCTCCTCCGGAGTAATAGCTTACATCCACTTTTTGATTGTATTTCTGGTATATGGTTACAGAGAGAATTTCGACCAAAAGTCCCTTCTCTCCTCTTTCTTTTTATAGACCAGAAATGACGGTTTCTTGAGAAAAGAAATCTGACATACCATCCTTTAAATTCTGGGATTAGGTTTCTAAATATCTTTGCAGTTATTCATCGAAAATCAAACATCTACAGTAATAATCCCGGATTTTGCGGGTTCAATTATCAGAATATCCAACAATTTGGGCTAGTTAAACAGTACAAAAGAAGGACCTAAACTACCGCGCGCGAACTCCATCTTCGATCGGGGGTCACCAGCTTCGCGGGTCGAGCCTTCCGTCTTGAGTGAAGTCATTTCTCCCTCTCTGAGGTTAGCTTCGCAGGGACGGATTATCTTCGAGGATCCGCGGCCTTCTTGTTCGTCAATCCCTCTCCATGGGTCTTGTCATGAAATCGACACCACCTTCGGTGATGCTTTTCCTGCTTATCTTTATGGTTGTAAGGTCCAGGATCATCCCCGTCTGCTCTTCATCCGGGGGAAGCCCCTGTGATGAAGTGGCATTGTTGTTCTGTTGAAAACGGGGGCTTCGGCTCGCGTTAATAGCTCTTCGGGGACTCTGCTCCCAAAGTTACAATTGCGGACGAACAACCACTTATAACATCTACCCCCCAATCCCGAAGGTACGAAGCGTGCTGCTCGGGATTCCTTCCTGGGGAAGTTTCCCTTCTGAAAAGTTACGCTCCGCGATAGGCGGTCATTAAAATTCCTGCCGCTTCGATGGGATTTGCTGACGCCAAGTCATAATGAGATCTTCTATGAAAATCCTTGACCGTCAGATGATGAGGAAGAGATTCGAATTGGACGTCCCAGATTTACTCTCGGGATCAAAGGTAAAAGGCACGAAAAGCTTTCGACCTTTCGTCTTCGTCTTTCGCCTATAAATCCCTTCTTCTTCCTCATTTCACGAACTTTTCTGAACTCTTAGAATCCTGATAACTCTCAAACCCTCATCTCTCTCAAATCTCCGATTTTCGAAAGCTTTTAATCGCCTTTTCCGTTCTTTTCCCGTCAGAAAGACCCGCTTGTGTTTTCGTCTGTAATTCTTTCTAGACTCGTCGGTAAGTCCTCCGGACTCATCCTTGACCCCTATTCTTCGAATAGTTTTGGGTTTTTAGGCCTTTAGCGAATTTTTGGGTTTCGAGAGATTAACAGGTATTATTTGCTATTTCTTTTTTTTCTTTCTTTAGAAAAATGTCCGCTGAATTCGCAGCGCCTTCTTTCGGGGTCCAAACTAGGTCGGAACCCCCTTCTACTTGCTCGGAGCTTCCTCCGCCGACTTCGCCAACAACTATACCGCCTTCGACGGTGGAGAAAGGAAAGAAGAAGAAGGAGACAGATAAATCCCCGGTCGCTCGAGCATATTCTCCAGTATGCATTGGTTCGGGAAGTGCTTGTGCACTTCAACCTCTCACCGAGCCAACTAAACCCCAATGCCTACAAGGTGTTGGCAGGGATGCACATTATCTCGAGGCAGCTTTTTGGCGATGATCTTACCATCGAGGAGGTTTGCTACCTCTAAAAGCCGTCCTCCAAGAAGTCCGAGGTTGGTTACTTCCTCTTAGCCCCTTGGGAGAAGAAGAAGATCATGATGACCAACCTACCCTCCTCCTGCGAGGGTTGCAAGGACAAGAATTTCTGGGTCGGGGGGAACTTCGACCCATTCAGTTCATTCGAGGGATCCCGGCTAGTCCCAAGGAACTACAACGTTCCTGGTAAGTTTTGTACTTAGAAAATTTTCCTTCTCCTTTTCTTTTTGCCATAGCTTCGTGACTAACGCCTTTGAGGTCGTACGCAGAATCGTTCCTCCGAACTCCTGTGTCCAGAGATTAGCGGCAGAGGATCTTGGAGGCGCTGGCCTGCCCGGAGAAATTCAGAGATGTCCGGGTCCTTGTCACCGAGGACAATCTGGTCACCTACGGGTGAATTTCCACCCGTATAGAGTTAGACCCAGACCAGCTCCGTCCTTACAAGCCGGACCCTAAGAAGTCCAAATCCACCACCGGGGAGCCTTCGACCGCGGTTGAAGGGGAAGTAGCCGCTCCTCCGAAGAATGTTACTTTCTTTGGGCCACAGAAGAGAAAGAAGGCAACCTCTTCTTCAGAGAGGCGCGCTCCAACTAAGCCCGCGGCCCCGCCTACTCTGCCTACGATAGAGGAAGGTGAAGAAATAGATGAGCTTTCTCCAAACCCTTGAAGAGGAGAAGGAAATCGAGGACGGAGTCCGAGTTGGCTCCTGAGGTTGCTCCCACGAATCCTCCTTCCTCCTGGAGTGAGGATGTTCAAACTTCTCGGACCAAGGTTGCCCCCGAGTCTGGGAACTCCCAGGTGCCCCTAGAGGCTCCCTCGACGTTGGCTCACAAAGGGAGCTCATTCGATGAAGTTGACCGGAAGGTACTTAGGGCTGCGGAGGGGATAATACGAGAAGTAGATCCTCTGGCTCAGCCGAATCCTCCGTCGGCCCTGGTGGAAGATCCTCTTCTGACCATCGAGGACTTCCTCATGGAGGAGCGCATAAACCCGGCTCCTTCGCAGCTAGGCGCTCCCCGAAGTTAGCTTTGCCAGCTTCGGGATCGATCCAAGTTATGCTTGGGTCGACACACTTGGTTCCTATCATCCTCGATGATGGTAAGTAGACACTTCCTGCAAAACAGAAATGTGAGAAATAAAACAAAAATTCAAGTACTAACTTGTTTTTCTTTGCAGATGACTTTTTTAGTTGGCTTGGGCCCTCACCAACTGCAGGGCCCTCGACTCAATTCACACCTGTCCCCGAGCCTTTCACTGGGGACAGGGCGAAGAGTATAGAAGTAGAAGGTAATCTTCCTTCGGGAACTCTTCCCCCGGAGGAGAGTACTCCTGTCTCTAAACCTTCTACCGAGGACAGAAGCAAAGGGAAAGCAGTGGAAGGTGCTCCTTCTGCGGGTACTTCGTCTCCGAGGAGGAGTGACACCCACTGCGAGGAGCCGGCTTCTTCGTCCTCTAGAATACCAGCTAGAGAAACCTCGAGGAGGGAGTCCACTGAGGACCCTAAGGACCCCTTGGATGATTTCTCTGTTTCTCCGATCGGGGCTCCTTACGGCGAGGGATCCTTTGGCCCATCGGGGTCTTTCCCTTGGATCGCTATTCTTAGTCCTATGCTGGACGAGATTTGGTCCGAGGAAGGCTTCAGGAGGTTGTACGAGGAGCCACTCCAAGCCGGCAACCGGGAGGGGATGCGGATGCTCTTGAGGGTAAGCTTGCTGATGTTCCCCTCGGAAACTTCTAAGTGCAATTTTAACCCTCTCTTTTGCTGCAGGAGCTCCTCGTAAATTTCGTCTACTCCCAAAGGACGGAGGCCATCTACGCCCAGGGCCAAGAAGTAGTGCTCCAACTCCACGATCAAAATAAAAAATTGCTCGCGGAACTCTCCGAGGCTAATGCCACTATAGGCAAAGCGACTTCCATGATGGATCTCGCGGCAGGAAGCATCAAGCGGGTTGAGAGTTGTAAGAGGAAACATGACAAGGAGGTGGCCAAACTCTAGGGGGAGTTGACTAAGGAGAGAGCATCCTGCTACGAGGCATAAAAGATCCTTGAGGACGAGCGTCGCGTGCACAAGGAGAACCTTCTCTCCGAGTAGAAAGTTTTTAGAGCGACGCTCGAGGAGGAAAAGAGGTTGAAAGAAGTGACCGAGACAAGGATATAAGCGGTTGGGGGTGAACTCAAAGATGTACACACCGAGCTCAGCAAGACCAAGGCCGATCTCAACGAGGCTAGGGCAAGGATCCGCACTGCTATAGCGGACTTTAAGAATAGTATTGTCTTCGAGAGCTTTGTTGAGTCGAAGAGGCGGCAGTGGATCTCAGACTTCCACAAGAGCATTGGCTTCCCAGTCGAGATGCAGCAAGCTACCCTCACGGGTGCTAACAGGGTGCTGGATAAGCTTAATGCTCTTCATCCCGAATGGAACGTTGTCGAGGAAGTCAAACGTCTATTCCCACGTCCGCCCCAGTAACCGTCTTCTCGGCTTTTTGTAACTTTTCCTCTTTTGCTTCGGGGTCCTTTGGACGCCCATATTTTGTACTCTCTCGGATATATTAATAAAATCTGATTTTTATTTACACAAAATGGTCTAAGTATTTATTTCTTTGCTATTCCTTTTGATTTTATTTTATGCTTATTTCCCTTGGCTAATACGATCAAGTCCCTTCGGGATTGACCATGTTAAGTTATGTCATCTTCGAGGAACACAACTCAAATCATGCCCTCTCCGAGGGTCACAATAAAAACAAATTAAACGATTAATTAGATCGGAACCTGAACAAACTTTTCTCCAAAAAATGCTCTGTTACTTTGGGTTCTTCCTTCTCCGAAGGATTATCCCGATCTAAGCTCTTTCTCCGAAGGAATGACCTTGGTCAAATCTAATAACCGACGAAATTTGAAAGCACCCTATTACTCACAACGGTCCCCGATGCTTCAGAATAGAGTGTGGCCTCTTTCCTTATATGTTTCGGTGATCAAACTTAGTCCAATTTTTCAAAATTCTCCAAAGGTTTTTTACACGGGGTTCTCCCTTTAAGCATACCTAGGTTTTTTATCTTCTCCGAAGAGTAGTATAGTTCCACGAGCAAATCAGCTAAATGCTTTCCAAGTCAATCCCCGAACAGGTTGAGACCTGAAAGGAAAAATCTTTGTGTGGTAGGAAGCTTCAACGATTAAAGCCTACGTAAGCCCTCCGAACTTACATGTTTTAGCCTCGCACGTCTTCGAAGTACTTATAGGGCACACCTTTTTTTTCTGGTACCCCGGATCCCCCATGTCTCCCTGAGCACTCCCGCGGTCAAGGAGACAGTCGAGGGTTTTGTTTCTAGGAATCATCCGCTTCGCGGTTCATTCCCTTATACACTGAGTTTATAGTCTACTCTGCAGACTTTTTCTTTCTCCTTTTTTTTTTCTTTTGTGAAACGAAGAGAATAAATGATCGAAAACTGAATACTTGGCAGCAAATTTGCTGAACTTTTATTAACAACTGCTGGATGATCAGATTTATACAAGAGGATAAAAACAAAAACTAATTACAAATTAGGGGAGCTTACAGATCATATCTCTCTCTGCAGCCAATAGTGAAGTGTTAGTCTCTTTGTCAAAATTTTCGTATCAAAACAAGGGGACTTTCACCTCCGCGGGTATCATTGCCTCGCTGCCATATGCCATGGATAAGGGAGTTTTCCCAGTGGTACGATAACTCCACAGGACTAAAGACAGCTCCGCAGCCCATTGTTCTTTGAGTGTGTCGAGGCGTCTCTTCAAGGTCACCTTGATAATCTTGTTGACGGCCTCGACCTGGCCATTGCTTTACAGATGTTACGGAGCGGAGAAGTCTTTATTGATGCCGAACTGATCAGAAAGGTCCCTCACTGCTTGATTATTGAACTGAAGAGCATTATCCGAAACCAAGGAGTGAGGTATCCCGAACCTCTACATGATGTGTTCCTGGATGAATTTGGTCAGGTTCTTCTCGGTGATGGTTGACAAAGAAATAACCTCAGCCCACTTGGTGAAGTAATCTACCGCCGCGATGGCAAATTTAAACCATTCGGATGCCGTCGAAAGGGGTCCAATATTGTCGATTCCCCACTTCGTAAAAGGCCACAGACAAAAAATCACCGTGAGTCATTCTGGATGTGCTCTAATAAGTGCAGAGTACTTCTTGCACTTGTCGTACTTCCTCGCGTATTCGGCGGCATCTTGCTTCATTGTGGGCTAATAAAATACCTACAATAAAGCCTTATGTGCGAGGGACTACTCCCTTGCGTGATTTTCACAGGCTCCGTCGTTGATCTCACTTAGAATTTCTTTGGCTCCATCATCGTTGAGGCATCGAAGCAGCGGTGTTGAAACTCCTCTCTTGTATAACTTTTCATTCACCAGAAAATAGTGTTCAGCATGGTACTTGACCCTCGGGCTTGTTCTCGATCATCTGGCAGCCTATCTTATTTCAGATAGATGACAATATCATCCATCCACGAAGGCTCTGAGTCGATCGCTTCCACTAAGTCTCGCTTCGCGATACTTGGCTCGGGAATAATTTCGACCGGGACTAGGCGAAGAAGTTCAGCATCTTTGTTGGTTGCAAGCTTTGCCAAAGCGTCTGCGTTTGAATTATCTTCGCGGTTGACGTGTTTTACTTCATACCTAGAGAAGTTTTGAAGCTCCGCTTTGACCTTCTTCAGGTATGCTGCCATCCGATCATCGCGAGTTTAGAATTCACCTGAAATTTGACTTACGACTAATTTTTAGTCACTAAAAATTAGAAGTGAGTCTACCTGAAGTTCCTTGGCAAGTCTGAGACCGGCCATCAGTGCTTCATATTCTGCCTCATTGTTTGAGGCTTTTAAGGTGAATCGCAAGGCGCTACTGATACGATGATTCTCGGGGCTGATCAGCATGAGTCCCGCTCCTAAGCCATTCTCGTTCGAAGATCCATCCACGTAAAGCTTCCACTTCGGGGTTTCCATTTGCCGATCCTTGTCTTCCTTCGAATGAAAGGTAAATTCGACAATGAAGTCTGCTAAAGCTTGCCCCTTGATCGCTGTTCGTGGCTGATAATGGATGTCGAACTGTGTCAACTCGACTGCCCATTTCACAAGTCTGCCCGAGGCCTCCGACCTGCGCAGCACTTGCTTCATCGGATGATTAGTGAAAATAACCATTGAATGGGCTAGGAAGTAATGGCATAGTTTCCTGGTCGAGACAATAAGAGCGAGGGCGAGTTCGCTCTAGTTCAGGATATCTGAGTTCAGCGTTGAGGAGGCGCTTGCTGACGTAGTACATCGGCACTTGTACTCCAGCTGCTTTCTTGACAAGCACTGAACTAATAGCATGCTCTGAGACAGCGAGGTAAGTGAAAAGTTTGTCCCCCAAAAATGGCTTCGCCAAAATCAGGGCATGCCCAAGGTATACCTTGAACTCTTGGAAAGCTCGTTCACATTCTTCGATCCAAACAAACTCCTTACTACCTCGGAAGACGTTGAAGAAGGGGAGACACTTGTTGGTTGACCGGGAGACAAACCTGTTCAATGCGGCTATACACCCTTTGAGCTTTTGGACTTCTTTTCCTCTTCGAGGAGGCTTCATGTTGAGGATGGCTTGGATTTTCTCTGAATTAGCTTCGATTCCTCGCTGACTCACCATGAAGCTCAAAAACTTCCCAGCTCTGACCGCGAAGGTGCATTTGTTCGGATTGAGCATCATGTTAGTTTCTCAAAGGATGGAGCAGGTTTGATCTAGATGCGTGACGTGGTCTCACGCTACTGTACTCTTGACCAACATGTCGTCGATGTAGACTTCCATCAAGACTCCCAGTAGCTCCGCAAAGATCTTATTCACCAGCCTTTGGTAAGTTGCCCCTACATTCTTCAAACCGAAGGGCATGACCTTATAGTAATAAAGTCCGCGATCGGTAATGAAGGCGGTGTGTTCCTCATCCCGATGGAACATAGGGATCTGATTTTACCCTGAATATGCATCCATGAAGCTGAGGAGCTCATGGCCCGCGGTCGAGTCGACCATCTAGTCAATTTAGGGCACAGGAAAGCTGTCCTTCGGACAGGCTTCGTTGAGGTTGTTGAAATCAAAGCAGCATCTCCATCTTCCATCTGGCTTAGGAACCAGTATGGGGTTCGAGACCCAAACAGGGTACTTTGCTTCGCGAATTAACCCCGCTCTGATCAGCTTGTCTACTTAGTCTTTAAGCGCTTGGGTAGAGCGATCTCCTCTTCTGTCGTCGGGTGGGAACCCGAGGATCAATATTAAGACAATGACACATTAGTTCGGGGTCTATCCTCTTTATGCCGCTGTGACTCCATGCAAACACATCTCGATTACGGCGAAGGCAGGCCACAATGGCCTCGCGCGTTTTGGAGTTAGAGAAGTCCCGATTTTGATTTTGCGCGTTAGGTCATGAATATCCACGCCCACCTCCTCCGTTTATTCGGCCGGGCCCATTAATTGCTATTAGGCCAGAAGTCGAGGGTCCAGCTCATATCGGATCTCGGGAACCCCGATCGTGAATGCTTCCTCGACCAAGCCTGCTTTCCCAGCTGTCTGCTTTCCCTTTCAGTCTGCGAGAGCCGATCTGACGCTTATTGTCTAACACATCCATATTAATTCCCCTGGACGACTCCGACGCCACGGGGTGTGGAAAACTTCAGGCAGAGGTGGTAAATCGAGGTTACTGCCTTCATGGCCACAAGGGTAGGTCGCCTGATGATGGCATTATATGGAGATCTATCCTTGACCACCATGAAGTTAGACATGTCGGTTGATCTCTTCGGTTCTTCACCAAAGGAGACGACCAATTCTATGCCTCCATCTGGGAAGATAGAATCTCCCATAAAGCCGTGGAGTGGACTCGCGTTCGCTCGCAGGCTTTGGGGACTTATCTTCATCTTCTTAAGGACATCCAGATACATGATGTCCACCGAACTGCCGTCGTCTATTAGGCAACGGTGGACTAAATAGTTCCCGATCATGGCCGATATGACCAGAGAATCATGATGCAGGAATCTGACGCCTTCGGCGTCAATATCTGTGAACGAGAGTTCGTTCTGGGATCTTCGAGGGAGTCGCGAAGCTTTTTTTATGACCTAGAAAACTCTTCCTGAAGGCTTATGTCGTACCTCCCAGGCATAATTCTTCATCGACCGCTAAGAATGCTCCCCAGAATAAGGACCTCCGCGATCGTATGGATTTCGCCCTCGATCTCTCGATTGAGCGGGTTCCTTGCTCCACGGTCCATATCTTTGCGGTATCTCGCGAGCTTCCCTTGGTGGATGAGACATTCTATCTCATCATTCAGGTCGAAGCACGTCGCGATGATGTGACCAACCGCATTGTGGTACAAGCAGAACTTGTTCTTGAGCTTCTCCCCCTTATCGGCTGCGGGGGTTAGAAGCCAACTTTGCTTCGCGAGTTGACGTATATTTCCTTTATCGAGGTGATGAGCTCGTGGTACTTGCCGTACCGCTGTTTGCGAGCTCGGGTCGCCTCTAACCCCGATCCTAAGTCGCGAGGCCTCTTCTCCTAGCGTGACTATTGGCCCCCACCCACAGGGTTCTCTACGGGTCAATTATTTTCCTTCCGTCGGTCCCCTTCGGGGTTCCCTCTGGAGGTTTCCGCAGCCCCAGACTTCTTCGAAGTCAGGGCCTCAGTATTGACATAATTCATGGCTCGGTCCAGGAAGTCTGAATACGTCCGTAGCGCTTTCTTATTGATTGAAAACACGAAGGGCATATCCTCGCGAATCGCGGAGTTAGCGGCCAACAGTAGGGCATTATCAGATAGATGCCCTACCTCCACCGTGGGTTTTGGTGAATCTCTTCAACCAGGCCTGGAGGGTTTCAACATCTCCCTGCTTAACTCGGGAGAGGTAAGCAGGATTCTTGAGGTGTCTCCACCGTTCTAAGAACTGCGAAGTGAACCTCGCTCTTAGATCTTGCCAACTCGCGATGGAGTCGGTTAGTAGTTGATACCACCATCTTCGTGCTTCGTCCGAGAGGGCCGTATCAAAAAGTCGGCACTTAATGGCATCATAATAACCGTAAGCGCGTGCCCACGAGGAGTAGACTCCTAAATGGTCGGAAGGATCCCCGCTCCCATCAAACAGGCTTACCGTCGATAGCCTGAGTCGGTCAGGGATAGGAGCAGAGAGCAGCTCATCGGTCAGGGAAGTGAAATCCGTGCCCATAATATCGTCACGGGCAGTCCCATCAAGGAGTCCCCGGAGACGTTCGATCTCTGCGGGCGAAAAATCATGGGACACCAGGGTCTGTCTACTAGTGGCAGTGGTAGCCGACCCATCGCAGAGTCAATCCACCACCAGGGGTCTTACACCTCCGATACAGACCCTGGGACGCTCGGGAGCACGCCTAACTCGTTACTGAGGGAGGGGGCCCAATCTGTCGAAGACGGATCCAGACTGGCCCGAGTTCTCCGCTCTGGCAGCTGATCTCGAGCCTCCGGCTCGGGCTGCCAGTGGCTGCACTCCTCCGAAGTGAGCCACAGGCCTTCATACTGGCACATCTCTCAAGCTACGGGGGCAGTGGGTTTTGGCAGCTGACCCCGCATCGGACTTCTCCCGGTCGGCCGTATTGCCACCTCTGGTGGTCAACATGGCCGCGGCCTTCTTTCGCTCTGCCTAGAGCAACGTCTGAAGAACGTCAGCCTGCTCTGCATCAGTGAGGAGCAAAGGCTGACTCTGGTTCTGAGCCAGAGTCTCCATCATGCTGCTCATGCGCGACATGAAATCCTCCACATTCTTCAATCTCTGCTCAGCAGCTATAGGACTTTTACCGTTGCACTAATTATTGGGTGTCATTGATCTCCAATCAATTAACACAGCAAAGATCTTAGTCAGAGGGAAGAAAATGGGATCAGAGGTTCAAGCCCTCCTGCTAGCGCCAAGCTATTAGTGTAAAATTTAAAGCAACACCATGATCCGCACCTATAGGATGTGATGCGGCAATTAAAAGTAAGATTTTGGTCAGAAAATCAAAGAACACAGAAGTTTTCGAGTGGTTTAGCCCTCCTCCAGAGTAATAGCTTACATCCACTTTTTGATTGTATTTCTGGTATATGGTTACAGAGAGAATTTCGACCAAAAGTCCCTTCCCTGGTCTCTCCTCTTTCCTTTTATAGACCAGGAATGTCGGTTTCTTGAGAAAGGAAATCTGATATGCCATCGCTTAAATTCCGGGATTAGGTTTCCAAATATCTCTGTAGATATCATCATAAATCAAACATCTACAGTAATAATCCCGGGTTTTGCGGGTTTAATTATCAGAATATCCCACAATTTGGGCTAGATAAACAGTACAAAAGAAGGACCTAAACTACCGTGCGCGAACTTCATCTTCGATCGGGGGTCACCAACTTCGCAGGTTGAGCCTTCGGTCTTGAGTGACGTCCTTGCTCCCTCTCCGAGGTTAGCTTCGCGGGGACGGATTATCTTCGAGGATCCGCGGCCTTCTTGTTCGTCAACCCCTCTCTGTGGGTCTTGTCATGAAATCGACACCACCTTCGGTGATGCTTTTCTTGCTTATCTTTGTGGTTGTAAGATGGAGGATCATCTTCGACAATCCTCGTTCACTGTTCATCCGGGAAAAGCCCTTGTGATGACGTGGCATTGTTGTGTTGTTAGAAATGGGGGCTTGGGCTCGCGTTAATTGCTCTTCGGGGCTCCGCCCCCGAAGCTACAATTGCGGACGAAAAACCACTTATAACAATGTAGTAATAAATTAATAAACAGTCACAGATGTACTCGATAAACAAATAATAATTAATAGTAAAACAAACAACATTGTAGAGAACTACCATTCATAATAGAAAGTTACAATCATCAACCACATAATCAAATGAGAAGGAGAAATAATAAACACAGCTTAGCCAAGCAAAAAAGCAAGAATAATACTGAAAAGAAAGTCATGTAGAAATTGATTTATATAGAGTTGGACACTAAAGAAGCCATAGAAGTGTTTGGGCTTAGTCAGAAATTGAGAGTGCGTTTGGTAGAGTAGAAAATAGAGAAGAAGGAAAAAAATGAGTGGATTATAGGATGAAAATTGATAAGTTAAGAGCTTGTTTGGTAAATAGGTTCGGATCCGTTTTAGGCAATTCAAACGATTTTGTCAATTTGAATCACCGTTTAAAAACTTTTTTTTATAGATAAAATCCAAATGGTTAAAACTCATTCAAACCTTTAAAATCCAAATCCTATTCACCCTCAAATTTCAACAATTTGAATCTATTTTGAATAGTGTTTTTTAGTTTGACATTTTAATCATTCTTTTCATAACTGAAATCACATATTTCTTTATCTATCCAAACAACAATTCAAATAATAATTTCAATTTAGATTATTTGAGCCAAACAATAATTTAAATTCTTTATTCAAATTACACAATTCAAAATTTTCAATTCAAATGAAAAAAGTTCAAATTGAACCAGTTTGCCAAACGACACCTAAGTTGTTTGGTAAGAAGAAAAAAATGAGAAGAAAGAAAATAAGAGTAATAAATAGTGCATGTGAGACTAACAATTTTTATCCTTCTAATAATGGAAAGAAAACTTTTATCAACACATTTAAGAGTATAATTACTTTTTTTTTATCAATATTTTTAAATTAAAATAATAAAAAAATAGATAAAATTGTATTTTTCTAGTCAAATATATTTTTCCCTCCAAACATACCAAATCTTATGAAGGGAAAAATATTTTCTTTTTTTTCTTCTTTTTTTTTTCTCACCTATTATTTTTCTTTCCATCCAATTTTTTTACTATCTCACCAACGAAGTCTTATGAGTAAACTGTGGCGCATATACAAAATATAGAATAGAAAACAATCCTATACTTGTACTTATAGACAGTAAAAGTAGGACTTTAACAAAATTGGTCAAAATATCATAAAATACGTGGAGACTAATGGATGTAACTATCAATATTAATTTAGATTACTCCAATATTTCTATAATATTATAAATTAATTTTTCAATAATCATATACAAATACGTAATTTGGAGAAAAAATATTATAAAATTCAATAGCTATAACTTAAGTTTTGAAAACAGTGGCACATTAAATAGAAAATGACCATGAAATCAGATATAATAATGACTGTGAAGAGATCATTATTAAAGAATAGTACAACACCCAAAAATGTCAATCCAAAAATGTTTAGCACTGAGCTAAACTGTTATGGTGCGGCAATGAAAAGGAAGAAAGTGACCGGTAAAAGGAAAAAGACGGGAAGTTTTGAAGTGGTTCGGCCCTCCTCCGGAGTAATAGCCTACATCCACTATCCTAGTATTGTTTGGTAAATCTTTTACAAAGAGTTCGACCAAAATTTCTTCCACCATCCACCAAAATTTCTTCCAACCCCCCATCCCTTCTCCTTCTTTTTCCTTATATAGAGCAGGAGAGAGGGATGGGTCTACGAGATTTGACACCCAATCCCTTAAAATCATGGGATTAGGTGACCTAGCACACAGTCATCACTAATCTTTAAAATTACGGGATTGGATTACTAACTAAATATAGACATTAATTGGAAGCCGTACCCCTGCAGTCCTTGTCCCAGGTTTTACAGGGTGGGCTGTCAGACATCCCACAATCGGGGGCAGTTGATCAGTTCAAAAGAAAAACCTAGACTACCACGCACGGACTCCAGCTTTGGTCGCAGGTCGAACTTTCTGTCTTCAGTGAAGTCCTTGCTTCTTCTCCGAGGCTAGCTTTCCGGGGGCAGATCATCTTCGAGGATCCTCAGCCTTCTTGTCCGTCAATCCCTCTTTGAGGGTCTTGTCATAAAATCAACACCACCTCCGGGGGCGCTTCTTCAGCTTATCTTTGATGGCATACAACTGAGGGTCATCTTTGACAATCCTCGACCACTCGGTCATCCAGGGGACACCCTTGTAATGACGGGGCATCGTTAAGCTGCTGGAATCGAAAGCGTGTCCGCAATGATTGCTCTTTGAGGACTCCGCCCCTGAAGCTACAATCGCAGATATGAATCGTGCCTTTTGGGATTCCTTCCTAGGGACGCTTCCCTCTTGAAAAGTCGCGCATCATGAATGACAGGCATTAAATGCCTTGACACCTTTTAAGAAATTCTCACTATTTCGATGGGATTTGCTGACGTCAGGTCATAATGAGATTCTCTCCAAAAATCCCTGACCGTCAGATGATGAGTAAGAAGTTCCAATCGGACGCCCCAGATTTTTCCTCAGGGGGACAAAGTGAAAGGGCGCAAATGAGGCTTTGCCTCTTCCTTCCCCTAAACTTTTTGAACTTTCTCGCAATTGCCATTATTCTGAACTCTACGAGCTCTCTGATCCTCTGAAACCTCAAATGATCTCGTTATCTGCTCTTTATCTTCAGAGAACTACGATGAACCCTCTTCATCACCCTCATCCATAAGTTGTCGGTTAGTTCTCTGAACTCACCTCAAACCCCCATTCTTTGAACGGTTTTGGGTTTAGATGTTTTGAGGAATTTATGGGTTCTGAGAGGTTCTAACAGGGGTTTTATTTTTCTCTTTCAGAAAAAATATCCGACAAGTTTGCGTCATGTTCATCTGGCGCTCGGTTTGGGTCTACATCCCCGTCCAAGCATTTCGAAAAGCGGACTTTACCCGCTCCAGCTCATTCTCCGACGACCGTGGTAAGCGGCTCGGCCTCGCAGTCCTCTCGAGCCGCGGCTTCAAGGTCCGTCCCCTCGGTCCCCGCTCTGCGGATGGCCGAGGCTGAGGTCGTTGAGTCACCCCAGGCGACGGTCGCTCCGCAACCGCCTCCAGGCGCGAAGACAATCGCGGCCAACAACCTCGTTCACACGGTGCTTTCGCCCACCATCGTTGCGGAAACCAAAGTTTTCTCGTGCTCCGAAGATAACGTGGAGTATATTCGGGAGCAGTTCTACCTACCCGAGGACATAACCACCTTGGTGATGGCTGCGGAGGAGCGCTCTAATCGCCTGCCGCACTTGCTAGTGGCCTTCAACAAGGCCATTATAAAGCACAGGGCGTGACTTCTCCTGCACCCCTTGGTCTGAGGAGTGCTGGCGCACTTCAACCTGTCCCCAAGCTAGCTGAACCCAAATGCCTACAAGATAATGACGGGGATCCACATCCTATGGAGGAGGCTCTTCGAGAATGACCTCACCGTCGAGGATGTCTACTACCTCTACAAGCTTCCTTGAAGAAGTCCGAGGTGGGCTACTTCTTCTTTGCTCATTGAGAGAAGAAGAAGCTGATGCTGACGAACTTGCCCTCCTCCTGTGAAGGCTAAAAGGAGAAGAACTTCTGGATCGGGGGGAACTACGACCCCTTCAGTCTGTCGCGAGAGCCCAACCAATCCCGAAGAACTACAACGTTCCTGGTAAGTGTTAGGCTTATGTTTTTTTTTTCCCTTTTTGACAGTATCTTCTTGACTGACCTCTTCGATGTTTTACGCAGAGTCGTTCATTAGGACTCTCGTGACCAGGGAGTAACGGCTGAGGATCGAGACTGCCCTCGCCTATCCAGATGACTGCCGAGACGTCCGGACCCTCGTCTCTGAGGATGATCTGGTCTTCTACGGGTGGATCTCCACCTGAATGGAGTTGGACCCGGACCAACTCCGCCCGTACAAGCCAACCCTGAAGAAGTCTAAGTCCAAGCCGGCCAGGGTGCCTTTGGCCAAGGTTGGAGTAGCTGCTCCTTCGAAGAAGTCCACTTCTTCCAGGCCGTTTAAGAGAGAGAGAGAGAGAGAGAGAGAGAGAGAGCAGTCTCTTCTTCGAAGAGGCATGCTTCCTCCAAGTCCATGGCTTCGCCCCCTCTGCCTTCGACAGAAGAGGCCGAAGAAGAAGAGGAACCTTCTTCAGCACCTTTGAAGAGGAGAAGGAGTTCAAAGACGGAGTCCGTGCCGACTCCTGATGTCGCTTCCGCCAATCTTCTTCCCTCCGGGAGTGAGGTAGCTCATGCCAATCCTCCTCCCTCCGAGAGTGAGGATGTTCCTGCATCTCGGACTGGGGTCTTCCTCGACCCCGAGAACTCTCGGGCGCTTACGGAGATGCCCCCGCAGTGACTCTTGAGGGAGTCTTCTTCGACGAAGCTACCAGGAAGGCACTCAGGGCCGTAGATGAGATTTTTTGCGAACATCCTTCGGCTACACCGAACCCGCCATCGACCCTGGCGAAAGATCCTCTTAGCGTCGAGGACTTCTTGGTAGAGGAGCACGCATGCCTAGCTTCTTCGGGGCCAGATGCTCCTCCAAAGTAGACTTCGCCTGCCAGAGCCTCCACCCAAATTCCGCCTGGGTCGAGACGCTCAGCCCCTATCGTCCTCGAAGACAGTAAGTATACACTTCTTGAAAAGATAAAAATGTGATAAAAAGTATCTAAGTTTAATCAAAATTAGAAAACTAACCTGCTTGCCATTTGCAAATGAATTTTTCGGTCGACTCGGGTCATCGCCTTCGGCGAGGTCCCCAGCTCAACAACCTCCTGCCCCTAAGTCTTCCACCGGGGGCAAGGAGAACAGAAAACAAGCAGTTGAAGACGCTCCTCCTGCAGGAACTCCGCCCCGATGAGGAGCAATACTCAATGCGAGGACGCAGTGGGTCCTTCGACCTCTAGGGCACCGGTTGGAGAGTCCTCGAGGGAATATCCCGCCTAGATTCTCAAGGACCCCCTGGAGGACTTCATAGTTCCTCCAGCTGAGACTCCTTTCGGCGAGGGATTTTTTACTCCCTCGGAGTCCTTTCCTTAGATCCCCGATCTCAGTCTTATGCTGGACGAGATTTGGGCCGAGGAAAACTTCAAGCAGTTATCTGAGGAGCCGCTCCAGGCCGATAATCGGGAGGGTATGCGGATGTTCACGAGGGTAAGATCCGCTGACACCCTTCCCTTCATGAATTCCTCTACTCATTTCTAACCCCCATATTTATTGCAGGCATTCCTCGCGAATTTTGTCTACTCCCGGAGAATCGAGGCCATCTTCACCCAGGGTAGAGAAACCCCGCTTCGCCTTCACAAAGAGAACCAAGAGTTAGCTGCCAAGCTTAACGAAGCCTCTTCTATGGCAAATATTTCATCCGAGATGGCTGAGTTGGCAACATCCAGCCTCAGGCGCTCCGCGGAGGCGAAGAGAAGTCACGACGAAGTGGTGGCAAAACTTCAGGAGGAGTTAAATAGAGAGAGAGCATCTCGCATGGAGGCTACGGTCAAGTTCAAGAAGGAGATGAATAAGGCAAAAGCGCTACACAGAAAGAGGCGTGGAAGAGCCTCGAGGATGAGCGCCGACTTCACAAAGAGAACACTCTCTCTGAAAATGCAACTTTCGAAGCGGTGCTCAAGGAAGAAAACGGGATGAGAACAGCGTCTGAAACAAGGATTAAAGTGCTTGAAGAAAAGCTTAAAGGCGTCCACGGCATTCTCAGCAAAATCGAGGCTGATCTCAACGAAGCCAAGGCTAGGATCTGCTCTGCCGTGGCTGACTTTTAGAATAGCCTTGGCTTGGAAAACTACGTTGAGTCGAGGAGGCAATAGTGGGTCTCAGACTTTCACCGAAGCGAGGGCTATCAAATTGAGATACAACAGGCCATTCTCGACGGTGCTAATTGGGTGCTGGATAAGCTCAAGGCTCCCCATCCCGAGTGGAACTTCCTCGAAGAAGTTAAGCACACTCTTCTATGCCCACATCCTCCGCCTAAGTAGCGGCCCTCTGCTCTTTGTACTTTATTTTTTATTTTTCTTTGGGGTCTCTCGGATGCCCATCTCCTGTACCCTCATCGAATAAAGAAATAAAAGTTTCTATTTTCACAGAATTGTCATAAGTATTTACTTCTTCGCAACTCTAACTCCTAACTTTATCTTCCACTTGTTTCCCTTGACTAACACGATCAAGTCCCTTCAGAATCGACCATATTAATATAAATTGCTTCCTCTTCGAGGATCGAAAATCAAATCATGCTCTCTCCGAAGGTCATAATTAAAACGACTTAAGCGATTAATTAGACCGTAACCCGAACCTATCTTTCTTCGAAAGATGCTCCAAGTCACTGGGTTCTTCCTTCTCCGAAGGATTATCCTGAACCAAGCTCCTTCTCCGAAGGTAGTTCTTAGCCAAATCTAATAATCGACGAAATTCATAAGCACTCTAATTACTCCCAATGGTCCTCGATGCTTTTGAATAGAGTGTGGCCTCTTTACTTATATGCTTCGGTGATCAGACTTAGTCTAATTTTTCAAAATTCTCCTAAGTTTTTCACACCTTGGGGTTATCCCTTTAAGCATACCTAGATCTTCTATCTTCTTCGAAGAATAGAATGGTTCTAGGAGAAAATTAGCTAAATACTTCCCAAGTTAATCCCTGAATAGGTTTCCTTCTCCGAAGGAATGGCCTGATAAGAAAAACCTTTGTGCGGTAGGAAACTTCAACGATTAAAGCCTACGTAAGCCCTTCGGACCCACGCGTTCTTGCCTCGCACGTCTTCGAAGTACCTATAGGGCGCACCTATTTCTTTACGGTACCCCGAGGGCCCCCCTGTCTTCTTGGGCGCTTTTCTGCGGGCAAGGAGACAGTCGATGGTAGTGTTTCTAGGAGTCATCCGCTCTGCGGTTCATTCCTTTATACACTGAGTTTATAGTCTACTCCGCAGGCTTTTTTTTTTAGAACAGATAATCGAAAAATGAAATCTTGGTACCAAACCCACATAACTTTTTTTATTGATAACTGTTGGATTATAATGTTTATACAAGAGGATAAAAGTCAAAATTGATTACAAACGAGGGGAGCCTACTGATAGTATTTCTTGAGGTGCTCCGTATTCCAAGGATTTCTTATCGGGACCCCAACGAGGTCCGCAATTCGGTACGCCCACGATTTCAGCACCTCGGTGATCTAATAAGGTCCCTCCCACGAATATCTGAGAGCTCCAGCCCCGGGCTCCTTGGTGTTCTAAAATACTTGTCTCAGGACGGTATCCTTGACCTTGAACTTTCTTTCCTTTACCTTGAAGTCATTATACCTCGTCATATGCTGCTTTTGGACTTCCATCCGGATCCTCGCGACTTCTCTACGCTCCTCAATCATGTCTCTCTCCGCGGCCAATAATGAGGCATTGGTCTCTTCGTCGAAATTCTCGTATCGGAACGAAGTGACTTTTACCTCCGCTGGTATCATCGCCTCGCTGCCATACACCATGGAGAAAGGACTTTCCCCAGTGGCCGTTCTGGCAGTGGTGCGATAACTTCAAAGGACTACAGGCAGCTGCGCGGCCCATCGTCCTTTGAACGTATCGAGGCGACTCTTCAGGGTCACTTTGATGATCTTGTTGACGGCCTCGACCTGGCCATTGCTTTGCGGATGGTAGGGAGCAGAGAAGTCTTTGTTGGTGCCGAATTTGTCGCAAAGGTCCCTCACTGCTTGATTGTCGAACTGAAACGCATTGTCCGAAACCAAGGAGTGAGGTATCCCGAACCTATAGATGATAGGCTCGCGAATGAACTTGGCCAAGTTCTTTTCAGTGATGGTTGACAAAGGTATAGCCTCGACCCATTTTGGTGAAGTAATCTACCGCTACGACGATAAATTTAAGCCCTCCAAGTACCGTCGGCATGGGTCCGATAATGTCGATTCCCCACTTCCCGAAGGGCCACGGACAAAAAATTACCGTGAGCCATTTTGGATGTACTCTTATAAGTACCGAGTACATCTGACACTTATCGCACTTTTTCGTGTAGTCGGCGGCGTCTTGCTTCATCGTGGGCCAATAAAATCCCTATAGCAGAGCCATATGCGTGTGGGACTGCCCCCTTATATGATTTCTACAGACTCCGTCGTGGATCTAACTTAGGACTTCTTTGGCTTCCTTGTCGTTGAGGCATCGAAGCAGCGGCGTTGAAACTCCTCTTTTATATAACTTGCCATTCACCAGCAAATTGTGTTCAGCATGGTACCTGACCCTCCGGGCCTGTTCTCGATCATCTGGCAGCTTATCTTCCTTCAGATAGACGACAATATCATCTATCCACGAAGGCCCTGAATCGATTGCTTCCACCAAGTCTCGCTTCGCGATACTTAGTTTGAGGATGATCTCAGCCGGGACCAGGCGAAGGAGCTCAGCATCTTTGCTACTTGCAAGCCTCGCCAATGCACCCGTGTTCGAATTATCTTCGTGGTCGATGTGCTTTATTTCACACCTGAAAAGTTTTGAAGCTCCGCATTGACCTTTTCAAGGTATGCTGTCATCCGATCATCGCGGGCTTCTTCACTTGAAATTTGACTTAGAACTAATTTTGAGTCACTAAAAATTAGAAGTGAGTCTACTTGAAGTTCCTTGACGAGTTTTAGGCCGGCTAGTAGAGCTTCGTACTCTGCCTCGTTGTTCGAGGCTCTGAAGGTGAATCGCAAGGCGCTGCTGATGCGGTGGTTTTCGGGGCTGATCAACATAAGCCCCGCTCCTGAGCCATTCTCGTTTGAGGATCCGTCCACGTACAGCTTCCATTTTTGGGATTTCATTTACCGATCCCGATCCTTCTTCGAAGGAAAGGTAAATTCAACAATGAAATTCGCCAGAGCTTGTTATAGTGGCTGATAAAGAACATCGAACTAGGTTAACTCGATTGCCCATTTCACAAGTCTGCCCGAGGCCTCCGGCCTGTGCAGAACCTGTTTCATCGGATGATTAGTGAAAACCACCACCGTGTGGGCTAGAAAGTAGTGGCGGAGCTTTCTAGCCAAGACGATCAGAGCCAGGGCAAGCCGCTCTAGCTCAGGATATATGAGTTCAGCGTCGAGGAGGCGCTTGCTGACGTAGTACACCGGCACTTGTACTCCAGCCGCTTCCCTGACGAGCACCGAACTGACTGCATGCTCAGAGATAGTGAGGTAAGTGAAGAGTTTCTCCTCCAGTAATGGCTTCGCCAGAATTGGGGCGTGCCCAAGATATGCCTTGAGTTCTTGGAAAGCTCGTTCATATTCCTCGGTCCAAACGAACTCTTTACTGCCTCGGAGGACATTGAAGAAGGGGAGATGCTTGTCAGTAGACCGAGAGACAAACATGTTCAATACGGTGATGCACCCTGTGAGCTTTTGGACTTTTTTCCCTCTCTGAGGGGACTCCATGTCGAGGATAGCTTGGATTTTCTCTGGGTTAGCTTCAATTCCTCTTTGACTCACCATGAAGCCTAAGAACTTCACAGCTCTAACCGCGAAGGTGCACTTATTCGGATTGAGCATCATGTTGGTTTGTCGAATGATTTTGATCTAGGTGCGTGACATGTTCTCGCGTGGCTGCACTCTTGACCACCATGTCGTCGATGTAGACCTCCGTCGAGACTCCTAGTAGCTCCGCGAAGATCTTATTCACCAGCCTCTGATAAGTTGCCCCTGTATTCTTCAAACTGAAGGGCATGATCTTATAGCAATAAAGTCTGCGATCGGTGATGAAAGCTGTATGTTCCTCGTCCCGAGGGAATATGGGGGTCTGATTGTACCCTGAATATGCGTCCATGAAGCTGAGGAGCTCATGGCACGCGGTCGCGTCGACCATTTGGTCAATTTGGGGCACAGGAAACCTGTCCTTCGGACAGGCTTCGTTGAGGTTGGTGAAATCCACGCAGCGTCTCCATCTTCCGTCTGGCTTAGGAACCAGCACGGGGTTTGAGACTCAAGCAGGGTACTTCGCTTCGCGAATGAACCCCGCTCTAATTAGCTTATCGACTTCGTCTTTAAGCACCTGGGCTCTCTCGGGGTCAAGTGGTCTCCTCTTCTGTCGTTGGGTAGGGACTCGAGGATCAATGTTGAGACGGTGGCATATTAGTTCGGGTCTATCCCTTTTATGTCATTATGACTCCATGCAAATACGTCTTGATTACGGCGAAGGCGGGCCACAATGTTCTTGTGAGTCTCTGGACTTAGAGAAGTCCTTATTTTGATTTTGCACGCTGGGTCGTGAGAGTCCACGCCTACCTCCTCCGTTTCTTCGGCTAGGCTCGTTAATTGCTATTAAGCTGGCAGTCGGGGCTCCAGTTCGTACCGGATCTCAGGAACCCCGATTGTGAAGGCTTCCTCGGCCAAGCCTGCTTCCCCGGCTTTTCGCTTTTCCTTTGAGTCTACGGGAGCCGATCTGATGCTCGTCGTGTAACACATCCGAGCTTCATATTGATTCCCCTGGACTACTCTGACGCCACGGGGTGTGGGAAACTTCGAGCAGAAGTGATAAATCGAGGTCACTGCTTTCAAGGCTACGAGGATAGGACGCTCGATTATGGTGTTGTATGAAGATCTACCCTTAACCATCATGAAATTAGACATGGCGGTTGATCTCTTCGGCTCTTCTCCAAGGGAGAGAGCCAATTCTATACTTCCCTCCGGGAAAATAGAATCTCCTATAAATTCGTGGAGCGGACTTGTGGCCGCTCGCAGGCTTTGGAGACTTATCCTCATCTTCACGAGGATGTCCACCGAACTGTCTTCGTCTATTAGGCAACGGTGGACCAAATGGTTCCCAATCATGGCTGATACGACAAAGGGTCATGCTGCGGGAATTTAACGCCTTAGGCATCAGCATCCGTGAACGAGAGCTCGTTCTCAAAACTTCAAGGGGGCTGCGTTACTTCATTCGCTGGGCTTGTCGAGCGACCCAGTAGATTCGCACAACGAAGTCGGCATACAAATCGAGGCAGCTCCCGGAGTAGAATCTGCACAAACGGAGACCACCGTTGCGATCAATGCAATGAATCAAGTCAAACAGCAGTGTCGGTTTGCAAATCAGAGGTCCGGAAGTACAAGTCAATTTTGGACATAACCGTTATTTTGGCACACAAAATGAGGCGGCCAACCGGACTTTTTTCGAACCTGTGAAAAGCTTACCCAACCTGTTTCGACCCTTCCGAGTCCAATGGTGAGGTCAATTTCATCAAACAACAACCATAACACGTTCAATTTTATCAATAAAGTTCTAAACTTCAAACTAAAATTAAACACTCACCGAGCATTGGGTCGGAGAAATTCTTGAGGGCTTTTGCTGCCTACGATACCCTCTACAAAACCCCTCAAAAATATTTCAGGTTTGGAGGCCGGCGGTGGTGGGCGACGGCGGCGGCGGCGGCGGCGGGGCAGATTTCGGTGAGGTACAGCGGCAACTTGGCTGCCCAACCTCCAGTCCTACTGTTTGGACCCTCCCGAGCACGATGGCGGTACTCGTTTCTGCAAAAATCAGCTCGAAAATAGAAGAACCAAAAAAACCCACGAAAACCGAACTTTCCGGGCAGTGTTTTGGCAAATTCTGGCAGTGTCCGATGATAAACCACTGCTCAAAATATTTCTCTCGTCGAGAGCTTTCCAACGGTACCAAGTACGCGTCAAACGGATACCGGATGAGAAAGTTATGGGTGTTTGAAGTTTGGGAAATTTTGAAAAAAGAATCTTTAGAGGAGAAAGAGAGAGAGTGCAAAAATGGGAGAGAGAGAATAGAGAGAGTGACGCGAAGGAGAGGAAGGAAAGGAAAAAAAAAAAGAAAAAAAATGTGGTGTTGTATAAATTTAAAAAATAAACCAAAAAATTGTACAATTGTCCCTCAAAATATATTTTCTTTGCATAAAAAATTCTTGTAATAATTTAATTTTTTTAGGTCTTTACATTACTGAAAGTTATTCCTAAGTATTATTCCCATGTCTTTCACTGAAAGTTATCTCATTTGATTGCTACTAGCTAGTATATATATAATGTCTAAGCCATTAATTACTAAGCCTTCTCTAGAACACACAAAAAGAAAACCTACTCTACTTGCAAATCGTGTACACATAAATTGTTGAAATATTAATGTGGTCATCTATACAACTAAAGTTTTGAAAACTATTTCAACCATTAGTGAGGTAATTATTACTCTCAGATAACTTTAAGGTTTTTATTTCTTTTAAGAGCAATAACAATATCCAATTACATGTAAATATACACCATATAAAGTTAGCATGATTAGTTAAAGCAATTAATGATTCTATTTTTATTTCATTGGATATTATGAGTTAGAAATTAAGATTTCTTTTCTGTATACGTATTTGTGTTTATGTATATATTCATATGTATTTGAAAACCATGTAAGGGTTATAATAATTGCTCTTTCATATAATTTATTAGTTATTATCACACTCTTCGTGCATTGGGTTTGTAAAATAGTTTCCAAGCTAGTGATTTCTTGTGTATATTCATAGATATAATAGTTAAACTCTAATTTTGAGTATCTTAATAATATTTTAACAGGCATGTAATATATATAACCATACATGTGACCAGTAAAGTAAATTATAAATTATATATATAATAGTATGTTGTTTAATTATTTTGTTATTATATTTCTCATCTATCACTATATCTATACTTGAAAAATAATTTATGATATAATAAGAACTTGTTTACATAATTGTTGGAGTTTTATCATAACCTTTTAAGGCTTGTGTGTACTTCAATAACTATAATGTTAGCATAATTTTAAATAAAATATTTTAAATATAGAAATTAGTACATCGACGTCTCAATCCAAGCCTCGGCTCCTCAACTCACTTACAGTCAAATTTTATAGGTAAGTAGAAGTTCAACTACATCATAAGAACAATAATAATTATTTAATTATTAAAGTTATTTTTAAATATTTATTACTTGTATTGTGTGACCATAAGTAGTTGCATTACACTATTATTCATGTTATCATGGTCATAAGAATGAACTCAGATAAAAGACTTTGTGCGGGTTTGGCACCCTTCAACAGTTAAGGGAAAATATTTGAAAGAATATTTCGGACCTTAGTATCCATATGTGGTACCACTAAGATTGAGTTTGACGCTCACAGCTAGTACTCTGCAGTCAAGGCCACCAGATAAGAAATTTATTGAAAGTTTTGGGATACTTATTGTGGCCAAGGCCACTGGTCCGTTAGTGCCGGCAGTCAGTCCGTACAGAAAGAAAAATGCATCTATATAAATATCAAGAACTATATAAAGCATGGAATACAAGCATGACATTCATATATTTGCATAACTTTACTTACTGAGCATTGGTTCATACAGTTCTTATGATGCAGGTGAGAATGCACAGCAGTAGGTTATGCTTAAAGGTTGGTGGGTGCGTTTTGACATCGTGAAGCTTGTACATATTAATAATCACCTGTTGGGCACACTTTTGAAACGATATGTATATATTGTAATATAGGCAACTATGTTATGTTTCTGAGTTTGCTTTATCACAGACACGTTCAAAAGTTCAAATTTGCCTGAAATTTTTCTTTTTTAAAAAGTGTTATATTTGTATATGTCTTAGATTATAGACGTAGCGCTCATCAAAATTTAAATTGCTAGTATAGTTACTGGGTGGGTGTTACATGATCAGAACTCGAAGTAAGTCTCCGAAGAGACCTCGGAACCGTTGTGACGCCCATGAAGGTCAGTGGCGATGCACCTACGGCACCGAGTATATGTGAGAAATATTTGTTAGGGTTGCATTAGTACTTTATGAATAAATGTTGTATAACTACTGTATCTTTGTGTTGTGTAGTAGTTAAACTATAATAGCCAAAGGAAAATCCTAGCATAAATAAAGTACGAATAAAATGTGTTTAAATGGATATAATCTAATCTTTAGATTGGACTATCATAAGCCTCAATAAGAGAAAATAAGCTGCAATAAACCTCAGTAGTACGAGTTCGCTCGTATCTGATACTCACCAAGTTTATAACTCAAGTGTGAGAAAAAGGTCGGCTTGAAGCCGGACCTATAATTAGAAGAGAAACAACTTAATGACAAAGGAAAGCAGCCTTGAGCCGCCAGTAAAACTAAGGCTGTGAATGCCAAAGTAGAAGCTGAATCCTTAATTACTAAAGAATGAGAAATCCTTAAAGATTCATGAACAGAATTAGACATCGATCCCTGAGGTCGATAAAATGTAATACTAACGGCACCGCCGGGTCCTTATCCGTGCGCTGTGCCTTACGGACTGTAGTCCGTCAGAATAATCTTGTAAGAAAACATACCCATTCTATTGTATGTTTGCTGTGAACTCCTCGAACAACTAAATCAGGGTTGTTGGTGTGGAATTTGAACCAACGCCGTGATCTACACCTCTAGACGGTGGTGCGGCAATGAAAACGAAGAAAATGGCCGGCAAAAGGAAAAAGACGAGAAGTTTTGAAGTGGTTCGGCCCTCCTCCGGAGTAATAGCCTACATCCACTATTCTAGTATTGCTTGGTAAATCTTTTACAAAGAGTTCAACCAAAATTTCTTCCAACCCCTCATCCTTTCTCCTTCCTTTCCTTATATAGAGCATGAGAGAGGGATGGGTCTACGAGATGTTACACCCAATCCTTTAAAATCATGGGATTAGATGACCTAACACACAGTCATCACTAATCCCTAAAATTACGGGATTGGATTACCAACTAAATACAGACATTAGGTAGTTTTTTGAGAAACAAAACTTGAGAAAAGCTAGCATAAAGGCATGGTTTTACCTTAGTGTAAGCTAGGGTTTCTCCGCAGCTTTACTTGCTTCTTCTTCCTTCCTTGCCCAGCCTCTCTCTCTCTCTCTCTTTCTCTTTCAAAATATCTTTAGTGTAAAAGCTAGCATAAAGGCACGGTTTTACCATAGTGTAAGCTAGGGTTTCTTCACATCTTTACTTGCTTCTTCTTCCTTCCTTTCTCGTCCTATCTCCCTCTCTTTCTCTTTCAAAATTTCTTTCTCTCTCTCTACCTCACGTCCTCTCTCTAATTTCCTCTCTAGTTTCTGAAAATAAAGTGCCAAAATGAGGGCTTAGGGTTTGTGGTCCTATTTGTAGGCAAGTTGGAAGCTTACAAGACAAGCTTGTATAGACTTGTCTCTCTCTCTCTCTCTCTCTCTCTCTCTCTCTCTCTCTCTCTCTCTCTCTCTCTCTCTCTCTCTCTATCTCTCTCTCTCTCTCCCTCTCTAAATCCGACATTCTCTCTCTCTTCTTCAACTTTGATTTTTATTTTTTAATTCTTAATTCACTCATTAATAGGCTGTACAAATCTTGGCCCTTGATTTGAATTTTCATACCCCTACAGTCCATGTCCTAGGTTTTATGCAGTGGGCTGTCAGACATCCCACAATTGAGGGCAGTTGATCAGTTCAAAAGAAAAACCTAGACTACCACGAATGGACTCCAGCTTTGGTCGGGGGTCGCCAGCTTCTTGGGTCGAACCTTCCGTCTTCAGTGAAGTCCTTGCTTCATCTCCGAGGCTAGCTTCGTGGGGGCGGATCATCTTCGAGGATCCTCAGCCTTCTTGTCCGTCAATCTCTCTTTGAGGCTCTTGTCATAAAATTACCACCATCTTCGGGGTCATCTTTGATGGCACACGACCGAGGGTCATCTTTGACAATCTTCGCCCACTCGGTCATCCGGGGGACACCCTTGTGATGACGTGGCATCATTGAGCTGCTGGAATCGAAAGCGTGTCCGCAATGATTGCTCTTCGAGGACTCCGCCCCCGAAGCTACAATCGCGGACGAAAAATCACTTACAACAAGGTCTCGTACCCAAATGCAAGAGGCCTAAGTGTGGGACTCGTGAGTAGTGTATTAATGTGATATCTTCAAAGATAAATAATTTTAAATGAAATCCAAGGCCCCTCGCAATGTCCCGGTTTTCTTAACAAGTTAATGATGGGATAAATAACGAGAAAATCCTAGTTTGCTGTGTGATCAGACAAGGGGGTTCAAATATATTTGTCATTCCAACCTGTTATGTAAGCGGGCAAGGGGATGGTTATTAGATCTAGAGTCCCGATACCTCGACAACGAGATGGAAGGACAAGAACCTGAACCAAGCCTCAATCCTCCGACAGGAGTCGATAAGAGGTAATGAGTACAATCTAAATATTGAAATGAATAAAAGTCGATGGTACCGCTAGGCTACGAGAAAAAGAGCCCGGCTCACTAAGGGTGAGCTTATTCCTCACACGAAGCTGGCCAGTTGAGTGTGAGACGAAGTCCGAAGGATTGTTGGGAGATAGGTCATCTCCCCGCCTGTGCGCTAGAGAAATTATGGTGACCATCAGAGCTCGAATAAATAATGATATGATTGCTGTGTGAAACCATTAAGTCCGGAGAGAGTCTAATAAGACATATCCTCCATAAGGACTATAAAGAAGTGTGGTGGGTCCATAACCGAATCACAAGGCCTTGTAGATACGAGGAGCGATGCTGTGTGCAAGAGATTCGCCAATGGAGCCGAGTTGTCTCCTCAGAGCAAGGCGAATCAACGGTATTATGCGAGTATGCGCAGTGCAACAAGATCAAGCTACCTCGCGTAGGAAGCTCGGGCGTGTGAACTGAATACGAAGTACTCGGCTGTGAAAAGTGAGAATCGAAAGGCATGGGAATACACGAGGGTAATAGGTCAAATTTGTTACATTTGCTGTGTAAATGGCGTTAGTTGGTATGGGACGGTTAACCTCTCTCTTTGTGTATGTTGTAATTATGTGAAATTGTGATGCATATCATTTAGGGTAGACTAGTTCGCCCTATTGAGTTTATCAACTCATAGGTTCTCGGTGTTGTAGGTAAGAAGCCGATGAAGACCGGCGAATAGGAGCTAGCGGAGATGGTGTGTGTGGCAAACGTTGAAGATGAATACCCGTGGCAATATATTCCTCATTTTTGTTATATTATAAATAATATAGGTTTTTGATGCCGGGACGAGATCCCGAGAGCTTTAAGACTTGGTTATGTAATATTATGATGGTAATAAACTCTATGTGAGTCATATCCTATTTTGAGACCGGGACGTGATCCCGAGTACTCCTAAACATATAAGTATGTAATATTTATGGTAACATCTATGCTCCGACAACCTTATTACATTATAAGTATTATCTATGACAAAGACGACAAAGACTTCCGCATTATAAATAAAATTAAATTAAATTAAATAAAAAATTATGCAGAATTTATGCTTTCATAGTTTTAAAAGAGTTTGCAAGAGCATGAAAAGGAGTTTGTACTCTCCTGTCGCGGCCCTAGCCGAGCCGACGAGTCGTGACATAATGAATGCATACCAATTTTAAAATTCAAGATTCGAAATTTATTTGCTAAATATGTAATAGAGTTATTGTCGGACAAATTTTCAATAGAGTTATTTGCTAAATCGGTAGCCGAGCCGACGAGTCGTGACATAATGAATGCATACCAATTTTAAAATTCAAGATTCGAAATTTATTTGCTAAATATGTAATAGAGTTATTGTCGGACAAATTTTCAACAGTAAGCTACCGATTTAAAAGCTCAGTCCGAACTTAGCAGGGAAAAAATCTTAACATCGTGATGTGAAAGTAAAAATAAAAAATAAAAAAGTACCGATAATCAAGTCCCAGGTTATTGGCAAACCCTCTTTCCCACGCAGATTATTAGCACGTCATTTACATGCAATCACAGTCTAAAAGAAAAAAGAAAACATTGATACACAACATGATTCTTGCTTTCATGTATAATTCATTATTGTGTGTTCACAAGACAATTATCTCTACCAATTACGGCTACAAAGAATCTCAATATCTTTTCCTGTTTCCGTTTTCGGGGACCAGAAACAGGGTGCTCCAAGGCTGGCTATCGGAGTGGCGCTAAACCAGCATCTTAGAAGAAAAATGCAACAGACGCCCGGTAATGCCACTAAATTCCGCCAAAAACTATAGAGTCAATACAATAGTATCTCTATGATTGTCTTGCATCCACTGTATCAGCATCTTCTTTTGAACTGCCTAATCTGACAATATCTTCCACTAGTATTTTTCCTTCTGTTGGAACACATTTAATGTTAGCGTAGTTCTTAGAAAGAGCTAAGATTAAAAAGAAAAAAAAAAAAAAAAAAAGCCCAAACGAGAGATTCGAACTTTCATTCTACAGAGCAACTTACTAAGCGAGTCATATTACTTTCCAACTAAGTTATGACTTGAAAAGAACTTGACGCAAGCCTTTTCAAACCCTTCTAATTTTATAAACTAATTTATATTCTGTCACTTCATGGTACCCAAGAACTGACTAAGTGATAAAGAAAATGCACTGACCTCTATCCTTGGAAAGGTTGCTAATAAGTTCTTGAATGCCCTCTTTTCCCAAAGTGTCCTTAAGATATATAGCAGCAGATGCGACCTCCTCCGGCGTCACTTTCCCATCATAATCCCTGGCATATGAATAAAAAAATAATTTATTTGATTTCGTTCTTCTGGTTCGCTTTCGCATAGTCTTTCACAATTCACAAAAAAAGACTATAAAAATACTCCCAGGCCAATACAGAAGGTATGTTAAAAGGAATTTAAATATCACTTGGATGATTAAGTACATAATTGTTATGCCAAAGATATAATCCACAAATGGAAATAGCCAATGCTGTTTGGCATTCAGTTCCATTATTGGTCTGAAAAATTGAGTGGTCATTTATACCAGAAAAGAGGCAATTTACAAACCTGTCAAGCAACCGCCAGCGATCCCCGATTTTCGCATCGACGTCGTCAATTTCTTTTTCAAGTTTCTGCAGCATAGCATCAACCTGAAATTCACACATACACAAGGTGAGTTTCAGTTTTTTTCTCCCCTCTAATTACACATTCAGTAATAGCAATCTTAGGCAGATCAATGATGAATCAATGCAGTCAAGAAGCACAATTTAATAAGGACATGAAAACCTGCAAAATTTAACATTCTCACAAATCTAAATATTACCCTGTCTATAAGTGCTGAAGAAGTTTTGTCAACCAGAGCCATCTCAGCAGCTTGGTCACTGTCCATTCTGGCAGCCTTATAAGCCTTCTTAGCTTCTTCTTCACCTTCGGTTCCCTCCTTCTCCACCATATCATTATACAGCTTTATCTGATAGATGGACATGGCCAGAGATATATATATTAAAAGAATGACAAAGACAATAAATCAACCCAAATTTGACAAGAGTTTCAAAAGAACAAGAACTTCTTGTATAAGCCAAATTAATTTACCATCTGCTTTCGAAAATTCTTAAAATACCGATATTTATGTTTTTTAAGATGGAACTTATTATTAGATAGCATGTCTTAGTATATGAAATAATAGCACACCTCCTTTTGGACGAGTCTCAAGAACTCTTCACGCTCCTGACTGACTGACTGAGGAATAGACAAACCAAAAATCAGAGAAATTATCACACAGAGAAAAGAAAGGGACCTGGTCAGCTAAAAACAGACAATTGCTCTAACTACTTACAGATGCTGAGGCCAAAACGGCCAATGCACGGCTAAGCTCACAGAGCTGCCCCTGTTTGTCAACTGTTTTTGCTTTTGCTTGTTCCTTAGCTTCTTTATTTGTAGAAAAAGTCATCTCCTCGAGAGCCACATCTGTTTGTTTAGTAACAGATTCCTTCAACTTGGCCTGTTCTTCTTCCTCTTTCTCTTCCTCCTCCTTTACAGAAAACCATTCAGTAGTTAGAGCAACTAGCCAAAGAAAACAATTGAAAAGATAATAACCCAATAGCTTAAAATGTATAGAAAACCCCCAACAATTAAAATTTTAGACTACAGATTTCTCACATAATATCCAGTACAACTCTTATGCAATTGGACACAACCATCATGCTTCAAAATCCCTCATGTATGATTCTCGAAGAAAACTATATGAGGTTGTGTTGATTAGATTTATTTATTTTATTTATTTTTGCAAAGAGGTTGTGTTGATCCAGATGACACATATGAAGCACAATATTTATCTTCAAGGAGCTATTTAATTAATTAAAATTTTCAAGCTGATAATAGATAAAGCAAAATAACATCTTTGATATTTTGTTGATTCTTACCAAAGTATGGAACAAAAAAACTAAGAATTGGTAATAATAACTACCTCTACTATCCCTTACTTGAAAAAAGGAGTATTTTAAAGAACTATTTATTAAATGTAAATTGATAAAGCAACAAATAAGACGAGGAGAAAAAAAAAAAATCAAGAATAATTAGCTCACCTTGATCAACTCTTCCTGCATTTCTAAGAACTCCAACTTTCTCCTCCTCTCTGCAACAGAGTCTTCAGATGGTAAAGCAGTCACTCCAACAGTATCAACAACCTCATCTGGGAGAGAGGAGAGTGTAGCTTGAACAGCTTCCTCTGGCTTCACCTTTCCATGCACCGAGAAAGCTCTGCAAAGGTCACCAGAAAAGGTAAACTTTCAGATACCGCTCTATCCTTAAAACAGCTTGAAAATGTGTAACGCCTCAAAATACCTAGAAAGTATCATGAGGGAAGACGGTACGGAGTAATTGAGAGACAAGTCCAACCAATCACGCAACTGCAAAGACACCAAATATTACATGCCTGACAGAGTGAAGCTTTCCTTCACTATTTATGTACAGTATACTATTGCTAGTGCAGAAAGAATTCCAAAAAAAAAAAAAGGTAATACTTTAGCAACTTGTCTTAGTAATCATACCAAAAAGGAAAAACCTGCTGCAAATTTTAGTCACTTTTGTTTTTAACATAAGGAATTAGATGATACTAGAGTTTGCAAATAAGGTTAAAAGCTGATCTACTCCCATAACAGCACATACAAGTTTTTTTGTGTTCTGAAATTATATAGTTTGAATAATTGTAAGCTTTTGTTTCCATAAACTGTAAATTATATAGTTTGAATAATTGTAAGCTTGTGTTTCCATAAACTGTTTAGAAAATGTTGCCACCGGTCAAACTTGAATTGCTTGTTGGCAATCCTGACAGCAATAAATGCGCAGGAACCTTTTATTTATGAGAACAAAAAATATATTACTGGAACATGTGAAACTTATAACACAAGAAATAGTTCCATTCATTCATGAGCATAAATCGAAGTATTAGTTTTTTTTAATTACTTCTTTTTTTAGTTTTAATATTGAAGTGTTAATTATAAACACATGTTTCAGTCCAATTTAGTCATAGAACAAAGTAAAAAAAAAATGTAGATCTAGCAAAAAGATGTAAATTAAGCACCAACCTCTTCCCGCATTTCCTCCACTGAGCGTGATCCTAGTATGCCTCGTTCTCGACAGGCTGAAATGAGCTCTTTCTCTGAAAGGGACTCCACTGCCTCAGCTTGAATCATTTTATCATCATCTTTAATCCTGCCAAATGAAAATCATGCAATTCTCTTAACACAAAATTCAAGCAAATGAAAAGTATACATATGCCATCCTTCACATCCCACGTATTGTTCATGTGCTTAAAAGCCCTCAATTTCCATAATTTTTATCAGCTTAGCAGTGCAGCATGAAGATATTTATTACATGTAGATTTTACTGTTTTACGTTCACTTCCGCGACAAAATGGCTAGTTATACTCGTTCTGCATTTGCTATTTTCAGGGAAAAAAAAAAAAACCTTCGATACATAGTTAATCTAGACAGGGCGTCCAGCTTTAGAGCAAACAATTCTGAAGAACTACTCCTAAATTAAGAAATTATGATCCAAATAAAAAACTACACTGAAAATAGAACATGAAAACAAATCTTACTGTTGCAGTCTCTTCCGAAGCATATATCGCAAATATGCGTCTGTTCCATACGGGCTGATACCCATATACTTGCACATATTTACCAACCGTGGCCTGAATGTGACAACCAAAATGGTGAGTTCATCAAATAACAATAACATCACCTATACAGGTCATGGAGAGTCACCTATAAACGACCAAACGTATGTCAAAATTAATTAATTCAACGATTGAATGAACCTGCTAATGTTATCTAAAGTAAGCTCATCGTTGAATAACTTCGCAAAGCCTAAAATTTCGTCATTAGAAACGCGCTCCCCTTTACGAACCTGTTGCATGTCAGAATAATATATTACATAAAAAAGTTAAACAGAAATAAAAAAATAAAAAATAAATTTAAAAAAAAGACATTACTTGCTTTTCGAAAGAAACGGAGACAGAGACTAAAATCTACCTTGTTCATAAATTCATCAAGATCTTCTGCCGTCTTCCTTACATCTCCACTTCGTGAGGTTTGGATTTCCTTCGCCATTTCTTTTACTGTGTCCTGAAGAAACTTTGCATATTCTATTCTTGCGTTTAGCTTTCTTTTCAATTCCTCCTACAGTTTAATCATTTTAAAGGGCATAGCATCAAATTCCTAACTAAATTGAACTTCATATTAGTGAGAGTATGAAAATTCAACGAATACATGGAATTTGAAAAAACTTATGTATATATAAAATGGATACGGAAATATGATCAAATTGCTATGGGTTATATAAGATAAACTAGTATATTTAAATATTATGGCAACACCACTCCAGAGCCATGTTTTTTTTCTTCTAATAATAACTCCAGAGCAGTACTTATTCAAAGAGTGAACTTTATTTCACTAGCTATAATAAGTATTGAATATAGTTATTAGAAACCAGCATAAAAAAAAGGCTTTACAATGAATATTTCCCATGAATTATGATTGTCAAAGATTTTCTAGAACCACCGTTTAGAAATTAAAGATAAAAACTAAATGAAACTAAACTAAACTAATGTAATGTTTAATGCCCAAATGCGGAAATTTTTGGTAAAAAAAAATGCATGAATAAAAAAAATATCTTGAAACCTAAAAAAACATATGTATAGCATTGTACTTTAACACAATTAGGTGTAGCTTATAAGTTTTCAAGAACATGTACCTGCTCTTTCATCTTGTCCTTGAAGGTTGATGGTAACATATTCGGGAACAATTTGAGGAATACCGGCAGCAAGAATTCCATGAATGGGACAATGATAAAAACAGCGAAAGGGACCAGCCGGAAAATGTCAGCTGTGGTGCGTGTGAGTTGCTGCCTCTCCCTTCTAGAAAGACTCTTCCCATCAGCAAGCTTCAACAACAACCTTGAGCTAATTCTGATATCAGCCCAGAGAAGTTTGGTGCCCAACCAATAGTGTTGCATCGTAGATTTGAATTCCTCCTTCCAGTGACGTAACTTCTTAGCCCAATCCTCCCTGAAATATCATTGGTATTACCATTTGAACAAAAGCATATCAATCACAACACACTCAGAAGTAAAGTCCCAAACCTGCTCATAGAAGCAACAGCTCTTAGAGCAGGACCAATCCCCAAAAGCTTAGCCCACACTCTCATCATTAGAGACTTTTCACTCTTCTGAGATTCCTGTATTTGCTTAGCTTTTGCTTTTGCTTTTACTGTGCTTAAACCTTCGACGGCTTGATCACACTCTTCAGGTGAAGCTTCCTTTTTCTGTCCAGAAACCTGTTGCTCATTTCTGGGAGTCCCACTCCCAAAGTCAGGTTGACCAGGCGCTGCTGTTGAACTATAGCGAATGAAATGTGAGCTTCGTCTAAACCCGAGAGAAGATACACATTCCGCCCTTCCAATACCATTTTCCAAAGTTGAAATGCTGTAGGAGTTATGCCTGAAAAGTCGTGCTAATCTGAAAGCTGATTTTACATTCTCGGGAAGTGAAGTAATATAATTTTCCTTTCTACAATCTGCAGCTGTGTGTAACTGGCCGACAACATGTACATCACTAGATCTGGCTGGTTTCTCATGCTCAAAATTAGAGAAGCCCCGAATCGTGCAAGTGGGCTGATTCAAGGAGTTGAAGAGGTATCTCTTCCTTCGTAGGATTGCCCGCGAAGCCATTATTCATAAGTATCAACAAATCTCCTGCGACGTTAATCAATCGGTAATCAGGACAAACCGGGACAGTTCGGCTTACAATCAAGGGAAATTTTCATCACATTAAATAAGACTCTGAGTAAACTTGAAAACCCAATTAACTGCGAGACACTGATTATCCAATCACAAAATGTACGTATTCCTTAAACAAATGTGCTTATTCCTTCTAATACATCAACTTTATTAATTCTTCAAACTTTTGCTGTTGGGTGCATTTAACCATTCAGCTACTAAAATATAATGTAAATGAATTATCTTTCTCCACTGCATTGTTCCATTCATGAACATATTGTAGATAATTGTACTACAAAGACTGAAAATTTGGACACGAAAACAACAGCACATCTTTTGTTTACGACGAAGTTGTTTCATTTGGATACACATTTCGGCACAATAATTCATGATTAAATCAACAGAACACACACATACATACAATAAATCAATTGGGGATTGGTAAAAAAAACATATAAGAAAATAGATCAATATTTAATGAATTAAATTGTCTAATACTGATCGAGAACCACAAACCGACACTAAATATGAAGACATAGAAGACACGAAACGACAGAGCAAGTGGTGGATCAAAGACGGCATTTTGGAGCCCCAAATGCATAAGAGAAGCATGGAAATGAATTCCGTCAAAAGGAAAACAAACAGACAGCAAAAACCGACAGAGACTTAGAGAGAAACGAAATCTCCATTGCAGGTACGTACGGTCCGAAGCAGAGAGAGATTCGCAGGGTCGGAGCAAATGGTCAATCGGAGAGAAGAGAAGCGAAGTTCAAGCTTGAGAGTCAGAGCGAAAAGAGAGGAGACGAACGAAACTCGGAGAAGAGGGTGGGCAAGAGTCACGTGCGATTCACGTGCTTGACGAAAGGGAAATGAGAATGTTAACCAATGTTTGGGCACGAGGGATTTTGAGGAATATCTTATTCTTGACACAATAATAATCTATACCGTATGTATGTTGCACTTGTTGGTGTATAATTTGAACCAACGACGAGATCCGCACCTCTAGTGTGTGATGCGGCAATGAAAAATAATAAAAGTCTTTTAAGTAAATAATCACACGGAGAAATATAAAGTGGTTCAGCCCTCATAGAGAGTAATAGCCTACGTCCACTGTGTTTTTGATATATTTGTCATTGAAAGTATATCTCTCTCCTCTCCCAACTGTCACTACTCCTACTCTTATAAGCGAAGAAGAGAGCTACAGTTGGGAAAAGACAAAATGTCAAATCCCCTAAGTCACGGGTTTAATTCACCTAATAAAGCTGCCCACCTGCCGAGAGCAGTTAACCTAACTGCGGCAGGATAAGTCTGTCGCTACAGTGAATTCCCTGCCCGAGGGAGAATAATTGAGATCTGTGATCCCTCGGTCCAACGTTCTATGACCGAGGGTCGATGACTCCGAGGGCCGAGTATCCGTCGAATGGTCCTTCCTTCGTGGCAAACTCCTTCGGGGGTATACCGCCTTTGAGGACTTTGTCGTGAAATGTTGGTCCTTCACCAGGAAGGCTTTCTGGAAGAATGGAAATTCTTTTCTTGTAATGTTTTTCCTCCGGGGGCGTAGGATCGGGGATCATCTTCGATAATCACCTTCTGTCCTTTCTCTGAAGAGCGCTCCCATGGAGGGGTGACTTTCGCTTGGTTCGGTGGAGTCGGGGTTTCTGGATTTCTTGAAAATGAATTGGATACCGCCCTTGGACTTACTGTGTGACGAGAAATCACTGACAACATCTGCCCCCCAATCCCAGCGGCGCGATTCGTGTTGCTTGGGATTCTTCTTGATCGAATTCAATTTGCTGGGAATGCATCTCCTGCCGCGAAGGAAGCCTCGTGGGAGCAACTTCAGCTGCACCGAATCTTGGTGGCCTAGTATGAAAGTAATCCCGTTGACGGAGAAACGAGGTCTAATTCCTCCGGAACCAGACGTTCCTCTAATCCTTGATTCCTCTGATAGGGAAACGGTGCTTGATCCCTACGGGAACAATTGTCCTTCTGGCCCTGGATCTTGTTGACTCCGGTAACATCTCGATCCTCGCTCCGCCGGAGAAGCTCGTCCGTGCTTCTTTTAATGGTGGAACACCGTGGTTACCTATAAAAGAGATCATTGGTTACTCGAAGTATAAGGTTTAAAATGTAAATACTACCTTCTTCACGCTGTGACCTCCGACTATATGATCCAATCCCTCCGGGACCATCCATATAGTCGCTCGTCGTGTCCTCTACGAGGACTACAACTCGTCTGAGTCATGCTCTCTCCGAGGGTTATACCTAGCAAACTATACGATTAGACATCAGATTGGAACCGGAGTATACCTCCTTGAATGCACTGTTTAGTCGCAGGTTGTTCCTTCTCCGAAGGATTATCCCGAACCAGGCTTCTTCGGGGGCGTACTCGGTTAGATCTTGTATTCATCGAGATTTGCTAGTACCCCATTGCTTGCAGCGGTTCCCGGTGCTTTTGAATGGGGCAGGACCTTTTGTCTTAACACACCGGCGGTTTAGACCCTCTTTCGAGAGATTCTAGTCCCTTCCGCCTCGGAGTTCCTCCTTTGAGCGCGCCTAGATCTTCTTCCTTCTACGAAGGATAGAATGGTTCTAGGAGACATTTGGCCCAACTTCCCAAGTTAATCTTTGAAGAAGTTCTCATCGAGAGAGAGACCTGACAAGATTCATCTTTCGGCGGTGGGAAGCCTCAGCGAGTAAAATCTACGCGAACCTTTCGGAATTCTCACGTTCTAGTTTCGCTCGCCTTAGGGGTAATTATAGAGCACATCTATTTCTTTCTAGTGCCCCGGGGGTCCCCAAGTGATCTGAAGACTCCGCGGTCAAGAAGAGCCGTTGAGTGATGTTTATAGGATTCATCCGCTTCGCGGTTCCATCCTTTACACATCGAGTTTGCGGTCTTGGCCAGCTAACTGGCTACGCGGCAAGATCCCTCCGGAACCTTACCCCGCGGACAACTTCTGATCGCGGGCGACTCAGTTGCCGTCAGATGTACTTTGGTGGTCAATCGAGCCGTCTCTTCGTTTCGGCACGCCTGAAGCTATGCCCGGAGTACCCGAGGGTGCTCCGAGTTAACAAAAGAGTATTGGCCGTAATGTACTGGGCGATGAGCGAAAACGACGGCGTTTGGTGAGTGAGCAAGAGGGAACTGTCGTTGTGGCGACCGTTTTTCTCGCCAATCTCCTGTTCAGGCGAGATTCGCGGGTCTGGCGGTCTGCCCTGGTAGCAGAGACACCTTCTCACTCGACTCCGATAGCCCCTTTGGGGGCTAGTGCTATGCCTGTTTCCCGCCGGCTTGCTTTGAGCCATGCACGACGCGTACGAGGACATCCCGTGCCTGGCCGGCAGGTGCGGCTTCCTCTCCTTGAGATGCCCTGACTACATCGGCTGTGGTCAGAGACCTCTGGTTTGTCTTCCCCCAAACCCTCTCGCCTGCGCCATTGGTCTACGACCAAAAGACACACTTCGGGGTGCATTATCAACGGGGGCAAGGAAGAAGTGGGAGAGGCGAGGCTTAACTTTCGCAGTCCTCCGGACTGCAGCCGTTCGTGAAACTGGGTCACCGTCTGGCGTCGTGATCACTTGGGGCGGCGTTCCGTCTGCGACGGAGCATGCCTCAGTGATTCTCGGAGGTAAAGACCCAGCTCGCCTTATGCGGAAAGAGTATAACTCCTTTGTTGGTCGGGATCTTCCGGTTTGGGCCATTAATGGATGTGCCTCTGTGCCTCTGGGCTCCCGGAAGGTCCACCGTCAGTCCTCCGGGAGGTTTACTGTTAGATCTCCACCTGTGATGGCGGCCGGCTTGAGCGTGTCCCCCACCGGGTGGTTGGCTTCGGGTCTCTTTCGGAGAAGCCCTCGGCAACCACCACAGCGGCGGCCTGTTCCCCTTTGTCCGGATCCACGCCTGGAGCTCGTCCGTTCATCCCCTGCCGGTGATGAACTGCGGATGTTGGTGATGATGAGCCGAAGATCTTCACCATGCTGTTTCATCCAGGACCTGGGGTTTTGGACGCTCTTTCTTTTACGCTAACTATCACCCAACTTGGGATATATGGGGTTTCTTTCCCGTTTGTCTGGTCGTCGGCGCCATGATCTCCGATCATAGGTGACGATGAGACTCCCGGAAAAAAGCTTGGAAGAAAACTGGAATGGAAAGGCTTGCCCGGAGGTTCGAGCCGCCCTCCTTCTAGCGCCAATCTGTTGGTGTATAATTTGAACCAACGACGAGATCCGCACCTCTAGTGTGTGATGCGGCAATGAAAAATAATAAAAGTCTTTTAAGTAAATAATCACACGGAGAAATATAAAGTGGTTCAGCCCTCATAGAGAGTAATAGCCTACGTCCACTGTGTTTTTGATATATTTGTCATTGAAAGTATATCTCTCTCCTCTCCCAACTGTCACTACTCCTACTCTTATAAGCGAAGAAGAGAGCTACAGTTGGGAAAAGACAAAATGTCAAATCCCCTAAGTCACGGGTTTAATTCACCTAATAAAGCTGCCCACCTGCCGAGAGCAGTTAACCTAACTGCGGCAGGATAAGTCTGTCGCTACAGTGAATTCCCTGCCCGAGGGAGAATAATTGAGATCTGTGATCCCTCGGTCCAACGTTCTATGACCGAGGGTCGATGACTCCGAGGGCCGAGTATCCGTCGAATGGTCCTTCCTTCGTGGCAAACTCCTTCGGGGGTATACCGCCTTTGAGGACTTTGTCGTGAAATGTTGGTCCTTCACCAGGAAGGCTTTCTGGAAGAATGGAAATTCTTTTCTTGTAATGTTTTTCCTCCGGGGGCGTAGGATCGGGGATCATCTTCGATAATCACCTTCTGTCCTTTCTCTGAAGAGCGCTCCCATGGAGGGGTGACTTTCGCTTGGTTCGGTGGAGTCGGGGTTTCTGGATTTCTTGAAAATGAATTGGATACCGCCCTTGGACTTACTGTGTGACGAGAAATCACTGACAACAGCACTTTTAATTGATATCCTAAAATTTACACTACAAATATAGAGTAGAAATAAAAAGAGCACATTACATGTGGTATAGATTATTAAGTGGCATCAAGAATGATTTTATTTTAAAATTCTCTCTTTGTTTGTGGGCAAACCATTTTGCCTATTTCATCTCATTCTTTGGAATGGAAAAAATAGTTTGAAATAGTCTGAAAATAATTTGAAAAAATGATATAGAATAGTTTGACTTTACGAATTTTGAGGTGTTATAAATGGTTGAGATTTAAAGATATTATATAGGAGTTTGGAAAGTTGAAAAAATGGTTAAAAAAAATTGGAATGCAATGGGATGGATTGTAGGATTAGGAAAATTGAAAAAAAAAAATGGTTGAATGAAATGGAATGGGAAAAATATGTATGCAATCTCACTGTCTTATGGGGACAATCTATTATTTAGTAAAAGTTTTGGACACATTCAAATTATTGTCAAAGATAAAAAAAATAAAAAATAAGAACCTCAAATAAAAGACGAAAATAAAACAATAATTTTACAAGAAAACAAATATAGCAAAATGGGTGGCAAAGGATTAAAAAAACATTAAATCCAATCGTGCGAAAAAAAAAACAAATAAAATCGAGATCATTACGGTAAAAAAATGACACTTAGAACGATCAAAGCCAAAAAGTTTAAAAAGAGTGAGAAATTTCAAAAGAAAAAAAAAGTCCAAAAGAAATATTTTTTGCAAGATTCTATGGAAAAAAAATGAAAAAATTGTTTCGGGACGCGCTCGTGGGCGGGACGCATCCCAGCTGGTGCGTGTGCAAGTGGAAATTAAAAAAAAAAAAAAAGAAAGAAAAAAAAATGGCACCAAGAATTTAAAAAAAAACTAAAATAAAATAAAATAAAATAAAAAGATTTTCAACCAAAGCGCGAGTTTCATCTCCTAAAACACCTTCAAAACACTGTTTAAAAAACCGATTCTCACTTATTATATATTAAGGATAAGGATCTTTAAAGTGTGGTGTGCTCTTTTGATTAGGAGAATTGCAAAACAGGTCATTAATATCACTTAATAATCTATACTTCAAGTGGTATGCTCTTTTGATTTCTATTATATATTTGTATAGTAAAAGTGATGTATAGATTAAGGGAGGATTTTGAGGAATGCCCTTTTTTTTTATATTAATACTCTATATCCCTTTTGTGTTGCACTTTTAATTTATGCCCTAAAATTTTTATACTACTAACATATAGTAGAAATAAATAGAGCACATCACTTAGAGAATGGATTATCAAGTGGTACTTAAACAATCTTATTTTGCAGTTCTTCATAAATTAAAAGTGCAATACAAAAGGGGCACAAATTATTAATGTGTCTAAAATGGAGCATTCCCTAGATATACATGTTTTTTAAATGGAGTTAAGTGTAATTTTACTGTTAAGTTATGCAACCACCCATAAGCATGCATATGAACATGAGAATATTTATGCAATTTGATGAAACATGTCCTGAGGATAAACGTCTCGAGGACTACCAAACGAAAAATCGTAAGGGTCCTAAAAGACTGAGGATATTTATCCCGATGATGATAGTCACGACTTGTCAGTTTCCTAGTTTAGCACATCTAAGCACGTCCAAATCCTGAAAGTTAAGAGAGAGTAACTTGGGTTGACTAAGAGATAAACCAGGATTTAAATCAATCAAGGGATATTACTTAATAATTATATGAAATTTTGAAGAAACGTAATAATATATTAACTGCTGAATAAAAGAATTTATAGTACAGCCCTAAGCTATAAATCTGAGGATAAGATATTTAAATCTATCCATAAGATAATTACAAAATTTAAAATAACTTATGACCACTAAATCTACCAAATAAATAAAACATAATTTATGCTAGAGTTTATCCTAATCCTAACCATCAGATAAAATATTAATTTAAATAATTCTTTAAATAACATGATAAACACTAATTAATTTATCACCTTTTCCTACACTCCCCCTCAAGCTTGCAGGTAGCTACTTCATCAAACATTAGCTTGAATAGACCCTTTGTTAGGACATCTGCAACTTGCTGATTTGTAGGGATAAACGGCATGCAAATCACTCCACTTTCTAACTTCTCTTTGATAAAATTGTTGACCCAAGAATGACTAACCAAGAGGGAGGGGGGTTGGGAGGAGGGGTTAATTGGTTATTAGATAAAATCTTAATAAATTCAATTTTATTAAGCTAATTTAATAATGTTCTATATGCTTAAAACAAGTTGTGCTAATATAAATTTCAATAACTATTCAAGAACAAAATAAGAGAAATAAATATGTAAGGAGTAGGGAGAAAAGAGCGCAAACTATATGTTTATAGAGGTTCGATCCGAACGATCTACTTACCCCGTTACCAAGCTCTCCGTCACGAGCAAGGCCTTTGTCCACTATTGCGATCGACTTTCGGCTCGATCTACCATGTACATTTGTCGAACACCTTACGGGCACACCCGAGGATTACCCAATCCTCTTCACAATAAACCCACCGAAGTTACTTCGGGTCTTCGATAAACCCCTTTGTCGAAACATCGACTAACTCTCAAAAGAATAGTATGAAAAGAAGATGAATACAATGAAGCTCACTAACTCTCTCAAAATATTACAAGACAAATCTATGAGAGAAACACTTTAAGTATTTGATAATGATTGGCTCAAAAGTGTTTTTGGTTTCTTTCTTGAAAAAGGATGCACAATGATGTAAGAGAATAATCAAGAGAAGAAAGAAATAATATTGTAAGGTTTTTGCTCAGAGAATTTCAGAATATTTCGTTATCTTTCTTGGAATGAGCAAAATAGAATTTAATCATTTTATATGTGACTCAAAAACACAATTTTATGTTTGTATCAGCGAACGAATAGGTCGACCGCTTCAGTAACCGGTCGACCGTTTTAACTGTCACATCAGACAATAAAACGGCTACTTGCAACGGATATTTCTCGTTACGTTGCAGGGGAACCGGTCGACCGGTTCGTCAAATTTTGCCTACAAATATAACTTTTAAGGCAAGAAACGAACCGATACGAAAATGTGCTTAAAATCAAACTTTAAGTGCGACATTTTCTTAATAAAAATGATCCTTTAAATGATTTTAGAAATAATTAGAAGATTGAATGATTTACTTTGAATTTTCATAAAATAAGACAAGAAAGCTCAAATCTAAAATGTCAAAGCAAATTTACTTTCTTAACCATGAATTCATTTGCCTTAATATAAGATGCAACTATTGAGGATTAAGACATGAATATAATTCGTTCGATTTCAAAGTAAATGAATCAAAATGATTTTTAATAAAAAGAACTTTGAGCTAAAAATTATCGAATGCTTAAAGGATAATTTTCCCTTACATTGATATCCTAATCTTGCTTGTTCTTCATGCTTGAATTTTTCTTGATGTAACATCATTTTAACATTGGTCTTCTAGACAATTTGCTTCATACGCACTTGTCAAATATATTAGTAATAAAAACTCATCTTGTTTGTAATTATCAAAATATTTGGTTAATTTGTGACATAAGCCAACAAAAATGCCGATCAATTTCCACGTGCTTCATTCTATCATGCTGGACCGGATTATGAGCAATACTAATCGCTGCCTTGTTATCACATAGCAAACTCAATGGTCCCTCAACTTTCAACTTCAACTCTGACAGTAATCTCTGCAGCTATAACAACTCACAACCTCCTTGAGCCATGGCTCTAAATTCCGCTTCTCCACTGCTTCTAGATACCACATCCTGCGTTTTGCTTTTTCCAAGTCACCAAATTTCCCCAAACATAGCTACAATAATCTGAGGTCGATCTTCTGTCACTTACACTACCAGCCCAATCTGCATCAGTAAAAATCTGCACGCCTCTGCTTGTATTCTTGCCAAAAAATAAGCCTCTACCTGGGCAACTTTTCAAATAATGGAGAACTCTCAAAATGGTGTCATAGTGCTCCTGAAACGGTGAATGCATAAATTGACTAATTATACCAACAGCAAAGGCTATATCGGGTCTTGTGTGAGAAAGATAAATTAATTTCCCAACAAGTCTCTGATATCTTCCCTTATCTACTGGCTTGCTGCCCTTCACATTACCAAGTTTTACATTAGGATCGATTGGCGTAGAAACTGGTTTGTACCCTAGTAGACCTGTTTCTTTAAGTAGATCCATAATATACTTTCTCTGAGTCACGGAAATTCCATTCCTTGTCCTTACTACCTCCATACCGAGAAAATACCTCAAGTTTCGAAGATCTTTAACTTCAATTCTATAGCAAGCTATTTCTTCCGCTTCGACAACTTGCACACATCATCTCCAGTTACAATAATATTGTCGACATAAACAATAAGCACAGAAACTTTATTATGGGAACGTTTAAAAAATAAAGTGTGATCAGACTGAGCTTGAATGACAATGCATATTTGTTTAATTAATTCATAGTGAATTCTCGCACATTTAGGATGATAGTCTAGATGACATATCGTGGCTAATTAGTTGAATTTTAATATTTCAGGTCTAGAATGGAGTATCAAGCGAAAAGGAAGCAAAGCGGAGCAAAAAACCGAGCTAAATGGCAAAAATCAGCCCAAGAGCCGCGGCCCTGCTCAGAAGAGCCGCGACGCAACCATTCTCGCAAAAAGAAGGCCAGCTCATGTACGCCGCGACACGCAAAGAAGAGCCGCGGCACCGTGCACAAGCACCGCGGCGCTAGTTCTTAAGAGCCGCGGCGCCATTCCTGAATAAGAACATCCCAATTCCAGAAGTGCCACGGCGCAATTAAGAAGAGTCGCGGCTCCATGACGTCAGCAAGTGCGAAAAAGTTGAAAATTAACCTAATTCATAGCAAATAGAGAGAGGACTATAAATAGAAGCTAGAAACCACGAAAAAGAGAGGGAAGCACTCAAGAACACAAGAGGAAGAGAATACATGGTGTGAGAAGATTGAAGGCTGAAGATCCACTGTGTGGAGGCTCCGACAACCCAGGTTCTTTCTTCTCCCAATTCTCTTTGTATTTTAATTCAATTATGAGTAGCTAAATTTCTCTGTAGTCAAGGGGGCCTTGAAGCCCTAACTGATGATTTGCGAACACTGTCTATGATCTATTAATACAATTGAGGTTATTTGTTCTGATGATTTATAATTTAATTGTCTATGATTGAATTGATTGAATGGCCATTGATTTGCTTAATTATATTCATATTACTAGTTAGAGTTTTCTATTCGTAATCATGAATTCTAGCATTAGTAGCGAATTGTGAGGAGTGCGCGTGTTCACTTGCAATTTAGAACAAATCTAGGTTAAATTATACCGCGTGGATTGTTTAGCTTAGGCCTTATTATCTTGCTTTATGCGTCATAAAATTTGTTTGCAGCGCGTGTTGGAACACTTTGTTTGATAGGGATTAATTAGGCGTGTGAATAATTAATCTAAATTAGAAAAGATTGGCAGCCTCAAGTAATTAGTTAGTTCAGCATTGTGAGCAAAGAATCGTGTTAGGGTGGAGAGTTACCTCTTGGCTATGCTTTATCATTGATTATTTCTTTTAGTACATTTTGTTTTCTTTTAATTTTGCTTAAATCAATTCTAAAACCCCTTTTTATTTAATTGTTTAAATTCAATATCAGTATGAGTAAAACGTGTCTCTGTGGGATCGACCCTTACTTATCACTATACTAGTTTTAGTATAGGGAACTGTGAGGTTAAATTTGGCGTATCTAACGACCTCGTCAAATTTTTGGCACCGTTGCTGGGGACACGGCAATAGCGAACACAGATTTTGAATTCTTATATCAATTAAGAGTGCTTAATTTTGTATATTCTTTGCTCTCAGGTATATGTCAGACGACGAATTTCAATTCCGATTGAAAAGAATCAGAGACTTTTGCAAGGAATTCCGAAGGGAAGACGCCGAAGCCTCCAACCAGGAGGCACCGGAAGAAAAAGTCAATCCATACCATCTCTTTGAAGGAATATAATTTCCTCACGCACCATCCGAATCAAGTGAGGAAGAGATAGCCAATCCCATTCAAAATCCAACACTCAAGTAGTTGGCGGCTCCAGTGCTAGATCAACAGCAGTTATGCATCCAACTCCCAGAGACAGGTGTAGACTTCGAGCTCAAGTCAGGACTCATCCACCTGTTGCCAAAGTTTCACGGGTTAAGTGGAGAGGACCCAAACAAACACTTGACAGAATTCCACATAGTCTATACAAGTATGAAGCCAGCTGGGGTGACCGAAGAACAAATTGCACTTCGAGCTTTTCCATTCTCATTGGCTGATTCAGGAAAAGAGTGGTTATACTATCTACCTTCTGGGTCAGTCACCACATGGATTGAGATGAAGCGGCAATTCTTAGAGAAGTAATTTCCGGCCTCAAAAGCAACAGCCATCCGTAAGGAAATATGCGGGATTAGACAAATGACTGGGGAGACACTTTATGAGTATTGGGAACATTTCAAGAAATTGTGTGCGAGTTGTCCGCATCATCAGATATCTGAACAACTCCTTATCCAGTACTTTATGAAGGACTCTTCCCAATGGAAAGGAGCATAATTGATGCAGCTAGTGGTGGTGCTTTAGTGAACAAAACTCCCGAGGCAGCAAAGTAATTGATTGCCAATATGGCAGCCAACTCTCAACAGTTTGGTCATCACCGAACCACTCTACAACGGGTTAATGAGGTTCAAAATTCACCTATAGAGCAACAATTGACCAATCTCACAACTATGCTATCACAATTGGCTAATAGCAACGCACTGCAGACAAGAACCTGTGGCATATGTGCAATGATAGGACACCCAACTGACATGTGCCCCACTCTGCATTCTGACACTGTGGAAGAATCTAATGCATTAGGGGGATTTCCAAGTCAACCACTGTCCAATACCTACAACTCTTCGTGGAAAAACCACCCTAACTTGAGTTATGGTAACCAACAGCGTCAAAACTTTTCACAAGGAGCAATGAATGGTCCACCTGAGTACAATCAACAACGAAACCAGCAGTACCAAAACTGCCAACAACCGGCTGCCTTAGGAAATACGTCGGTGGATGAGCTGATAAAGACCTTGGTAATGGGTCAAACACAATTGCAACAGGGCCAAATCCAATTGCAACAACAATACACACAACTGGCCCAAAAAACTGATCTCCAGGCTCAAAAGACTGATACTCATCTCCAATTGTAGGAGAAACAAATCGGACAGTTGGCTACGTCTATGAGCAAGATGGAAGCATAAGGCTCGGGCAAACTACCATCACAAACGGTGGTAAACCCAAGGGAGGATACAAGCGCTGTTACGCTCAGGAATGGAAAGGAATTGGAAGAATAGCCTCCAACAAGCAAGCCTGAAGACAAATAAAGACAAGAAACACAATATCAAAAAGGAAAGTAAGGTAAAAACATCTAACCTTGTTCCTCATTATATAACACCACCTCCGTTTCCTAGCAGGTTAGCACCAAAGAAGAAGGAAGACAAGGAGCGCGAGCTCCTAGATGTTTTCCGCAAGGTGGAAGTCAATATACATTTGCTTGATGTTATCAAGCAAGTTCCTCGCTACGCTAAATTCTTAAAAGATCTTTGCACCAACAAAAAGTGGCTATCGGGGAATGAAAAAGTAAGTGTAGGGGAGAATGTATTGGCGGTATTCCAAAAGAAGATGCCGATTAAATGAAAAGACCCCGGCACATTCACAATCCCTTGCACCATAGGTAACACTCGTTTTGAACGAGCCATGTTAGATTTAGGAGCTTCAATTAATGTCATGCCTTATTCAATATATGCTTCGTTAAATCTAAGGCCGTTGGAAGAAACGGGTGTTATAATTCAACTAGCTGATCGCTCTAACACCTACCCTAAAGGGGTAGTTGAAGATGTTTTGGTGCAGGTAAACGAGCTCATTTTTCCGGTGGATTTTTATGTTCTCGAGATGGAAAACGACACTTCACCCAATGCAACACCAATACTTCTCGGGCGACCATTCCTTAAAACGGCCCGAACAAAGATAGATGTGCATAACGGGTCGCTTACAATGGAGTTTGATGGAGAGAAGATCCGCTTCAACATTTTTGAAGCAATGAGGTATCCGAACAACGTCCATTATGTGTTCGGAATCGACGTAATTGATGAACTCTCTCAACGCATCCTCGACTTACATGGCGAAGACGAGATAGAGTAGAGGGGCTATTTCTGAGGCCATCATATCCAACCAAGTGGAAGAAACACTTCGTGAAGATATCTTCGAAGTGGTTTCTGTTCTAGACACGATCCAACCCACAGGTAACGTGGAACTCTTTTACACAGATTTACCATTAATTAATGAGAAATTATTACCTTCGGTGCAACAGGCTCCCGCGGTTGAGTTGAAGCCCCTCCTAGATCACCTAAAATATGTATTTTTGAGTGACAACAATACAGTCCCGGTGGTCGTAGCTAAGGGTCTAGAACCACAACATGAAGCACAACTGATCAAAGTGCTTCAAAAGCACAAGACGACAATTGGGTGGACAATCGCAGACATAAAAGGAATAAGCCCGTCATTGTGTATGCACAAAATTCTTTTAGAAGAAGAAACAAAGCCATCAAGAGAGGGTCAAAGGCGACTGAATCCTTCGATGACAGAAGTGGTAAAGAAGGAGATCTTGAAACTCCTTGATGTTGGGGTCATTTACCCTATCTCTGACAACAAATGGGTAAGCCCCGTCCAAATAGTGCCTAAAAAGTCAGGGGTAACCGTGGTGAAGAATGAAGACAATGAACTTGTCCCAACACGAGTTCAGACAGGATGGCGTATGTGCATCGACTACCGCAAACTGAATGCCGCCACACGTAAGGATCATTTTCCCTTGCCATTCATCAACCAAATGTTAGAAAAGTTAGCTGGATATTCTCATTATTGCTATCTAGATGGGTACTCTGGTTATAATCAAATAGTGATTGCTCCAGAGGACCAAGATAAAATAACTTTTAGTTGTCCATTTGGTACCTTTGCATATAGACGCATGCCATTTGGGCTTTGCAATGCACCGGCCACATTCCAGCTATGCATGGTAAGTATCTTCTTCGAATATATAGAGAATATAATTGAGGTGTTTATGGATGATTTTAGTGTTTATGGTGATTCATTCTCTCACTGTTTAAACAACCTCTCACTTGTCTTGAAACGATTCATGAAAACGAATTTAGTTCTTAATTGGGAAAAATATCACTTCATGGTCGATCAAGGCATCGTATTAGGGCACATTATATCATCAAAAGGAATTGAGGTAGATAAATCTAAAATTGATCTTATTCGTTCCTTACCCCCGCCTACTAGTGTGCGGAAAATTCGTGCTTTTCTTGGACATACAGGTTTTTATCGCCGATTTATCAAGGACTTCTCCAAGATCGCCCAACCACTGTGCCAGTTGCTGCAAAAAGACCATGCATTCGATTTCGATGATAAATGTAGGGAAAGTTTTGAGAGATTGAAGGCTTCTTTGACCTCGGCGCCCATTATTCGGCCATCGGATTAGGGCCTTTCTTTTGAGGTCATGTGTGATGCAAGCGACTACGCTGTTGGAGCCGTATTGGGACAACAGGATGGCAACATACCATATGTCATCTACTATGCCTCCTGCACCTTGAACGGTGCACAACTCAACTACTCCACCACTGAAAAGGAATTATTGGCCGTTGTCTATGCCCTCGAGAAATTTCGATCATATCTCTTGGGCACCACGGTAACTGTATTCTCTGATCATGCTGCATTGAAATATTTACTGACCAAGAAAGAGGTCAAACCGAGATTAATACGGTGGGTCCTTCTTCTACAAGAGTTTGATTTGCAGATCAAAGATAGGAAGGGAAACAAAAATTCTGTGGCTGACCATTTGAGTCGTCTAGTCCACGAAGAAGACATATTACCATTGAGGGACAACTTTCTTGATGAACAACTATGGGCCATGCAAAGCTTAGAAACTCCGTGGTTTGCAGATTTTGCCAACTACGTGGTTACCAAGGTGATACCATCACATCTATCCAAGGCACAACGAGACAGATTAAGAAGTGAAGCCAAACATTACATTTGGGAAGATCCCTATCTCTTCAAGATTTGCCCTGATCAGGTGATATGAACGTGCAATCTCGACACCGATTTCCATTCCATTCTAACCTTATGTCATTCTGAAGCCTGTGGTGGACACTTTGGGTCCAAACGAACGGCAGGTTGAGTGCTGGATTGCGACTTCTATTGGCCGACTCTTTTCAAGGATGCATACACCTTCTGCAAGGCATGTGATTGATGCCAACGGACAGGTAACATAAGGCCTAATGACCAAATGCCTCAACTTCCAATATTAATTGTTGAAATTTTTTACATTTGGGGCATAGATTTCATAGGCCCTTTTTCCTAACTCTTTCGACAACCTTTACATCTTACTAGCTGTGGATTATGTTTCGAAGTGGGTGGAAGCAATCGCCACCTGCACTGGCATTTCTAAGGTTGTTGTAGACTTTGTCAAGGCTAATATATTTGCCAGGTTTGGTCTACCACGGGCCATAATTAGTGACAGGGCACGTATTTCTGCAACCGATCCATTGAAGCCCTTGTCAAAAAACATAGAGTGACCCATAAGGTCTCTATGGCCTACTATCTACAAATAAATGGTCAAGCGGAGGTTTCCAACCGGGAAGTGAAGACGATCCTGGAAAAGACGATCAACCCATCTCGCAAGTATTGGTCTCAAAGGCTCGATGATGCCTTATGGGCATATCGAACAGCATATAAAACTCCAATCGGTATGTCACCCTACCGTATGGTCTATGGGAAGCCATGCCACCTACCAGTCGAACTCGAACATAAGGCATGGTGGGCTATCAAGCAATGCAATATGAATATCTATGACGCGAGTAATGAAAGAAAGTTACAGTTGCAGGAATTATAAGAGATTAGAAATGATGCTTATGAGAATGCCCGTATTTACAAGGACAAAACTAAGGCATTTCATAACCAAATGATTTCCCGCAAAGAATTCAATGTCGGGCAAAAAGTGCTCCTCTACAACACACGTCTCCGGCTATTTCCAGGTAAACTTTGATCTCGTTGGATTGGTCCCTTTATTGTAACAACAGTTTACCCTCATGGTGCAGTTGAGATACAAAGTGTAGACACCAACAAGATTTTTAAGGTCAACGGGCATCAGTTAAAAGCTTACTATGAGACTATGCCCGTTGAAGAGATTCACGAGGTAGATTTGGCCGAACCGACATACACGGAGGAGTGAAAGATGTATTACGTCGGGCTGACGACGTTAAACTAAGCGCTGGTTGGGAGGCAACCCAACACTTATGTTCATTACCAAAAAAAAGGAAAAAAAAAGACGTGCGCCGCGGCCCACGCTCCTAACGCCGCGGCTCCCACGCACCCCTTCTGAAGGCTGTTTCCTGTGCGCTGCAGCGCTTGCGGTGGGAAGATGAGTCCCTCACGACACGCTGCAGCGCGTCTTAATGAGAGCCGCGGCGCCCTATCAACCTCCCTTATCCCAACCCTAATTCTCTCCATCCCTCTTTCACCCATCTTCACTCCTCAAATCTCTCTCTCTCTCTCTCTCTCTCTCTCTCTCTCTCTCTCTCTCTCTCTCTCTCTCTCTCTCTCACTCACCTATTCTTCCGACCCCCAGCAATCGCCAAAACCCACCGCCGGTTCTCTTTCACCATCCACTACCACGCCCTATTCCTGACGCTACCACCTCTCCGCCAAACTACCGCCGCACCACCACCACCCCACAAAGGCCGCCGCCGGCCCGGCCCTCTCCGCTGTCACCATCCATCGCCGGCGAATAGCACTGCCACGTTCCTTTGCCGACCTCCACCATGTGCAGCCCTTCTGCGGGTATCCGGCCATCGGCCTCCTCCTCGCCCTGCTACACACGACCATCCGACGTCTCTGAGGTAACGCCACCCCACCTCTGTGATTGGGTTCCTCTGCCTTGTTGGGACTGTTCTTGTGACTTTTACCGTTGGTCATTGCGCGTCTGGTTTGTGCGTTACATTTGTGGTTTATTGGTTTGGATGGATACTTTTGTGGGTGTTGCCATTCACAATGCAGAGCAAACGACTGAAGCTGCCGACTAATCGGCGTTCGTCCTCACGCCCATTAACCCAACCTCGGCAGGACCCGTCGGCCGACGACTACGATGTTGATCATTTTACTAACCGAGACACCTCAGATGTTTATCGTCGCCTAGTCGGCAAAAGCATTATCGGTGAACGGGGTTTAGTCCTTTCCATCGGTGCATATCAACGCTACGGCGCTATCTCTGAGAGTATCACCCAACGACAGTGGGGCGTATTTTATGGACGGCCGATCCACGGTTGGACGGGCCTCGTCCGGGAATTTTACGCGAACATCATTAACCGCCGAGGGTTTGTCGTCCGCGTCCGGGGTACCGACGTTAACTTTAACACCCGCGCGATCAATGCGCTGTATAATTTACCCAACTATACCCTAGCGCTGGATGAGTATGTCTGTTTCCTCAATGGCACGATCGATGAGCGTGACGTTGTACACACCCTCTGCCATCCCAATGCCGGAGTGCCGCTTATGGAGGGGTGCGTGAAGCACATCAACACGAATTGCCAAGGCATGGACTTATTTTGTGGCAGCACGACTCATTCTGGTGAGCCACTAAGCGGGTTCTCCTCATCTACGCCATTCTCAAAGGCTTACAGTTTGATGTTGGACGGGTTATTCGCGACAACATCATCCACATCTCCAAAGGGTCAACGACGAGCGGATTGGCATACCCGACGATCATTACAACCCTTTGCCTCAACGCGGGTATTGCTTTATCCTCAAATGAAATTGAGGCCCCTTTCCAGAAGTCGATTACCGAAAAAGTAATCGATTCGTACAAAGACGACACAGAAGATACCGAACATGAGTGTCCAGGTGATGATTTGGATCCCAAGGAGGCAGCACGGGACCATATGGAGGTGGAAGATTCTAACCCCGGGTTTAAACGGGAATGGATGGCCGGGGTTGACCACCAACTTCAGTAGCTATCCATTCAAAACAGCTTTCTGGTGCAGCAAAACAGTTACCTCATCGAGCAGCAGCAACATCAGATGGCCTACTTCCACAAGAGGGCCAACTATGACATGGCATACACGGCCGCCGTGAACGAACTCTACGGCCAATGAGAGCTTAACCGGGATCCTACAGTGATCTTCCCTCCACCACCACCATTCCCGACATTTTTACATCCACCACCCCAGCAACCACACCCACCACCGGAGGCTTGACTACCTCCACCAGGGAGTTCCTCTTACCTATCTTTGCTTTGTTTTATACTTGTTGTTGTGTTACATTGAGGACACTGCATGGGATAAGTGTGGGGGAAACTTTCATATCTTGTTAGCATTTTTAGTTTCTTTAGTCTTTATATCGATACCTTAGGTTGCTAGTCATTCTATTTTGCATTAGGTGTTTTAGTTGTTTTTATTAAACATTGAAACACTTAAGAGAAATCATGGAGGATTGAAAGTTCCAAGCCTATGATAAGAACCTAATTGAAAATTGAATAATTCTGTGAATGAAATTGTGCTTCTGTGTTGAGTGATGGACTCGCTGACTGTTTTGCCACATTTTGAAAGCTTGATAGAACACACCAACTAGTTGAGCATGATCACAAGTACGCACAGAAAGAAATTATGCATACACATGTGAACTTAGAACTTGGTCGAGTGTCACTCAAGGTGAAATCCTAGGTAATTCAAACTTTAGGGAATGATTTAGGCCATCTTTGGACTGATTGAGCCTTTCTAGCCTACCTTAACATTATTCCATAGTCACCCGTTTGAGCTTTATGTGTTATCCAATTTTTGTCGCCTTAATCCTAGCCGAACAACATATCTCTAAGCATAACCGAAGCGATAACGTAAAACAAGGTAAAACCGGGGTACGAGACGATAAAAGTACCAAATTCTCGGTCTAGGGTAAAAAAAAAAGCACAAAATGTCAAATGTGGGGGAATTGAAAAAAAAAAATATATATATATATATATATAATTACAAAAGACGATACACAAGTAGCTCAAGACCGAGAATGCTAGATACTGTAGAGTAGCTCGGGACAACTCATAGGTCGAGGAAAAACGTTAAGCGCTAATGGTTGTAAGTCACTCAATCAAACTATCCAAACCGAAACCTAGCCTTACAATACAAGCTTTATAAAGACCTATTGACCCCGAATTTGTTTTGACCTACATTAGTGGAGAGTGACATGACAACTGAGCTTATGAGAATACTATGTGAGCATAACTCAATCCGAAAGGAAAGTGGGATACGAAAAACTAATGGTGTGAAATTGAGAGCTGATAAGGGAGGCATTGACTAGGCAGGTTAAGAACAAGACACGGAGCGCATGAATTTTATTGAGTTAGAATCTGATCAATTTTTGAGGCATAATGGTAAACAATAAAGAATCCATGATTTCAGTTTCAATGATTATATAGTGTCACAATCATAGTTAGAACATAGACACTTGCACAGGGACGAGCAAGAAAATAAGTGTAGGGGAATTTGACAATGCATATTTGTTTAATTAATTCATAGTGAATTCTCGCACATTTAGGATAGTCTAGATGACATATCGTGGCTAATTAGTTGAATTTTAATATTTCAGGTCTAGAATGGAGTATCAAGGAAAAAGGATGCAAAGCGGAGCAAAAAATCGAGCTAAATGGCAAAAATCAGCCCAAGAGCAGCGGCCCTGCTCAGAAGAGCCGCGGCGCAACCATTCTCGCAAAAAGAAGGCCAGCTCCTGTGCGCTGCGGCACGTAAAGAAGAGCCGTGGCACCGTGCACAAGCGTCGCGGCGCTGGTTCTTAAGAGCCGCGGCGCTAGTTCTTAAGAGCCGCGGTGCCATTCCTGAATAAGAACATCCCGATTCCAGAAGCGCCGCGGCGCAATTAAGAAGAGCCGCGGCTCTATGACGTCAGCAAGTGTGAAAAAGTTGAAAATTAACCTAATTCGTAGCAAATAGAGGGAGGACTATAAATAGAAGCTAGAAACCACGAAAAAGAGAAGCACTCAAGAACACAAGAGGAAGAGAATACAAGGCGGGAGAAGATTGAAGGCTGAAGATCTACCGTGTGGAGGCTCCGACAACCCAGTTTCTTTCTTCTCCCAATTCTCTTTGTATTTTAATTCAATTATGAGTAGCTAAATTTCTCTGTAGTCAAGGGGGCCTTGAAGCCCTAACTGATGATTTGTGAACACTGTCTATGATCTATTAATACAATTGAGGTTATTTCTTTTGATGATTTATAATTTAATTGTCTATGATTGAGTTGATTGAATGGCCATTGATTTGCTTGATTATATTCATATTGCTAGTTAGAGTTTCTGATTCGTAATCATGAATTCTAGCATTAGTAGCGAATTGTGAGAAGTGTGCGTGTTCACTTGCAATTTAGAACAAATCTAGGTTAAATTATACCGCGTGGATTGTTTAGCTTAGGCCTTATTATCTTGCTTTGTGCGTCATTCAATTTGTTTGCAGCGCGTGTTGGAACACTTTGTTTGATAGGGATTAATTAGGCGTGTGAATAATTAATCTCAATTAGAAAAGATTGGCAGCCTCAAGTAATTAGTTAGTTTAGCACTGTGAGCAAAAAATCGTGTTAGGTGGAGAGTTACCTCTTGGCTATGCTTTATCATTGATTATTTCTTTTAGTACATTTTATTTTCTTTTAATTTTGCTTAAATCAATTCTAAAACCCCCTTTTTATTTAATTGTTTAAATTCAACATCAGTATGAGTAAAACGTGTCTCTGTGGGATCGACCCTTACTTATCACTATACTAGTTTTAGTATAAGGAACTGTGAGGTTAAATTTGGCGTATCTAACGACATCGTCATTGAACATAGCCGAGACTTTTAACAAAACGATTAAAGTGATCAAACCAAGCCCTCGGTGATTGTTTAAGACCATACAAGGCCTTCTTCAACTTGCACACTTTTCCCGCATCATTTTCATTGTTGAAGCCCGATGGTATCTCCATATAAACTTTTTCCTCCAAATCTCCATTCAAGAAAGCATTTTTTACATCAAGTTGATAAAGACGCCAATCTAGATTTGAAGCAAGAGAGAGGAGGACTCTAATGGTATTAAGTTTCGCAACCGGAGCAAACGTTTCTTGATAATCAATACCATAAGTTTGTGTAAATCCCCTCGCCACTAATCTAGCCTTATACCTCTCTATTGAACCATCCGAGTTAAACTGGATAATGAAAACCCATCGACATCCAACGGGTTGCTTGTCCTTGGGCAGTGATACTAAATCCCAAGTCTGATTCTTCTTCAAAGCATTCATCTCTTCCAAAACTGCATCTTTCCACCTTGGAATAGCTAGCGCCTCATGTATAGCATTAGGAATCTCTTCCTCAGATAACTTTGTTGTAAATGAGAAAAAGGAAGGTGACAACTTTGAATAGGAAATAAAATTTTGGGCGGGATGTTTGGTGCAAGTTCTAGTTCCTTTCCTAAGAGCTATAAGGACATCAAGGTCATTGGTTTGAAACGAAGGATCAGCTATAGGTAGCGGACTAAGATTATTTAAGAAAGGACTAATTGTAGGAGGATGTGAACTACTGTGATCTTTACTAGGTTCCGCTGACTGGTCTTACTGCAGAATATGAGAATTTTCTTCCATTTCCAATGGCTTTCTTCTAGAATACACACGTAGATCAGGTTTGTCAATCAATCTAGTAGTATCTCCCCCTGTCTTAGGTTCTATAGAAACTGTTTGTTCTTTGTTTAAGCTATCAAGTTCCAAAATAAGTGTGGGTAAAGTATCTAAAGAATTTAAAAACTGCTCTTTTACTATAATTCTCCCCCTGAAGAGGAGTTTTTGAGAAAAACGGTTGATTTTCAAAAAAGGAGACATCGACACTTACAAAAAACTTTAGTGTGATTGGATCAAAACACTTGTATCCTTTTTTGTGGGTGAATATCCCAAAAATATGCATTTAACTACCCGAGGATCAAGTTTATCTCTATTATGAGAGTGAACATGAACAAAACATACACACCCAAAAATCTTTAAAGGGAAGTGTGAAAATAATCGACTCTCTGGGAAGTTTTGTTTAAGAACATCAAGGTGTTTTAAATCTCAAAACTTTAGAGGGCATTCGGTTAATTAAAAAAGTGGAAGTAAGTATAGCATCTCCCTAAAATTTCTTTCGAACATTATGATTAAACATTATAGATCTAGCCACGTCAAGCAAGTGCCTATTTTTTCTTTCAGCAGCACCGTTTTGTTGAGGAGTTTCAATACACGAGCTATAGTGTACAATACCGTTTTTTGAAAAATAACTTCCAAGAACAGAGTTAAAATATTCCCGGCCATTATTTGTCCTAATCATTTGAATATTGCTTTGAAATTGAGTTTTGATCATAGAGTGAAAGTTTTTTAAAGTAATTGCAGTTTCAGCTTTCTCTTTGAGTAAATAAACCCAAAAAACCCGAGAATGATCATCAATAAAAGTAATAAACCACTTAGTACCGGTAATATTTGGAATCCGAGAGGCTCCCCGCAAATCACTATGAATCAAGGCAAAAGGTTGTGAAGCCTTATATGTAATAGGAGAGAAAACAGAACGATGATGCTTTGCAAATTCACACACTTAACATTTAAAAAAACTAAGATCTTTATTTTTAAATATTTCTGGAAACAAATGTTTTAAATAAGTGAAACTAGGGTGGCCTAATCTTTGGTGCCATAACAGAATTTCAGAACTACTAATATCAAAGAAAGAACTACTAGAAGAAGCTTGAACTTGTACTTCAGGAATTAAGCCATTGGAAAGGTAGTATAAACCTCCAAATTCTTTAGCATTGCCAATCGTTTTCCCCGAGATTCGATCCTGAATTTGAAAAAAGGAAGGAAAAAATTTAAATATACAATTGGACTCTGAAGTGAGTTTTTGAACAGACAGTAAATTGCAAGTTAAGTTGGGTACATGAAGAACATAATTAAGTCTAATAGTCTTAGAGATATCAATGGAGCCTTTCCCTGCAATAGGGGATGAGGAACCATCTGCAATTTTGACCCTTTGACTACCAGAACTAGGAAAATAAGATGAAAAAAATAGGAAATTTCCTGTCATGTGATCAGTGGCCCCAGAATCGATGATCCAGAGGTTTGAAGTATCGTTTGTAACTAAAAATGCATAAGAATTATTACCTTGTTGGACCATGGAAGTATGTGGAATAGAATTAGAAGAGGAAGTTATCTAATTGGAGGCCAATATCCTAGAAAATTGATCTAGTTGTTCCTTAGCGAAATATGAAGCCTCAGAATTGATTTGAGCCTCTGAAGAATTTGCAGACCCGACTTTAAATCCCTTTCCAGTAGTAGGTGGCCGTGCCGGCTTGAAATCCGCTGGCTTCCCATGTCTCTTCTAGCACTTATCACGCGCTTGCCATGGTTTTTGGCAAAAATCGCACCAAGGTTTGCCATTCTTTCGTGGAACATGATTAGATGGCACAACAGACTTCGCAAAAAATTTAGTGTTCAAGGCAGAATTATCACTTTCAAGTAGGGCAGTATCTTTCAGCATCATTGTCGTCATCTTTCTTCTCTCCGGATCTCGGCGAAAGCTTCTCGAACGTTTGGGAATGGTTCTCTACCTAGAACACGACTACGAACTTCATCAAATCCCTTGTTCAGACCAGCAAGAAACTCAAATACTCTCTCCTTCTTGAGCATCTTCTGGTACATAGTGCTATCTGTTGGACTGCTCCACTCGAAATCAGTAAACAAATCCACCTCCTGCCAAAAGGTCTTCAGAGTAGTAAAGTATTGAGTGACTATAGAGGAACCCTGCTTCAATTCTTTTAGCTTTGTCTTTGTCTTGAACAGCTGTCCAGCAAAACCCAAATCAGAATATGTCTCTTTCACGGCATCTCAAACATCCGTGCTTGTCAGAAGGAAAAGATATGGCTTGCCAATATCAGGTTCTATGGAGTTAACTAGCCACGACATAACCAGAGTTTTCTGCTTCCCAAGTAGCATAGGATTCATCAGTAGTCTTCAGTTGTGAAACGGCCCTGGTAAGAACACCAAACTTCCCCTTTCCTTGCACAAACAGCTCCACAGATTGTGACCATGGAAGGCAATTAGAACCAGTCAATTTATGACTGGTAATAACAAGGCTAGGGTTAGTTTCGGGAATGTTTAAGGACGTAGGATTTCCTCTCGAATGGGATTGAGGGGAGCTGCTGGAATTGGTGCTAGTAACAGCACTAGTTATGGCGTTTTGTTCCATAAGAAATAAGGGTAGAGAATAAATTGGTTTGGAAACAAAATTGGTTCAGAGGAGGCTCTGATACCATGAAATTTTGAAGAAACGTAATAATATATTAACTCTAAATAAAACAATTTATAGTACAGCACTAAGCTATAGATCTGAGGATAAGATATTTAAATATATCCATTAGATAATTACAAAATTTAAAATAACTTCTGACCTACTAAATCTACCAAATAAATAAAACAGAACTTACGTTAGAGTTTATCCTAATCCTAACCATCAGATAAAACATCAATTTAAATAATTCTTTAAATAACATGATAAGCACTAATTAATTTATCACATTTTCCTACATTATATTTAGACTCCACCAGATCAGCCTACCAAACCAGGTAATTTTCCTGATTGGGCGCATTCGATCAAGATGAGAGAATCTCTAATCCTCCACGTATTAAAAAGGAGGGAGGCCGAGTATGTGGAGGGGCTCGAATGAGAATTTATCTATTTTTTCTCCTACGATTATCCCTTGAAGAAAGTACACCACTTTGACTAAGGCATAGCAGTATTGACTAATATTTTTTACAGGACCCCTATCAATTTTATAACACAATTCACTATTGATGAAATTTAAACATCAACAGATTGACGGTAGAAGAAGCTGAAACTCTATTATTTTTTGATCAGTCAATAGCTACAAAAAACTGAAACCCTTTTTCCCCACACCAAAAGTAGTCTTTCAACAATGGTCAGCGGTAAGAGACCCACCCATGCATCCATCCCGCCGGAGTCGCCCGAATCTATCTGCCGTTTGCCCGAGTCCATCCCGCCGGAGTCAGCCGAATCCATCTCGCTGGACTTCCCGAATCTATCTTGCCTGAGTCGCCGAAACTATCCTCTCAGAACTCGGACTCGCTGAACCCATCTCACCGGTAAGATATTTTGAAAACCTTCGAATCTTGGTGATTCGATAAGGTATTTTATCTTGCTTGCGGATCGCAATCTTGTTTGTTTGTTTTTTTTAATAATTGCTTGTGATCTTGTGAGGCTGACTTTTTTGTTCTTTAATCGTTTGGAGATAGGAAATTGAGCTCTTTGTATGTACATTTTTATATGTGTAGACGTATTATTGATTGAAATGTATATATGCATATAGGTGAAGGTTGTGAGAGAGGTAATGAAGCAGATATTGGAGGCTTGGAAGCAGATTCTGGATATTGAATGAAATAAATATATTTATTAAAGTGTATGAATGCTTTTGAATAAGAAATTGTATTTGTAGATATTAGATTGCTTAAGGGTTGGTTTAGTTAGTCAAATTTGTCTTATACTATTATTTCATTCTCTTGAGCTTTGCAAATAGAGTTAGGAGTTTTGTATTGCTCTCTTTCTAATTTTCAATTCTTTGTTGATTGCTTTTATTATTATAAGAAAACAAATGATTAATTTTTTTTCCTGATTATGATTTGTCTAAGAAAATTTTTACAAAAATGATTTTTTTCTTTGTATTTTTTTGATTGATTCTTGACCATTGTTTTGTGTTATCGGTGATTTTGGCATATTTAACAAGTTTTGAGCCTTGGGATAGGAAAAGTATTTTTTCTTATAGATTTAAGTTTTTCTTGCAAACCTGATGTTTACTTTTCATAATACATATCGAAACATTGTATTGCATGAAGATTACTTAACTTATATTTATGTGTTTTTATCTTAAGCGACTGCATATCACTTGTATTAGTCAATCCAATTGGTATTAGGTTAGTTAGCCCGACTGCGTACTAGTTATTCCAATCCATCCAGTTGGGATTATATTACTTAGCCGACTAGATACCAGTAGTACCAGTCGATCTAATCAAAACCAATAGAAGCAGTTAGCCTATTGGTCGACTAGTTAGACTAGACTTGAGATGTTACGTTTGTCCTTCTTGTCAATCTTTATTAAAATTGTCGAACTTTTTTATGAAGTTATGATTCTAACATAATTAGTTTTTTTTTTTCAAATTAGATTACGTGCACTAATAATAGATAATGCAACATATTAATTTTACTAATTTATTAACGTAACTTTCTTTATTGAACTGTGATTAAAAAAAAACATATAATTCTTCACCAACAAGTGAGACTATAACTACGTACTACTTAATAGTTGTTTTTATCTGACTGCGTCAACTGGTAAAATCAGTAGGCAGTCGTCCAAGATTAAACTAGCTGACTGGAATGACTCGTATCTAGTTGTTTACATCTGATCGGTCAAACTAGAAGACTAGTTTAGTCAACCAGTCAACTACAACACAGTCGAACTAGTCATCCTAAGCAATCGTTTATTTTAAGTTGTTACATTTTGCATCTAATTAATATTTAATAAAATTATTTCATTAATAAAAATAAAATTCTCGTCAAGTACATACTTTATATTTAAAATATTGAGTACTATAAATAATTAAAATTTATGAAAATAGCCATTTTTTTAAATAAAATAATTTTAAAAAATAGCCACAGTTTCAAAAAAATTAAAAAGTAGTCATTTTAGAAATTTCTTACATGTGTCAAAATTTTTATTAGAATACAATTTTTATGTGTAATTTTGTTATTATCATAAATTTTTTACATGTGTAAGAAACTTTTAATGGCTAGTTTTTAAATTTTTTGAAACTATGGCTATTTTTTTAAAACACACAGTCCAAAATAGCTATTTACCTAACTGACCCTAAATAATTCTAGGAAAATAAGTCGTTTTATCGCATTTAGGATATTATATCTTAAATAATGTCAAGTACTATAAGTCTTTTTTTAGCCTTTTTTATGAATTGTGTAAATGGACCATATAGTATTCAATAAATAGACTTCAATAATTAAGTTAATATTTATTTATTAAGTTATGATTCTAGTTTTAAAATAATAACATAATTAGTTTTTTCAAATTAGGTCACATGCACTAATAGATAATGCAACATATTAATTTTATCTATTTTATTAAAGTAACTTTGTTTATTAAATTATGATTTGAAAAAAAAAAAAAACTCTATAGTTCTTTACTAATTAAGTGACATGCACTAATAGATAGTACTGGAGTTGACAAATAAAACTTCATTAAGTAAGTATTTTCTTAACTAATTTGTTATTTTCAATTAACAGATAAAGCTTCACTATTTCAATGATTAAATAGCTTTGCTCATTGAGTTCAACCTGTAAGACTATAACTACGTACTACCTAACAGTTGTCTACTTGTCTTCATTCGGTCACTTCAACTGATAAAACCAGTAGGCAGTCGTCCAAGACTAAACTAGCCAACTGAAACGACTTGTATCTAGTTGTCTACCTCCGACCAGTCCGACTAGACGACTAGATTAGTGACCGATCAACTGTAACACAATCGAACTAATAGTCCTAAGCAATCGTTTATTTTAAGTTGTTACATTTTATATCAAATTAATATTTAATAAATTTATTTCATTAATAAAAATAAAATTTTTCGTCAAGTACATACTTTATATTTAAAATATTGAGTACTATTGATAACTTTAGGAAATTAAATCTCTTAAATAATATGAAGTACTTAAGTCTTTTTTAAGAACTATGTGTAAACGGACCATATAGTATTTAATAAATGGACTTCAATAATTGACAGTTAATATTTTTTTTTATTAAGTTATGATTCTAGTTTTAAAATCATAACATAGTTAATTTTCCAGAATTAGGTCACATGCACTAATAACTAATACAACATATTAATTTAACTAATTTATCAAAATAACTTTTGTGATTATAAAAAAAATAAAAAAAGAAAAAACCTCTATAGTTTTTTCACTAATTAAGTGACATGCACTAATAGATAATACACTATATTGAAGTTCACAAGTAGAGCTTTACTAAGTAAGCTACTTTGATAACTAATTTGTTATTTTCAATTAATAAATAAAGCTTCGCTATTTTATTGATTAAATAGCTTTGCTCATTGAGTTCGACCAGAGAGACTATAACTACGTACTACCTAATAATTGTCTTCATTCGACCACGTCAACTAGTAAAACCATTAAGCAGTTGTCCAATAAGCAGTTGTCTACATTCGACCAGTCCAACTAGAAGACTAGTTTAGTCGACTGCTCAACTGCAACACAGTCGAACCAGTCATCCTAAGCAATCGTTTATTTTAAGTTGTTACATTTTGTATCTAATTAATATTTAATAAATTATTTTATCTATAAAAATAAAAATCTCGTCAAGTATATACTTTATATTTAAAATATTGAGTACTATAAATAATTATGTATAAATAAGTCTTTACGATATTATATCTTAAATAATGTTAGGAACTATAAGTCTTTTTTTAATCCTTTTTAAGAACAATGTGTAATTATACCATATAATATTTAATAAATTAGACTTCAATAATTAAATTAATATTTGTTTATTAAGTTATGATTCTAGTTTTAAAATAATAACATAATTAGTTTTTCTGAATTAGGTCAGGTGCACTAAAAGATAATGCAACATATTAATTTTAATAATTTATTAAAGTAACTTTATTTATTAATTAGAAAGAAAAAGAAAAAACATCTATAGTTCTTCACCAATTAAGTGACATACACTAGTAGATAGTGTTATAAGTGATTTTTTGTCAGCGAATGTAGCCTCGGGGGCGGAGTCTCCGAAGAATATTTAATGCGAACGAAGGCCACCGATCCTTATAGAAAAGGAATGCCACGTCATCTCAGAAACTTCCCCTGGACTAAAATAGAAACTTCCTCAATTTTATACCCGCGATGATAAGTAGGAGAAACACCACTGAAGGTAGTGTCAAGATCATAACCGAAGGTAGTGTCAAAATCAATTTTACACCTGCGATGATGTGCTCCGAGCACGGCTCCAAGCGGACCGTGAAAAAGCTACGACCGAGTTGGTTGCCGGAGACAACACCGCAGCCGATTAGGAGGAAGAGTCTGATGGCGGGTCAGATGCTAAAATCGGCAACCCCCGCAGCCATAGGAATACGACGGTGGGCGAGCCCGCTACCTGCACCGGAGGTGCACAGTCGTCGGTGGTCCCAGCCGGAGGCTCGCGATCCGCCATCGACGCAGAGGAGAATTCGACCCTTTCTGGATCTGTCTTTGACAGATTGGGCTCACTTTCGTGAAGCTAGCAAGGCATGCTCCTGCGGACCCGCAGTCCGCTGCAGAGGTGCGCGACCCCCGGTGGTGGATCGACTCTGTGATGGGTCGGCTACTATCGCTACTAGCAGTTAGACCCTGGGATCCCAAGATATCTCGCCCGTGAAGATTGAACGTCTCCGGTGCTCGTGATGGAATTCTAGATGGGAATTTCACTCCCCTGACCGAAGATATTCTCAGTGCCCCCATCCCCCCATCCCTAATCGTCTTAGGCTGCTGAAGGTAAGCCTGTTCGATGGGGCTGAGGATCCTTCTTACCACTTGGGGATTTACTCCTCGTGGGCCCACGCATATGGCTACTCGGATGCTATCAAGTGCCATCTGTTCGATACCACCTTCTCTGGCGAAGCACGTAGGTGGTGGTACCGATTCCCAACTGACTCCATCGCGAGTTGGCAAGATTTGAGGGCGAAGTTCACTTCGTAAATCTTGGGGGGTCAGAGGTACCTCAAGAATCCAGCATACCTCTCCCGAGTCAAGCAGAAGGGTGAGAAACCCTCCAGGCTTGGCTGAAGCGATTCACCAAAGCCACAGTTGGGCATTTGTCTGATGATGCCCTACTGTTGGCAAGGAGCTCTGCTGTTCGCGAAGATACTCTGTTCGTGTTTTCTATCAATAAGAAACCGCCGCAGACGTACTCTGATTTCTTGGATCGAGCGAGGAATTATATCAATACCGAAGTCTTAACTTTGAAGAAGTCTAGGGCCACGAAGACTTCCACAGGAAACCCCGAAGGGGACAAACAGAAGGAGAAGAAGAGACCTGCGGAGACCCCTGCAAGTGGAAGCAGCCCTGCGAGAATAAGAGGCCTCATGACTCAGGTTCGGGGTACAAGGCGGGCCGAGCTCATAAGAAACGGTATGGCAAGTACCGCCTCGATTGAGAAAATATTCATCAACTCGCGGAACGAGGTTGACTTCCGACCTCCGATGCCAATAAAGTGGAAGATCTCGGAGAAGCACAAGGACAAGTTTTGCTTGTTCTACAACGCTAACGGTCACACGACCGTGACATGCTTCAACCTAAAGGATGAGATTGAGTATCTCATCCGCCGTGGTAAGCTCGCGGGTTACCGCAAGGATGCGGACCGCGGAGCAAGGAACCCACCCAACTGCGAGATCGAGGGCAAAATTCACACGATCACAGGAGCCCCATATCCTGGGGGGCAGTCTCAGCGATCGATGAAGAGCTATGCCATGGAGGTGCGACACAAGCCTTCCGGAGGAGTTTTTCAGGTCGCGAAGGAAACTTCGCGAGTCCCTCGAAGTATCGTGAACGAACTTTCGTTTACAGATGCAGATGCCAAAGGTGTCCAGTTCCTGCATCATGACCCGCTGGTCATATCAGCCATGATCGGGAACCATCCGGTCCACCGATACCTTATTAACGACGGCAGCTCGGTGGACATCCTATATTTGAACGTCCTCGAGAAGATGAGGATCAGTCCCCAGAGCCTGCGAGCGGCCGCAAGCCCGTTCCACGGCTTCACAAGAGATTTTATCTTCCTAGGGGGGAAGTATAAAATTGGCCGTGTCTTCGGCGAAGAGCCGAAGAGATCGACCACCATGTCCAACTTCATGGTGGTAATGATAGATCTTCTTACAATACCATCATCGGGCGTCCTACCCTCGTAGCCACGAAGGCAGTCACTTCCATCTATCGCCTTTGTCTGAAGTTTCTCACACCCCATGGCGTTAGAGTCGTTCGGGGAAATCGGTATAAAGCTCAAATGTGTTACACGACGAGCATTAGATCGGCTCCCGCTGACTCGAAGGGAAAGCGGATAGCCGGAGAAGCAGAGTTGTCCGGAGAAGAGGCCTTTACCATAGGGTCCCAGAGATCCAGTATGAATTGGACCCCCGACTGCCGGCCCAATAGTAATCAACGGGCCCAACCGAAGACACATAGGAGGTGGGCATAAACAACCTCGACACTGCGCATAAAGTCAAGATTATGACTTGCTAAATCTAGAAGTGTGCGAGGCTGTCATTGCCTGCATACGGCGCAATCGAGACGTGTTCGCATGGAGTCACAATGATATGAAAGGGATAGATCTCTAGCTTATGTGCCTCCGTCTCAATATTGATCCTCGGGTCCCGACCCGACGGCAGAAGAGGAGACCACTCGACCCCGAAATAGCCCAAGCGCTTAAAGACGAAGTCGATAAGCTAATCAGGGCTGAATTCATTCGCGAAGCGAAGTACACGGTTGGGTTTTGAATCCCGCTGGTCCAGAAGCTAGACGGAAGATGGAGATGCTACATGGACTTCACCAACTTCAATGAGGCTTGTTCGAAGAAAAGCTTCCCAATGCCCCAAATCGACCAAATGGTTGACGCAACCGTGGGCCATGAACTTCTCAGCTTCATGGATGCATATTCGGTGTACAACCAAGTCCCCATATTTCACTGAGATGAGGAAACACTGCATTCATTATCGATCGCAGACATTACTACTACAAAGTCATGCCCTTCGGTTTCAAGAATATTGGGGCGACATATCAAAGGTTGGTGAATAAGATCTTCGCAGATCTCGCTGGGGTCTCAATCAGACGTCTTTGGAATGCGGAGCATCTCAAGAAGTATTATCAATATGCTTCCCTCGCTTGTAAATTATTTTGCTTGTATTATTCAATTTGTAATTCAGCAATTATTAATGAAAGTTCAGCAAGTTTGGTACCAAATGTTTAGTCCTCAATTATTTATTCTCGTAAAAAAAAAGTGTGCGGAGTAGACTATATAACTCGGTGTATAAAGGAATGGACCACGAAGCGGATGATTCCTAGAAACACTACCCTCGGCTCTCTTCTTGACCGCTAAGAAGTGCTCAAGAAGACAGGGGGCACCTGGGGTACCACAAATAAATAGGTGCGCCCTATAGGTACTTCGAAGACATGCGACGCTAGAACGTGTAAGTCTGGAGGACTTATGTAGGCTGCAATTGTTGAAGCTTTCTACCACTAAGGTTTTTCTTGTTAGGTCTTTAACTTGTTTAGGGATTAACTTGGGTAGCATTTGGCTGATTTTCTCCTAGAACCATTCCATACTTCCAAGAAGATAGAAGACCTAGGTATGCTTAAAGGGTGAACCGAAGCATAAATGTAAAGAGGCACACTCTATTCAGAAGTATCGGAGACCGATGCGAGTAATAGAGTGCTTACAAATTTCATCGGTTGTTAGATTTGACCAAGATCTTCCTTCGGGGAAGGGGCTTGGTTCGGGATAATCCTTCGGAGAATGAAGAACCAAAAGTGACTTAGAGCATCAGTAAAGTATGTTCGAGTTATGGTTTGATTAATCGCTTAATTTTCTTTAATCATGACCCTCGTAGAGGGCACGATTTGGATAAGTTGTGATCCTCGAAGAGGACATGACTTACATTTACATGGATGATCCCAGAGGGAATCGATCGTGTTAGCCAAGGGTAATAGCGGAAGATAAAGTCAAAAAACAGAGTTGCGAGAAGATAAACACTTAGGCGATTTTGTGAAAACAAAAACTATGTTTTATTAATATCATTGGGGATTACAAAAGATGGCCGTCAAGAAGACCCCGAGACAAAAAAAGAAAAAATACAAAAAAGGCCGAGGGAGAAAGCTAAGCCGGCTGGTGCTTGACTTCATCGTAGACGTTCCACTCGGGTGAAGAGCATCGAGCTTTTCTAGTACCTTTTCGGCGCCCTCGAGTGTAGCCTGCCGTATTTCAACTTCATACCCGGGGCTTTCCTGGAAGTCCGAGAGCCACTTCCGCCTTCTTGACTCGACATAGTTCTCGAAGGCAGTGCTCTTCTTAAAGTCTGCTACTACAGTACGGATCTTAGCCCTGGCTTCGTTGAGCGCATCATCCTTTTTCCCAAGCTCGATGTTAGCCTCTTTGAGCTCACGCTCGAGGGCTTCAATCCTAGTCTCGACCGCCTCTCTCAAACCCTTCTCCTCCTTGATTGCCAGTTCAAGAGCAACCTTCCCAGATTGAAGGTTCTCCTCATGAATTCGGTGCTCATCCTCGAGGGCCTTTCATGCCTCCTCGCGGGATGCATTCTCCTTACGCAACCCATCTCGGAGTTTGGCCCCCTCATCATCGCGGGTCTTCTTATAATCCTCCACCTTCTCAAGACTGTCTTTCGCCGAGGCCATCATCTCGGTTGCCGCCCAAAGTGGTTGAAGCTTCGAAGAGCTCCGCGATCAGCCTCTTATTTTCTTCACGAAGGTAGATAAAGGCTTCTTGACCTTTAGCGAAGGTGGCCTCCGTCCTTCGGGAGTAGATAAAATTTGCAAGGAATGCCTATATCGTCTACGGATATTAGTATCAAGAGTCAGTCTTCTAAATTTTCAGAGAAAACACGAAAAGTCTTACTCTCGAGAGCATCCGCATTCCTTCTCGATTGCTGGCTTGAAGTGATTCCTTGTGCAACTCCTAGAAGTTTTACTCGGACTAGATCTCGTCCAGGATGAGACTAAGATAAGAGATCCATGAGAACGACTCCAAGGGATTAAAAGACCCCTCGAAATCCTCCAAAGGATTCTTGGGGACTTCAATACCCCTCGAAATCCTCCAAAGGATTCTTGGGGACTTCAATGGAATCCTTCTTCGAGGATTCTCCCGTCGGCGTCTTCGGGGCCGAAGGAACCGGATCCTCGCATTGGGCCTGACTTTCCTTCGGGGACGGAGTTCCCGAAGGACGGTCACCTTCCATAGGCCATTTTTCCTTGGCCTTGTCCCCGATAGAAGGTTCGGGGACAGGAACGTTCTTTGTCGCGGACTTCGAAGCCCTCGAACGTCCAAGGCGACTAAAAAGATTATCTGCAAAGGCAACAAAGCAAAACAGATTAGTATTTGAAATTTTTCTAAGTATAAAATGCTTCATATGGTTGTTTTGCAGGTAGCAGTTACTTACCCTCATCGAGGATGATTGGGATTGAACATGCCGACCCAGACGTAGCTTGAGGTGGCACCGAAGCAGGCGAAGCCAGCTTCGGTGGAGCGTTTGACTCCGAAGGAGCTCGGATACACGCTCCTCTTTAAGGAAGTCCTCAACGGTCAAATGAGGATCTTCTACAAGGGCCGCAGGAGGATTTGGCAAAGTCGAAGATTCTTTTGCAGAGATTATCTCCTCCGCAGCCTTCAATGCCTCCCGGGCAACTTCGTCAAAAGACACTCCCTCGGAAGTCGTCATCGAGGCAGCCTCTGGGGGCACCTGGGATTTCTCAGAGTCGATTCGACCTCGACTTCCTCTGTCGTAGACGAAGCAGGTGTAGCCGCAGGCTCGGGTGAAGCTGGCCCTTTCGAAGAAGAGGCAGCCTTCTTCCTCTTAGAAGCCCCGGAGGAAGTGGACTTCTTTAGAGAATGAGCCGTACTCCCTTTGGCTGCAGCTGAGGACGCCCTAACTGTGGATTTAGGCTTCTTCGCAGTTGGCTTATACGGACAGAATTGGTCCGGGGTCAACTCTATATGGGTGAAGACCCACCCGTAGTAATTAAATTGTCCTCGTTGACAAGAACCCAGACATCCCTCTATTCGTCCGGTAGGTGAGGGCTTCCAATATCCTTTGTCGCTGATCCCCGGACACCGGAGGTCGAACAAACGACTATGTATACAACTGTAAAGACACTATTCGAGGAGAGAACAACGAAGAAGATAGAAAAAAGAGAAAGAAAAAGTGAAATTTCTCTAAGTGTGAGACTCACCAGGGACAGTGTAGTTCATCGGGACACTCTGGGCTCCCGCGATGGAACTGAATGGGTGGTAGTTACCCCCGATCTAAAAGTTCTTGTCCTTCAATCTTTTGCAGGAGGATGATAGGTTGGTCATCATAATTTTCTTCTTCTCCCAAAGAGCCAAGAAGTAGTAGCCAACCTCGAATTTCGTCAAGGAATGCTCTTACAGGTGGCAGACTTCCCCTACGGAGAGGTCACCCTCGAACGGCTTCCTCCACAGAATGTGCATCCCCGCCATGATCTTATAGGCATTCGGATTCAGTTGGCTCGGGAAAAGTCCGAAGTGCGCAAGCACTCCCCGGACCAATGGATGAAGCAGCAGCCGAGCCCCGTGCTTCATGATGGCTTTGTTGAAGGCCATCAGCGGATATGGAGGGTGGTTTGAGTGCTCTTCCACGGTCATTGCCCTGGTTGCAATGTTCGCTGGCAGATGAAACTGGTTCTGCACATGTTCCACATATGCCTCAGTGTTTGTGGAGACCTTGTTCTCTGCGACGATAGTGGGTATGCCTCAGTGTTTGTGGAGACCTTGTTCTCTGCGACAATAGTGGGCGAAGGCACCACTATGAGCTGCTCATCCGCCATGAGCGTCGTCGAGCCTGGTGGAGACAGCGAAGCAGCCATCGCTTGGGGAGTATGGACGTGATTGGCCTCCCTAATCCGTAGAGCCAAAGCCGAGGAGTCTGGCCGCGAAACGGTGACACTAGAGAGCCGCGAAGTGTGACTACCCTCAGGGTTGCTCGGGGGAATCTGCTAGGTGACAGAGTCCTTCCTTGGCCTCTTTTTCTTCTTCTCCTTCTCAATTGTCGAAGGCGGTGGAGGTGCTGAAGAAGATTCTATTTCCGCCTCCGAAGGCGGCGGAGAAGCCACCGGCGAAGCCATTGGCGATGGCTCCAAGCGCTCCGATGAGGGATCAGGCCCAAATCGAGCCCCAGAGGAGAAAGAAGCAGAATCGTCAGATATTTTTTCTAAAAAGATAAATGAGATTATGTCAGTATCTCAAAATCCAAAAACCCTACCTAAAAACGCTAAGCCATTCGAAGAATGGAAGTTGAAGTAGAGTCCGAAGGACTTACCAGGGAGTTGGAAAACTAGAAGGGTTATAAATCTGACTGGCTTTCCAGCGAAGATTCCGAAGAAATCAAATGGAGACCATGAAAGCTTAAGGAAGTCGGAGAGGTTTTGAAGTTTCAGAGAAGTTAAATGCGCAAAGTTTCGAAAAGTTCGAAAGAAGAGAAGAAAGGGGGAATTTATAAATGTCAAGGAAGGTGAAAATGCATGCGACCTTTCACCTCCTCCCCCAAGCGTAAATTTTGACTGTTCGATTCGAATCTCTTCCTTATCATCTGACGGTCAGGGATTTTCGAAGAAAATCTCATTATAACTCGATGTCAGCAAACCCTCTCGAACGACAAAAATTTCTCAAAAGGTGCCAGAGCCTTAAATTACCGTCTATCAAAAGAGATAGCTTTCCGAAAAGGAAACTTCTCAAGGAAAAAATCCCTCAAGGCACGATTCATACCGTCGGGATTGGGGGCAGATGTTATACGTGATTTTTAGTCAGCGAATGTAGCCTCGGGGGCAGAGTCCCCGAGGAATATTTAATGCGAACGAAAGCCACCGATCCTAATAAAAGAGGAATGCCACGTCATCTCAGAAACTTCCCCCCAGACTAAAACAGAATGAGGATCATCGAAGCTGATCCTCAATTTTACACCCGCGATAATAAGCATGAGATACACCACCGAAGGTAGTGTCACGATCATAACCAGTACCTCGGAGCAGGATTAACGAACAAGAAGACCGCGGATCATTGGAGATGATCCGACCCCACGAAGCTAGCCTTAGAGAGGAAGTAAGGACTTTATTCAAGGCGGAGAGCTCGACCAGCGAAGATGGTGACCCTCTATCGAAGATAAAGTCCACACGTATTGGTTTAGGTCTTTCTTTCTGTTTCGCTTTTTCAGCTCCGATCGTAGGATATTCTGTAATTGAGTTCGTAAAACTCGCGATTGATATAATCGTTTAGATATTCAATATCCGAGTCTTTAGGGAGAAATAACCGAACCATTACTACACATTTAATCCCGAGATTTAGGGGATCGTGCATTATGCGTTTTCTTCTCCGAACTGTCATTCCTCGATTATAAAAGGGGAATAAGGGATCAGGAGAAATGGTTGGTAGTTTTTTATTGGAATTCCTTGTATTCAAACAATTGTATTACAATTTTCAATGGACGTAGTTTGTTACTCCGTAAGAGGGCCGAACCACTTTAAAAACCTTGTCTCTTTATTTTTTTCGATCAATTCTCTGACCAAATATTCGGTTCATTGCCACATCACATCTTAGAGGTACGGATCTCGACGTTGGTTCAAATTTATACCAACAGATAGTACATTATATTGGAGTTACTTTACCATTCATTAATTAAATAGCTTTGCTCATTGAGTTCAACCAGTCGGACTATAGCCACGTACTACCTAGCAGTTTTCTTTATTCAACCGCGTCAACTGATAACAGCAGTAGGCAACTAGAACCACTCGTATCTAGTTGTCTACATCTGACCAGTCCGACTACAAGACTTGTTTAGTCGACCGGTCAACTGCAACACCGTTGAACCAATCGTCCTAAGCAATAGTTTATTTTAAGTTGTTACATATTGTATCTAATTAGTATTTAATAATTTTTTTTGTTAATAAAAATAAAATTCTCGTCAAGTAAATATCTTATATTTAGAATGTTAATTATTATAGATAATTTTAGGTAAATAAGTCTTTTTTTCCCTTATTTAGGGTATTATACCTTAAATAAAATCAAGTATTATAAATCTTTTTTTATAATTTTTTAAGAACTACGTGTAAATAGACTATATAATATTTAATAAATGGACTTCAATACCGACCAATATATATTTAGGTCTACTACTCGATTGTAGTCGACTGGACCTAATAAGAAATACAAAAAATATTTGAAAGATTTATATCAATCGACTGGGTCAACCATGATCGACTAAATCGACCGGTCGGATCAGTCGGCCATAACTGTTTATCTTCTTCGTTTTCCTTTGAAGGTTTTAAATGAAAAAGATATAATATCACACTCATTTTTGCAATTTATTGAAAATTAAACTCCTAAATATAAAAACCAAACTTTAAAACATTAATCTCATTTAAAGAATAAGAGATTTGCGATTAGTTTGCTAATTTTAGCTTGATTGCTTCAATTTTTTAGATTCCTCAACTTTTGAGTTTGTGTTTATTTTCGTTATTCATTGCAAGATCCTTCGAATATACTGGTTAGACGTGAATGGGAGTGAAAAAAATATGAATTTTTAGGTGATTTAGACCAAGATTAAAGAGGAGATGAGTAAGTTAGTTATAATTTTTTTTATGGCGATTGTAAAGAAACGTGAATGAATAAGAGGGAGACCTTTTCGGTTTTTTTTCACATATTTAATTTCTTTTTATCTTTTTGTAAAATATAAAAGGCATTCTAGAGATTGTAAAATTTTTATTAAAATAGAAGGTTACTCATGAGAAGTATTTGAAATGAAGGTTAGTGATGAAAATGAAATAACATTTAAGGTTATATTTGAAAAGTGTCTAGAAGGGTACGAGGCACGTGTGAGTCACGTGTTTGACGAAAGGGAAATGGGAATTTTAATATGTTTGCAATCTCAGTGTGTCTTAAACTACACCTTCCCACATATCCTTTCTTGACTCGGAGAATTGCAAACAAGGTCATTAGTGTCACTAAATAATCTATAACTCAAGTGGTGTGCCCTTTTGATTTTTATTATATATTTGTAGTGTTCAAATAATGTATAAATTAAGGGAGGATTTTGAGGAATGTCTTTTTTTTTTTTTTGCACATTAATAATTTATATCACTTTTATGTTACAGTTTTTATTTATGTCTTAAATTTGTACACTATAAACACAGAGTAGAAACAAAGAGAGCACACAATGTCACGACCCAGCGCTAGGCCGTAGGCCGCGACAGAGGGGTTTTCTTTCTATTAGCTACTATAATCTTACTTAAATACGTAAAACATAAATTACTTTATAACATAACGAGCTCGTATTTTTTTTTTTTTGTAATGCGAAAGTTTAAATCTCTTTTCTTAGTTAAAACACATCTACCTGACTTCTCTTGAGTTCAGGAAAAAAGAGCCACCGTTTTCTCTCAAGTTCGGGGCCTCGGGATTCAGTCCCGGTCTCAATATTGCAACAATGTTCTCAAAATATAATGCGGAATTAAAACATATAATATGCCACGGGAATTCATTTCTTCTTCTAAAATACCACACACACTGCACGCCGCCAGCTCGTAGTCCTGTCACTGTTCAGCTTTAGCTTTTTCCTTACCTACAACACCAAGGAAACTAATGAGTTGATAAACTCAGTAAGGGCAAACTATACTATCTTAAATATGCAATGCAATGCAATAACGATACAATCCATTCAAACCATATGCAATAATGAAAGAGTCTGATCGTCTCGGGACGAACAAACTCTACTGTTACCATTCTTTCTGTGAGTTGCCACTTCTGGAGGCTACTCTTCTTTCTTTCTTTCTAGTATTATACTTTTACTGCCGTTGCAGTAGTCGTTATGCTTACGTGATTGATGTCTGGGATCCACTGATGGTAACTGCTTCTTTCTAAATGTGCGCACCACGGGGAGAGGGCCAAGTCTCCCATATATTCAACAATGACAGTGTCCCGAGGGACGGCTCTCACTAGGAGCCTGGCAGTACCATCGACGTTAATTTCGTTTTCTATACTTTTGCATTCCATCATGATCTCTCTCTCTTGGAGGATCAGGAACTAGATAAGAGGCGTTGGAGTTTTCTAACGATAACATAAAACACAACATTTAGACTGCTCAAGAGTCCTTGGAGTTTTTGGCCTCTTGTCTCGGGGTACTATGACCCGCACGTACTATTTCGGGATTTCAATAACTAACAACAACAAGGCTCGGTTGTGTTTTAGCCCTAATCTTACTCGGGTTAGAACCCGGCATCATTACACGCACGGTTCAAGGTCCGACAGTATTAACATTTTATTCTTGTCTTATTCTAGTATTATCACATAACAAGACATGACAGTACATTGTACGTTCTTTTATGTTCGTATTTTCCCTTTCACTTTTTGTTTCTCATTCTAGGGTTTCACTTCGGCTTCTTTACTTCTTTTAAACAAAGCATGCATATAGTTAAGCGTTTCGAGATGTGTAAGTAACAGCCTAACATACAAGCACATTCACACACAACTTGGTGTTGTAGGTGCATTGCCACTTACCTGTGTAAGCGTTGAATCTCTCGAATTTCTTCGAGTGTCACTTGCGAGCTCCGACCACTTGTTCTTCTTTAGTCCTTTAAATAAAAAGGAACTACTCTCGTTAGTTCGCTTATTTCATTGACTGAGAGCGAAACTAATTTTCTAAATTAGACACGGTATTGCTCCGGACTCTTCTATATATATAGTCTTAGCAACTCTTCTCGAGAGTTTCCTAATCAAAACATACGGTTGACTTAGGCTCGGGATAGAACTTTCACGGACTACAAGTCCGGACCGAGCCTTGGTCTACTTGACCAATTTTTCTCCTTCATCTCTCTTTAAAATCATTTATTCACAGTATAAGGATTAACAAATTTTACTATAATTCTTAAGATTTTAAAGCGTTCGTTTAGCTCGATATTTGGTTTCACTAGAACGCAACATTTTAGGTTTTGAAATCTTCCTTTACCATGGCAGTAGCTTCTAGGTATTCAAGGGTATTTATCATCCTTATATTCACCGTCATCGAAGCGTAAAAACTCCACGTTGATAGAGTTAGTTATATTAAGGTCGTTTTGTTACTACACTAGCGTTAGGGTTTAGAACTCGCCATTTTAGGCCAAGACCTTTGGCGTTCTTTTTACCCATGCTAATTACATTAAATGGACAGTAGCTTCTAGGTATTTAAGGGTATTTATCATCCTTATATTCACCATCATCGAAGCGTTACAATATTCATCACCATACTATCTTTTAAAGCGGTGCATTTTCCGAACTACTCACGGTTTCACCAAACCGATCACGTAGCATCTTTATTTTGAAAAATCTATTTTTCTAACTCTTAAATACATTAAGGGCAGAGAATAAGAATATGAAGATGGGGTTCATAGTCCATTTTAAATTTCTAAAAGAGCTTAGGTTCGAAATCATTCAAAAATCCTAGTTCATGTTTTCCACGGTTCTCGCGGTTTCGGTACGACGATCCGTTGGAAATCGTCGTACCTTAAATCCTTTTAAAAATACATTCATCCCTTTATCAAAGCATGCAAGGGCAGATATTAAAGCATGTAGAAGATAAAAATGGCCCAAAGCAAACATGCATGGCCGAGACACACACAACACCACAAAACGCCATGCACATACACACACGAGCTTCGAAAGCTAGGGATTCTAGCTTAGCTCGAATCTACCATCAAGCATGCTAACATGCAACTAAGCTATTACAACATTTCTCACCAAATACATCCAGAGGCTTAACATAAATGACAACCAAGCTCAAACTAACTGAAATCATAAGGTTTAGAGGTTCTTATACCTAGCTTTTCTCGGTTGAGATTTTGGTGGTGTTCTATGTATTGTGCTTGGCTTGCTCCTACTTTCTCCACCTCAAGATCAAAGCTTGATGCTATGATGGTTTAGGGCAGAGGAGAGACAGTGAGGATGAGGGTTAGAGGTAAGAGGAACTCATCATAACAACTATGCATGTCATTCTTGAAAAGCTTACCTAAGTTCTCAAGCACAAATCTTCAACTTTCTCTTTTATTTTCCTACTATGGCCGAGCTTCTTTAAGGGTTGATCTTCCAAGATCAAACCTCGTGAACCTTTGGGTGGTCTAGGACAGAGGAGAAAGCTTGTTTTAGGAGGGTATTCAAGAAGGAAAAACCGAATTTAGAGTACATGCAAACTAGTGTTTTACCTTAGTGTGACTATGAAGCTTGAAAGCTTTTACTCTTCTTCTCTTCCTTGCAAAAACCGACCACCTCTCTCTCTCCAACTCCAAAACTCTTTCCTTTCTCTCCTCTCTCTCTCTCTTGCTCGGCCTCTCTCTCTATTTTTCAGAAATGGGAGTGTAAAATGAGAACAAGAAGTGTATGGGTTTTATTTATAGGCAAATGAGAAGCTTGGTTAACAAGCTCTAAATCTACACACACTCTCTCTCTCTCTCTCTCTCTAAAATCCGACCCTCTCTCGCTCTCTCCTTCTCAATTTCTGTTTATATTTTCTTATTGATTTATTTGTTTAATTAATTGGCTGCACAAATCTCGGCCATTAGTTCAAAAATTAGCTCATCCAATGGCTCAAAGTAAGGAAGAGCATTATCATTACACTATGCCTCTTCACTCCACATTTTTGTCTTATTCTTTTGTCTTACTCTTGGCACTAATCTTTCACCTGGTTGGTACACTTTAATTCAGCTTATTTAGCTAATATTGCTGCACCATGGTCGAATTTTTCCACTAATAATATTGTTCCGACATTGCTAATCACCAAAATACGAACCGTCATATTTTCTGTATTTTCCAATACTGTGTGGGACGGTTCCAGTCTAAAAAATTGACAGATTATATCTCCGTCACTGTCTAATTAATTTAAAAGCATATATTTATTAATCTAAGGCTGTGCTACCCTCGAAAAAATTCCGAGAGTTGCTTTAGACGCGACGGTGACTATACCGTCCTCTTTTTTTATTTTTGCTGTGTTTCTCAACTTTCTACCTTTCTGCATTTCTATGTTGTCGAGACTTTAACGAGGCTATGATTGACTTGAATGTATTCCTTTCATAGGAATATAATTCTTATTTCGAAATTCTAGTGGTCGTTTCAGCTCGCTCTCTGTGAATTTTCCGTTGTTTACGGTAATTTCACGACTTTACCGAAATCTTCTCGTTTCGGATTCGTTTTAGCTCAAAATGACTTCAAATTTTACACGACGACTAATCATGTGACTTTGAGTCATTTCCTGGCCTTAGAAAGTGAATTCATCCACACCTTTTCGTTTTTACATAATTTGGGGCAAAAATATAATTTTTTGAAAGTTCAGGACTTTTGTGCAATTAAGTCCAAATTAAGCCGAACCTTATCTTTAAACCCACTGTTTTGCAAGGTATGTTTTTCTAATGTATGCAATTAACAAGAAATCAGATTTTCATTCTTTATTTATGGTTCGAGATAAGATTGAAAATGTTAAAACAAAAGGCTATATTATAATCCTTTATAATGTTTACACCCCCGGCTTTGAGTGAGTAGGATAACCCCCAGGATGGGGTTTACACACAACTTAGCGCATAAATTATTAAGTGGTACTTAAACGGTCTTATTTTGAAGTTCTCCACAAATTAAAAGTGCAACCCAAATGGGGCACAAATTATTAATGTATCTAAAATGGAGTATTCCTCAGGCATACATGTTTTCTAAATGGAGTTAAATGTGACTTTACTGTTAAGCTATGCAACCACCCATAAGCATGCATATGAATATCAGAAAATTTATGTAATTTGATTAAACATGTCCTGAGGATAATCGTCTCGAGGACTACAAAACGAAAAGTCGTGAAGGCCCCAAAAGCCTGAGGATACCAAGGATGTTAGTCATGACTAGATGTCATTCTCCAGATTTAGCACATCTAAGCACGTCCAAATTTCAAAAGTTAAGAGAGCGAAACTTGGGTTGACTTATTTCAAAGAGATAAGACAAGATTTAAATCAATCAAGAGATATACCTAATAATTAAATCTAGACTTCACCGGATCATCTCACCAAATCAGATAACTTTCCTGATTGAGCACATTCAATCAAGAGGAGAGAATTTCTAATCCTCCAAGTATTAAAAAGAAGGGAGGCCAAGTACGTGGGGAGGGGGGGTTTCAAATGAGAATTTATCCTTTTTTTTTCTCCTGCGATTATCCCTTGAAAGCAAGTGCACTGCTCTGACTAAGGCAGAGCAATATCGACTAATCTTTTTTGTAGGACCCCCATCGATTTCATAACACGATTCTCTATTGACAAATTCCAATATCAACGGATTGACGCTAGAAGGAGAGTTGAAACTCTTTTATTTTTTAATCAGTGAATAGCTAAAAAAATAAAAAATCGAAACCCCTTTTTCAACCCCTCACCAAAAGCAACCTTTGGACAATGGTCGCGCTGTATGAGATCCACCCATGCATCTAAGGGCAAACAACCCTAAATTGATAAGCAAGCTCTGGCGGACTAAAACGTTGAGCTCACCAAAGGCATGATCAAATGCTAGAGATAGTTATGGAGCTACAGCGCAACCGACTAGCTGTATATACTAGAGCAGCATGAGCGCATGCTCTGGGGGTGAGCCCAGCAAGATCGAGCCCGCAAGCATGAATGGCGAGAGGTTGAGAACCAAGAACTGTCAAAATGAACTTCATCGGCTGGAGCCGGGCAGACCTTCGTCCCGATTCGATCTTTGTCGCAGAGGTTGTAGCCTTTTTGTGGCAATTTGACCTTAGACAGAATCTTGTCATTGGACTTAGTCGGTTACAACTTAATCCTACTTTGACCTTAGTCGCGTTGGTTGTAGCCTCTTAGTGGTCGTTCATCCTTAGTCGGACTCACTTCATTAGTTGAAGTCGGTTGGACATTGCTGTGTGTAGATTTTAATTTAAATTCAATTGATATGTCTATTCAATTATGGTGATCGACTTGATTTGTTCTTGATACTTTGTATGAGACTGGGCCCTCTTATGCATGATGTTTGGTTATCAATCAGAGGTCAAGAGATTATGATTGAAACATGCACTATTCAATTTGACATAAGAAGGATATTAGGCTAGAGATCGGTAATACGTTTGTATGGCATTATGAATTCCTATTTGTAAAGCAATCTAATCTTCAATGTTTGAGATTGAAAGATAAAAACTTGGCATTGATATTAAACTAGTCGATGCTTCTCGAGATATTAATTAATATATTAACGAATTCGCCATCACTATAGGAATAGAAAAATTGTTGAATTGCAACAAAAACTATAACTGATTAGGTCTTGGTAAAGTTAGATTCCCAAGTGTCGTTTAATATTGATATACACCAAAGATGTATTATTTTAATTTTTTTAGTTAATTAAGCATTAATTTAATCGCTGTTATATTATCTTATTTCCAACTATTTCGTTTTCACTCGTCAATAAAATTAGGGTTAAAGTAGTTAGATTTTCTGATCAAAGTCCTCGTCAGAACGATATTCACTCATCATTATATTACTTGAGCATAATAATCGTATACTTGCAATTTTGTGCAACAGTTATACATGAAAATGGAAATAGTGTAATACATTATTGAGATTGTTTTTGCTTTTCCATCCAACTAGCATCATCGCTTGAGTTCATTTTAACATCAGATTTGTGGTGCTACAAAGATTGTTCAAATGGATAGTCATGTTACCGTGAATAGATTGTTTATACAAGAATAAAAGTTTCTCCATTGATCACTATCAATTAAGAGACTTGGGGCTAATGTTGGAGAGTTTCAGTGGACAACGCAGTCTACGTGGTTGTGATATTCTAATATTTTTACACACACATTGTGAATAAATTAGGGAGAAATATTCCTATTTTTTAGATTAAAGTAGACTATGTGGATAATTATTTGAAAATTTTATTATTTTTGGAGGGATCTTTCAATAAAATTCAAATTTAGAATAGATAGTTAATTTAGATCATCACCAAATAGTGGGATAGTGAAGATTATTAAGGAGATATTTAGGAGATGAATACTTTTCTAATAGACACATCATAAGCGAGATTTTGGGTATTAATTAAATATTTTCTTAAATATAATTAGAAAAAATTAAAACATGATTTCTTTAAATATATACGTAAATATATATATATATATATATATTCAAATTCATATATACATAAAGGTTTCAAATCTATATATATATTTATATATTATATTATATATATATCGATAGTTAAAGTTTGATTTTGTATAACCGAACTTTTCGTTTTAATCGAACATATATATATATATATAATGAAAAGTATTAAATATTTTAAATTAAATAAAATTAAGATAGAGTATCATAATTAGAGTTTTTAGAACCATATATATATATATATTTGTATTTTTCTTCTTCTTCCTTCTTTTACACACATTGAAAATGATAAAAAATAAAAAATAGAAACGTAGAGAGAAAGTAGAGAAAAAGAGAAGAGAAAAAGAAAAGAGAAGGAGAAGAAGTTAGAGGCTATTTTCCTAGGAGATTCTCATCAAGAAATTCTGAAATTGAGGTAAGACAAAATTTCTTTACGGTTTAAAATTTTATTGTTCACTTAGTACTAATTCAAAGACATTCTGTGTAGAAAACGAACGTCAAAAGGGGATTTCGAAGAGTTTTTGAGACACGAAGTTAATCTCTATAGCTGGACCTTAAAATATGATTATATTAATGTATAGACTCTGATTTGAATGATTGGCATACTTGAATCGGTACTAGAACACCCGTTCTATGCACCCGATTACGATTTTTGAAATTTAAAAACAAGGTTGAATTCCTCACGTTATTTCATGTAAGAAATAGTCTTATTTGTGTTTGCGAATTTTATATAAGTTGATCTATGAGTTAATACATGTATAAAATTTAAGAACCGTTGGATAAGTAGATATTTTTAAAAAATCCGAAACCGAGAGTTATAAGAACGATTTTTGCACCGCTCTGGATAGATCTAGGTGTCGGCAGATTTTCAATAGTTTAAAGGCAGAATCGAGCTTTAACTATAAAGAAAAATTATTGGAAATTTATTTTTGAACAACTTCACAGTTTTGAATTTTTACAAGTTCAATTGTTAAGGTTGTCAAACGTGCCGTTTAATTATAAATCCGAAATATGTTTTGTGAATATACTCTAAGATGAAAGCTTTTTTTGTAAGAACTCAAAAAATGAAAGTTTTTTATTTTTGAAAAATCTTATAAGTATCTGCAGAGCATTTTTTCATAAACCGCTTTATTCAATAAATAAAGAGAGATTATGCTTTTGCCCTTAGTTTTAGTATCGTTTTTGAAAAAGATAAAAATCGATTTTTGACACGGTCTGGAAGTAAAAGTTGCTTAATTTTACATGTATTAATAACCTAGAACTTTTAGTATGAATTTATTGATGGGTATTTTCGGGGTCAAAAATATAATTTTGGTAAAGTGCAATGTAAAATTGTAAATTTTTAAAATTATGCAGTTTAGAGGAATTCGGGGCTTAATAGGATTTGATGAGTTATATTGGTTTAGATTCTTACGCAAGTTATAATTTTAGGTTTCAGACGATGCCGAGAACAAGATTAGACTTAAGCTAATTTTAGACTTCAAAAGGAACAAGAAACAAAGTGAGTTCAACCCCACTACAGTACGAATTAGTTTATAAGAAATTAGAAGTTATGTCATGTCATGAATTATATGATTGTGTTATTTGTTTGTGAATTGAATGTCTTACATGTGTCAATTATGTAATTATTTTTAAGAACGAAGAGAATGAGAAAGAATAAGCATAATATGATGTTCTATTTATGGAAATAATGATTGAATGTTGGTCTTTATGCAATTTATATTATTTATTTGTGTTGTCACATTACATGACACTTAAATAATAAAGTGAGACATAATTTAATAAGTCATGTCGTACCACCTCTCTTAATGAGGTTTTTACTCAACCGTTTTACCTTGAGTCGATGAATGATGATATAGGTACGGTTGACGACACTCATATATCTCGAGCCATCTAGATGCAACGATGGGTGAGAATAGCCAACTAAGAAAGAAATAAATAAAGAAAAAAAGGACCATGGTCGTCGGGAATATGTGCACTCCCGTTGTTCATTGGTCGCGCGCGCATCTTGGTACGTACATATAGAGGGATCCCATAGGAAGAATAAGAAAGAGAATAAGATAGAGAATGAGAATGAGCATTAGAAAGATAGAAAGAAAGAAAGAAAGAATAATTGAGCCTAAATGGTCATGCGTTGCATAACTTATTTGTGGAAAAATAATTGTAACTCATTGGGCTTTTAGCTCACCAATAAGTTTTGTTCGTATTGTAGGTAAGAGATCAATTGCATGAAAATGCGATGGGTTGTGCAGTAGTAGTATTGTAGATGCGAGGCAAGGAGAACTGGCTAACCATGTCACGACCCGCCCGGAAGGGGCCGCGACTTTTTTCCGTTCATAAACCATGCTTACATATCATTTTAGGACATTATAAATTCAAAAACAAGAAAATAATTATAACACAGTTGATTTACTGCACACGAGACTCTTTCTTTGTCGCTTAATCGCATGTAATTAAAGATTCGCTGGATTCGCTTGATCCACTCTTCAGCAATCGAGGGGTCTGCGGACCCGTCGAATGTTAGTGGTTGTTGGCGATGAAACCTCTCATACATGGGCTCGATTGGTGCCAAATTTCGTGGCGGCTCTGGGATTGATGGTTCTGGATTTTGATTTGCCGACACTTCAGGGGCGATTGGGTCATTGACAGGAGGAGGTTGTTCGTCGGCTGGCAGGGCTGGCCTCGGGCCTTGTTGCCCCAGTTGTTGCATGAGGCGATTTATGAGCTCTGTCTGCTACTGCAGATGCTCGTTTCTTCTTCTTATCTATTCGGCGTGACGTTCATCGCGTTGGCGAGCAAACTCTGCCTGCCTCTCCATGGCTTGACGCATAGCCTCTAAATCCCGAGTGACTTCAGCTACTGAGTGACAGGGCGACATGCTCGATAAGTTGAACTAAACTCCCTAGTAACACATATATAAAATAACAACATACGTGTTACTAAATCGTAAAACTAAGTTTTAGAATCGAAATATACTTACAGCAGTGAATGTCAAGGTGGGTGAGCTTGTACATATGGGTTTGTCTGCAAAAACGGCTAAACCACACGACCCGCCCGGAATGGGCCGCGGCCTTTTTCCGTTCGTAAACCATGCGTATATATCATTTTAGGACATTATAAATTCAAAAAAATAATAATAATACAGTATGGTCATGACCATTTCAAGACTTTAAAAGACATAATACATAATTAATTTCCAAAAATACGGCGAAATTAAAACTTTTTCTCTTTCAGTCAAGAGAATCAAAATAACTTAAATATGATAGGTGCCGGAATTCCACGGCCTTCACAGGTCGGGTCCATATGTTCATTCACTGGCTTTCTCGACTTTCATCCACTGTCCTACTCCATCCTTGGTCGCTTACCTATGTCTACAACACAAGAAACACCTAATGAGATTTTACTCAGTAAGTGGAAGTCTATCTACCCTATTCGCAATGCACGTGAAAACACATCATTATGCGACACACAAAAAGGAGCTAACTATCCTATACCAGTATACCTTTACACTTAAGGTAAACATCATCTACATACATTATATTTCTTTCTTAATTAAGTTTACATCTCAACTGGTTCAATCCTGATTCTTAATACTTCTACGTTTGTCTCAGCTGGTTCAATTCAGATTCTTAACATTGTTTAGATTTGTCTAGGATCCACTAATGGCTACCGCAATCATAAGGCGCTAGTCGGGAACGGGCCGAATTCCCGACCATAAACTCCGTAGGTGTTGGAGACATCTCACCGCAAACACATATGCTTGGGACCTGTTAGCCATTGCCCGGAACGTACCATCGTCAGCCATTGGGAGTATCTAGCGGTGCCATCAACAATTTCACGTTTTATGCAGTTTTATTCACGTAATCATTCTTCAAGTGGATTATTATTTAACGAGGGATATAAAGTCCTTTAGGGGATTTATCCACTCCACACAAGTGGGCCTTAGCATTATACATAATCCACAATTAAAACTATGGGTAATTATCATAATATCGGGTCCGGACATTCCATTCATTTCTAATTAGCTTAAGTGGGTAAAAACCCATCTAACTTTTTAATTATCGAGGGCGTTGGACCCCTTATTTGTTGTAAACTTTTCATCTTTACCCAGGTTCGGCCTAGTATCTATTTGTTGTCGGACAATCAAGCATATCAAGAAAACATAAATAAGACGATAATTAATTATTACAATCAAGCATATCAAGAAAACATAAATAAGACGATACTTTTTTTTTGCTTTCCAGTCCTTTCGTTTTTGCAGTTTCGCCCTTATTTAATTGCATTTTAGTCCTTAAACTTTTTAAAAATACTATTAAAGCCCAATTTTTATAAAAAAAAAATTCATTTTAACCCCCTAAAAAACGTGTTTTTTTTTTATACGAAAAATGCAAAATAAAAATGCTACCAAACCGCTTTAAAAAAAACGCTACGAAACTTTTTGGAAACACTTTTGGCACATATATTATTGTATAGATATATAGATAGGTATGTGAACTAAAATTTGATAACCGAACTTTGAACATTCTATATATATATATATATATACACTTAAATATTCAAATCTGTTTAGGAATTTGAAGTTATATATACATATATATCCAAATATATCGTAGTTTCTTTTTTTTAATTATCTTTTAAGAAATATAATATAATTAATACCCACAAATCTCTCATAATATGTATTTATTAGGGGAGTATTTATCTCCTAAATATCTTCTCAATTATCTCCACAAACTTTTTCTTTTAAAATTTGAATTTGAAAAATATCTCTCTAAGAATGATAAAATTTTCTAATAATTATTCACATAATCTACTTGAATTTTAATAGTAGGAATAATTTCTCATCCCCAAAATTCATTCAAATATGCTTATAAAAATTATGAGGATATCACAATTTCTAGTTAGCTTAAGTGGGTAAAGACCCATCTAACATTTTAATTATCGAGGGCGTTGGACCCCTTATCTGTTGTAAAGTTTTCATCTTTACTCGGGTTCGGCCTAGTATCTAATTATCGTCGGACAATCAAGTATATCAAGAAAATATAAATAAGACGATAATTAATTATTACAACACTAGGCATAAAATACACAATAACAATCATGAGCAAAACATCCTCGTTCTTGTGTCGTAGGTGCCGATTCCACTTACTGGTTGCCGAATTGGGGGTCTCAAACTTCAATTTGATTCCAAGATTGTTCGTACGATACCGGGCTTTAAACTCCTTAACAATAAGAATGTTAATAGATTAGAAATTCTTTAAATATCTCAAAAATATCAAAATTTGGGTTTGGGTTCTCAAACGGGTCAAAACGAGCCTAAATATCTTGTTCACGACAAAAAAGGGCTTAATTGGGCCTAACGGATTTTTAGCCATCTATGGGGGACTTTTCAACCCCTAAACTTATTTTAACGAACCCTATCTTGCTCAAAAACTATGTTTGTCACACAAACACTTGACAAATCCCCATCACAAATTACTCTCATTTTCTCAAAAATATTTTCTAATCAAAAGAGTCTTAAATCTTGCCAAAACGTGGACCGTTACGAGAATCGGTACTATTTTCATATATAAAACTTGTATCGACATGAAACTAACGACATTGGAAAGTATTTTCATGGACCTTTCAAAAGACCTATGGCGTGCTAGGTTTCAAATTTTATACTTTGGAGAAAAATAGTCCGAAAGCAGGTCTTGAAAAGAGTTCCCAGCTTTTGGACAGATTTTTAACCTATATTTGAAAAAATCTAACTAATTATAGAAAAATCATTTTTGAGTAATTATTGGTCCTGTGGAAAGATAAAGAAGTTTAGTTTTCTGTAAAAATAATGTCCTTAACAAAACTTAGTACACTTAGTACAGAATACTAAAAATCCGTTACTATATCCTTAAACGTCACAATTTCAAGTGTTTTGAAAAAACCTTCTTTTTTTTTTCCTTGCTCATTCAAGCCATCAATATTACCATAAAACTTTTTCATGAAAAGAAAGAGCACATATTGTCAATCACAACTAGATTATTCCAACACACAAGCATGCAATCCAACTAGAGGTTATCTTTACCATTTTCACCAATGATTCAAACACTTAAAAACTCTCCAAATCCTATTATTTTCATTTTATATTTTCCAATCAAATCAATCCTAAAACTAGCTAAAACGTCGACCGCTACGAAAATGAGTATTATAACTTGTGCAAAACTCATATTGACACGAAACAAGTAACTTTGAAAATTATTTTCATACATCTTTCAAATGAAATACTACTTGCTAGGTTTAAACTTTTTTAATTATTCCAAAAACAGCCCGAAATAAAAGTTTATTCAAAGGGGTTCCAATAGGCAGAATTTTAAGCAATTTTTGAAAAATCACTTCTAATTATAGAAAAATCATTTTTAGATGATTCGTGATCCTATCGAAAGATAAACAAGTCTAGTTTCAAATAAAAATAAGCTTAAAGCCAAAACTCACATACGACTAAACGAAAAATTTTGTTTTTGCCACTATTTTCATAGAATGTTCTAAATTATTTAGTCTTTTGAACATCATCACCGAAAATCTGTACAAAAAATCATTCTCAACTTAATATTGAATCTTTAAACAGAAACATACTCATAGCCACATCTATATCAAGTCTTAATCTTCTAATTTATTTCACTTTGCCAAAGGTTTTTCATATTTAACTCATGCATTTTTATGAAATATCAAAACTTGAGCTTAAAAGTGGATTTTACCTTAGCTTCCTCTTGGTTGAGAATTTCCTTGCTTAACCTCAAGAATACCTACAAACTTCTCATAATAAGGTACTAATCATAATGCTACAAGCTCTAGTTCATCATGAAGAAACAAGGAAGATGAATATACACTTGATCTTACCTTAATTAGATGCTTAAGCTTTTCTCTCTTACTTCCTCTTTCTCTTCTTTCTTTTTTCTTTCTCTCTACTCTCCTCACTCTCTTTTCTGCTTGTGGTCGAATTTTTGGGTGAAGTGAATGAGAGAGTTAACCTCACCCCCTTGTTTTGACCAAAGTTCACCTAGGTTTTAACTAATTTTCATCCCAAATGTCACTTAAGTCTCATGCAAGGAGATAACTCCGAAAATGGGGTCAACTTAGGGCTTAATGATTGACAACTCAACCTTCACATGCATAAAATTCGATCTAGCTTCAGCCCTTGCTCTCTCTAAAATTAAAATTCTTATTTTGCCCCCGACAAACACGTTTTATTGCGTTTTGGTCCCTAAGAACTATCATTTTTAAAGCTCTATTTGAAAAAATCTAATTATAATACACTAATATATACTAAAATAAGCTCTACTGAAAATTTTTAGAATTTTACGATCCCGTTTGCTATTTTTTGGAATTTTCCCGTTTGACACCGAAAAGGCGATATTTCGCCGAAATTTCCCTAAATATGCATCGGAATGACCTCAAACTTTCCAAATGACTTCAAAAAAATTAATAAATATGATATTAGGTCTCAAAAGATAAATTCATGACTTATTTTGAGCACTTTCATTTTTGGGCCAAAAGTGCAATTTTTGAAAATTCTGGGCATTTTTTGAAAACTTGGGCCGTTGAATAAATTTGACCATACCAAGGTCATTAGAGGTATTAATTGTTCAAAATAAGTCATTACAATCGCCTTAAAGGCATTTTCGATAAACTTTAGAAAATTATCGTTTTGCCCTTCAAAGCGAATTGAATTTTTCGGGGTTGATAATCCCCTCCCCCTTACAAAAGTTTCATCCTCGAAACTTAAAGCAATGACGGGTTACCTCTCCCTCATTTGAGTCTCTAGCTCCCGGGTGGCTTTTTTGGTGAGGTAAATCTTGTTCTCCTCGACGTCCCTTTTTCGAGCTTGTCTCCATCAGGTGGTTGGAATTTCTTAGTCTTTCACTGGCATTCGATCTCCGCGTAATATAAGCTTAGTCAGATCACGCCTACGATCACCTCTTAAATTATCCTTTCTATAACTATATCTTATAAGATCTTATCGTTAACCCTTTCTGGCATGGGCATCTGCCCGGATTTAGAGTGATATAAGGCTCTTGTTGGAGCCACCGTATAAAACGGCTATGAGAACATTTCTATCTTTTAGTATATATAACTTGTTACGTTGGTAGCGATAAGAGAGCGCAATGCACTAGAGTCAATAAACATGATACATGTCACTGTGGTGGATGGTCCGACTTCCATTTCTCCTTCGCAAAGGCAATAAACCCTAGCATTGGGTCTTGGGTTATTGATCATTCGCATTTCTGCCCCTGCTTGGCTTGGGCTTGCGTAGTGCCCTTCCTTCCCGTAGTTATAGCACTGGTTGCTCCGTATGCGACAGTCTCCATTGTGAAATTGCCCGCACTTAGCACAGGCTGTATCTTGGATTCCAGTGTATTGAGCCCCTTGACGATGTTGCTACCTTTGAGTCACATCGCTTGTCGAATGATCTCTAGGTCATTTGTCGTTTTGATTGTTGGTGTTGTCTCGGTTTGAATGTCCCCTCGCTTACGCATGACTCTGATTTTGAGATTGTCTAGAGAAGTTCCTCTGGAATCTTCCATGTTGGCTCGAGGACTGTCCCCGACAAGAACTTTTATTTCTATTATCTTGTTTCTCATCTGATCCTCTAACTCGATTCCCATGGGCTACCCTGTCATCCTTCCTATCCCAACCGTCTTGACGTAAAGCCCGTTGAACGGCATCTCCGTAGCTTTGGGGTCTAGTAGCCCCAGAGTCAACTTGCTTAACTATTTGAAGTGTCAACCCGTGCAAAAACTAGCTCATCCGGGCCTCATCTGTTGGCACTACATTTGGTGCAAAACGGGCGAGTTCTTCAAACTTCATAACATACTCGGCTACGGATAAATTCCCTTGCCTCAATTCCATGAACAAATGCACCTTTTTGGTTCGTACAGCTTCCCCCAAGCAATTTTCATTATAAAGCATTAGGAACTGAGCCCACGTCATGGTCGTGACGTCTTCCATTTAGGCCGCCAAGTCCCACCAGTAACTGGCTCCCTTGACCAGTTGATTTACTGCACACGCGACTCTTTCCCCATCGCTTAATTGTATAAAATTAAAGATTTGCTGGATTCGCTTGATCCAGTCTTCAGAAATTGAGGAGTCTGCGGACCCGTCGAATGTTGGTGGTTGCTCGCGATGAAACATCTCATACATGGGCTCGATTGGTGCCAAATTTCGTGGCGGCTCTGGGATTGCTGGTTTTGGATTGTGATCTGTCAGCACTTCACGGGCGATTGGGTCATTGGCAGGAAGAGGTTGTTCGTCAGTTGGCGGGGCTGGCCTCGGGCCTTGTGGCCCCAGTTGTTGCACGAGACGATTTATGAGCTCTGTCTGCTGTTGCAGCTGCTCGTCTCTCTTTCTCATCTCTTTGGCGTGACGTTCATCGCGTTGGCGAGCATACCCTGCCTGCCTCTCTAAATCTCGAGTGACTTCAGCTGCTGAGCGACGGGGCGGCATGCTTGATAGGTTAAACTAAACTCCCTAGTAACACATATATAAAATAACAACAAGCGTGTTACTAAATCGTAAAACTAAGTTTTAGAATTCAAATATACTTACAGTAGTGAATGTCGAGGCCGGTGAGCTTGTACATATAGGTTTGTCTGCAGAAACGGCTAAACCACAGCTCTGATACCATAAAATCTATCACGACCCGTCCGGAATGGGCTGTAACCTTTTTCCGTTCATAAACCATGCTTACATATCATTTTAGGACATTATAAATTCAAAAACAAGAAAATAATAATAATATAGTATGGTCATGACCATTTTAAGACTTTAAAAGACATAATACATAATTAATGTCCAAAAATATGGCGGAATTAAAACTTTTCTCTTTCTGTCAAGAGAATCAAAATAACTTAAATATGCTGACTGCCGGCATTCCACGGCCTTCATAGCTCGGGTACATATGTACATTCACCGGCTCTCTCGATTTTCATCCGCCATCCTACTCCATCCTTGGTTGCTTAGCTGTGTCTACAACGCAAGAAACACCTAATGAGATTTAACTCAGTAAGTGAAAGTCTATCTACCCTATTCGCAACGCATGTGAAAACACATCATTATGCAACACACAAAAAGGATCAAACTGTCCCATACCAGTAGACCTTTACACTTAAGGTAAACATCATTGTACATACATTATCTTTCTTTCTTAATTAAGTTTACATCTCTGCTGGTTAATCCAGATTTTTAATACTTCCACGTTTGTCTCAGCTGGTTCAATTCAGATTCGTGACATTGTTTAGGTTTATCTGCGATCTACTAATGGCTATCGCAATCATAAGGCGCCAGTCGGGAATGGGCCGAATTCCAGACCATAAACTCCATAGGTGTCGGGGACGTCTCACCGCAAACACATATGCCCGAGACATACTACCGTCGGTCATTGCCCGGGACATACCACCGTCGACCATTGGGAGTATCTAGCGGTGTCATCGACAATTTCACGTTTTATACAGTTTTATTCGCATAATCATTCTTCAAGTGGATTATTATTTCACGAGGAACATAAAGTCCTTTAGGGGATTTACCCGCTCCACACAAGTGGGCTTTAGCATTATACATAATCCACAATCAAAACTCTGGTAATTATCATAATATCGGGTCCGGGCATTACATTCATTTCTAGTTAGCTTAAGTGGGTAAAACCCCATCTAACTTTTTAATTATCGAGGACGTTGAACCCTTTATCTGTTGTAAATTTTTCATCTTTACCCGGGTTCGGCCTAGTATCTAATTATCGTCGGACAATCAAGCATATCAAGAAAACATAAACAAGACAATAATTAATTATTACAACACTAGGCATAAAATACACAATAACAATCATGAGAAAAACATCCTCGTTCTTGTGTCGTAGGTGTCGATTCCACTTACTGGTTGCCGAATCGGGGGTCTCAAACTTCAATCTGATTCTAAGATCGTTCGTACGATACCGGGCTTTAAAGTCCTTAATAATAAGAATGCTATAGATTAGAAACTCTTAAAATATCCCAAAAATATCAAAAATTTGGGTTTGGGCTCTCAAACGGGTCAAAACGAGCCTAAATATCTTGTCCGGGACGAAAAATTGCTTAATTGGGAATAAACGGATTTTTAGCCATCACAGGGGACTTTTCAACCCCTAAACTTATTTTAATGAACCTATCTTGCTCAAAAATTATGTTGGTGACATAAACACTTGGAAAATCCCCCTCACAAATTATTCTAATTTTTTCAAAAATATTTTCTAATCAAAAGAGTCTTAAATCTTGGCGAAACGTGGGCCGTAACGAGAATCGGTACTATTTCATATAGAAAACTTATATCGACACAAAACCAATGACATTGGAAAGTATTTTCATGGATCTTTCAAAAGACCTATGGCATGGTAGGTTTCAGATTTTATACTTTAGACAAAAATAGCCCGGAAACAGATCTTGAAAAGAGTTCCCAGCTTTTGGACAGATTTTTAACCCATTTTTGAACAAATGTAACTAATTGTAGAAAAATCGTTTTTGAGTGATTCTTGGTCCTGTGGAAAGATAAAAAAGTCTAGTTTTCTGTAAAAATAATATCCTTAACAAAACTTGGTATACTTATTACAGAATACTAAAATTCCGTTACTATATCGTTAAACGTCACAATTTCAAGTGTTTTGCAAAAACCTTCTTTTTTTTTTTTTCCTTGCTCATTCAAGCCATTAATATTACCATTAAACTTTTTCATGAAAACAAAGAGCACATATTGTCAATCACAACTAGATTATTCCAACACGCAAGCATGAAATCCAACTAGAGATTATCTTTACCATTTTTACCAATGATTCAAACACTTAAAAACTCTCCAAAACCTATTATTTTCATTTTATATTTTCCAATCAAAATAATCCTAAAACTAGCTAAAACGTCGACCGTTACAAAAATAAGTGTTATAACTTGTACAAAACTCGTATTGACACGAAACAAGTGGCTTTGGAAAGTATTTTCATACATTCTTCAAATGAGATACTGCTTGCTAGGTTTAAACTTTTTTAATTATTCAAAAAATAGCCCGAAATAAAGGTTTATTCAAAAGGGTTCTAATAGGCAGAATTTTAAGCAAACTTTGAAAAATCACTTCAAATTATAAATAAAATCATTTTGAGATGATTCTTAATCCTATGGAAAGATGAACAAGTCTAGTTTCAAATAAATATAATCCTAGAGCCAAAACTCACAAAGGACTAAACTGAAAATTCTGTTTTTGGCACTGTTTTGATAGAATGTTCTAAATTATTTAGTCTTCTGAACATCATCACCAAAAATCCGTACAAAAAATCATCTCAACTTAATATTGAATCTTTAACCAGGAACATACTCGTAGCCATATCTATATCAAGTCTTAATCTTCTAATTTATTTCACTTTGCCAAAGATTTTTCATATTTAACTCATGCATTTTCATGAAATATCAAAACTTGAGCTTAAAAGTGGATTTTACCTTAGCTTCCTCTTAGTTGAGAATTTCCTTTGCTTAACCTCGAGAATACCTACAAACTTCTCACGATAAGGTACTAATCATAATGCTACAAGCTCTAGTTCATCAAGAAGAAACAAAGAAGATGAATATACACTTGATCTTACCTTAATTAGATGCTTGAGCTTTTCTCTCTTACTTCCTCTTTCTCTTCTCTTCTTTCTTTTTCTTTCTCTTCTTTCTTTTTCTTTCTCTCTACTCTCCTCACTCTCTTTTCTGCTTGTGGTCGAATTTTTGGGTGAAGTGAATGAAAGAGTTGAACTCACCACCTTGTTTTGACCAAAGTTCACCTAGGTTTTTACTAATTTTCATGACAAATGTTACTTAAGTCTCATGCAAGGAGATAACTCCGAAAATGGGATCAACTTAGGGCTTAATGATTGACAACTCAACCTTCACATGCATAAAATTCGAGCTAGCTCCAGCCCTTGCTCTCCCTAAAGTCCAAATTCCCATTTTTCCCTCGACAAACGTTTTATTGTGTTTTGGTCCCTCTCTAAAGAGCTATCATTTTTAAAGCTCTATTTGGAAAACTCTAATTATATTCCACTAATATATACTAAAATAAGCTATACTGAAAATTTCAAAATTTTACGAGCTTGTTTGCTTTTTTTTTTTTGGAGTTTTCTCGTTTGACAGCGACAAGGCGATATTTCGTCGAAATTGCCCTAAATAGGCATCTGAATAACCTCAAACTTTCCAAATGACTACAAAAATATTAATAAATATGATATTAGGTCTCAAACGATAATTTCATGACTTATATTGAGCGCTTTCATTTTTGGGTCAAAAGTGCAATTTTTGAAAATTTTGGGCATTTTTTGAAAACGTGGGCCGTTGAATAAATTTAACCATACCAAGGTCATTAGAGGTATTCATTGTTCAAAATAAGTCAATACAATCACCTTAAAGGCATTTTCGATAAACTTTAAAAAATTACGTTTTGCCTTTCAAAGCGAATTGAATTTTCGGGTTGACAAACCACTTAAATGTTTCCGCAAAGGTTTGAAGGCTCTGATTTAAAGATTTATTTATCGTTTTATTATTTTTATTATTGTTATTTTCTTATATTAAATATGGCCTATGTAGTGGGCCCAAGTATTTTAAAAGTTTTTAAGTTAACATAATAATATGTTTGATGATGTTTGGATTTACTATTATGTTATTTAAAAAAATGGTCGGCAACATTTAGAAGTAAATTCTAAAAGTTTTTTTTTAATTACGAGAAATTTCAGGAAATAATTGGAAAAAGTAGTAAGTAACGAGTTGAAAAAGTCGGGTCGTTACAATAGCGGATCAAGACAAGCTCGCCTGAGTAGGGGAAGGCGAGCTAGCTCGAATAGGGTGAAGGTGAGTTTGCTCGAATAGAATCAAGGCGAGCTAGCTTGCATATCCACCGAGCAGGGAGGAGTAGGCTCGGCTTACGCAACCGTCATGCAAGAGTGAACAGACCAGCCATGTACGCTCGCTGAGTAGGTTCAAGCCCGAGCGAGGCCAAGCAAGCTTGATGCTGAGAAGGCTCGTCCTGCACATCCAAAGTGAAAAATAGATCAATTCCATTCAATGTGCCTGCTGAGCAAAGAAAAGTGGGTCCAACACACACGCCTGTTGAGCAGAGCCGAGATAGGCTTGGGCCTACAAGCTCGCCGAGTAGGACGACCACACTTGCACCGACCAAGATCAAAATTGTATGTGCTGAGCAAGCTCGAGCCTGAGCAGCTGAATAGCGACGAGGAAGCTCGTGCCGAGCATGACTGAACATACACATCCTACAAATATGTCTTTGAATACTACCTAAAAAGTTTGAAAAAGCGTGGACCTGATGATACCCATATGTAATAGTGGTGCCTATCATGCGTATCGAGTACGAGCAAGCATTGGTACGCCTATACCTGTGATCGACATTTGTGTACTTCAAAATGACACGTGTGTCTCTGCTATAGAAGGAAACTCTGCCACTAAGTCCTAGCGTGTGCAAGAAGGACGATGCAACATAAGGTACGTCCACTATTACGACTCCAAAAATGCCATGTGTCATGGAAGGGCAAACCGAACATTACACTTGATAGACGAACCCGATCCGCGATGACTAGTATAAATATGTTGAATTATGTTATATCATACATATTCGACTTCTTGTATGAATTTGTATCAAGTTTTTAGCATTAACACTTATTTTTACACTATGAATATAGAAAACAAATAAGGTAAGGTAGCATACCACTTCAAACATAAATTATTAAGGGGTGCACTAATTAATTACAATTATCTCTTTTTGAAAATCTAAATAACGTGGTATACAGTTTACTAACTTTTTTAGTTTTTTATCATATACTTGCTAACCCATGTTAAACAATATGCACTTCCATTTGACAAACATAAAATAAACCTCAAATCTCAATGGTATTTATTTGTGTAACTGATATGTTTCATGTAATAGGGAAAAAAATTATAGCATTATCCAAAAAAGTAGGGTATAACATAATAACTTATCATGAGTGGGTGCATAATCAACAATGGTAGTAGAGAGCAGAAGGAAAAACGAAGAACAAAGAAAATGAAAAATGATGACTTTTCTTGATTAATGAATGTTAACAAAACTAACTTATATACACATCAAGCTCGTACAGTTAAAACTAACTGTAACAATAAAAATAACTAACTCTCTAATTATCACAAATGCTAACTAAATGCTAACTAACACCGTCAACTCTGTTAACTATGTAATACTCCCCCTCAAGATGACACGAAAATATTTTTGAAAGCCATCTTGGATAACAATGAAGAAAGCTGAGGAAAAGCAAGAGGCTTGGTAAACATATCGGCTAATTGATGATAAGTTCGGATCGGTAAGAGCTTGAGAAAACTAGACTTTATCCAATCATGAACGAAATGACAATCTATTTCAATATGCTTAGTTCGTTCGTGAAAAACAGGATTAGCCGCAATATGAATAGCCGATTGATTATCACAAAATAACAAAGCCGGCAAAGAGGATGAACAAGAGATATCAGACAAAAGCTCGCGAAGCCACACCAGCTCACTTGTTGTAGCTGCCATGACACGATACTCGGCCTCAGCAGAGGAGCGAAAGACGGTAACTTGTTTCTTGGATTTCCAATAAATCAAAGAATCACCAAGAAAAACATAATATCTCGTGACAGATCGACGAGTGTCTGGGCAAGTGGCCCAGTCAGCATCAGTAAAAGCCTTGAGCTGAAGTGTTGATTTCACCGAGAAGAACAAACATGTGCCAGGTTGACCCTTAAGATATCGCAACAGATGGTGAGCGGCTTGTAAATGTGGTGTTCAAGGAGATGACAAGAAATGACTCAACGCATGGACAACAAAAGTGATATCCGGCCAAGTAATAGTCAAGTAAAGAAGATGCCCAACGAACCTACGATAGGCAGTAGCATCATCCAACAGATCACCATCAGAACTATTCAAAACAACTTGAGGATGAAGAGGAACCTGAACGGGTTTAAACTCTAGAAAACCAGTGTCCTCAAGAAGCTGTAACGCATATTGGCGTTGGGAAAGAACTATACTAGCTGAAGACCAAGCAATTTCTATACCAAAAAAGAACTTGAGAGGACCCAAATCCCGAAGTTTGAATTTGGAATGAAGAAATTGCTTGACTTCAGTAATGACCGTAGGGTCAGGACCAGCAACAACTATGTCATCAACATAGACAATGAGAGCTACAAATGAGGAACCAACACCTTTGGTAAACAAGGAGTAATCTGATTTAGACTGTCTAAAATCATATTGAAGAAGAGCCTGTGTGAACGTGATATTCCACTGACGAGAGGCCTGTTTAAGGCCATAAATGGACTTCTAAAGACGATAGACGAGTTTAGTATCAGTAGAATGAGGCTCCCCTTATGATTGATGACCCAATGGCATATCCATGTAAACCTCTTCAAAGAGTTACCCATTGAGAAAAGCATTGTGTACATCAAGTTGGTCAAGATGCCAAGCATGCGAAGCAGCAATAGCCAAGACCATTTTAATGGTAACATGTTTGGCAACCGGAGAGAAAGTATCAACAAAATCAATTCCCTCATGTTGATTGTACCCTTTAGCCACATGACGAGCCTTATGCCGAACAATTGTTCCATCAGAATTAAACTTGTTCTTAAAAATCCAGCGACAACCAATGGGAACTTTGCCAGGAGGAAGAGACACGACTGACCAGGTTTTGTTAGACTCCATGGCATCAAGTTCTTCGCGCATAGCGTGTCGCCAATGCTCTTCCTTCACAGCTTGATGATAGTACTGTGGTTCCGGATGAGAAGAGACAGATAACACAAAACCCCGTAAAGAAGGTGAGAGGGACTCATAAGACATCACCTTGGACAATGAGTGGGGCGAACTAAGATGAGAAGCATGTCCGTAAGCATTTATCAAGCTGCAATGAAAGACACGCAAATAACCAGGATGAGTGCTGGGCCTAGTGGAACGACGAGGTGGCACAAGAGGTAGCTGGGAAGAAATAATGGGCTGCTCAACAACAGATTCAGGAGAAGGATCAGAAGAAGTCGCAACTGGGGTCGGAGAAACAGCTCTAGAAACAGGCAAGGGAATAACAACATCTTGAGGCAAAGGCAAGACTAAGTCGACAAATGGATCAGGAATAGTGTCACGAGAATCAACCGATGCGAACGGGAAGATAGCTTCATGAAACATGAAATCCTGGGAAGTAAAAATTTCCTTTGTAAGAATATCGTAAAGACGATATCCCTTGACACCAGGAGGATATCCCAAAAAACACGCATGCCCTGGCACGAGGCTGAAATTTGGTCCGGTGAACTAAAAGGGTCGAAGCAAACGCCAAACAACCAAAGACTCGCAGATGGGAATAATCCATAGACTTACCATGAAGTAACTCATAAGGAGTGTTGTCCTGAATAATAGGAGATATAGTTCGGTTGATCAAATAAGTTGCAGTGAGAACACATTCAACCCAAAAGCTAATTGGAACATGTGACTGAAAATACAATGCGCGAGCTACATTCAACAGTTGCTGATGTTTATGCTCAACCACAAAATTCTGTTGAGGTGTTTCCACATAAAAAAATTGATGCAAAGTGCCAATAGTAGCAAAGAAATCAGTAAAGGCTAGCTCTCTTGCATTATCGGATCGAAACAACTTGACTTTGCTATTAAATTGTGTCTCAACCATTGCACAGAAACGAGGAATGATATGATTGACATCAGATTTCCTGTGCATCATAAAAACCAAGCAAAATCTAGTGCAATCATCGACAAGAGTTAAGAAAAATCGATAACCAGTGTGGGAAGGAACATGACATGCTCCCCAAATGTCACAATGAACAATGTCAAATGGTTTCGAAGCTAAATGGTTCTGAGATTGAAAAGGCAAACGTCTTTGCTTAGCTAAGAGGCAGATGAAGCAAGGTTGATCTTTATTCCCTTCATGAAAATCCAAAGTATGCTTCAAAGGCTGTAGTTTTTTGCAGAAAAGATGCTCGAGACGATCATGCCAAAGTTGAGCAATGACCTTGTTCACCAGTACTTCAACGCAATGTGGCTGAGAATCTAGCAAATACAAGTCATTCACTCGCCTACCCTTGCCAATCATCATCTTGGTGCGAGTATCCTGAATCACAAAATCAGAATCCGAAAACAATGCCACAATAGAGGTATTGACAATAAGTGCACTGATGGATAAAAGATGAAACTTGAAAGCATGAACCAATAAAACATCTGTTAAAATCAGTTGGTCATTAATCTTCATATCTCTAGCAAAATGAACGCCAATGACATCATGATTCGGCAAAGTAACAGTAGAGTTGGTAAGTGGCTTTAAGTTCAAGAACAAAGTCAAATCATCACATATATGTCTAGATGCTCCACTGTCTACTATCCAAGAACAGGAGGAACTGAATTTGGATAAAGAACTAACAGAAGAGCATATACCTCCGATTGTTGCTGCAACATTGGCATCGCTGGAACCTAAACTAGAGGACAACGATGTTTGAAGATGTCCTGATAGCATTGCAATGAGCTGCTGACACTGTTCTGTAGTAAGAGCTGAAAGCGACGGTTCGGAACTCACTGAATTACCAGTTACTTCCTGAGGAACCGAGGATTGAATATTGATAGCATTGGCTTGACCTTTATTTCTTTGCTTATAGCCTGGCGGATAGCCATGTAGCTTGAAACATTTATCAATAGTGTGACCAAGGCTTTTGCAATGAGAACATACAGCTCGATCCTTTCGTGGACCCTTATTCTTAGAACGAACATCAGCTTTCGAAGCCATAGCTAAAGCTCCTCCTAATTCCAGTCCAAACACAGCATTAGAACCAATAGCTCTTTGTCGCTCCTCTTGAATTATGAGAGAAAACACCTTATAAATTGTTGGCAGAGGATCCATTAAAAGCACTTGGCCTCGAGTCTGAGTAAATGACTTATTCAGTCCCATCAAGAAGGCCATCATATATTCACTATGGTAGAAACTAGACAATTCTTTAACCCCTCCACATGTACATTTGCCACAGGAGCAATTAGGTCAAAAATTGTTGAGCTCTTCCCACAGCGTTTTAAGTTTAGTGAAATAAGTAGCCACATAACTGTGATCTTGAGTCAGATTGGTCAAATCTCTACGTAATTGAAATATACGTGGGCCATTGCTTTGTAAAAATTGATCACGAAGATCGTTCCAAATGTCCAATGCTGAATCAGAAAACATTAGACTTGCAGAAATTTCTTTAGAGACTGAGTTCAATATCCAGGAAATGACCATATTATTGTTCCTTATGCAAGAAATTAGGAGATTTTCATCTGCACCTGAAGGTTTTGAGATCGAACCATCGATGAACCCTAGCTTGTTCTTCACCAATAAGGCCATCATCATCGACCGACCCCACGATGCGTAATTATCTCCTATTAATGGCTGAGAAACAAGTATGATTCCTAGATTATCTGAATGATGTATGAAGTACGGACTCATCGGATCTTCCATTTCAGTTCTCCGAGTCTAGTTCGTAGAAGATCGCTCAATTACACTGTCTTGTGAAATCTCCATGAAACGAGGCACAAGAAAAACAATACAAAGAGCAGAGACGGACCAGTTCCAAAATCAAAGCTCAAAACTCGACTGAGCAACAATGGCGGAAAATTGCTCTGATACCATATTAAGCGAGAAAAAGAGAGTTGAGAGAGAGAGAGAGCAAAAGGAAAAACGAAGAACAGAGAAAATGAAAAATGATGACTTTTCTTGATTAATGAATGTTAACAAAACTGACTTATATACACATCAAGCTTGTACAATTAAAACTAACTGTAACAATAAACATAACTAACTCTCTAATTATCACAAATGCTAACTAAATGCTAACTAACACCGTCAACTCCGTTAACTCCGTAATAGTCTACAGTAGGGAACGACTTTTTGTACCCTACTATAGGGAACGACATTGGACAATTTTGATTAGTTGGATGCATAATTTGACAAGTACTCTTGCCTCTTCCAAATCTTTCCCTGGTCTCTTTCTCCAAACAATCTCATTTTCTAAGCATAGAATTGAAAAAAATAAGAGAACTAGAAAATAAAAACTAAAATTAAATGAGAATTTTAATTATAACAATAATCTCCTTTCCACTAATTTCTCATAAACCAAATACTCTAGCATATAATGATTAGTCGTACAATTCCCTAGTTATTTCGATTAGAAAATAAAAACATCTGAAAGTCCCAATTTGAGAAATGAAGCATATCAAGATATACGATGGATCAATTGATGGATGTCATTAGTGCATTCCCTTCAATTTCAATGTACGTACAGAGCGTAGCTCTGAGGATTTCGAACGAATTCATGTTGAGAAAGGTTAAAGTCTTGGCAAGGGGTATTTCAAGGTAAAAGAGCAGTGATGGCAGGCGAAGGCCAAAGCTTGTCATTATTTTCGACGGTGGCAGTGTCTTTGTTATCGGCAATTCAGCTTAGAGAGGCAACAAAGAGTTTCTAATGTGTGTTTTTTAAAAGTTGTATGAAAGTATACCCTAGAAAATAAAATGCGTAGAATGATTAATTTTAGGGGGAAAAAAAAGTCAAAAGAAAAAGATGGTGAATAGTAATACAGTGGTTCAACAAGGACAAAATCACCTTCATCTATCTCTGCCTAGATGGTGTTGACTTCTTCTAATATCCAATAGAAGATTAGAAATTGTTCCCTACGGTAGAGAATGAAAAGGCTTTTCCTATTGAAGTTTTTTCCCTATAAACATCAAACTATTTTCCACTATAGACATTAACAACTGGTTACCATTTCCCATTAAAAATGTAAAGAATAAGATTAGAAAATTTTGACAAAAAGAAAGAAGATCATGTGGTAAGAAATTTTATGATAAAAGAACAATTCTAGATCGTTAGATCAATTTTTTTAAATATTTTTTTTTTTGTTTTTGCTTATTTTTTTCTTTTTCTTTTTGTTTCTTTTCTCTCTTTATATTGTTTTTTTCTTCCATAATTTGTAACAATAATTTTTCCATGCCAAATAATGTTTATTTTTTTTAGTTTTTATTTTTATAATTATATGTTTTTAAAATAATTTTATTTAGAAACTTAAAATAATTTTTTTTCAAAAACATATTATTTTGTTATTCAATTCATTTTCATTACATTTTAAAAGATTTTTTTAAATGTAGAAATATATTAATTTTTTTAAAAAATATAATTGATGTTTGGTTAAATAATTTTCAGTTGAAGTTTTAACTTAATAAATTTCTAATACAAAGAATGATCAAGGAAAAAAAATTGGGTGAGTTGCAAAAATAGCTAAAATTAAATGTTTGTTTTAAATGATAGCCTGTGTTTCAAAAAATTAAAAAAATAGCCATGTTAAGAATTGTATAACAGAAAAGTGTCACACAAAATATAACAGATCTATAAATATTTGTAAGATATTATTTAACACTTTAAAAAATAATGAGTAAAATTTGAAGTGTTATAAAATATCTTACAAAAATTTACAGATGTATTATATTTTGTGTGACACTTTTATGTTATACAATTCGTAAAATGACTATTTTTTTTTAATTTTTTGAAACATGGGCTGGATTTTAAAAATGAAAATTTTTTGGGCTATTTCTTAAGATTTCCCAAAAAAAAATATATCCACTTAGCACGTAAATCCAACTAGTAATACCAAAAAGTAGCTCTAAATTTACTTGCAATAAGATTCGTTTTCTCTTGGTGGGACCTTCCACCATTATGTTTAAATCCCACCCTTTAGATCGTTCCCTGATAGGGTAAAAAATAGCGTTCCCTACCACAGAATTTTTCAGAAACAAAACTGGTTTAGTTTGAACTTAAAGTACCTAAAATTATCAAGTGCAAAGTTCGTGTTTAAACTGTATAATTATCCTATCATATTAAACAATAAATTTTGTATGTGTATGTGGTTATTCCGCTCACTCCCTCACAGTCACACTCGCTGAATAATTGTTTGTTTTAAGTGGTTGTATATACTCTTATCCACCTACTTTGTTTTTTCCCTTCACTCTCTCTCTCTCTCTCTCTCTCTCTCTCTCTCTCTCTCTCTCTCTCTCTCTCTCTCTCTCTCTCTCTCTCTCTCTCTCTCTCTCTCTCTCTCTCTCTATAACGTAGAAAAGCAAAAAAATAAACAAACTTGTCATTAAGAGCCATGGCTGCGACGGCAGCGCCACCTGCGTGCAGAGGTCCAATGGCGTGCAAAGCTCAACGTGATTCAAGTGGAATTGGGTTCTCCATGTTAGAATAGTGCCTAAAAAGGAGACTATTTTAGTAATTTTGAATTTGCTGATTCATGAATTGTTTGAGATTTTATTTTATTTATGAATATTCATCAATATCCATAGCATATTATGTAACTGAAATTCTAGTTTATAAGTTTGTTATTTACGAAGGATTAGAATTTTGGTTAATATGTTTAAATGAGTCCGTGATTGATCAAGAATCGGTGACTTGATTCGAAATCACATATTCGGTCCACTGACATATTATATGTGATAACCTTATCCGGGTTATCGGTGTGGTGACACTAAGTGGAAGCATTCTATATAATTAGATTATATAGGACATGGACCGACTCGATTTCGAAGTATCGTTTAAGTACCGTTACGATACTCGTCTCGAAGTCATAAGATGATCATATGAGAATCGATCTTAATCCTAAGCGGCTACAGACCCTTAGGTTATGTTTACAGGTCTTTTGATTTGTTCGTTACGGTCCATGATTGATCTGGACTAAATACTTGCATTTTGAAGGTCCGAAACATGATCACTGGGGAATGGGGTTTCATAGATATGGAATCCAGCTTCTGATAAAAAGGAAGTTAAAATTAGTTCCTTTAATGTGTTGATTCTGGTACCGAACCATTATGCGCACATTTATGATGAATGATCATAAATGAATTGTTTGCTAGTGAATCAATTGTACTTAGGAACAAGATATGATCTGAGTGGTAAACAGTATATTCACCAACTTAAATCATGAACCAATCTGGAGGGTCGAATCTCATGAAATGATTATATCAATGGACAACTCACCGAGTAAATTATTCTAATGATTTCAGGAGTACAGTTCCGGGTTTTTAGTGGAGTAACCTCGGAATTAATAAATTAGATTTTTAACTAAAAAGTTTTAGTTAATTGTTTGTATTTATTAGAGCCTGAATTATTGGGTCCATCGTCCCCGGATCGACTCCATCAGATCGATAGAGATACTTTAATAATTAATGGTGATTAATTATGTTTTTTTTTTCACATTTATCGGATTAATACTGTGATTCGATAGTAAACAATTAATTTTAGTTATTTATTTAATTGTTAAATAAATAATGGTTAAAATTAATTTAAATTAATTTTGGCGGGAATTATGAAAATAGTTTCTTGCTAAAATTAGTTTATTTGAGAGGCAAGCAATTTAAATAAAAGAGTTTTATTTAATTGTTAAATTATTCAAGAGTTGGATAAATAAAAAAAGGTGGTATTTTATAGAAATTCTAATTAGATTAGGATTTGTACAAATTTATTTAAGGATAGTTATCCTACTTAAAGTAGGATTTGAAATAACTAACCCTAATTAATTACCTAAGAGTTAGATAATTATCTATTTTGGATATTTAAATAGAATTAGGTTCTACTTAGGATTTGAATTAAATAATAATAATAATAATAATAATAATAATAACAATAATAATAATAAAAGGCTTACATTTTAAAAAGATACATGTATAAATATATAAATTTTAATCGCATGAGGATTTGAAAGTTGATTGCCGAACTTTCTTTAAGTTCGTATATACATATATTTATATATTTATATTATATATTTGATTACTTATATATAAAACTATTTGTTTTTTGAAAAAAGTTTACGTTTTTAAGATATATATGTACTAATATATATATATATAGGGATAATATTATATCTAATCATAAATAAATAGATATTTACAAATCTAATTATAGTCATAAGGTTTTTACATTAATATTTTACAGAAGGTAGAATTACTAGAATGGACATTAGATATATACCCAGGAATTGGGATTATTTACATATATATTCAAGATATGACTAGATATTACATATTAATTCAAAATTTGTAAGATATTTTAAATCAGTCCAATAGTACCCTTGATGGGCTAATAGGCTAAACAATCCGGATTCATAAACGGAAAGGGTAAACAAAAAAAAAAATTCCTTCTTTTTTTTTCAGAATTAATTGAGGGATTTCAATTTTTTTTTAAATCACTCCGCATATTCTACACGTATCTCTACACCTATCACTACACGTATGAGTGTTTCTATACGTATGAAATTTCAAAGTAATAAACATATTCAATATTGAATATCATATTACAATATTTTCATGTATAATACCAAATAATCCAATATGTACAAATATTTTCAAATTTGAATATTCAAATATAATAGATCCTGTAAATCCGGTAATATGTGAAGAATTTTATTTATTGAGATAAAGATACGTATTTTATATATAAGATTATTTGTAAATTTTGAATATGATATTCCAGTATTATCATATTCAAAGCAATACACATATTCAATTTTGAATATGATATTCCAGTATTATTTTTTTAACATATCAAACTGTCCGGTTTTTCATTTTCAATAAATATGTGTTATTCACTTTTGAATATGATATTCAGGTTTTTTATATGATATTCCTTTTTTTTCACCGATTTTTCATCAACATCCCTTATTTATTTTTGTTTAGCACATTAAATAAGAAAAATAATATCCATAAACAAATACAAACCCGATTGGGTTGATCCAAAACAATAAATTGAGTGGTATTATAGTCCAATAAAAATCGCCACATAAGCTCATTGAATTACTGTGATAATACTTGTATTTTTGCCGTAGTGTGTAATATATTGTTATAATTTGAATGATTGTGTAATTTCTTCCAGGAAGTGAAATAAGGGAAACCCAAATAAAAACTGGTTCTACTAATTTAAATAGGACGCTTCTCCCATGGGGAATATTATGGTGGGGAACAAATGGGGAATAAATATGTGGCCCAGAATCATCCAAAAAATTTTATTTATTTATTTATTTTTTAGTTCTTTATTTTTACTGTATTACAATTTAGTCTCAGTTTTTTAAAAATATTTGTATTGTTGCCCATAAAATAAATACGTTTTTTTTCACCAAAACGGTAAAAAAAATCCAACAAACTGTTTTGAAAAAAAAACTGCAAATTAAAATTCAAAATTTTCTGGATGATTCTGGGCCACATATTTTGTGCCTCATTGTTTCCCTACTTGAACATACCCCATGTGAGAATTGTCCATTTAAATACTATCCACACACAAAGACCCACACAAAATAACCAGTTCTATTAATATTGGTTACGAGGACCCAAAAAAAGTGGCAATATAATAAATTATATTAAATCAAAATAACAATACTTTAGAGACATGAGTTTTATTGACGAGAATATAGTCTTGGATTACTTTTTTTTTGGTAAATATTGTATGACAATTTGACTGTTTGACGAGTGAATGGTTTATTTCTAACACATTAAAATATTGTAGATTATGAGTTCATGATTTCCTTTTGGTTTTTTATGTGTTTTATTGTAGTTCATGTTACCGAAGAAATGTTGCTATATTTTTTTTTTCGTTAGTATGTTTTTATGCTAAAATTCTTTTGACTTGAAAATATTTTATTGTTTTGGTAATTCAAAATAATTAATAATTTTGGCGTCTGACAATATGTTATTTTTTGGGCAATACAAAATTTACCCATTTCGTAGATGAATTAAAAATATTTTATTGCTTTAGTAATTCAAAATAATTAATAAGTTTAGCGTCTAATAATATATTATTTCTTGGGCAATACAAAACTTACAGCATTTCGTAGATGACTTGAATGAAAATATTTTTTTGCTTTGATAATTCAAAACAATTAATAATTTTGGCACCTGACAATATATTATTTCTTGGGCAATAAAAAATATACGGCATTTTGTAGATGATAAATGCTTGTAAAATATATTGTAATTCGCAGAGAGATATAAACGTTAAAATCTCTGAAAATCTATAACTATCTAACAAACATAAAAAAGGATACTGAAGTTTGAAAAAAAAAAAAAAGAAACTGATTGCAGGGAAATAAAAAATATTAAAGCACTCGGGTACCCAATTTAAGGGTAAACATGTAACAAAAAAAAATCTAAAATTTAATTAAGGAAAATTAGATTATTATTGTAAATATCTAATCTTGACAAGTAGTTTTGTAAATATCACGTTTAGGTAATATAGATATGTAATTTTCTCATATATATATATATAATATGTATATATGCGATTTTGGTTTTCAAGAGCCTTTTGACGATTATTTTTTCGTATATGTTGGTACGAATATATATATGATATTTATATATATATAATTAAAATATATGATATTTTAATATATCCAAATAAATAATAATAGGTATTATTTTGAATCCAAGTAGGACTTCGAGTATGCCTATTAAACACCTCCTTATTCTCTCTATAAGTAGGACCCTATTGTAGAGAGAAAATCTAACCTTGTAAGCTCAAACATACAAGCTCATAAGCTCCTTGAGAGAATTTCTAGAGAGAAAAGCTCCCTCAATTGCCGCCCCTATAGCTATTCCTATAGCCCAATGTACAGTAAGGTAGTGTGTGAGAAAAATTTAGAGTGAGCCCACACTCTCGTATCTTTCTGATCCGGAGGCACGGTTTGGAAGATTGTGGTATCGGCAAAACGAGGATTCCCAAAGGCCGATAAGTTAGTTTCGAGCGTTCTCTTAGCCCAACCTTAGTGGTCTCGAAACGCACGGCGTGAAGATAAAAAAGTCAATCATTAGAATCTTCTTGGTAAAATTCTTAATCTCTATAATTTATCTATGAAATAAATTTTGTGCTTATTTGTATGCTTGTTTGTTTTTCTAATAAAATTATAAAAAGATCATTGTTCTACGTTCTTGATGGTTTGATCAAAGTGTTTGATTATAAATTTTAAAATATCATGTTTCTGTCTTACACAGAACTTTTGTATATTATTGCAAATTTAATCCAACACTCCAGACCCACAACTTTAAACATTACTGCCATTCTCCACAAACCCAAACGCAACAACACTTTTCAACTTCATCACAGCCACAGCCACAGTCTGGTTGTAGTCTCAACCGCTAGTGATAATGCAGTTTCCGTCACCGACTCCTCCCGGCGCCACTCTCTCCAAGTCTCTCCCTCTCTCTCACATAAAACTTGTCTTGAAACTAGAATAAATATTTAGTAAACTAATCGTCTTTATAATGCGAAAAATAATTTCCGTAGCTTTCTCATCCCCCGTCTGGCTTGCCTCGCACTACCGTTGCACAATTTTGCATTCAAACCATAAGTTTCTTACCTGCAGTACGAAGGAAAACATGTGAGATACAAACCTAGTGAAATACAACTATTTTCTCAAAAAACATAATTTATGCAATGCATGACAAAATTTTCTTTATTATTCACTCATTTCATAATCTAACTTTATCTTTCATCCTGACGATCATCACCATGGTATATGTACCTGGTGGAGCGCGCTCGACCAATAGTCGACGATGGTGCATAAGTCCTCGCGACTAAGGCCAAAAACATTATTAAACAGCTTACCCTTTTTTGCCCTTTTTTGGTTTGGGCTCACAGGATTAAATTGTCACATAAAGTATCTCCTTAATGCCCTTTGGTTGACCAAAGGAGAACGAACGTTACGAAATAATAGTAACTTTCATTATTAGTTAATTTATTAAGTGACATGCATCATGATTATAAAAACGTTGAACTTGTAATCATGTAAATAAAGGGAACATCATATCATAACTTTAAAAGTTTCATCATGTATAAACATTTCATCATTCATAACATGCTTCAAACATACGTCATAGAAAACATTGCATAACATGATTTCTTTTGAACTGCTTCGTACAGTAGTGATATTGTACTCACCTTGAGTCAAGTGTTCGTTGACTTAACGGCTAGATAGTGTTGGGAGCGGAAAAAATCTAATTCCATGAATTAACGTAAATATCTACTATAACCTCTAGCTAAGAATACTAACATTCTATAAACAGATGTAATATCCAATTTTAAAACATGTTTGAATAAAAATATTCTTTTAATAAAGATAAGTTTTTAGAGGCACGGTAGAAATTAGCGAAACGTTCCCAAACCAATTGGGAAGGGTATTATGGTCTCGTTTCAGACCCAACTTACCTAGACAAAACTCCTCGAAGCTCTCAAGTAAGTGTGGCAATCTTTCTATGCAGAGCGTTTTAGTTTTCATGGTTGTACCATTGCAAATTAGTCCTTATCAAAAGTGTTTCTTTCAAATAAGTATACTAAAATATGTAGGTTTTCTTTTTGAAAATGATTTAAAATTAAATATAAGTTCTTGAAAAAAAAAATCTTAAATTCGTGGTATAGGAGAATCAAAAAATAATCTAGAGAAATATTATGAATAAACTCCCATTATTTTCAGAACTCTCAGTTATGAGTTTTTACAAAAAACTTACGGATCATTGACTTTTTTTATAAGTCAGATTCGACATCCTTGAAAAATTGGGCTATAGGAAAAAATCGAGGCTGAATTTGAAAAAAATCATATTTCACAAAATTTGTTCAAAATTAAATTTTCTATATTTTTTCTATAAAGATTCTATAAAGAAAAAAAATTGATTTGGCTCTAAGTTTGTCAAAAATATCAGAAACTCAGGCTGTAAAAATTTTCTAGAACAGTAACAAAAAGCATAACCCTAGTTCCGGTTTAGTTTGAGGGTTTTTAAGCCAAAAATTCGTGAAAAAAACCCTAATATTAACATTCTAACATTCATAATCAGATCTTAAAACATAAGAACCAACCTTGAGATTAAAACCTAGCTTCTTGAAACTTTGATTCCTTAGAAAACGTCTTTCGAACGCGCTAATCATAACGAATATATTCTGGAATAAAACTCAGATGCAAAACTTGAAACCTAAACGTAATTGAACCTTCTTATAACCTTAATTTCGGCAGAGTAAAAGTCCAAATCTCTTTGCCAAAGCCGTCCCTTTTTCGAAATTTTTTCTTGATAATTTTCTCTCAAGATCTCCACAGAGTTTTATCTCTTTTCTATGTTTGAGCTCTCAAGTTTTAGTGTGAAGAAAAAGCGAAGTCAAAGCCTCTATTTATAGGGGATATAGGCGCACATAAGGGTGAGAGAAAGGGAAAGAATTCCCTTGATTGTTTCCCAAATCTTCTCATTTCCAAACCAACGATAACTTCCTTTTTCAGTTTGATTCCTTTTGACATTCCTTCTTACAAAATTGAAAACAAATCTTGTCCAATTTCCTCTTATAGTTGGCGCAATCTACCTTCTATTTTTGCAAAAAAATACTTCCCACAATTTCACCTTTTGACTTAACCTAAAAGACAATTTTTACTAAAGCATTTTCTTTCCTAATTGGTGAAATTCTTTGTCAAACATTTCTAATCTATTTAGATTCCTCAGAGATAATTGAGTATAATAAAATCTCCCCTTTAAGCCCTAAAAATGGAGCCTAATATAGTGTGAGAAACTTAAATTTCACTTAATTTAATTACTCCGACACGACTCTACCGTTAATTGCATTAAATCATAACGTGACGATCACAAAGTTAATGTCAGAAAAATTTTCCGTTCATTAAATTTTGAAACATTAAATTGGAATATGAATTTCATAAAAAAAGGGTTTCTCACTACCGTAAAGTATATCCTACCACATAATTTTTCTAAAACAAAGATCGAAAAATCATGTCATATTTATCTTTCATGGGTTTCAAGATGTGGAAAAAAAAATTCTCTCATTATAGATTTATTCTATACAACAATTAAGAAAATCTAGGGGGTTGGATGTTTCGTCTGCGTGAGCCTGAAACGTTTTGGCCTCTGTAACCCCTGCCCCCGGGGTTATCCTTTACGGTACTTTTTCGATAAACGCGATAGTCGTTTTTGTATTTAACGACCCTTTGTTAAATTGATTTTATCTCGTCTCGCGATTAGGAATCACTCCCATCATTGCATTATCTAAATTATGATTAGAATATTGTGCTTGTATTCTTGGTGGCCATTTATTTTAAAATTGACTCCTTAAAGTGTAAAATTGCACCGTGAGTCCCTGAACTTTCAAGAAATTACAAACTTGGCCCAATTTAGAAAAACGACTATTTTTGGGTTGTAATCTGTTTTTAAGGGTACATTATGATTTATAATCATATTATTAATCATAGTTTCAAATTTGAAACCATTCCGAGTTAAAACGAAGCCGAAACGGCTTAAACTCGAAAAGTCGGGATAACCGTGTAAACACGGCTTAAGAAAGGGAACGAGCTCGGAACGACCACTTATAAATTGACATTTGAACTTCTAAACAGCATTTTAGAAGTTTCTAGTAACTTAAGTAAGTATCGTTAAGTCTCGGGTTAGACGGAATTTGAATTAGGTCAAAACTCCGACCGATGGTTCGAAATAGGGGCGTTTAGGCCTCTTCGAGAGAAACGGGCCTCGGGAAAGGTTCCCGACCCCTCGGGCCAGCCCAAGACCATTCCTATTTGACCCCTAGTGGGCTTGGTGTGTTAAGAAATAATCCTAGGCCCAAAATCAAAGTGAAATACGTAGGCCCCAAGTAAGAAGAAGTGATTGAGTTTTGTGATGGTTAAAGTGGAATAAATGACGAACCAATGAAATAAATCCAATGATTATTTCATTGGTGGCACGTTTAACCCAACCAATCAGAAAATGGTCATCATGGGCACCATTTTTGAAGAGAGAGAAGGGAAAATGAAAAGCCTTAGTGTTTTTACTCTTGTTGAATCCTAGCCTTAGGATTTGAATCCCTTAACCACCAAGTTTGAATCAATGGCCAAGATTGATTGGCATTATCAATTAATTAGCATTATTGGAATTAAAATCTTGGAGAATATGCATGAATGATATCCGGCCATTGAGGTGAAGAGAGAGAGTAGGACTAGTCATTAAGTTGATTGGAGAATGCAACTTAATGATGAAGGTCTTGAAAAATGAAAAGTTTTCCTCTTGATAAACTACAACCGTAGGATTGGTTGATGTAAAGAATTAAGGGCTAATATTAACCAAAAGATCTAACAATTATTTTAAATAAAGAATTAAAATAATTGGAAGAGAGAGAGAGGAAAAATTCGGCCAAGAGAGGGAGAGAGAGAGAAAGAGACAAGTGAAAATTCTCTCTAAAACTATCCTAAGTATAAAAGGATTTTAGACTCTTAAGCTCCTATTTTTGCTTTTCTTTGGCAACAGTTTGAGAGAAAATCCGCGGGAGAGTGAGAGAGAAAAGATAAAAGAGAGAACTTTGAAGGATAAAGAAAGGAAAGAAAGACAAGGTTTAGAGAGAGAAAGAAGAGCCGAGCAAGAGAAGCAAAGAAGCAAAGAGAAAAGCTTCGAAACCCTAGCTCGTTAAGGTAAAATCCGTGCCTTGGCTTAAGCTTTTCTCCACCTTTTTGTAACCCTAAAACCAAACCTAAACCATGTATATTCTGCTCTAAGAGGTTGAAGAACCACACAAGGTGGTTTGGAGGCAAACCCTAGAGACTACTCGGCCAAAGTAAGAGCAGGCCGAAGGAAAGCTTAAAAATCCGAAGCTAGGTATATTCTCTAAGCCATAAAGTTTAACTATGGATGTAATAGGTTTGAGTAAGTTGCAAGGCCTCTTTAAGGTTTAAGTTTGCCGAACACGAGTTTAAAGAAGCTAGAATGACTAGCTTCCGGATATTTCAACTCGTGTTCGGTTGTGTTTGTGTTTGTTTGGCTTGCATGTCTAGGGTTCGGATTTCTTGTGACCTTGAGTTTTTGTTTGTCTTTCTAAGTGTTTGCATGGCTGCTTGTTTATGTTTAAAATGTGCAAATGTTTTCAAAATCGCCATGCACACGACGGTTTCCAACGGACCGAAGTGAAACCATCCGAAAGATAAAAATTGGTAAATTTCTCTTGAAAAATCCGAATCCAAACTTGTGAAAATACCATGGTTTGTTTATTTGTTCTTTGAATGTTTAACTTACTGTTTTTAATTAGTTTTTATGTTAAAAACAAAATAGAAACCGAAAAGACACTTAGAGATAAGTGTCTCGGTCAAAACCCGTGAAAACGTTCGAAAGCGTCTAGCTTGAGAATCGTTTTCACGCGGAATTTAAAGCTTCGATGAAAGGTTTCAAAAAAAGAGTGAACAATCTCCTTAAAACCTAGAAGCAATTCATCTTTTGTTAAACAATGAGATTTGGAAAAAGTTAAGAACAACGTTTTACCGAAAAACGACAGTTTCGCGTGATGTCGCGAAACTAGTTTCAAAACGCCATGATTTTATAAATTAAAAATTTTGCACCAATTATTCTACTATCAAGTTGGGTTTGGAAATCAAACATAAATACTTTTCAAATGTAAATCTTGCTGCCCTTAATTCGATTTTAAGAACGATAAAAGAACGAGTTAAGCTTAAGGGTTCAAAACGACGTTTTCATAACATAGTCAAAACCGAAGGTTCGAGGAAGTCTCAAACTAATGTAAAACGGGTGTCGAGACTTAAATGGACTTAGTCCAGCCCATACATCGTGAGATGAGAACCATAGTTGTTCAAATCGAACTAAACGGGCTTTTTCAAACGAAACGAGACTCGGTTTCCTTGAAACCGAGTATCTTTCTTAAGAAACGGTCGTAGTGCGTGAAAACCACTATGCCGAGCCCAAGAGTATTTTGTAAAATATATCCTAATTGAAAAAGGATTTAATGAACACTTTTTAAGTAAAAAAGAAGCTTATCAAATAAGCTTAGTATTCAAAAGTATTTTGTGAAAACACTAAGACGGACCAAGTGTCCCGTCTTAGAGACGTTTAAAATGTCAAGGCCATTTTGGACCTTGTCTTAGTTTTTAAAGCCCAAAGATTGTTGGACCAAATTGTTTTAAATTGAGAAGGCCATTTTGAGCCTTCACTTTGTTGAAAACCTAAATCCTTAGTGGGCCTAACAGTAAGGAAGCTGTGAAGGCCACTTTGGGCCTTATTTTAGCCCGAAGCCCAAATTACCTGTTTGGGCCTCAGAAGTGGCTAAAGCCCAAATGCATCAAGGCCAACTATGTAAGAAGGACTTGAGCCTTGTAGTGGGCCACCTTAAGTAGCCCAATCAAAGTAAGTCATTAGAAAACCCATCGAGTTAATATTAGACTTTCCTAAGCTCAGTCGGACTTTGAATAGTCCGAAGATTTCAAAAGACGAGAAACCGTCTAGGAAAGCTTAAGATGGAAACCCGAGCACTTAGAAAATTAATTAATGGTTCGTCTCGTGTTTACGAGACGGTCAAACTAACGAGACCATGTCTTCTATTCAAGGATAAGGAGACACACAGGTGGTAAGAGCTCAGAACAAGTTCCCGGAAAGACCTCGGAACCGCCGCAACGCCTAAACTCGGTAAGTGGCGATGCACCTACGGCACCAAGTGTATATATGTGTGAATTGTTGCTAGGGTTGCATTAATACTTTGTGAATAAATGCTATGTGAATGCTATATCTTTGTGCTGTGTAGTGTATAAACTATATTAGCCGAAAGAGTACCCTAGCATGAATAAAATACGAACAAAACGTTCGTAATTAGAAATAATCTAATCTTTAGATTAGATTTTCATAATCCTCAATAAAAGAAAATAAGCTGTAATGAAACTCATCGGTGCGCGTTCGCTCATATCCGATCTCCACCGAGTTTACAACTCGAGTGTGAGAAGAAGGTCGGCTTTAAGCTGAACCTATAATTGAAAGAAAAACAGCTTAAAGACAAAGGAATGCATACTTAAGCCGCCAGTAAATACTAAGGCTGTGAATGCCAAAGTAGAGGCTGAACCTTTGATTTACTAATGAATGAGTAAATTATCATGATTAAATACTTATTAAAGGATTATGAAAAGAATTAGATATCGATCCTTGAGATCGGTAAATCGTAATGCTAACGGCACAGCCGGGTTCTTACCCGCGCACTATGCCTCACGGACTGTGGTCCGTCAGAACAATCCCGTAGGAAAACTTACCCAGCCTACTGTATGTTTGTTGTGAACCCCTCGAATGACTAAATCAAGGGTCTCGTACCCAATCGCAAGAGGTCAAAGTATGGGACTCGTGAGTAGTCCATCAACTGTTATTTTCAAAGATAAATAAGACTAAATGAAACCCAAAGCCTCTTGCAATATCCCGGTTTTTTTAACCAGTTAACGAGGGGCTAAATAATGAGAAAACCCCTGTCTGCTGTGTGATCTGACAAAGGGGTCAAACATACTAAATCACCGTATACTTTGTGATCTGACGGGGGAAAGTATATCAGATTTAAAGTCCCGATTTCTCGATAAACGAGACAGGAGGGACATAGATCTGAAATAAACCTCAATCCTCTGACAGGAGTTGATAGGAGGTAAACGAATACAATCTAAAGATTGAAAATAAGAGTCGATGGTACTGCTTGGCTCCAAGAGAAGAGAGCCCTGGCTCCGAGAGAGAGAGCCTGCTCCCTGAGGGTGAGCGTATTCCTCACACAAGCCGGCTAGTTGAGTGTGAGTCGAAGTCTGTGTGACTGTCGGGAGATTGATCCTCTCCCCGCCTGCGCGCTAGAGAAATCGCGGTGACCATCAGTGGATCCCAGACTTGAAAAGATGTCGAGCTCAAATAATTAAATAATGAAATGATTGCTGTGTGAAAAGATTAAGTCCGGAGAGGGTCTAACGAGACATTCCTCTAGAAGGACTATAAATAAACGTGGTGGGTCCATAACCGATCACGAGGCCTTGACAACAATGAAGTCGAGTTGTCTCCTCAGAGCAAGGTGAATCAGGGAAGAGGGGGAGAGGGGAAGGGGGGGAGAGGGGTTGATGCGAGTATGCTTAGTGCAACGAGATAGAGCTACCTTACGTAGGAAGCTCGATTGTGCGAACCGAGTACGAAGTACTTGGTTATGAAAAAGTACTTGAGAGACATGGGAATACGTAAGGGTAATAGGACAATTTTGTTGCATTTGCTGTATAAAGGGTGTTAGTCGGTATGGGACGGCTAACCCTCTCTGTGTGATTGTTGTAAATATGTGAACTTGATGCATACCATTTAGGGTAGACTAGTTCGCCCTTACTGAGTTTATCAACTCATAGCTTCTCGGTGTTGTAGGTAAGAAGCCAAGGAAGATCGAAGAGTAGGAGCTGGCGGAGATGGTGTGTGTAGTATCCGTTGAAGAGAATACCCGTGGCAATATATTTTCTGCATTTTTGTTACACTACAAACAATTTATGTTTTGATGCCGGGACGAGATCCCGAGGGCTTTAAGATTTTGATATGTAATATCATGTTGACAAAAGACTCTATGTGAGTCGTATTTTATTTTGAGACCGGGAAGTGATCCCGAGGACTCCTATATTACAAGTATGTAATATTATGGCAGCATCTATGCGCCATTAAACTTATTATGTTTTAAGTTGATTTACGATAAAGACTTCCGCATTTAAAAAAAAATTATACAAAATTTTCGCTTGAAAGAGTTTAAAGGAGTTTACAAATGAGTTTGTACGCTCCTGTCGCGGCCGCGGCCCAGCCGGCGGGTCGTGACAGCCTCTTTTTTTTTTTTTGGTCTGAAACGCCAAAAAATGCGTCTTTGAAGAGGTTGTTTTTTTTTTCCTTCAAAAATTAGGTCATTATATAATTCAATAAAATATCAATGACTGAAATATTGTAAAAAAAGACTTGCATGCAAAAAAAAAAAAAAACCCCTAACAGGCCCACGCGCGTGGGCTCTGCGTGTCAAGGGCTATTCCTACATCCTTTATGGCGCGTGGATTACGCGGCTAGCCACCCCTCCCCCCTTCCTTTTTTATTTTGTTTTTATTTTTTATTTTTTGGTTATTTTTTCTTTTCCTTTTTGTTTCTTTCTCTCTTTATATTATTTTTTTTCTTCCATAATTTGTAACAATAATTTTTTTCATACCAAATAATGTTTAATTTTTGATATTTTATTTTTATAATTTTTTGTTTTAAAAATAATTTATTTAGAAACTTAAATAATTTTTTTTTCAAAAACATATTATTTTGTTATTCAATTCATTTTTATTACATTTTAAATGATTTTTTAAATGTAGAAATATATAAATTTTAAAAAATATATATATAATTGATATTTGATTAAATAATTTTCGTACAATTTAAATTTGAACTTAATAAATTTATAAATTTTCAGAGAATTTTAAAAAAATAGTCACTTTTTATAAAAATGATTTTAAAAATAGTCACAATTTCAAAAAATTTAAAAATTAACAATTTCAAAATTTTTTTTACACGTGTTAGAAATTTTCTTACAGCAATTTTTATGTGTAATTTTGTTATTGTTAGAAATTTCTTACATCTGTCAAGGCTAGTGAAAAGAGAAATTATAGTTAATACCCAATTTTTAAAATTTAATGTAAATTATTACCCAATCTTTTAAAAAATGTAACCAACTACCCAAGTAATTCAATTACTTACATAGTAATAAGTGGTGATAATTCACTTAGTTACCAAAATCATGTGCAAGTAATTCACGAATTGACTAGAAACTCAATTACTTAAAAAAGTTGGGTATTTATTTTTATTGGTATAGAAATTTTAGATATTTCCCTACTTTACCCTTAAATTTTTTGAAACTGTGATTATTTTTTAAAAATACACAGTCTAAAATAATTATTACACAAAGAATGATCAAGGAAAAAAAAAGATTATCTCGTGAACTTCAAAAAAAAACTAGTAATACCCAAAAGAGCTCCAATTTTACCTGCAATAAGATCGTTTCCTCTTTGTGGGACCTACCACTATCATCTTTAAATCTCACCCTTTAGATCGTTCCGATATATGTAAAAAATAGCGTTCCCATACCACAGTAATTTCGTGAACAAACTCGTTTAGTTTGAACTTAAAAGTACCCAAAATTATCAAGTGCAAAGTCCGTGTTTAAACTGTATAATTATCCAGTAGCCAAAAAAAAACTGTATAATTATCCTATCATATTAAACAATAAATTCTATACGCGTGTGCGGTCATTCCGCTCACGCTCTCTCCACACTAGCTGAATAATTGTTTGTCTTGAGTGATTGCATATACTCTCATCCACCTACTTTGTTTTTTTCCTTCCTATTCCTCACTCTCTCTCTCTCTCTCTCTAAAGTAAAAAAAAAAAAGCTTGTCACTTGAGCCATGGCTGCGACGGCGGCGCCGCCAGCGTGCAGAGGTCCAATGGCGTGCAAAGCTCAACGCGATTCGAGTGGGGTTGGGTTCTCCAGACCCACAGCTTTAAACATTGCCGCCATTCTCAACAAACCCAAACGCAGCAACACTTTTCAACTTCACCACAGCCACAGTCACAGCCACAGTCTGGTTGCGGTCTCCGCCGCCAATGATAATGCAGTTTCCGTCACCAACTACGCCCCTCCCGCCGCCACTCTCTCCAAGTCTCTCTCTCTCTCTCTCTCACTCCCAAATTTCATGTTTTTTCCATTAGGTGTTACTTTTTTTTTTTTTTTTGAACATATACTTATGGAAGGAAAAGAATTTTGGTGGAGTATAAAAAAGAAGCTTACTTAGCTAACAACAACAACCACTATGTTTGTTTTTTAATATATGTGTTGTATTCGAATTAGTACGAATAGCTCTGTTACGCAAGTCTGCAATATTTATTCCAATAAAAGAAGCTTGTTTTTACTTGGATATAATATAATAGCTTGAACTTAAACAACAAGGATAATGTTGATATGGAGGTACAATTTGATTGGGTATTCATGACGGAAAAGTGCTTTTAAAATTGAGTTGTTTTGTTAATTTATTCTTCAGGGTGAAACGGCACACGATTTCGGTGTTTGTTGGGGACGAGAGTGGAATAATAAATCGGATCGCGGGGGTTTTCGCAAGGCGGGGTTACAACATCGAGTCACTTGCAGTCGGGTTGAACAAAGACAAAGCTCTCTTTACTATCGTCGTGTCCGGAACCGAAAAGGTTTTGCGCCAAGTTGTGGAGCAGCTCAACAAGCTCGTCAATGTCATCAACGTAAATATTTGACCTTACCTCATATAGTCACATGTGCTCTTTAGGTTTCTTTTACATTGCCATGGAGAATTTTGTTGTGACTATTAATAAGCACATCTTGTTTCATATATAGGGCATAAACACTGGTACTTTGAAATTGATACAAAAATTAATGAAAGATCTATAGAGAAGAAGATTGAATTTTGATTGCTTTTTTTCATATCTTCACGTATTTTATGGTTCTGCTTTATAAGGTAGAAGATATCTCAAGGGAAGCGCAAGTAGAACGAGAGTTGATGCTTATCAAACTCAATGCGGATCCAAGCAATCGCGCAGAGGTAATGATTTAGGCCATCCTTGCTGAATCCCCATTCAAAACGTTTTTTTTTTAAGAGCTATTTTCATTTGCAATTATAGATACTCATCTCATAATTACATAATGAAAAAATATGTGGGATGAATATAGGCCAATACACAGGCATTTTAACAGCTGTTATGATCTTGGCTGAGTAGGAGAATCATGCTTCAGGTGTCTATATATATGTATATATGTATATATTGTGGGCATTAATCTTAAACTGGTTAAGTAGCGTTGTTCCCAGGAGTTCTTTGTTTTAATCCAAATATGGACCTTTGATTCTGTTTTTTCATTTGTTTTATCAAAGTTCAGAAGGTGTAAGTGCTGCAAAAACAGTACCATGTTTCTTTGTATCTGATCCTTTTACTCTCATTCTATAGTTAACAAATTCGGATAGGAGTTTAAATTAGTTGTTCTTGATTTTGTTTTCAGATCATGTGGTTGGTGGATATCTTTAGAGCAAAAATCGTGGATATCTCTGAAAACTCACTGACAATTGAGGTGAATTTCATACGTTTACTACTTGCATATTCAATTTTTTTTTTTTTTATGTGACTAGTGGCCTGTGCACCTTGTAGCGAAATAGGTTCATTGGCAAAAGAGCTCATTATATAAGAGTGTTTTTTGTTTTTTGGTTTTAGTTTTTAGTTTTTTGTTTGTTTTTAATTAGATAGAAGTGCCTAGTATTGAATTAAAAAGTATTCGTTTGCCATATTTCATGTGAACTAAGATCTAAATTTCTAGTGTTTAAATGTTGGAAAAACATAGGTTGCTGGACTTAAATACCCATATCAGAGTTCTATGATATAAACGAAGAGTTGCACTTGCTATATTGGTAGTTTTGGAAAATTGTGCCAATGCAATGAATCCTTAAATCAATTGGAATGTCCGTTGTAAAAGTTACCTTCTTACTTAAAAAAATAATGAGAGCAGTATGGTGTGAGATCACGTACAAGTATGAAAAGTGTACTTGATCCGTTGACGGTATAAACTATTTTCCGTCTTTTTAGGATTAAAAAGTTTGTTCATTTTTCTGGTAAAAGCTACTTGAAGCATGTAGAAAGCATTTATTTTGGATTAGTCGGTTCTTATAGTCCTTGTCTATTAGCTTCATTATGTGAGCTCATTTTTGGGGACGTCTCAGGTCACGGGAGATCCTGGGAAGATGGTTGCCGTGCAGAGAAACTTGAGGAAGTTTGGAATCAGAGAACTTGCAAGAACTGGAAAGGTTAGTGTTTAGTCCTGAATCTTAGTGTTAGGCTAGAGTGTAGGCATGAGAGCAGGTTGTGGTACTTGAGGTGGTCAAGTTTATTACAATAAAACCTCACTGTTGCAAAGTTGAAGACTGTTCACGTACAATGGGGATGAAGATGGCATAGTTTGTTTGTTATGATTTTTGTTACTCTAGCTGTCAGGTTATATCTATATACGTCGTATACATGAAGGAGATCTTTACTGTCAGCAGGGAGGGATGTTAGACTGTGTGTATTATGAGATAAATCTCCAATTTGTAACTCATATTTGAAATTAATCTAGTGTTCCATCAAGACACCCATGTGCCTGTTAAAAACAATAATGTATGTCATTCTGATGATGGTTTAAATGTTACTGCACCTGCAGATTGCTTTAAGAAGAGAAAAGATGGGCGAGACAGCGCCATTTTGGAGATTTTCTGCAGCTTCTTACCCGGATCTTGAAAGGGCAGTACCTGTTAATGGTGTTGCAGAGAACACAAATGATTCACCTAAAGTTGCCAGTACATCCTCTAGCGTACGTATATTAAAGAATAAAAAAAAAAAAAGGCATTTTCCGTGCTCTAGCATTTGTAGTTGTTGGATTGTTTTTTCCCTTCCATCGTGAAGAAAAAATTTAGTAAGCTTGGTTCCTGCTGAAAAGACCATGAATAAGCTTGGTTCCTGCTGAGTAAGCCCAATATATAACCTGTGGAATTAATTACGCATGCTTATTCAAGCAGTGACACACCGGATAGATTTATTAATTGACACGATCACCAATAGATGATAGGGCACATGCTTATCTACATACTCTTTGACTGATGCGTGGCACTAGAATTTGAGCATCTTCTTATCTGAGTCAGGAAGATGACTAAGTTAGCTCTGATATCATACATTATGATAGAGGTCAATTATATGTGTACTGATAATAATTTGACCTTTGCTATGTTATATGCGTAATAACTGTCATGCATTAAGATCTGACTATTTTGTGAATTGTTAAAGTTTTACCCTTCACTCCTGTAAATGGATTTAAATGATTCAATATTTTCATTTTGTCAATGAAGGGGGATGTTTACCCTGTTGAGCCGTACGATGACTTCCCAAAGAATAAAGTTCTTGATGCTCACTGGGGTGTTCTATATGATAATGATGTAAGTTTTCAATTGACCTTGTAAATCTTTCACTTAGTAATTTTATCACATAGTTCTATGAAACTGGGACTCATATCAAGTTGCACTCGTTAAGCATTTTGTGAAAATTCAAAGTCTCGGAATCAATAATAGAGAGTATAAACCATTAGAAGGCACTTCGTGGTACTTTTAAACGCATTAAAATTTAACCAACATGACTTTGTGATCTCATGCTCAACATTTCAGTCAACTGGTCTTCAGTCGCACACCTTGTCTATGGTTGTCAACGATTGCCCTGGAGTACTCAACATAGTTACTGGGGTAATATCTCGAAGAGGTTATAACATTCAGGTCAGTTGAGCTTGATAAGTGCAGATATATTTACATTCTATTACCTTTCTGAGGTGAGAATTTCCTTCTATGTAATGCTCACAGAGCCTTGCCGTTGGGCCGGCTGAAGAGGAGGGGCTTTCTCGCATTACAACTGTTATTCCTGGTACTGACGATTCGATTGGCAAGTTGGTTCAGCAGCTTCAAAAGTTAATAGATCTTCGTGAGGTGAGATTCTAAATTACCTGTCTAGACAGATGCGGATGAAGTTACTTCAACTTATTTTGCATTTGATCAAGGTGGTTACATTTTTAATCAATGAAATTGTGATCTAAACTGAAAAGGACTGACACACATGGCTGTTGTATCTTCAGGTCCAGAATTTGACTCATTTACCCTTCGCAGAGCGAGAACTGATGTTGTTAAAGATTGCTGTAAATGCGGCTGCTAGGAGGGATGTTCTTGATATTGCCAATATTTTCCGTGCTAAAGCAGTTGATGTGTCTGACCATACAATCACCCTTGAGGTCAGAGTCTCTGTATCAGCATATTTCTTGATTACTTTCTCAGCGATTCTATTAGCAGTTTAGGCGTCTAGCACACTTTCTTGAAATAACTGTTCTTTTAAATTAATTAAATATTTCTTCCTGCATATAAAAAAAAAAAAAAAAAAAAAAACTGTCATTTGAAATAAACTTACCGCCTGTTTTAGTTTCTGATTGGTCATCGACACTTTACTGGGTTGGAGAAAAACATAAGTAACAGGATAGATGCAGACAGCCTCTTCTTTGCATTCCATTTTCAACCACATTATTACTTTTCACTTCTTAAGAGTTGAACAGGATATTATAACCCTTAAGCAATGGACCAAGCCGGATCCGGTTCATAATTACCAAAAAAGAAAAGTTGAAAGATGTGAGAGTTCCTTGTTAATTTTGCTATGTTATTCTAGACTACTGTAATCTATACAGCAAGTCACCTCATAATCATATAAATAGTTGTCTTTCTTCTAATTCTCATTTGATATATCTGATAGTAGTGAACTGAATGTCTAATAGTATTACATGACCTGAAAAAAGAAATTAGGGTTATGGATGAATTTTATAGGCAAGATTAGATTACTGTAAAAATCATTTTTACTATTTGCTAGAGATCCTCATGATATGTATGCTTATGATTGCCACTGTTACTAATCCAATTGAGCTTCACTTTATTGTTAAGTGCCACTCACTGTTTTTTTTTTTTTCTGGGAACTAAAAATGCTACAGCTTACTGGTGACTTAAGCAAGATGGTTGCACTGCAGAAGTTATTGGAGCCATATGGGATTTGTGAGGTCTGTCTTCTTTCATTAAATTATACTTTGAATTGGAAATCTTCGTATGCCATTATGCCTTTTTCAGTGAATTAATTAATGTACCTAAGAAATCTAGTCAAAATGCTATTTCAATTTTTACATGAATTTTACAACTGGATGTCTGGAAATATTCGTTTATTCCTAATCTGATGTTATTAATTTTATCAAAACTAATTATAACATGAAAAATAAGAGGGTGAATTAAGTAAATAGTTTTTCTTTGAGGTGGCTTTTTAAATAATAGCTTAAGTTTCTTAAAATTGAAAAAGTAGCTGTAATATGTAAAGAAAAAAAAACTCTTCATCATAACAAAATTTAACATAAATTTTGTACTAATAAAATTTATTATCGCTATGTTCTTAATTTTTTAAGTTTGACTATTTTTTAGAAATCAAACTTTGAAAATGACTAGTTTCTTAAAAATCTCAAAATAAAATCATTAAAAGGGTGGGAATCGACATTTTTAGTCCCGAAAATGGATACTAAATGACTAATTTCCAATTTAACAGGTACACAAATTAATATTTATTAAATGATAGATGCCTATTCTATAATTGATGAAATTACGGGGTACCATAGACGGTAGTTTCTTAATTATTAAAAACATGTTATTTAGTAGTGTTGCTCGAGGTTGATATATTTAGTTCTGACGTACAGTCTAATGAAGCCAGTTTAGTTCCATTTTGTTACAAAGTTACTTTCTGTTGTGTAGGTTGCAAGAACTGGGAGGGTGTCCTTGGTAAGAGAGTCGGGTGTTGATTCCACATCTCTCCGCGGATACCCACTCCCATTGGATGCTTAAGCTCCGTGGCTCGGGTTACTGTCAATCGTCCTCACCTCCAACGATATTGATCCTTGCTCATTTTTCGGACCTTGTCTGGGAAGAGGAATTGGCTATCGGTTCTCCGTAGATTTATTTGTTTTAAGTTCTAAAAGTAGATCAATTTCATTTTTAGTTTAAATGCACTAATAACATTTGCTTGTTGAAAAAATGAGAGCGATGCATGTTTTCATGTAGGTGCCGCCCCATGACTAGGACGCATTAGCGTAGCAATGCAATTTTCTTTGGGGCCGGAACTTCTGAGCCCCATTCCCTGTTGTAGCTTTATTTATTTTTATTTCTTAGGCACTTAAAAGAGAAAGGGAAAACAAAAAGTCATCTACTCTGTAATATTTTTCCCTTTGAAATCCACCATAATATGTTTTTCTAGGTATCTGTTTTCCTCTTAATTCTCAGTAACTCCCCAAATAAAATTAAAAAGAAAAAAGAAAAAAAAAAAAAGAAAACTACAGTGGAACAAAACCATCTGCAGTTGTTTCTGTTGGTTAATCACATGAATGGGACTCTAGATGTTCTTCCAAGTACATACTCTGGCCACTGACAGATGTCAAGAAAACGAAAGGGCTAGTATTGCCATTTAACACGGTTTGTTCTTTGCATAGGCCTTTCATTTTCCCAGTTCTTTGCTTCTCATGAGTAAGCAAACCTCACTTTTACTAGCCTGTACAAGCCCTTCCATTTCCATTTTTAACAACCCCAAGGGTTGGCGGGTTAGTTGCACACCCCTACTGCCTTCAAATTCCTTATTTTTTAAGTGCCAACTTCTCATATTTGCTATCTCCTTTTCAAGTTCTGCTTTTGGTTATCAGACTCCAATACATTGGGAACACCGGATTTTGAGTGACCTACCTCAATAGGATAAGTGCTTAATAGATACCACAATGATGATTTTTGAGATCATGAGACATGGACATTCGGCTTTCATTTTCCACAGACTGGCTCCACAAGTTAAACCTTATCAAATTTGCTCAATTTAAGCCATAATGATGTGATATTGCTTTTTTGATTACGTAAAACAGTTATTAATGAAATTGTTTTTGTTGTATTCAATAATCAACACATTATTCAGGTAAAAAATTCTGATCTTTTAGCATTTGTCTTAAATAAATGGTGCTGCAAATTGCTCGTGCTTATAGAGATTGTAGACATGAGCTCATCCCCACTGCTTTGATAATGAGAAACTGGTTTCTTCTTTTTGTTATGATTATGATTATGATTAATAGTCATCTGCTATTCCATAAATAGGTGTTTCGGGTTTAGCTGAACTCTGCTGAAGTCTTGCGGTTGTATAAGCGGAATAGTCATGAGTGCCTTTTGGGTCGTAAAGCCACTAGAAGCGGTTGTGTAAGATTTGGTTGTGTTAAAGTCAGTTAGAATAGGGGAATTGCAAATAAAGCCTATCTAAGTGCTACTTAATAATTTATGTATCAAATAATATGTCTCTTTGATTTATGATTAACTCTGACATGACCCTTGACTCCCGACTTTTCTAGTGGGAATTCAGATCCCATAATGTAAAAGTTAGGGTACAAATTAAAAGTACAACTCAAATGAGGTATAGATTATTGATGTTTCAAAAAAAATGACATTGATCAAAATCCTCTATTAGAATATTAGGAAAGAGTAAGATCTTACTCTTTTGGAGAACTTGTTAACTTGGGACGTAGATAACTCGCAACGTAAATTTAAGAGTTATCTACATAAACGCCCCCCAATGTTGTGCTATTGTTGCAGTTTGCACCCTAATGTTTAAAAACTATCATTCTTGCCCCCTAAAGTATTAAAAACTTATAGATATGCCCCCTCTGTCACAATCTGTAAAAAAAATAGATTAAATTAATAGCATAACATTATTCTGTTGGCACCTGTACAATTTTTAAAGATCAACTGCCTTCAAATTAAGAAAATTATAGTAATTAATTCTATATTTATTTTCACAAACACCCCCTTATGTCGTCTTTTCTTCTCAAAATGCACCTCGATCTTTTAAAATTTTGTATTCATACCCTTAAAAAATAGTACAGGCACCAACAGATTAATATTACGTAATTAATTTAACCCATTTTTGTTACAGATTATGACAGAGGGGGCATATCTATAAGTTTTTAATACTTTAGGGGGCAAAAATGACAGTTTTTAAACATTAGGGTGCAAACTGCAACAATAGCACAACATTGGGGGGCATTTGTATAGATAATCCTAAATTTAATATAGTTGCATCTCTATAAAAAAAAAAAAAAGGAAAAAGAAAAAAAAAAGCTTGTAGATAACTGGAACCATTCACACTATACTTATATATGTGAACTCTTTCTACCAACAATGGTATGAAAAGATTATTACTGCTCCATCACATAAACGTCGTCTACTTAGGTGGCGCCATTAGATAACTCGACTTAGATGGGCGATGTCCATCCAGGGAGTATCTCTACATTCAATTATTTTGATTGACATTGGGAACAATGTAAATCTTAAGTGTGGGAGTGAGAATGTCCTTGGACTTTATTTTAGTTTAGATTCTGGTTTTCATTAGTTTTGTTTTAATTATTTGCAATATTAGGTTAGGATTTTCTGTTTTCATTGGTGCAATTATTTTGGCGATTGTAATCGATAATAGAAGACAACAATTTTTTTAAAACAAAATCTTATGATGACCGACTTTTGTGTTTAATAGCTTTTACAGTTGTTAGTTGATTGAGAAACTTGAGTATGTATCTTGCTTTTAATCTTCTAAAAAACACCTAGCACATAGCAATGACCCGTTAATCCAAACCTTTAGAAATGATTTGTTGTAGACTACGTTGTGCTACAACTTACCTAAAAGCTCTCTTAAAGCAAAATCTTAAGGTCACACATAATTTGGAGGAGGAATGGGCCATCTTAGATCGTTTAAGCCACTCTAGCGGTTTAGCCTATCCACTTACTGATAATATATCCATAGTCATCCTTTTTTAGCATAAATTAATAGTATTGTTTATTTGTTGTCACCTATATCGAGCCCAGTCTTAGAAGAAATATTAAGTCTTAAACCTTTAGACCGTGAGCACATTGATAGCAAACAAAGAAAGGGCCAAGATGAGAACAATAGTCGTTATCATCAAAATATCATTATAAGGATGGGGCACGTGATATTATTCATAAAAAAAAATTATGAAAAGTGAGCAATGTCTCACAAGTATACACACACACACGACGAATGACAAAAGTAGAGTGATAGACAGGTGAGAAAGAAGTAGAATCACATATATAAACGGTTAATGTGCTTAAGATATTGAACTCATTAATATCTGAATAACATACCTTAGCCAATGTCTTACATTACAATACAAGCTCATAAAGACTCACCGACTCGTGAATGTGAAAATGACCTACATTAATAAAGAGAGAGGTTAGGGTGAGCTGATATAATGAGCATACATATTACACATCATTTGATATTAGTCCACAAAAATTGATCCAGACGAAACGTGATTGGCCAAAGCGCACACACGCTGAAACTAGACGTGAGAGAAAGCATGATAGTAACTCGAGATTCAATGCTTGTGTGTGCTTAAATTTATTTTATGTTGGTTTTTATTTTTTAAAAATATTAATTATTATTGATTTAAGGCACCCAAACATGAACCTCAATTTGAGCACTATGCGTTGAGAATCTAGACAGTCATGTTTTTAGATTAGTTCGTTTAGCTTGGTTTAGATGTTCTACTCGAAGATTAGCAAAATCTAATTGTAGGGGTATTTGATAGGTCCATATTTTATATATAATTTGGTATACAAAACCCATATGCTTTAGCGTTAAATATAATAATAATATGGTATAGTTTTTATGTTATGCAGGAGTTCAAAGCAAGAATGGGTGGAAAACGAGCGAAGACGACACAACAGTGCAAATTCAGGCTGCGGCGCCACCCATGGGCGCGCATAGGCCACCAAGTAGCGTCGTTGTGCCCATTAAGTAACACTGAAGCGCCAGCACTTGCATCGAGCTTAGAAACATCCAGCACAGTGATGACGCTCCCACCCCCAAACACATTAGCATCACGGTGTCCCAATTGAGCATCACACCTAGGAGTGCCCAACGCTACAGCGCCTCGCACAGCAGTGCCACTCCGACAGCACGAGCCATACAGTTTGCATAGAAGCTTCAAAAGCCTAATTTTTATCTTAATGAGTAATTGGTTCTCAATTAGAGATCAACAGTTAATAATTGGAACGTGCTCTTATCAAATTGACATAAATAAGATATTAGGCTAGAGATAGCTGATACTCTTGTGTGGCCTTTTTGAATTCTCGATCGTAATACAATCTATCATTGATATTCAACATTCGAGAGAAGAGAGCTTGATAGCAGTAATAGGCTAATTGATGCTTAGTGAGATTAATAATTATATTAGCGAATTCACCATCATCATAGGAATATTTTCTACTAGCAATTAGGTTTGGTGAAGTTGGATGCCCCAGTGTCATTTATTATTGATTCATTCGTAATTTTTGTCATTTTTGTTATTTTCAGTTATTAATCATTTATTTGATCACTTTTATTTTAATCTCAAATTCAATTATTTCTTCCTCGTTAGACAATTAGATTAGTGGAATTATTAGGCTTCAATTAGCAGGATAATTATATTAATGTCCTCGTGGGAACGATACTCTACGCATCATTATATTACTTGATTACAACATTTGTATACTTGTGATTTTGCGCAACAATGTCTCTCTAGCAGAGTCCCAGAGGTGGCAGTGGACAGCGGTGACCCAAGCATAGACGACGGCTTGGAAGAATCGAGGTTGGAGAGTTAGAGAGAGTAGAGAAAGGGTCGATGATATGTGATTGCGACCAAGTTCAGAGAGCAGTTAAGGAGGTTTGTTGAGAAGAGATGGAGAATGAATATAAATTTGTTGCCCCATTGGTTGTCCCTATAACTGTCCCTTCCAACCTTACAATCACAAACTTACAACTCACCCATTTTAATTTAATACATTTTATAAAAAAAAATCTAATAATTAAAAATTTGTGAGACAGCTATAATAACAGTCAACTGGGATAACTGATTTTTTCTCATAGAGGTTGGAAGATGGTGGAGGTGAGAGGGTATTTTGGTTTACAACAATTAAAATTTTTGGGACTTGTTTCTTAATTTTAATAAATTTGGGGCATGTTTTAAAAACCTAGTCCTCAAAAAGGTTAAATTCCAAACCCATCCACAAATTTACCAACAATTTGTTTGAGTATTATACATGTTTAAAATATTAGATCAATAATTCAGAAAAAAAAAAAAAAAAAAAGATCAATAGGTTATAAAATAAAGGGAAATCGTAGGAAATAGCCAAAAAAAAAATTTTGTTTTTAAAGTCCAGCCTATGTTTCAAAAAATTAAAAAAATAGCCATGTTACGAATTGTATAACAGGAAAATATCACACAAAATATAACACATCTATAAATATTTGTAAGATATTTTGTAACACTTCAAGTTTTACTCATTATTTTTTGAAGTGTTAAATAATATCTTACAAATATTTATAGATCTGTTATATTTTATGTGACACTTTTCTGTTATATAATTCGTAACATGACTATTTTTTTTTAATTTTTTGAAACATAGGCTATCATTTAAAACAAACATTTAATTTTGGCCTATTTTTGCAACTCACCCTAAAATAAACGGACGGCACCACTAAAGACATTCAAATTTTAGTCACACATGACCGTACTTTTTCAACAGCCTTCAATTTTGTATTCGTCTACTAAGCAGGGTATACCATTCCTATTAAATGTGTTTAAATAATTATTATATACATACTAATTTAACGAAAGATGTAAATTGAACTATGTTATAATGGAGAAGTCCCGTTTAGTTTCCTGCTTATCGTGTTTCATGACTTGTTTGAGCCAGTCTAAGAACCGAAATTAGTGTCAAGCTCGGCTCGTGGCTCATTCGTAAGTGTGTAGTGTTTTTGTCGTATTAGTACTTTCGTTGTGCTTTCTGCATGTATACATTTTTACACTAATTTTGTATTAATTTCATGCATATTAATGGAACAATTAGAACTTTAATATTTGTCTTCATGCAAATAAAATAAAATTATTTTAGATTAACACAATATCAAAGAGAAAGTTCATGATTGGTAGTAAGAAAATAATAATATTATTATATAATTACAATTTTATTTGATAATAATCTTATCAAAATATATAACATTTAAAGAAATATAAATTTGATTATATATTTTTTTATCGAATTATATATATATATATAATATATAATAGAAAATATACTTTTTAAGCAATATATTGTGCTTTTATCATGCCCATTCTCTAATCGTGTTGTGTCATGCTCATGTCGAGCTTAATCGTACTCGTGTCTCATCATATACTTCATACTCAAAATATTGTCAAAACATACCCATTAACATTTGGTGCCTCAAAACCTTGTCAAAGCACATTCCACTAACATCCATGTCGTGGCTAAGCTCGTTAAATTATCATGTCATATCATACGATTAATAAGGGAGATTTTGAAAAATGTCCTTTTGACACATTAATAATATATATATATATAAATATATATATATATATATATATTTGGTATTGCACTTTTAATTTATGCTCTCAATTTTACAGTACAAACATAGGGTAAAAAAAAGGGAGCACACAACTTAAGCATAAATTATTAAGCACTACTTAAAATGACTTTATTTTATAATTTTTCCATTAATAATTGTGTTGTGTTGTGTTGTGTTTCGTCCCGGCCCACTAGGTTCAACCCATTTTTATATCTCTAACGTGAGTTCCTATTTGTTTTTGGGGGATTTTGAGGAATGTCCTTTTTTTTGGCGCAATGATTCATGCCCTAAAATTTGCACTACAAACTTAGAGTGAAACAAATAGAGCACACCACTTGAAGCATAGATTATTAAGTGGTATTAAGATTGACTTTGTTTTAGGATTCCCCCTTGTTTTTTGTTTTTCCTTTTTAATCAACACTTGATGGTTCCTTAAGTCACGTTAAGCAACACATGAAAAATCCAAAGTTTTGTTGACAAGTCTTTTATATTCTTTTGGATACACTTTGAATCTTATTTTACCAATCATCAAAATGACAGCCTCCAGCTTTTTAATATAGACAACCCATTCCTTAATCAATTCTCTGTTCTAATCGCGATAAAGCAATGGTCTAAATAATAGGTTTCTTCTTTCGACGGCAGAGCTTTTAAAAGGAGAAAGTTTGTTGAGGTCGAAGAAGATTATAAATTGGGGTCCTTAAGAGATAAAACTTACAGAAAATGACAGCATCACTATTTTAGTCCAACAAATGACTCTTACTTAATTCTCATAACAATTAAGTAAGGCCATAAAAGAATGGCCTTGCTTTATATATATATATATATAAATCTAGATATGCCATTTTCCAAAGAAAAAACAAACACAAGACCACTCAAAATACACAATAATCTGCTATTGCCATATGCCACAACCCACTGTAGTCTACTAAAAAAAATGACATTTTGAAGCAAATCAAGTCAAGCAAAAACAACAACACAACAAAACAAATAATCAGACACCCAATCTCTTTGATTTAATAACTGGCCTAATTTGATATCCTCATATCAAACGTTGAAGAATTCTTCACAGGTAAATAGTCCTATTCCTATATATTCACTCGAATCATTCATTCATTTCACCAAACAGAACAAAATGCTTTCTTCTCTCACAGACATCGTCACCATCATCACCACCCTCCTTGTCCTCTTGGCCCCACCACTAGCATCATCATCAACTCCAATCAATGTGTGGCCTAAGCCAAGAGTCTTCAAGTGGGCCCACCCACAGGCCCGCCTCCTATCCCCAGCATTCACAATCTCCTCCCCCAACCACCGCCACCTCTCCGCCGCCGCCGCCCGCTACCTCCGCCTCGTCCTCAGCGAGCACCACCGCCCGCTCGTGGCCCCGTCGCCCGCCCTCCTCAACGCCTCCGCCGCGCCGCTGCAGTCCCTCGCCGTCGTCGTGTCCGACCTCGCCGCGCCGCTCGCCCACGGCGCCGACGAGTCCTACACCCTCTCCGTCCCCGTCCCCGGCGCCGGCGCCTCAGCCCGGTTGAGCGCGCGCACCGCGTGGGGCGCCATGCGGGGGCTGGAGACGTTCTCGCAGCTGGTTTGGGGCCAGCCCTCGGCGGTGGCGGCCGGCGTGGAGGTCTCCGACGCGCCGAAGTTCGCGCACAGAGGGTTGATGCTTGACACATCGAGGAACTACTACCCGGTGGAGGACATTCTGAGGACGATCGCCGCCATGGGGGCGAACAAGCTGAACGTGTTCCATTGGCACGTAACGGATTCGCACTCGTTCCCTCTGGTGGTGCCGTCGGAGCCGGAGCTCGCCGCCAGGGGATCGTACGACTCCGACATGCAGTACTCGCCGGAAGATGTGCGGAGAGTGGTGGAGTTCGGGCTGGACCACGGCGTCAGAGTTATGCCGGAGATCGATGCGCCAGGTATGCCTTTGTGATTAAGCAAATCTTGTTTTGATTATTACTTATTTATTCATTCCTTTTGGGTCGGGCAACAGAAAATTAATGTAGATCTCAACCCATTATTTTGACTTCAATCGACAACTGCGCTCCGATATATACTTTGTGATGGGTCTGAAAACTTATCCCTTTTTTTTTTTTTTGGATTTTAGATTAAAAAGGAAAATGTCTCTCTTTGGATTCATATAAGTACTTACTTTTAAATTAGACTCTCTAATTTTATATTTTTAAAAACTTAATTAAAAAAGAATTTATAGTTAAATTTTCTGCAGTTTTATTTTTTAAATGAATAGTCTGTTTTTAATATATAAATCTTGATAAAGTAGACAAAATATGAATTAAAATTAACTATATTTTATTTATATATTATTTATTTTAAAATTATTTAAAAATATAAATTGTTAAATAATACTTAAAATAGTCTTATTTTGTAATTTTTTATTTTTAACCTTTTTGTGAAGTGCTACAATGATTCATAAAAAAAAAAAAAAAAAAAAAAAAAAAAAAAAAAACCCTAAAAGGAAGTAAATGGCTCGCTTGGTATAGTCAACAATTGGGAGTCAATGATCCATCCACCTGTTTTCCCTTTGAAAAGTCAAATTTTCTCTTTACAATCTTATAGTTTTTTAGGGATAAATACCATGACCAATGTGTGTTCTCAAAACTACAAGTTTTTCTTTTGAATTTTTGGTAATATAAAATTTAGCTTTACGTTTTTTAATTAAACAAAATATATACTTTCTCATGATCTCATTCTAAAAGTATATTTTTTTAAATTGTTAAAATACTTTAATATCTCGTAACTATTCAAACAAAGAATATAAAAATATATTATGAAAATTTTATATGCGTTTTTTGAAAAAAAAAATTAAACTAAGATATATTTTCTTTTAGGTTAAAAATTAAAGGATAAAAATTGAATATCGCAAACTCAGAGTATAAACGTATAATTTCAATGAAATACGTATCATATTTATGATATTTTCCTTTTTTTTTTTTTGAAATTCTGAGTTGAGTCATTCAACATTTTTAATTAATCGAAGTTGATGTCATTTATAAGTTTCAATTTAACAATTAGCCCCTCATTCTCTTTAATTGGTGGTTATGGTTAAATATCAATTTTATGAGATTACACAAATGTTTCAGTTTCTAATATAATCGCATAAGATTTTAGATACTTGTCCTAATAATATATATATTTTTTTTCATAACAAAACAATGCAGCCCACACAGGGTCATGGGCACCGGCCTATCCTGATATTGTGACTTGCGCCAATATGTTTTGGTGGCCAGCCGGTGCTACATGGGAGGATCGATTTGCCTCAGAACCGGGTACTGGCCAACTCAACCCTCTCAACCCGAACACCTACAAAGTCCACCGGAATGTCATCAACGACGTGGCCCGACTCTTCCCCGAGCCCTTCCTCCATGCTGGCGCTGATGAAATCGTTCCCAACTGCTGGAAATCCGACACTGCCATTGGTTCCTTCGTCTCCAATGGTGGAACCCTAAGTCAGCTGCTCGAGATGTTCGTCAACAACACGCTGCCTTACATCGTTTCTCTCAACAAAACAGTTGTTTATTGGGAAGACGTTTTGTTGGACGATAACATAAAGGTCAACCCTCGATATCTTCCTCGAGAGAGCACAATCTTACAAACATGGAACCACGGTCACAACAACACCAAACTCATTGTCTCGTTGGGGTACCGTGTAATCGTCTCATCGTCTGAGTTTTACTATCTAGATTGCGGCCACGGCGACTTCACCGGGAACAATATCATCTATGATGTGCAGACAGGCACTTCTGGGAATGGGGGGTCGTGGTGCGGGCCATTCAAGACGTGGCAGACTATTTACAATTATGACATTGATTATGGGCTGAGCGAGGATGAGGCAAAGCTTGTGCTTGGCGGGGAAGTGGCACTATGGTCGGAGCAGGCAGACACGACAGTTCTTGACTCAAGGATCTGGCCTCGGGCGTCCGCGATGGCGGAGACACTGTGGTCTGGGAACCGGGATGAGAGCGGGAAGAAGAGGTCCACCGAGGCAACAGACAGGCTGAGCGAGTGGAGGAGCAGGATGGTGAGTAGGGGGATTGGAGCTGAGCCCATCCAACCACTTTGGTGTGTGAGGAACCCGGGGATGTGCAATACTGTTAATCCTATTTAATTTTTAACACTACTTTTGTTGCCCAAAAAAAAAAAAAAACAAATATATATATATATATATATATATATATATATATAGTTTTGTTGGAGTACTTTTCTGGTCTTGTGCCATTTTCAGTCCATGTAACTGCAATTCATTTTGAAGCAAAGCAAGCGTTTTATGAAGTTGTGAACTGATTTTCCTCTGGTGTTGTTATAATTAATAACCCTTTTCCAGAGCTTTGTGAAGGCTTGTATTTTGTTACTATCAATAGCAGATCATTTCAGATCAATACCTTTTCCTTTCAGGCCGTCGATTGCATTAGCAGATCATTTCAAAAGAGCATATGAAGAAAAACTATTAAGGGTATGTTTCTGTGAGTTCTGACAGGCTATCTCAGACATATTACAACAACCTTCAAAGATTGTTTCATTAAAAAATAATAATAATAAAATAAAGTAAACCTCCGGTAATTGACTGCAACAGGTGCTATATTTCTAAGCTAATATAATATTTCCATGTAACAACCAAGTAGTTCATAACATTGTCAAAAAAATAAGAAAAGGAAAAAGAAAAAAAGTACATGAACCTCCATTACGTTGTGCTTTCCCTCTTCCATTGTGGCTCATCATTTATCAAATGGCTAATGGATTCTGTAACATCTCCCAACTTTTCCACTCAGCTGATCTTTGTAGATTTACCAAAGCTAGAACGAATGAGATTTGACATTCCCAAGCTATCTCTAGAAGAATCTTCAAGATAAACAAAAAATAGTCTCTATTTGTGGTTACCTTTTCTTTTTAGCGACCCACTGAGAGCTGCCTTTGTTTTTGACCATTCTTTCAATGAAGTCGCGCTTCTCATAAATGTGCAAGTCTCACTTATCTCAACTTTCACCGGGGACGTTTGCTTCACTGTCACACTGCAATTTTCTTCCAACGCTGACGTCGAAAACTCGTTATTGGCTATAATAAATTGTTTATCATCTTTCAGAACACCCTTCGTTGATTCATCATCTGCCTTCGCTTCAAAAACAGCAGGACCATGTGTAGCAGGATTTCCCATCTCGTTAAGCTTTTCATTATCAGAGCTGGGAGTACCCATGACTCCGGGCTTTGTTGGGGCACGCCAAGCAGAAGTAATATCAGAAAGGCTAAACGAACTATTCTGACCAACTAATTGTTTCCATGAGAATTTCTGCATCCACGAGGCACCTTGCCTTATCTGAGATGAAACTGCATTCAGCTCAGCAGGCAGAGCCTCTACCATCCCTTCTGTTATCTTTTTTAATGATCCACCTTCCAGTTCTCCGTCTAATACCAAGTTTTCATTCTCTCCATCGGAGCCCGGACCATCTGAAGCATCAGATCTAAGCTGGCCTTTCCCAGTAGAAGCAATGCTATCTCTTTCCAAATTCTCATTTTGGTTATCAGAAGCTGGTATATCAGCAGCATTGGATCTCCGCTGAACTTCCTCCGTAGGAGCAATGGAAAATGTATAGCTACTAGTATCACCATCAGATCTAAGCTGGCCTTTCCCAGTAGAAGCAATGCTATCTCTCTCCAAATTCTCATTTTGGTTATCAGAAGCTGGTATATCGGCAGCATCGGATCTCCGCTGAACTTCCTCCATAGGAGCAATGGAAAATGTATAGCTACTAGTATCACCAACAAGTTCCTTCCATGAAGACTTTTGAGACCATAACACATGCGCATTCGACTGTCGTTTACCTGATTGTGGTTCAGCACGCTGAATCTCCGTAAGTTCACTTGATTTGTCTGAATGGGGTTGAAAGTTGCCCTTGCTTGCAAGGATTGCAGACTTGAACTCATCCCCACGGCTATGATCACGAGAAAGTTGTTTCTTCTTTTTGCTTGGAGGCTCGTTGCTATTCTCTTTCTGCATCGTAAACGCATCTTGAGACCATTCCCTTTTTGACCTCCTTTCCAAGGTCTCCTTTTTGGGCTTTACAGCAGAAGAAAGAATGTCATGTCAGCACAAAAATTCGTAAAGAAACACAAGGAGAACAAGGACTAACAATTTCCGAAAAAAAAAATAAAAAACATACCTGATCATGGGAGAGTTGAGGAACTTGTTGCCTCACTAATGGAGCCACTTTGTTGTTTCCCTTAGAGAGAACATTAATGAGGAGGTCATCTTCGTCCGCATCATTTTCCTCACAATGCAGATCACCCGTCAATTTGAAAGAGTCATCCCCCTTGTACGAAACATCAGCTGAATCGTAATTTTGATTTTTAAAGAGGGCATTCATAACCTTGGTCATTATATTAATTTCTTCCTGGTCCATCCCATCAGTCTCTACTTGCACATGACGAATTTGTTTCCCTCGCTCGGTCAAACCAGAATGCTCTTCGCAGTCGCAGAAATACTTTGGGAGAGAAGGCACGCCAATGCGCTGGAAACTGTATTTGTGCTTGCCGGTTCCACTCAAAGGCAATTTTTTCACCTGACACAGCAAAACCCAGAGGGTGAAGTAGGGATATAGCCCAAAAAAATAAATACCCAATGTTTTAAAGTAGTTGAATAAATAGTTTACTTACACATATTTCTGACGACTCCATCAATTACCAGCAATCACCGTAATGTAAATAATTAAGTCATTTGAGTTTTTTGTTACAATTTTCAAAAGATTAAATATTTATTTAAATTAGGTATTAAAAATGGGAAATTCTGTAGTGGGTTTTTTTCGTGGTGGGAAATAATTTTGAATGGTGAGATTCACAATTTTAAGATGCGGGACTCACCGAAAAGATGAATCTGACGGTCCAGAATTGTTTCCCACCACAAAAAAAACCCATCACAGAAGTACCCTTAAAAATTAGGTATTCACTATAATTTCTCTCACAAAACAACATAATAAGCATACGATGGCTCATTTCTTTAATGTCACATTGTCACCACAATATCACAAACAAATAGAGATTTTCTAACCTTTCCTAATCTTGGAAAGAAAATCTGAATGCTCTCATCCGAATCTTTGAGATTCTGACGCACTTGGGAAGAAGAACGCGTTGCAGCAGCCTCATGAGCTTTAGCATCGGCATCGCCATTGCCATTGCCTTTGGCTTCGGCCCACTCTCGAGCCAACCGACTCAAATAATGCTCTTTAGCCTTCTCAAGCCTCAGCTTCCCGCCCTTCCACACGCACCCATTGTACTGCAACACAACTATCACCCCTCCGTCACCTCAACAATTCACATAACACTATGCATTGACTTTTGAAACGTGCATTTTAGAATGCTTATGGGCTTTTTAAATTTCAAAGTGATTTAAATGGTTGAGATTTAAGTATTCTATATTGAGATTAAGAAAGTAAAAAAAAAAAAAAAAAGGAAATGTGAACATTTGAATGGTTTGCCCAAAGAAAGGTATAAGAACCATCTGATTCTGGATTGGAATGAGAATTGGAATTGGAAATTGCTAGTCTTGTTCTATTCAATCAATCACAATAATCAAAATAGACAAAAAATAAATAAATTAAATAAATAACCTTGGCGAAGAGAGTGGAGAGAGAGTTGTGGGAAGAAGGAGAGAAATCGACGTAAGCGAAGGAGCGGCCTTTGGAGCGGACGAAGTCGATTGAGCCCACAGCTCCGCCGCACAGCTCGAACACTCGGCGGAGCTCATCGGCGGTCACGGCTTCTCCTAAACCGCCGACGAATACCCTCACCGTCGCCGCCGCCGGAGGAGGAGGGTTTTCGTTTCCCGTTTGGTCTTTCTCTTCCATATGTGAATCTGATTAATCTCGTCTCTCTTTCTTTCTATTCCATTAAACCCTATTTATTCGCCCATGGAGTATTGCTATTGCCTTATTGGATCGAGTTTGACGACAACAAAAGTTATACAAAACGACAAGTAGTCGTAGAAAGGAGAAAGGACACCAAATCTTGAAACGACAGCCAATGTCAACAAACTTACAGTGAGAAAAAAACAAAAAATATATATATAGGAAGCGGCTGTGGTGGGGAACGTTTTTTATTCCCCACCGTGGGGAATGAATATGTGGCTGCTATTGTGTGACAAATGAAGTAGTCGGTGTTGAAGAAAACACTGGAGCGTAGCAAAGGAAACGGAAAAAACTTGTTGATGTTAACGGTGTTAATTAGTTGCCATGCACTTTACAGCTGTCATGCACTTTAAGTAAGAAAATTGATAAGTAGCTGATAATTGGAATAGAATACGGAACCTTAAGTTATTGTTGTTGGGAGTTTAAGTAATTAATACCCAAATAATATTACAGTATAGTAGACCAACTTCTTTTATTTATCGAATTTGAACATTTGCTCTTAATTTTTGGTTCTTTACTTGAACTATGTTAGACATTTGATGTAATTAAGTATTTATAAAGGCTGAAGTTCATCGTTGTAGATTGAATTTGGACAATGCTTATTTCCAAAAATTATTGTAAACATAGGCTATGACTTAGAAATTGTTGTATAAAATAACTATTTATGTAATTCACCGTTTTGCAAAAATTTCGAAAGTGACATTATAAATGAGTTTGTTTAGTTAATTCAGCATTAGGCTATAACTTAAAAAGTAAATTATAAAATTTCTTACTAAGCTAATTAAGCGTTCATAGTTATTGAGAAAATGTGTGTGTGTATATTGGAAGGAATGAAAAAATAAATAGAAATTGTGCATCAATAGTTGTAGAAATTTGAGTAGTTAATTAGTAAAGAATGTGTTATGAGCAGGAAAAAAAATTGGTATAGTTAAAACGATAATACGATGTAGGTTATTGAAAAAAAAAATTATAAAGAAAGCCGAAAATTGAAAAGAAATCGTTATTAGTTGAACCTTATTGGATAGCATATTATCTGATTGTAACAATTTTTTTCGTAAAGCTGATCATAATAAAAGGATGATATTTTCATGAGAAACCATTAAGTTAGAAAATCTGATAAGTTTATTGAGGAAATCATGCTATAACAAGAGTTGATCACATATAGTCTATAATGTCATGTTATTAATATAATTTCAAGACTATTATAAGCTAATAAAACGAACGTAAAAGAATCCAAACGTCACGTACGTTATTTGCGAATTAAATAGTACATAATTAATATAACTTTATGAGTTGCAACATTAAACAAGAGAAGATGATTGAACGATTTCATACTCCACATATCTTGTTCCCATCACATGTTAGGGCTGTTCACATTTATGCGCAGGGACTGCAAAATAATTCATACTAATCAGTTGAATAAATGATAGTGAAATATGAAAGAAGGAAGATATAAATGAAATTCAATTGAAAATAAGAAATGGAAACATTACTAATTCGTAGCGTAGGCTTTCGATAGTTGTTGCCGCATGAGATAATTTTCTCCTTGATTCGACAACGTTGTCAAGCAGGACATGTTGGAAACCAGCAATCATGCGCAGAAGTTTTCTTGTTGTACATATACTAACCTAGTTTAAAAGAAATCGTTTAAAACAACATTAATGTGTCCAAAGAAGATGCAAAAAAGTTTCTTATGAATATATGGTAGAAGCATCATTGGAGAATGTATGATATTGGTGCATTTTGTGACTCACCCACTTGACATGGGGAGGGATATCGATGTTGTGAAGGTCAATATTATTTGGAATTCGAATAAGTTTTTGTTCTCCATCATTGTCTGGTACAAATATTATCGAAGGAGTTATGGGAAAACATTCATCTGCAAAAGACTCGTCCCAATGCCAGCTTCTTAACATCTGATTAGTATTTTGTAACTGAGATACCTGCATCGTGTTTTAAATATTAGATGGATCATGTTTACGGTGGCCATATTGTATGCAGACGCTCGTACTGAATTTGAAGAATGACAAACCCTTTCGAAATATGGAGGAGGAGGAACTGCGATTGCCAACATATGCTTGTAGTCTTCAATTGATATATGTTCTTTTTTCTGAAAAAAGTGATGTGCAGGTATTCCGAGCAATGCAGCGGTGACCTTATTCAATGGCCATGTAGAAACCTCTAACATCTCTGTTGGCAGCTGCATTGGCACGATAATTTCGGAACTCCCCATGGTTTGCATTGTAACTCTTTTGCCCAAATACCACGCACCTCCATCAATCCCACAAAGAAGCTTCCTTTGTTTTGTTGCCTTGACACTTTTTCTGATGTAGTCTGGTAGTTGGTCTTTGGGTCCCCATGGATTCCATTCAATCTACAATTACAAACATAGTTTACTATTAAAATAAACTAGACATTGAGATTGAACTACAAACATTACTTCATATATATTGACATTTGGCATAGTAGAACCGTGTACATTTTCATGTCTGAGGTGATATAATTTTAGACGATAGTATTCGAGCATTGTCGGGACATCAAGAACTTGATACAATTGATTCTTCCATTGCTGAATTTTTGGGAAGGCTGTTGTTGTAGTAATTCTTTCCTCCAACCTAATATACGGCATGTACTCTTTAGCCCAGACCTGCAACAATATGAAATCGTTTTGTTAATATAAAGTATATTATTTAACGATTTCTTAAAATTGATGTCGAATGTACTTTGCTAATTAACTAGCCTGTAGAAGTAATGTTACCTCCCATGACCTCCACAAGCCGCCAATTGTGTCCTTATTGGCACGACAAAGATCATCCATCTCATTATATTGATATGCTAATGCTGCTCCTCCCCAGTTATATTTGTGAATAGAATGAAAGTCCACAATGTATTTTAGGTAGTACAGATCTATGCTTGATTCATTGTTGGAAAAAATGACACCCCCAAGTATAGCTAGTAAGAATGCTCTTAATATAATATTCATCTCACAATCAGACTAACATGTTATTTTTCCGTAAACATCATACAACCATGACACTTGGACTTTCCTGGTGAGAATAGGAATAATTGGTTTACCAAGTACCTTTATTAGCCAATTTTTGTTTAAACCTCTATGACTGATTTCTGTTATTGGTTGACCAATAACAGGCAATCCAGTTATGGCTGCAAAATCAGTTGGAGTCATTGTCATTTCCCCTATAGCTCCAAAGTGAAACGTATGGGTTGTGTCCCACCACCTCTCTACCAGACTCTGAATCAAGCCATTCTCTACCTCCCTTACAGTTAAATTTTGTAATAACGGTTTAAAAACAGATCCATCAATCATTTTCCTCACTCGTGGAGGCAATTCATTGTACCATTTTTTCACTAGTGCCACTTCCCCGCACCCTTGTAATTCAATGTCGTGTCTCTGCATATGGTGCATTTGTTTGACCAATTATTCAAAACAAATTTCATCAATTATTGGCACTGTAATAAAAATTATGGAGTAATTTATATATGAAATCAGGAACACCTGTAAACCATTTTAAATATGTAGTTTTGCAGTCGACATTTGATCCTATTGTCTTAACATTAAAAAATTCTGGTCTACATATGCACCTAATCAGTAAGCATGACTGATAATGAGATCATCATATCTTGATTTGTACATCAATAACATGAATTCTTTATCATTGATATCTAGGTTCGTACGATTTAAATATAGATATAGAAGCAAAAACTATAATAAACATAAGCTTTTATTTTACCTTGAATGATATATGTTGTTCTGGATATTGGTGTATTTGATTCCCCCAATGAGACACAATTCGATCAGACATCCTTCTGATTCCGACCTCGGCGAGCCCCAATCTGAATGTACCAATCCCTTCTGTTTTATAACGTCTGCGCATCCGTATAGAGTACGATGTAGGTTTAAAGCGAGGTTGAGTTGTTACCCCCAAGTTCAATCTCTGGCGTTTACATCTACGAACCCGCGAGCAGTGGTTGCCATTACTAGAATCCATGAACCCTAAAAATTTGTCGGATATGTTGTCGTTGTAAAGGCGACAATTGGAAGTTATGTATTACAATATTTACAGTACCATTTCCCTCTTTTTTACAGTTTGTTGTTAATTTTTTTTTTTTGGCCCATTTGAGTTCTATTGGGCCAATTATTTTTGATATTACAAAGTAATCCAATTTTATAACATATGCTTTTGGGATGTTTATACACGGCCCACAATGGGAGAATATGAAAAATGTAATTTTTTTTATCAATGTATTATGCAACATGACACTTTAAAAATAAGTTTATAGGCTACGACATATTTTTACAATGAATTCAACTTAAATGGGCAATTTTTTTTTGCAAGAAATGAGAAAGAGAAAAGGAGACAAGGGGGTAACATGGTTACTTAAAAAGGAAACAAGTCGCGACATATGCGATAGTGGCCTATGTTTGAAATTTTAATGTCAAATGTTGCATAAGATCAAATTGTGTCGCCTACAATTGCTGAGTAATTGGGTTCAACATGTACGAAATATGGACCTTTTCACATTATTTTGTCGAACTTTTTGAGACTTTTCTACAAATGCTACTGATAAGTGCACGAAAGTGTGCTTTCAATATGCTTAATTATATAAATTTACTAGAATTATTTAAATAAAAATGATTATTTTCATGATATTTAATGACTATTGTTTTTGTTAGAAAATATTTATTTTATTATGTTTTAATTCTACAAATAATTAATTTTGGTTTAATTTGGTTTGTTAGGTATAAAATAGAAGAGATTTGGGGCAAAAATACCAAAAAGAACACAAGAAAGCCCAAACCAACCAAAGGAATGCCACCAGCCGACCAAAGGCGGGACCCACACGCCAACATGGCCCAATCAGCACACGGTTTAGTGCGCCACGCGGGCCAGCAGCCTACTCCTCTTCCTCCACGCGCGCAAGGCGCGAAGTTTGGCCACCAACAGCGCCCAAGAGCGCGTCTTCTCCACCAGCCTAGTGCGCAAGTGCGCGTTTCCAAGCAGCCCAACAGCAGTGGGCCCCTGCGCAGTCATCCACCAATCAGAGCTGAGCTTAGTGCGCGCCAGTGGGCCCAGCTGTCCTCCAACTCGGTCAACTCCAGCAAGCCTTCCGCGAATCGCGGCGTGCCACGTGTCCGTCCACTTCAAAGCAACGAATAATCTTGTGACACGTGGCCATTCCGAGCCCAACTTCTCCTCAGCGTGGAATTTCTGTCAAAGCTCCGAATTTGTCCAATTAATTGCCAAAAATCTCCGAAAATTATTTAGTTAATTTCCTTATTTTTTTGTATTCTCATTTTCTATTAGTTTCCCTTTCACTAGCCACTCAAAAACACTATAAATAGAGGTGTTGGCTAGAGTTTTTGCACCTTTAGTTTAATAATTAATAGATAATTTACTTCTCATTTTTTCTCTAGAATTTGTATGAGAATGCATTGGAGACTAGGCTAAATCCCTAGCAAGGCTAGGGATGAACTCAATTGTGTAGCTTCACTGTCTCAATTTTGATTCCAAACTATGTGCTTTAAAGGTTAGATTTTATTTATGAATTGAAGTTCTTATCTTCTGAAAAATTATGTTATTTTATTTTTCATATGAATTTAGTCATGCTTGATTTATGTGATTTTTAGAGAATATTAATTTCGTTAATTTGCTTATTTTTTGTGAGTTGTTCTTTTACTGCAATATTGTCAAATTGATATATTGTAGATTTAGGAATGCTTATAGAATAAGTAATTGAATGTTTATTTTATTTGATTAGTCTTTTACTGCGTTATGATCAATTTTGATATATCGTCGATTTAGGATAGTCAATGAAATTTATATTCGTTGTTTTAATTGAAAGAACTTTTTCATAATAAAATACATGTGTTTAATTTTAGTTTTTAATGACATATTTTCCGGTTATTTGTTTGCATGTGAAACTTGTAATTGAGTAATTAATTGGAATCGAAATTGGCGTCAGTGAAGTGAAACAATTGAGTGACTCCCGAAGCCTTATTAATTTTATTCTCATTGATTGTCTATTTAATTTTATTCATCTTCTTTAATCCAAATTCTTATTTCTTTTTAATATTTTTATTTTTACCTCTTAAAGTTTGTTTGAGTTTTTGGTTGTTAATTTTCACCTCCTCGTGGAGACGACTCCGCTTCCGTTGTGCTACCAACGACCGCTTAGCTATTGCACAATTTGGGCGTGACCAGCTACTTCTGCATAACTTGTTTTGTAATTTTGAAAAGAGTTTTTAGCATTGGTGCCCTGACCTTTACGGGGTATGGCAACTTGCCCCCTAATCTATAATTTGTGACATTTTGCACCTTGAGTTTTGGGAAGAAGAAGAAAGAAGAAGAGGAAGAAAAAAAATTAATCAAATGACAAAAAAGCCCATAATATTTAGTCATGTGACATGCACATGTCAACATGCACATATCAATTTCCGTCTAAAAAATAAGCGAAAGTTATCAAATTGTAGTGATTTATCAAGATTTTGAAACTCAAAGTGCAATATGCCACAAATTAAAGATTAGGGGGCAAGTTGCCATACCCCGTAAAGGTCATGGGGCACCAATGCTAAAAACTCTTTTGAATTTGACCGATTTGTTCTTCTTTCTGTTAGAAGTTAGTAATTAAAGTTATGAGATTCAGGGCAATATAGTAATTTATCGTTATTTGTCACAATAATAATCATTGCTCCATGTGTGTGGCAGTTTTAAAGACATAGCAATATATTGTTTAAACGATTACCCATTTATCATGTGGTTTTGTCGAATATAGCCCAGGTCATGCACCCATAATGGTTACTTCTTCAATCTATCATTTAATTATGTTCTACGTTTCTTACCTACAATACGAACAACTTTGTGAGAGCAGGAGCTCAGTGAGTAGAAACATGATAAATGGGAGCAGAAGCTCTGTTTTATAATAATTCAACTCATACAATTATTGTACATGTGCAGTATCTGTAAGCATAAAATTTAGGGATGGTGATTCGTGCTTCGTGTCATGTTCGTGTCGTGTCTTACCGTGTTCATATTTTTTAGACCCAACCTATTTCATAGCATTTACTTATCGTGTCGTGTCGTGTTCATGTCGTGTCTTGTTGTGTTACCCATTAACGACTCATTAAGTTCTATTTAATAATCGTATCTTAATGGTAAACATATATTATTGTATTGCAACCCATATACGACCCATTTAAATTATAAACTCATTTATGACCTATTTAAAAATATAATTTAACACATTAAATTAAATTCAATAAAAAACAACAAAACTAACAAAAGTCAATGTCCAATAAAAAAATAAACAAAACCAATCAACAAAACATATAACATGACTAAATCAAGAAAATATGTTGTTTTATTTTATAAGAATAAATATAAAATTAGGAAGAAGATATATATATTTTAAATAAAATTTAATTAAAAATTTATTAAATATATAAATATTAATAACTATATACTAATCGTGTCTTAACGTTCATAATCGTGTCTTCGTGTTCATGTCGGGTTCACCCATTTAATTATCGTGTTAATCGTGTCGACCAATTTAGGACCAGACCCATTAAGGGTGGTCCCAAACCCGTTTATTTTGTGTCGTATTCGTGTCCGGACCCAAATTGTATCCCATTATTGTATATGTTTGGTACTTATAGTTCTGCATTAAACGATGTTGTTTCCGTCGTTTATTTTTGGTCATCGACAAATCAAATTGTTACATTTCAATTCATAACCATATTACATCAGAACGGTGTCGTTTTTATATTTCTCCCTATTAACGAATATGTTGTTCTCGTTTAATATCAACCAATACATTACTTGCCGTCGTTTTATTAGAATATTCGTTGCATATTCTAACAACTCAGGTCAATGTAGTTTCTTGACTTAGAGATGTGGTCTGAATTCAGTAGTCAATCAGATATTTAATTATGATAATGCATCCTATAGATTTGAGAATCTCAGCTGCTTCCCGAAATTTAACTTTTCTGACATATGATTTGACAACTCGGCTAAATCGAAGCTGCAACAATGCGTACTGCACGCAATCTGTGATACAGAAATGGGCAGTTGTCATTGATAATGGCCGAAGACTTTTTTTTTTCAAATATTTTGTGTATTAAAAAGCAGGAAAGCAGGAATGATGACATGGTATGTCACATAGTGACATATTGGTAATATAGATTGTGCGTTGCACGTCTGTGGCACGCTCATTTAGTATTGTTTTTTGTAAAAGATATCAGTTCATAAGGTCATTCCTACTCTTGCTTGTAATATATGTTCGACACTTTTAATGGACAATCTGTTACATGCTTTTAATTTATTAATTGTCTCACTCAACCGCTTATTTGACTGCTTGTGTTTTCATCAATGCAATGGGTGCACCTAATTGGTTACTTTGTATTGCAATGAGTAAGTGCGCCAATTAATATTTATTGTACCACATCGGTAGTCACGGTTAATAAAGATGACATTAATATATACCAATCGTAATTTATTGCATTACTTATGTAGTATAAATATCGTCACGATATCCTTGTAAACCATTTCATTTCTCACTATTTCAAACATATATTAAACGTTTATTTGATTGTCGTCTTCGGAAATAGCCACTATCATGTCTGCTCTGCTATATGTTTCCGATTCGGACGACTCCGACACTGCACCAGAGGAAGTCACCCCACCACCTGGTTCTATTGTTTCTTTGCCAAATGCTGCCTCAACTATATTCAGGGTTAGAAATATGCGTACGCACGCAACAATGTTTAATCAATCCCGAATTAGTACTATGGCTCGGAGGGTGGCTGAAAAAGTGGATGAACTGAGCAACAAGCTTGAACTAGCCATTTCAAAGGCTGTTGATTTCGGAGCTGCAAAGAATGATGTAGAACGTGCTGCTTCCATTGCGCACCAGCTAAAGAGGGACATTACCGATATATGCGGAGATCGGCCGTTATGAGTGAAGAAAATGTTATGTTACGGTGGTTTGGCTTAGTTATTTATGTACTTAGTCTGCGTACGTAAATGTGCCTTTGTCTAATTATGTGTTGTAGTAAAGTCAATTGGTTATGCTATTTTGTGACAACGTCTTCCATCATAGGAGTTGTCTAATTTTCGCATTAACCTATGTTTATTTATTATTAATATCGCCTTTTTTACCATGTACGCAAATATTTATAGAATCATGTACTGTTTATGGTATGTATGAAATGATATTTTGTTTACGGACTGTTTGTTTAATGTATGCATAATGTTAACATGACTTTAATTGCATAATATGATACTCCTAATAAATCCGAAACATGTATGTATATACGTCATCTTATATCTACGCTTGCGCGTTCAATCACATCCTAACTTTTGTTACTATTTCGCACGTCACTTTTTACAAGACAGAATCCTGACAGTGTTTTCAAAAGGGCGCTGAATAGAAGTTTCCCTCTCTGTTTCGTCCTTTTCACGAAATCTAAACATTTCAAACCATTCCATTAAGTCCGATAAATTTTAAGAAAATATCACCGCGGTGGAATTGTTCTATGTTGTCGGTTCACATTCCAAACTCATATGGTTAAACTGTGTCGAACCAGGTCTGATATCAAACACTCAAGAACGAAGATAACATAACATGTTATTTCATTCCATATTTGGGCATGATTTTTGACCCATACTAATGCCCGACTTTATTTTTTAATTTATGATTACAGGAAATGCAGTAAACTCTATCTCTGAATATGTAGGCCGTTATTCTCGCCAAGTGAGTTTGTAGAAGGTATGTTATGTTGTTTATCATTTATACCATCTATTACTTGAAGCCGTAGTTGACTCAAAATAACATGTGCACTTGAATGCAAAAATTACACTCTTTCATATCATGTTGAACATTCTTAGTTTGCATTGTATGTTTTGTTATGTTTATACGCGGAACCTACATTATGAGTCTGTCCCATGTTTTCCTTTGTTATAAATTTTGAAATCGTAGGGCACGCTTTGCATTGTCAATAAAATATAACTGATTAGCGTAGGATATTGGGGGATTTCAGGGAACAAGAAAGTTGTTTACTCACGCAATCGATCAATCGTTTGCAAATATTGAGATGGATATCTATAGCGATAATGATCCGGAGTACTTAGAAAACTATGTAGTAGGATATGGAAACGAGGATGGAACAGACGACCCCAATCGATGTCATATACCAAATCATGTTGACGAATATGACGAAGATGATGTTGAACAAGATAGGATACGTACGATTGACTGCGGTCTGGGCTGGGGCCTCTATGCCGATGTTGATATATCCAACCAATGGTTGGATATAATTTCCCGTGTGGGATTATAAAAACCACCTTCAGAGTTAACTAGAGAAGACTTGGTTGGTAAAGAGTTTGCGTCATTGGAGTTTGCTGAATTATTTGACATGGTATATGCGAGAACAATGGGGTTTAGTGTTCGCAAAGGACATAAGAGGATGGGGAAAAATGGAGAAGTTAAAATTAGGGAATGGCTTTGTGCAAGGGAGGGGCATAGGGATAAAAAATATATGCAGATGACAGATAGGACAAAGGAGCCTAAGCCTCTAACTCGTGATGGGTGTGGAGTAAAATTTCGAATCAATGTACATCGGCGCCGAGGAAGTTGGATAGTTAAAGAGTTCTTGGTTGACCATTCACATACATTGGTGAAACCTATACATTCTCAATTTTTGAACTGCAGTAGAGATGTAACTAATGGTGCTATGCAGACAGCTAAGGCTATGAAGAGAGCAGGTGTAAAAACCCACCAGATTATGTCGTACATGGCTCAACAAATAAGAGGATATGACAACATGCGCTTCACCATTAAGGACCTATATAATCGACTTGGGAAGCCTGAAGAAAATGAATTCACGGACTCAAACGCTGCGAAGGCAATTGGTTATTTACAACACAAGTCTGATCAAGATATACGGCTGTTTGGGAAGTACACATTAGAGGACAACATGAGGTTGAAAAATTTGTTCTGGGCTGATGGTCAATGTCGGGCTGACTATGCATTATTTGGGCAAGTTTTGTCTTTCGACATGACGTACCGGACTAACCAATACGGAAAACCTTTACTGGTGTTTATTGGGATCAACCACCACTTTCGCACTTGCATTTTTGGTTTTGCCTTACTTTGCAATGAGTCAACCGAAACTTACATATGGACGCTGAGTACATTTTTGGAATGTATGGGAGGTCAGGCACCGAAAACGGTGATTACTGATGGTGATCTTGCCATTAAAGCTGCAATTGAGGAGTTAATGCCGCAGTCTATTCACAGACTTTGTAGTTGGCATATTGAGAAGAATGCGATATCTAATATAAAGCGGCAGGGGTTTATAACAGAATTGTATAACAGAATTTATACAAGGAAGATGTTCTTCAAAATTCGCGACGAGATGAAAAAGGAAGGGAGGTACATCGTCACATCTTTATATGAGGATGCAGAAATCGTCAGATGTGAGTTGTTGAAGTACGGAAATGGAAGCAGAAATATTGTGGTTCGAAAGATTAAATCAACATGTGCATTCGACTGCCCATGCAGGAAGCTCCCAACGATTGGGATACCATGCCGACACATATTTGCACTGCTAAAGGCAACGCAAGTGACTGAGTATCCTAGAAGCCTGATTGTAGACAGATGGCGAAAAGATGCTAGGGATATTTTAGGTCTCAAAGTGACAGAGTCTGCACCGTGGAAATATCAAATCAATGATGACGGATCGAGGTTTGGTTTTGTCACATCGAAGTTTTCGGAAATTGCATATATGGCTTCACGCAATCAGGAAACATTCGCCGTCGTTGTTGCCAACTTAGAGCAATTGGCTTCCCAATTGAAGACAATGATCAGTAAAGAGGGAAGGGAGGCTAACGAACAGCCAACACAATCAACTCTTAACCAACCGAAAATAAATGATCCTCATAATTCAAGAACGAAGGGTGGGTGGGCGGGATGGAAAAAAGGGGGCGGCCCGAAGAAGCAATGCAGTATTTGTCACAAGAGTGGACACAATAAGGCAACATGTCGTATGAGTAATGTACGAGTTCAGCGCTGTGACGATGTTGTTGACAACGGCCAGTACTTTGGATATACCGATCAGCCGAATCGTGCAAGTAACACAACGACAATGACAGAAAATGATTCCTCAAATGTAACAGCAGGAACGTCAACGGATAGAGAAGGAACGTCGAACTTTGGTGTAGGAAACTGGACTGATGCATTCCATGAAAACCAACTACATCGTCAGCACATGCTTGAGGAGCGGGTAATGGCAGACAGTCGACAGGCACAAGAGGTTATTGTACCTTCGATAGGAGTTACAATAACTGAAAATAAGAACATAATATCTTTGGCCGATGACAGTGTTGGCGATGAAATGACAGACATGTCAATGGAGCACTGTGATAACATTGCAGACTCAACCTTCTGGGTTGGGTCGCCATACTAATAAGAAGAAAGTCGAAAGGAGGAGTGGGGGTGAGGGTGGGGGTGGAGGTGTGGGGGTAGGGATAAATTTAAATGTTTTGTATGTAGTATCAACTACATGAATAATATTTGGCCACCATCTTATACATATATTTTTGAACACAAGTAAGTGATGTTGTTCTTTTATATTAGCACTGAATAAAATGTGATTATATATTCACATTCACTATGTTGTAACATCGCATTGAGCCGTGTGTGATGAGTGAGATGTAGTTCTAATTATGGCTTGTGTGTCACAAAGATAACGATTCAAGTATATTTTTGAAAGCATTAATGTGCGTTGTACTTTATGATACTTGTTCACGTATCAGTCATTGATGAATATGACTTTGTCATGGCTTAATGTAGGTAGTTGGAGTTATCTTACAAACTAAAATATTTAAAGACAGCATTGCAGTTGTAAGGTCGGAGGAAAAATATGGACCCGGTAAGAGTTATCGGCAGCTGGGATACATATTTGTCAAATAATAGTTATAATCACCAGGGATATTGTAAGTTAAGTAGAAATTAATTTTGAATTAAATATAGTTTGCGTTATTTATGACACACTTCATTGTCATGAAGCAGTATGTAATATTCAAGGACGGGAAGGAGTGGCTTCGTTATCCTAAAATACAAGATGCATCAATGTTACAGGATTGATATTTTGATTACTCAGAGGCAGCCTATGATCCAGCAAGAATATATGAAGGTTCAGATCGTATACATAGGGATAATGAAATACTTGTGCCTATGGTTGACCCTATAGAAATTGGATATGAAACTGCAATAGACGGAAAAATGATTGGTGAACATGGAACTGACATTCTTCTTCTACATGATGATTCATCCTGCACAGAATTCGACACAGTTCACAACGAGGTTAATAAATAATATATAAGCACATGAAGGTTTATCAATTTGTAATGTTAATATACGTTGTTATGTTTGTCTAATTAACCGTCATTACAGGTCAAGAGAAGGTACAGTATTTCAAGAAATGGACAGACAGTTCCCATGTCAGCTTGCTGGAAAGTCGATGGTATTCAAAGGAGCGAAGATGTTGGTTCTTTTGTCATTGCTGCAACGAATGGAAGGCACGATCGTGCAGGATTCGTATCATGGGATGTTCAGAGAAATAGTGTAGCAGCAGCTCATGTACACAACTTAGAAGAAGAAGTAGGCCATCCGGGAGGAGTAATGACTCATAATCATATTCCTTGTGGGTCGTTACTGCTATACGGTGTCGGCTGGAACATCAATGCAAAGATATATGACATCCGGGACGGTGATCGGTTGCTGACATGGAGATTGTCAGACAATATAGCTGTAATGAAAAATTCTCCACCTTTGCAATGGAGGTCTAACACGATGGTTGCCTCAACGGCGAACACTAGTGTAAGTTTTTGGGACATTGGCCAGCCAAGGGTGAAACCTCATAGCCGATACAACTGTCGAACAGGGATAATTAGGGCGGTTATTATCAACAATGCTGAGGATGCAGATGCCAACAAAGTCGGAAGACACATGTATGTATATACCACAAAACATGGAAACTCACATCGCATTTATTGATTTACAAGTTATTTTAGATTGCCCAAAATGGCTAACAAAAATGCATTTTATTTGTTAAATATTTAACAGGTATGATGCCGTCTTTTGTACTGATGAGGCAGTTCATATTATAGACATGAGACAACGCAATACTGTGCCAATCCGTTTCTACGTACCTTATCCCAGAATCCATGCAGTGACTTGTTATGATGACAAGATTATTGTAGGGTGTACACAACAACAAAATTATGGCTCACATCGTAGGTGGGAACAAGTTATGCACTTAAGTCAACGAGATGGAAGAGGGATGATGACATACAATCTTCCGTTTAATGCAATAGGGCAACAAACAACATCAATAAGACAGATATGGGCAGATAACAAATCCATTCTTGCCCTCACTGATAAAGTGAATGTCTTTGATATTTCAAGTTGGATTGAAGGTGGGCAGAGAGTGACTGACAATATTTTTGAGAGTGCATTTCGTCTGAAGATTGGCAAAGGTATTGGTGAAGGTGGAAGATTTTGTGTACGCAATGGCAACGTGCTTCTCACAGAGAACCAAAGGAACCCAAAATGGTTTACAGTTTGATTAAATCAGAGGAAGCACAACATGGAAATCAGAAACTATGTTAAATATCATATGCTATCTGTAATATAATAGATTAGAAATTTACGGGAGACAAAATGTGTTTAATTCTGTATTGAACCAATGTATTTTATTATGATTATCATGTCGCAACCCTAACTACTTAATTACCTCTCCACTTCAAACTGATGAATTTAAGTTTTCTAAGACACGTCAACAAATATTTGCCAATGAAACATTATATAAAAGTTCGATGTATATACTTATTATCGATTTAGGAACCGTCAAATATAATAGATGGAAAAAGGCTTTCCTTACATATCCTTTCGTTTCCATAATTTATGACATTCGTTATTGAAAATGTACAAATACACAAATGTATGTTTCGTTAATAGGTCATTGGCAGACCCAAAAAAGCAATTTACGAGGTGTACGGATATAATTGACTAGAACTAAGCAAAATGTATATGGCCAATAAAGTGGAGTACCATCTGTTCGTCGAGTAGGCAAAATCGACCATAAACAAATTGGACTGTCATGAATTTTGCAAACAAAGTGGAGTACAATTCACACATAATGACTACATAACGAAAGAAGACGCAAATAAAGTGGAGTACAATGCACATATATGTTAGTAATTTACTGATGATATATACGACGAACACAATACGGATAATAAAACAATAAGCAAATAGGCAAGTTGTAATGTAAGATGAGCAAATGTGAAATGATAGTCATAGTCGTCGCATTGAAGTTGCACTTATATATAACAAACATGAGACTGATTGAAGGAGGATTGGATACGACAGGTAAATTGCACAATCCTACCACAATCAAGCACAAAATAATATTTCGGTTTACTATCAGACACATATGTCTTAGTTATCGCCTAAAATGTTGTAAGAGGCCAATATGACTTCTGCTTCATATGACAAATTAAAAATATTTGTCAACAAAAGACATGTACATGTACACGTTCATTTATCTAATGCAGTGAGACAGATGCGACATCCGTTCTTGTTTCCGACACGTCACACAAACTCTTCTTTAGGTTCTCCTTGCGCATCATGTAAGTAGCAGCCTTTGTCAACAAAAATGATTTGTTGTAATTATACTTCGACAAAATAATCTTCAGAGCAATGCGAGCGCGCTCATTATGGCTGTCGTACTGGGAAAAAAATAAATTTTATTTACAAATATTTTATGGAACATACTACTGACATGTGTTGCCAAACAAATTACTTACCCGAGGGAATTTCAAATCATTATGTTTCCTGTCTTCCATGAAATTCAGACAAAATATACCACAATCACAAGTGTTTGGTTGTTGATGCAATGACGTTATAATCTGAGTTTGAAATCGTGTAAAAGACCAGTTGGTAGGTTTTGATTTCAAAATGTCCATATTTAAGGCAATGTCCAAGTTCTTCATCTGGTAATAAAATTGAGATAATAATTATTTTCAACAACAAATAATCAAATAAGTTTATACAATTTAGATATTGAAGAAGGTCAGGAAAGACTCACAACATCAGGAACTAAATCCAACCCGTTTGAGGAACCATTCTCATTTAGTAAAGAATCCCATATCTCAACTACTTGGTCCTCAACTCGAACAAGAAACAAAATCCAGTGGTAATTGTAGTTGATCGGAATGTATATCTGTTAAATAATATGTAAATTCAATAAACAATTCACAACATTTCTCTTATCCGGACATAAACTACTTTTATTAATCCTGTTTTAATATATAACATTCTGGAAAAAAATATATACATTTTCAACATGACGTACATAAACTAAACTCATAATAAGCAGGTATGACACATACGAATGGTAAGGTGGTTACCATCTATGTAGTATTAAAAAAAACAAAAAAAAATATAGCAAAATATGATTCAAGAAGATTGAATTAAAGAAGATTGAATTAACTTGCCTTTTTACAATGTTTAAGTGATCCCATGAAGGCACTGTGTATGTTGTGCGTCATTAGAAAGTTCTCAACGGTGCGCCCAACAGTCATAGAAGCACTCTTCAAGTTTTAATGCATTCCAGGCAATGAAGATATGAACGATAAATGGCAAACAAGTTAACATATTAGACAATGCTTCAAATAAAGCCTACCTAAAAAACGAAACAAGCTTTATATATACAAACCGTCATGCGAGTTGGTAAAAACCAAACAGATGATTCAAGCGTGCTACTTCTATGTTTGTAGGTCATGAACTCAGAGACACCGTTAATGACCTATACACACCAAGAATTCAATTTTTTTTATTATGTAACGGGTTATCTGTTTTGGGATAGGATAAAACAGTTGACATTTATTTTGACTTACATCACCCTGCAACCATGAATTTGGGCTTAGGCTCAGCATTTGTGCTCGTGTCAAATGATTTTTGTCCGTCTGAACAATCGTTTCACTGTGAATCAAAACATCAATAATTAACGTTTTATTACGATTCAATAAATATGTACTTTAGATATTGGTTTCAGAGGCCACCACCATTTGTCCTCCCTCTCATCAAATATGTATTCTAAGACAGTGACATAATCATAGTTCGTAAGCGGCTTTGTCAAAATGTAGAGACCAGCAATATAATATAAACTTTGTGGTTCATTTGGGCCATCTTTCTTGATCGACATCACTGTCGTGCTACATTTCTCATTTCTAATATATTCAACCATGATTTCTTCCTGTTGCTGCATTAATATAGAGTAAAGGTCAACATCCACATACAGTTAATTAAATTATTTTCATAAATTCATCCCAAAGCTAACCTTTTCTCTATGACTTGTTGGTTTTGCAGGAGCACACAAATCAAACTTTGGAACCAACCTTGCACGTGCAGACATGCTGTCTATAGAAGAACTTGCAGATTTTGTTCGAGGTCGACTAGGAGGTTTCATTGATGGCGTTTGCACACATTCACTATTGGGAATTAACAAAGTGCCTGGAATTTTCTTCACACTTGAATTAATAATTGTATGTTCCTGCACAATTCTATTCAGCTTCAAAAAATATTAAGAAATATATTTCTACACAGCTGTACATAAAAAAAAACCATAAACAACAAATCGAGTGGCAAATAATTTAATTACTGACCCGTTTACTGTATGAATTCATCTCTTTCGGCTTCACATTACGCAAACCACCGTTAAAATCAGATTTTGAACTTCCCGACTCATATGAATCACATGCCCCATCCATTGAACCTTCCATCCTAATCCTTTTGTTCTCATTACAACTTTCTATGTTGTTTTTACTTTTATCAATTTTGAATGCCTGTCACATATATAGTACTCATAAATCAATATTAATAACAAAATTATGTACTTCTAAACTTTACAAAAACACGTAATTGCATCTTTTATAAACTGCAAAAATAGCCTTACCAAATTTTCAGAAGGAGAATCGAGATCAATGACAGAACTTCCAAGTTTTGTTTCGTAATTACTATGTATCTTTTCAGAAGTACTAGATTCATAATTGCTGCTAAATATTTCCTTTAATTTCTGCCAATTCATCGATTTCGAGCAATCTTCTCCAATAATCGCTGTTTTTCCATCATTAAAATTTCCATTTGCCAACTCCAGCTGTGTCATTTCAAAATTACCCATTAACATCATTTCTTATCTGGAAAAAGGATCATTATTTCCCTACACTAACTATTCATACTTACTTTCTCTCCTTCTTCTACTTCTGGAATTGGTGTTTTTCCTTCACCATCACTTACCTTCACTCTCTCCAATGCAGGATCGCGCAGATTTAACTCATTGCTTCTGGCCCTTTCGAACGACTGCTCTATACCATGCGATTGAATAATGCCTTCTGGCTTTCGATCACTGCTTCCGACTAAAAAACAAATTTTTGATAATGATTTCAACATCGCTTCCTCAAAAACTTTTCTATCCTTTTGGTTTTGCTGAAAATCTTCGCGTAACTGTTCCACTTGGTTTGCTAATTTTCGCATCTCGTCGCGAATCTCTGCACATTCAGTTTTCGCCGACCTTCTACTACCCATTTCGTCACATAAAGCGATCTCTTCCATTTAACTCGAATAACCCAAGTAACAATACCCTTCTGCACATACAGCACATTTATTTTATAACAATCAATATCATTTCTTAAACGAAATTCAAGAATTTAATAAATTAATGAAACAATAACAATTTTTTCCTTTTACACTATTATTTGTTACTCACCATACTGAAATTCACGTTTAAGCACATATACAGAAAGGAGGTCGAAAAAACCCTAAATCAACCTTCGTTGTTGAAGTAGATCATTTTCTTCTTTCTTCCCCCTTATTTTTTGCACAAATCCTTATTTTGTACTTCTAATTGACTTCGACAAACGGGGTTAACGTTTCTTCTCACGTCACACTTTTATGTTGTGTGCACTACTATATTATTTTCGTGTGCAACACCAATTAAAAGTTTTGCCTACTTCAATTTCATCATCATGACGTCATTCCTCACGGTGGGGAATAAAAACCATTCCCCACCACAGCCGCTTCCATATATATATATATATATCTATATATATATACCACATAAATTTTTAAAATTTTTTTTAACAAAAGTGTAACATCGTGCGTTTTTTTTTTTTTTGAAACTCAAAATAATGTATTTTATTGTTCAGTTAAAAATATTGAAAGATAACAAAAGTGTAAACATGAATTTTAATAAACATAGAGGATACTTATTTATACTAGTTTTTGCCCATGCGCCAACAAATTAGCAACTAAATTACACCAAGCATTAAATTTTGATTTTTTAAATGTGGAAAAAAGCATTTGTTTAAAAAATAAGATAACTTAATATATATATAGGGGTTTATAGCTAAATGGCCTAATTTTAGAACTTATTTAAAAAAATGTCAACAACTTTTTAAAATTAGGTAAATGGCTCATTCTTGGTAAGTAGACAAAATACTTTGGTAAGCGGATCAAATACCAGCTATTTTTAGCTTGAATTTTGTCTGCTTACTATGGTAATTTATCTGCTTACTCAAAGTTTTTTTAGGGGTATACCGATTATTTACCATGGTAAGTAGACAAAACTCAAGCTAAAAATGGCTGGTATTTCATCCGCTTACTATAGTATTTTGTCAACTTACCACGAACGGGCCTTTCACCTAATTTTAAAAAGTTGTGGATATTTTTTTAATATGATGTAAAAAATGGACTATTTACTAAAATTTTCCATATATATATTTATATATGAGAACATGTGCGATACAAAAATACCATAATTTATTAAGAAAGTCATTAATTGTGAACATAGATTCACATGTGGAGATACATGTTTAAGAACTAATTCGAACCAACAAACGGGTTGAAGAACAACATTCTATGAGTTGTATCAAATGACAAGAAAATGATGGGGAGAGAACGAGCATGGGATATAAGTAGCACGATTTCAAAAAAAATATTAACATGCGTAGTCAAAAAGGTGTGACATCTCATCCCTGTTATTTAGGGGTATACCGATTATTTACATGGAAGCAAGTAAGAGTCATGATAGAGAACGATGTTTGATATTTTGTGGTTGAAATTTGTCCTAATCATTTATACAATCAAAACATATACCTTTTAATAAGATATAAGAGAATGTAAGAAATAGTAAAGTAGAACAATACATGAATGTTTTTAATCAATGTCCTGACTCAATTCATTACTATCTAAAAAATTCTAATTATATTTTGTTATTTTACACGACATTAAATAGAGAGGGAAAAACTTTATAGCCTTTATTATTCGGTGTTGTTTAAGCTTGAAAAACAATGATGATGACGAACAATGAATCAAAATTTAGAGCTTGTTCAAACAAATATTGAAGAAATATGGGAAGATTTAAACTTGTAAAGAAAATAAAATGTAATTTATACAATACTAAGTAGCGACATTAACGGTCAATGAAAAATGTAATGATAGGGTTGCAACCCTGTGCGAGGAATATGGTTTTGTATTGTTTCTCAGCACCTGACTTGTCAAATATGGTCAAGAAGAGAGACATGTCTTGTTTGCACGTTAAGGAAAGCATATCTCCTGCTTTCAAACGGTGTTGTTTGACAATTTGTTTCCAACTATTGGATAAATATAACGAACCATTTGGGGAGCAGTATAGCCGAACAGAGTAAACGTCAAGCCGTGTCTTGATTTTGACATCCAAAAGGTTGTTAGTTTCAATTAATGCTTTAGCAAATTGACGAGGTATTTTCTGCAACGAAAGTAGATTACGATTTGAGATTGAAGCACTTGGTAACTATAAATTTATTTTAAAAGGGGATTGACAATAATAATTGAGCATTGTTATTCTTTTGCGACTCACAAGGCGATTCTCCTATTTTCTTGCTTTAAGAACTCGAAAGCAATGAGTGCAGGGCATCCACTTTTTCTGAACAATTATATCATCTCTGACGCTGAAATTGGTAAGTAAATTGATTTGATGGTATATTAGTGTGATTAAAGTCATCGGATCAACAGCTGAAAAAATGTGGACAAAATAAGGAAAAAGCAGAGCTAAACAACAAGCTTTTTTTTGAATGAGTGTAAGCCCCATGAAACTAAACTATAACAAGAATCAAAAAGGAGGATTAAAAAAATAAGGGCTTAAATAAAAATTCTATCTTGAATAATATGAAGCTAGACAATACATTAAAGATGAAAGTCCCCAAGGTGTCAGTGTTCTAAGGTTTTGATTTTAAACAAAATATGTGCATATATAGATGGGTTGGGTTTTAAAGTTATGCGTACAGATTTGGATAAAAGATATTCTGGTTTTATCAAACTTGTTTGTAAAAAGTATATGATGGCAATCTTATTTTCATTTTAAATATTACGAGCTTAAAATCCCGCTGCAACAGTAATATTTAATAAGATAAAAAGTATTAAAATTTATATAAGACAAAAGTAATAATAGACAATAAATTTATACACAAATATTTAGACATATATTTATAATATTGTATGTTAAATACATAACAAAAAATTGATAGAATAAATTATGATAATATTTTTTTATTCAACTAATATTTATCGGTGTTTCTTTGGTGGGGTTTTTTTTTTTTTTTTTTTTTTTTGTGGTGGAGAACGATTCTGGATCGTCAGATTTACCTTTTCAGTGGGCCCTACGTAAATCTGACGATCTAGAATCGTTTCCTACTACAAAAAAAACCTACTTGAGAATCCCTGATATATATATATATATATGTATATTTATTTATATTGTACATAAATAATAAAGATCTAGTTCTTCTTTATTTTTTCGGTGCAATGCTAAAATAAAAAACAAAAGTAAGATAATATAATTTATCAAAATAATTATCATAATTTGTATTAATTATCTTTTATTCATTCTTTAAGGTATCAATTTTCATTAAAAAAACATAATTTTTTTAATTAAAAATTGAACAAAAAATTATACTATAAAGGGCGTCTATAGATTGAGGAAGAAAAATTACAATTAATGGGGGCGACAGAATAATTTTTCGACACCTAGCAGTTAGGGAAAGCAAATTGAAATTTAAAAAATAATTAGAGGAGAGAGAAAAAAAATAAAAAGTTAAAAAAAAATATTATTTTGTCCATAAATTAGGATGTAAGGCGTACTATCACGGACTTGTTCTTTGAAACAACATCACGTGCGGCGTTAGCACGACTCTCGCACTAAGTCAGCCTTACTCTGACTCAAGGGTTCTCACAAACTAAGGCAAAGTTGGCTTAGAAATGTCTAAGTGTTGGCAAAAGAGAAAATTGGCAAAGGTTTAGCATTTAGACAAGGCAAAGGCAAAGAGAGAAAGTTGGAAAGAAAGCTTTGTATTATAGCACTCAAGTGTTACAACTTTGGTTGGTTGGATACAAATGAGGGGGTCTTCCCCTATTTATAGGCAATGGCCAAGCTTATGAAAAATTCTAGAGAGTTATGGATATTTACAAGCCTAGAAGTTTCTAGCTAAGTCCTATTCTTTACAAGCTTAGAAATCTCTAGAGTTATCTATGCAACAAGGCATATTTACAAAGTCCTAAAGTGTTCTAGATAGCTCCACATGCTCCTCTATGCTTCCATATACCTCTAGCTTGTTGTAGACATGTCTAGGCCATGCTAAAACATGCCAAACCCTTCTAGAACTCACCGGAATGCTCCGTTCCTTCATGGAACCTCAAAAATTCGCGCATTAGCATCGAGAAAATTTTCAGAGGTCGGACGAGATGTGTCAGCACGCACGCTCCTCTAAAAGTAAAATTAGGGGTACTTTTTTATAGAAAATAAATTGCAAAATTTACCCAAAACTCCCTAAAAATTTATTAAAACTAATAATTAAATATGGGCAAAATAATAATTCTTTTTTAACTGTAGATTCTAGAATTAAAAAAAAAAACCCTCTGATGAATGTTGTGATACCTAATGCAATTTAGGAAGACACCAGTTTCACACGGTCTGTGACCACTGAAAATAAATCTAATAATCCCAATTAATTGTAGTTCAATGCATGTACTACGTAGTAGTTATAATTGTAGAGCCCATCTCATTGTGAAAGCAACTGATTGTTATTATTTATTAATAAAAATTTGGGTATTGGTCCTATTGTGATATTATAGTATTTGTTGTATTCAACATTTAAAAAAAAATCTTCTCTCTTTGCCTTTCAACCCAACGGCCGCAAATCCAACACTAACGGGGCTGAATCCTGTCGCCACCGTGCCATTTGAGCACCACAGTTATCTTTTGCTACCACCAACCATAACAACAAAATTTATTTTCACACTTTTCACACCAATAAAAATCCACATCAAATAGTCAATAATAAAACAACAAATATATAAAAGGAATTCCTGAGCTTTCGGGTTCTTTAGTAAGATCTAACATATGTTCCCATATGATACAAAGCTAATTTAGATCTCACAAAACAATATGAAGAATTTTGTCTAATGATGATGGCGAAGAAGTAGTAGTGGTGGTTTGAGGGAAAGAAAAAAAAAACAGAAAGAAAACAAAGCACATAAAAAAAATCCCCAAATCTCCTCAAAAACTTAGAGAAAAATTTTCAATCATCGGTATCCTTATTTTTCCTCAAGCATCTCTTTTGATCTCTAAATCCAATAATCAAACCCCAACCTAAAAAACCCATGGAAAAAATGGTGAAAAGAGAGCATAAAAAATAAAATCATCATCCCCATCTTATTCGAAATCTCCATCATTTGATTCTCATCCAAGAATACAAAGGGATAAACTTGCTGCTATGGCATCTGTTGAGTGAAAGCTGGAGAACTCATGGGTATTGGAGTTGTGGACCTCGTCGGGCGGTAGTGGTGGAAGGGTTTACTGATTATCTAATTAGAGTTCTAAAAGTCATGGCTATTTATTTTTTAAAACTAATTTTTACGAATGATTGAGGAAAAAATAGAAAGAGTTTTACGATAATAACCCTTGAACAATTTGTAGATAACACAACTTAAGGGGTAAATTTATAATTTACCTATATCACTGTAGAAACTACATTGATACGGGTCTTCTTTTAGGATATTATGAAATGTCTCTTCACCCATAAAATTTATATAAAGGGTCTTGTTTTGTTCATATATTGTAACTCTTTAGCAAAGCCCAAGGAAAATATAGCAGAGTTATAGAAACTTTAAGAGTAGACCGAAATAGTAGTTGTTGTGTGTGGAGTTAAGGCCCTCAAATGAGTAATATGCTTGGCTTTCTAAACTAATATTAACTACAAACTTTGTTTTACTCATCACGATTTCGAAGGACTGGTTGTTCTATAAATATTTTGGGAAAAAATTAGACACACTTGAGTAGGATTCTATTATTATTATTTTTTCTAATCAGTGGGCAATTAATACATTTTCTATCCTTTATTTATTTTTGGATATTGGGTATGGTTTATAAGTCTCTTTTATCAGTGGGCAATTGATACATTTTTGATATATTGGCAATTATTTGGTCAGCTTCTCAATCACATGTAGAATCTAAATTGGGTTCAATTTCCTTATAATACATAATCTCTTTTTTATGATACTTTTCAAATCCTTATCTTGTATCTTAAGGTAGATGCATCTACAAATATATGTTTATTTGCTATCATGGTCATATGGTGGTTGGTGATTTTGATTGATTAGTGTTACTTGTTATCATGATGTGCTGAGAAATATGAAGTGGGGACTAAATTGAGATATAAGAGCAAATGTGTTTTTTCTTTTTTTCAATGAAAAATAAGAGTGTCGAATAATAGAATTGTTCATTATTATTGTGGAGTTTTGAGACAAGACTATTGGGTTTTAATTATAAAAGCTTATGTGGAATTAGTTTGTGAATATTGCTTTTCACACTCTTCAATCTTATTTACCATAAATATTTGGTTTGAGTTATCTGTTAATGTTGGTATTTTTTCGTTCAGTTGTAGTTTTCTATGAGAGGAAAATAGAAGCCATGCTTGTCCATGAATCTTCTAAAGCCATTGAGATTAATTTTTCAGACCCAGAATATTTAGTCATTGAGTTTCCAATCTGTATAAGCATCAGCATTGCCAGCAAAAAAAAAAAAAATATTTCCAACAAAAAAAAAAGAAAAGAAAAGTTGAAAGATAAGCTTTAAGAAGAAGAGAACGAAATTACCTTAAAGACATGATAGTTTAGAGGGAATAACAAATCTGGCCAAAGGAATTAAGTTGGGAACTTCAGTGGTCGATTTTTTTTTATGTCCTTTGATGCTTTTTCGCTGTAAGAAAACATTAATGCTTTTTTTTTTTGGTTTCCTTTCATCAACGCAGAAGGTGTTTTAGAGAAGTTATAGAAAACAGTACTTTCAACTTTCTGAAGGAAGAAGATCCCATTTTAGTCAGGTTTTTATGATGATGTTGACATAATAGGGAAATAGGGAGGGGTTCCTTTTTTTTTTTTTTCCTTGAGAAGTAGACGTTCTTTAATTAGGTTTTTTTATTATTATTTTGCTTATATATATATTGTCAATTTTAAGTATGTGAGGATAACTTGGAGGAAAATTATAAGGAATGATCATTTTATTTAGACCTGTAAAAAAATATGATGAATGTTTTGAACTATTAACAAAAGAGTTACGAAAGACCAATTTAGTTATGAATTTAATATGTGATATTTTTTGTTATAGCACCAATTTAATTTTGATGTAATAGTGCAACTCACCTTCTATAGAAGATATATAAAGTCTAAGGCAAAGTAAATAGCAATATATAAAATATATAAGCAATAAGAATAAACTAAGAAAATAAAAGACAGATCTTGTAAAAAGTCTATTCAGAGATATGATAGATAAGAAAGAGATATCAAAAACATGGAAGGAGTTTGCTTAATGTTTATACTTGTATTGATAGTTATTCACAAGAAAAGTTATATAAGAGAGATAGTAGTATAGATAATAGATTCATAACGATTTAGGTGCCCAAATACGTTCCAAGTATTACAAGCCAAGTTATCAAAAGTCAAAAAATAAAAGTATAAACAAGATGGTTTCCATTTTACAAGTGCATCAGCCGAAAATAAAACATATTTTGTTTGGCGAGCATCATTAGTGTGCTTCTAAATTGAAGCGCCTCTTTTACATCGCCTGGCATTAGAAGTTACAAAATACAATAGTCTATGATAGTGATATAACATATGCGCATGCAAAATAATGAGCTGGTAGAGCTCAAAAGGTTTTAACGAGCGAGTCGCTACTTGTCGGAGCCATCGGTTTGGTCAACGTTAATCTTTTGCTTTTTCGGATGTTTGTTTTGTTCATATTTTTCAACAGTTACAGCAGATGCAATTGGTTCAAGTAATTGAGCTTGTTTTTCTTTCAGTTGATCGAGAGGATGTTCTGGAATGCTTGATCCGACGACGCGGCCTGCTGTGTATTGTTTTGATCAATACTGGTTTGTTCAGAGATGAAGACGACTGTGAACTTCGTTAGGTCTGAGTACGTGGTGTCATTCCTGGCACTCTTAAGGTAGATAATTCGGGTGCCTTTATTCGACAACTCAAAAAGGGATTGCAAGGAAATTTCATCACGAGCCTGCAAGAAATAGCGTATTTTGTTGGCGGTAACAAAGGTACTGTATTTGTTTTGACAATGAGCAGAAAACATAAGCTTACTCTTATAGATAGTTAACAGTATAGTTGGGTAGGCAATGCGCGAGTACATAATTATACATTCATAGGTTGATGTGTTGAAAAGTACATAATCATACATTCATAGGTTGATGGCTCTTGTCTGAGATATTACAAGACCGCTAATTAATAATTGCAAACTTACTTTCATAAAATCTGATGCGGAGCATGAAAACAAGTTTGAGTAGCTTCTCCAAATATAGTGGCCGACAGATAGCCAGTTGAGTCTTCTAAATCTACCTTGATCCTTGGCCTAGCACGTGAAGGACTGAGGTTAGGAAGGCACAAATTTATAGAGGCATAGACGCAGAACAAATGGATAGTGTTCAAATTGTTGAGTAAAGTTCAAAGAAACCAACAAAAAATCATAGAGATTAATAGCCGTGGCATGTTTAAATTGGAGCTAATGATATCTAAAACAAAGTAAGTAACTATAAGACATTGGGAAGTGAACAATAGTGTAGTACCAAGGAATTGCTTTTGCATGTGTAGCTGCCCAGAAAAGGCAGTCAAACAATATGTCAATTGCTTCGCTCGTGGCTTTATGACACTTGTCACATTATGTGTACCACAGCGGCTGCATAAAATTTTTAACACTGATGTTTTCTTGTATCAAAAATATTGTGCGCTACATTATAAAAGAGTTTAAGTATTATTTAAGTATGTAATTATATTTTGTTGGCTGCTAGAACTTAACGAGTACCAATGCAGTGTGTTTTAATCTTATGGTTACTAACATATGACTTATATCATTTATAGCAACTATTTGTTCAGTAGGAGGAGGTTCCAAGGTTATAGCCGAGGTGAGATAATTTTTCTTAGCAACCATGTTGTCCAACCGAGAAGCTTTATCTCTTATCCTGCAAGGAATTAGAGAAAGAATGCAGAAAAAATAAAAACGGTAAAAGTTCTGGTATATTAGCATGATACAGAGATCACAAAAAGACCCATTAGTTTGTCACTATTAAAAAATCAATAAGCAATAAAGAGAAATTGATGTTCAGTGAGGACAATTAGTGAACAAAGAGTTAATAAAGCACAAGGATAAAAATGTTAAAAGAATTGGTATATTAACGTGATACAGAGATCATAAAAAAAATCCATCAATTTGTCATTCCCCAAAAAATCAATAAGTAATAAAGAAAAGTGGATATTCAGTGAATAGAATTAGTAAAAGATGAGTTAATAGAGCATAAAGATAAAAATATTAAAATGCTTGGCATATTAGCATGATACAGAGACAACAAAAAGACCCATCAATTTCTTATTCCCAAAAAAATAAATAAGCAATAAAGAAAAATTATATGTTCAGTAAGGACAATTAGTAAAGGATGAGTTAATAGAGTAGATGATTTAAATGCATTTGCACAACAAAAAAGGAAGAGAGAATAGTTCACCTTAAAGACATGGTGTCTATGAAGGACTTCTTTGAGAACAAGTAAAAACGGAAAAATAGTAAGGAAAGAGTGTTTCAGACTTTCTTTTTTGTTTGCAAACAGTTTAATTCTTATGTTATGAAGAATGATACGTTAACAAGAAAGGAGTTGTATATAATAATAAAATAAATAAAGATATATCTATTAGTCTCTTTGATTCCCCATGTGAAAACATGCCAGATACCATTCAGGTGAACAGGTGTGCGTTTTGGTAAGAGTGCAGCTAGTGGTTTGTTTGTAAAAGAGTTATTGTTCACTTTTAACTTAGCCTTTAAAAAATGGGCTTTTAATCACAATGAGTAGCCATAAAATAAGAAGATAATGCAATTAAGCAGTTCACTTAGAATCAAACCATTTGAACTAAATATACAGGTGTAAACAACATTACAAATGCACAGACCAAATTCACTGTAACAAATGTCCTTAAGACAAATAAAATTTTGGACTAACTAATTTTAACAATTCAAAATAGGGTTTTTTTTTTTTTGAGGGGGGCTTGCTTTTCAAAATTCCTTATTTGCCTTGTCATCGCCAGACCATATATATTGAGATTGGTTAAAAGGTAGCAAAACTCTTAAAGGTATATGAAAAAAAAGACAAATAGCCAGGCCAAAGCTGCTACTGTAGAGTCTAATATATTATTTTATGGGAGTATAAATTTTAGTGATCTAAGTGCTCTTTGGTGAATTTAATGTATTTAACTCTCTCGTATTTGGAGGCTAGGATTTATTTATATAGCGCAAGTGCGCAACCTATCCAAAAGAGGTTTTTTTTTCCTGTCTTTTTTTTTTCAGCAGCAACAATACATGTGGTACCTTTGAGGCCATAAACATAGCGTTACTGTTGCGCTTTCTTTTGTTAAATTTGGTATTTTTTAAATTTGAGCATTTATTTAATTAAGCAGAACAGATTATAGCCTATAGAGCAAGTGAAATACAAAATAATGCGAGATGACAAAATATGAATGGAGAAGCTAAGATGATGCATACAGTGAAAAAGTTATGGACTAAAAGTAAGGGCAACAATGCAAGATCAGTAGCTTTAATGAAACAAAGAAATTCATTGTTGGGTATTTAGTATATGCCTAGACGAAAGAGGGTAAAATAAAGTTTATTATCTTGGAGTAGCGTATCTTAAGAAAGAGAATAAGCAAGATATCTAGTACAATAATAAAAAGTGAACAAGAACAAATATTTGTACGAGAGATTTACCAATAGGAACGATAAAGTAATGAAATCGTGTCAGACGTAAAATCCAATATAGAGTAGTACATTACGCAACTCTTTTGTATAAATATTTTCTGCACTCCGGATAACGAACAAGGCAACATAGGTGAATTACTAAAGGTAAGAACTTTCAAAATGGAGCTGAATAAATGTAAATATATTTAATTGTAACAGCAGAGGCCAAAAAACTGACTATTATTTACCCAATAAAAGCATTTGTTATGCCTAAAATCGTTGCCAATGTCTTTAACTAAGCCAACACCATTGGGGCAATAACCAATAAAAGATTCTTGTTGTGGATTTTATAGCAGCAAGACATGGTAGTTGCTAGGTCCCTCATCATCAACAAAACTGAAATGCAACAAAGTACACAACATATATTATTTGCATGGTGTATCGTGGCGCGGCGCCAAAGTATTACAAACAAAAAGGAAAATGGATTGTCATTTAGAACATGACCAAATGAAGCAGCCAATGAAATAAATGGAATCTATTTCTTTAGGGAAAAAAAAAAGATGTCAAGTTGCCAGCCTAGAACAAACAATTAATCTGCGAGACACTATAAGTATGTAATATTCATAATTAAGTTCGCATATATGAATGTGCTATAAACGAAAGTGAACATGGTATCATGTAACTATAGATAGGATTCAGTCCCTAAGATGTTGATAATAACGTTCCAAAAATAGGATTTAAATATAAATAACAATTGGACAAAAAATGTACCGTTCTCGCAGTGTCCATGCTACTAAAAGGAAGTAAGCGAGGACGGGCCAGACCACGCCTACCAAAGCAGGAACAAAAGAAGAGTTTGGTGAGGAAAAAGTGTTGCAAAAGTGCTGACCATAATTGTTTAGTAAAGAGTGCACATTCACCTTGGTGCTAGTAATGAGGACGTAGTTTTGTCCTATGCAAGATTGGCCAATGATAAGATTTCATTGTAAACAACATGTTTGGTGCAGTCATATGGGAGTGACTCTTCACCTGGTTTGACAAGAATTCTAATACAGTTAGCTGATCTAACCTTAGACAACGCTATATAAAGTTGTCCATATGAGAAGACGTGCTCAGGCAAGTATAACCCCACAAAATCTAATGTTTGTCCCTGAGTTTTGTTGATCATCATAGCAAAACAAGGGCGAACGGGAAATCGGGTGCGTTTAAATGACAAGGGGCAATGATCTTTCAAGTGGAATAAAAGGAATTCTCGGCAAAAAAACTCTCTTTCCCGTGTGTTCGCTAGCGATGATTTCCGCATCAATAACATTTTGATGAATTTTTTGCAAATTAATCTCGTCCCGTTGCATAAGCCCTTAACTGAGCTTATGTTTCGAAGCAACATGATCGAACAATTCTCTTTGAGGACTAATTCATTTTTGGGGTATTTCATTTAGCGTCAAGGCATTAAGAAATTCTTGCGGCAAAACTTGTTCCATCTTGTCAACAGGTTCATTAAAACTATAATACCTAATAGCATCTCCAGGGAACCGGTCCATCAATAGGTCAATAATCCGATCTACATAGTCATTCTTCGGCATCAAAACAACACGGTTAACTATATATCCAAGGCAATCGTCACAAGACGCAAGGTTTGGGCATACAACATCAACCAAATGGTTCAAAGACGTAGTCTCATCAATGTATGAAACAATCACAGAACTGGAAAGCTGAATCCTGCTCAAAGGATCACATTCTTCGGTTCCGTTCCCTATTCTAAGCAAGTAATTAGATAACGTAAGATCTAATTTAGCTCACATATTTTCAACCAGTTTTATTTTTTCAAAATAGGCCGACAAATATGAATGCACAAGACTTTCCTTAATAATGTGCTTCTTCGAGCCTTTTCAAACCACTGACAGGATTTTTCGGAAATCTCCGCCCAAAACAACAACTTTTCCGCCAAATGGTAGCTTAGAATCGTTCACATCTTGCAACATCCCATCAACGGCTTCAATAGCTTGTCGATGTACCATCGGAGCCTCATCCCATAAGATTAACTTGGCCATCCTAAACAGCCTTGCAAGACCAAATTGTTTGCTGACAAGACAAACATCATTTCCATTTAGATGCAGTGGGATCTTAAAGCGAGAATGCGCAGTCCGCCCACCTGGCAAAATACCAACAACAACTCCTGAAGACGCAACGGCTAGAGCAATCATGTTAGTTGATCTAACGGCGACAAGCAAAGCACGATATAAGTAAGTTTTACCAGTGCCTTCAGGCGCATCAATAAAGAACATGTCAGAATCGCTAGACAAAAGTGTGTTAAGTACAAGGTCGAATGCGTTTTTCCTGCAAGGCATTCAAGTTATTTGTTGCTTGCAGATCATCAGAACTAATGACAATAGAAAGTTTTACCAGTGCCTTCAGGCGCATCAATAAAGAACATGCCAGAATCGCTAGACAAAAGTGTGTTAAGTACAAGGTCGAATGCGTATTTCTACAAGGCATTCAAGTTATTTGCTGCTTACAGATCATCAAAACTAACGACAATAGAAAGTTCTTCATCTATAACCTTGTTGCATTGTCTTCTATTTTAGAAGTTACATGATAAGGAACCAAGCCGTAGTCAATGATATTTTTCCCCATTGTTTCAAGAATTGAATTAATGCTCTGCAATGTAGGTCTTTCAACTGCAAGAGAATGAGTTTTTTTCCTTGAGAAGTCCTCAGACATAGGAGCCTTAACTATCAACCACAATGATTGAGGGTCTCGAGGACCAGAAAATGCAAGGATAGTTGCAAACAAACGACGAAGTGCAAATGGCATCTCATACACGGAAGCTTTCTTTAAACACAACTCACAGTTGTCATTTCCTTACAGTAGACCGTACAGTAAAGCAGCTTCTCTAAAAGTTTTAGTTGTAACTCTATTAACTGTCCTTAGATTTTCATACAAGGTAGCGGCGCGAACATGATTAAGCAACAAGCGCAAGTAATACCGTTCACCTTCGACTGGGTTAGCTGTAACAATTCTACCAGCAACACCAAACTTTTTATTGCAGGTCCAAACTTTATCACGTTTATTCTATAGAAAATGTTCAGGAAACTGTCTATACAACAATGTTCTGGCATTCGAATCAAGGGAATTCATCCTGAAAAATTCAGTGAGCATCGTTTTCTGCATCGCCCCCTCTTATCTAGCATAGAAGCAAGATCTACATCCTCACAGAAAGTCACAAGTTGACTATCTGGGAGGTGCAACTGCAAAGAGATAACATGGGGATTAATTTCGCTCACAAAGAAGCCCAATATCCTCCATTCAGCCTCGGGTGGAGATATCCATCTAGCCAACTGGGACGCATCAATCTCGTTTACCGTAGGAGGTCCAAAAACATCATTTACAGCGAAGGAAACTCTATCATGGCCTTTATAAACATATTTGTACAAATATTCAATCGCCTTAATGCTGCAACAAATCTCAACATTAATGTGGAAGTCAAATTTCGCCAATAAATAAGGGTTAAAAGGCATGACCCACCTGTTATCTAAGTAATGGCCACACACTTTTATCCTATGGCCGTCATCTCGGCGACAATTATTTGGATAAGAATCGTCACCATTTTTAGTCTCCGAGAAAAATGGTTTAGGATATAAGCTCTTGCAGCATCCATTTTTCTTCATACATACATTTCTAGGATTAATAACACTACATGGTCCATGCATTATATGCCTAGCGACAAGCGAGTGTAGCTGCGGATGCTCATTTGGGTCAGGAATTCCAGCTGAAACGATCTGGTCATATTTCTCTGGATTCACCAGCTTTGCATTAGCTTTCAAGATGAGCAAAAAATGAGCGTGGGGGAGGCCTCTTTTCTAGAATTCAACAACATGGATATACCCAGCCACCAGCCCAAATAGTCGGCATTTGATTAAGTCCTTCTTCAACTCTTCTAATTTGGCACTAAAAACCCGTGATACCAAGTCTGGCCTATCTTGAGCCGAATCATTATCACCTAAGTGGTCCTTTATCTTTGGCCAATTGGGATTACATGTGATTGTCAAGAATACATCAGGTTTCCCAAATCTCTGAACCAAGGTCATAGCATCCATGTAGCGCTTCTTCATATCACGAGGCCCCTAAATAAAAGAAGAAGGCAAGATTATCCTCGGACCTACATCAGCGCCCCTGGTTTGACCCACTTGCACACTGTCAACTATTCCCTGATAAAGGTTAGCCCAAATTCGATCCTGATTCTGATGAAAAAAATCATGTCGAGTTGTTTCGATTTTCACGTACATATCGACTATATATTGTTACAGCAAACGCCTAGAATGCAATAACAAGGATTTCTCAGTAGGCCTCATCTGTAGTTTGTAACAGTAGTACTCACGACAAGAAACCGATAATCGTATGTTGTTCTCCAAGTCTAGAAAAGCAAACAAGGCAAATGACAATGAAAAGTCCAACAAAGGAAACAAAATAAGTATCCACAACACAACCAAATGGCAGACCTACACTCTCTGATGCGAGCAGCTCAGCAGCAGAAGTAACTTGAGGGCTATTAGCATCAGTGATTCGTGCAGTAGATGTTCGGCTCACCATATCCATTCTTTGAATGCCCAAATGCCAACCAGTATCACCATAGGGGAACAACAATGGATACTGCAAGGGATTATAGCAGCCGTTACAGTAATTGATCCGATGATGATCTCCTGTATGAGTCGAGATAACAATGTCATGCACAAGCTCTCCATTAGTTTAATCTTTCTCGACTAAAATTGCAGTAACTTGAGATGTTGTTGGAGCATTATAAGTTCTTTGGTCAAGCCTGAATCACACCTTATACGTATTTCCTTCGCAGGCAAGTCAGGAACATCTCTTAAACTCCGAAAGAATTGGCAGTACAGATTGACCCGTAATACATCAGAAATTTTCTTGACTATTAAAGCTGACATTTGGTCAGAGAAATTTAATCGATTCTCCAATTCATGTTCGGTGTCGTAGAAGCATAGTTGGAAAAAGGACGGAGGTTTGTCAGCAGGAAGTAATTGGTTTATTCTATGATAAAACTGACCTTGAATCCTAAAGTGTAAATGCCTTTGTTCATCGAAGACAATTCATTTTCATAGTTAACACCCAAAGATGTAAAGGCAAAGTTGCTATTTTAGATACGCAAACACCTCTTGACTTTTCGTGATTCAGCAGAAGAGACAAATAGCTTATAATTCATCAGGCACGGCATTCATTTTCAGAACAATCTCTCCACCCGAACAACAAAACCTTTTGCTTTCATATTCAAACAACCGAGCACCACGGTTGCGACACAATGTCGGTTGTTTGAGCACATGACGAGCGATCAGCGAACAATTCACATTGAGCTTTCTTCGATGGCAGCCCCCAACACCATATACAGGTTGACGCTGGCCTCTATTGACTGGTACATCGCGAAAGGAGGCAAAAAGCAAGATCACCAATAGATGATCAAAACGCACAAAAAAGAAAGAGAGCAAGTGGCCTATAATCCCTCTTAAATTTGAGAGAGACATGCAAGTAAGCAAGGAGTGCAAAACTATTGGCCAAAAAAGCGGCTCACCAAGCAAACTATTTTCGTCTATTGGAGGCTCAAGAAGATCATCACTAGGCAGAATGGTGACAAACATATGCACACCTATATTGTCCACACCTTGAAACCAAGAAAGAGCAAGCTAACACATTGATCGGGTGACATTACATCACGGGACAAGCAAAATAAAAAAGAAAAACAAGAAACAAAATACTAAACGCGGAACAATAAGAACATATAGATATTTCAGTCACAATACCAAGGTTATACTAAGGTTGAACGCAGAACTCTCTTTTGTTTCTTTTTGAAAAAGAGACTGAGATTTTATAGATAAAAAAAAGGACACTGGAATAATGCAAAATAAGAACAGTTACAAAACTGATATCTAATCTCTAACTAAATCATCGAATAAAAACATTTGAAACTCTGTAACGCTAGTAGGAAGCCACAAAGGTAGTCTAACATTGATAAGATCCCATAACACTTCAGTACTTTTTTGTTTCTCTCTGTGCAAAGATGAAACAACTATGAATGCTCCAAGAGATTAGTGTGAAACTGGGAACAAATGAAATAGCTAGTAAAAATTCATTTTTGTGTTGTCTCTTTTCAACAAGGTATACAACTAATAATGAAATTTACAGCTGGCTATATAATATTGCTACCAAGGCACGAGCTCCCAACCAAGCACACATCTCGATCACCTTTGTTTGAAACAACGAAAGCACCTACAAAAAGGGACAAAAAAAAAAACTAACATACATACAGGGGCAAAAAAAAGGCACTAAATGCAGGCAAAACTACTACATAAAGAGAGAGAGAAAAAAAAAAAGGAAGCCAGAAAGCAAAATAAGAAAAATTACAAAACTAATATCCAATCTCTAACTAAATCACTGAATAAAAACATTTGAAACTCTTTAACTCCAGTAGGAAGCCACAAAGCCATTCCAACATTGATAAGATCCCATAACACTTCAGGACTTCTCTTTTTTTTTTTTTTCTTTTTTTTCCCTCTGCGCAAAGATGAAACAACTATGAAAGCTCGAAGAGATAAGTGTGAAACTGGGAACAAATGAAATAGCTAGCTAAAATTCATTTTTTTGTTATCTCTTTTCAACAAGGCATACAACCAATAATGAAATTTACAGCTGGTTCCATACTGTTGCTACCAAGGCACGAGCTCCCGACTGAGCAAACATCTTGATCGCCTTTGTTCGAAACAACGAAAGCACATACGAAGAGGGACAAAAAAAAAACATACATACAAGGGCAAAAAAGAGGCACTATATGCAGACAGAACTACTACATAAAGAGCAAAAAAAAAAGAAAAAAAGAAAGAAAGCCACAAAGCAAAATAAGAAAAATTACAAAACTGATATCCAATCTCTAACTAAATCACTTGATAAAAACATTTGAAACTCTTTGACCCTAGTAGGAAGCCACAAAGCTATTCTAACAATGACAAGATCCCATAACACTTCAGCACTTTTCTCTTTTTTTTTTCTTTTTTTCTTTTTTTTTTGTTTTTTGTTTTTCCCTCTGCGCAAAGATGAAACAACTATGAAAGTTCAAAGAGATTAGTGTGAAACTGGAAACCAATGAAATAGCTAGCTAAATATCATTTTTTTGTTATCTCTTTTCAACAAGGCATACAATCAATAATGAAATTTATAGCTGGTTACATACTGTTTCTACCAAGGCAGGAGCTCCTAGCCGAGCACACATCTCGATCGCCTTTGTTCGAAACAACAAAAGCACCTACGGAGAGGGGAAAAAAAACTAACATACATACAGGGGCACAAAAGAGGCACTATATGCAGACAGAATTGCTGCATAAAGAGCAAAAAAAAAAAAAAAGAAAAAGGTAGATGAAGCAATGTTGACCAATGTAATCTAAAAAAAAAAAAACAAAACACCCAAAAAAAATAGAAGATCTATTTTAACACTATCCCACAGACACCCTCGCCAGCGGAATCTAAGCGTAAATTAGAGCAACCCGCTCCATTGCTCGTTTGTTCACTACATAGACCCCTTTCTTGGGCATGAAAGTGCTTTGTAAAGTTTGATTGGCTTATATAATTGATAATGGAACCGGACATGCACGATCCAATGCTAGGACCACCAACTCGTGCACCATCACAATCAAGTTTTTTACAGGCCCTTCTTTTTGCATAGGCCACCTTACGCGCAATATTGTCCTCCACACATGCGACTCGCCTAGGTACTTTGAGACGGCGAAGACCATGGCTATACTCAGCTCGCTTGTTGTCTAGCAACAAGCGTCTCTTTTTTCGCGCACGAGCAAAGGATTCCTTGTTAAAATGGCTTTGGGCCATGGAACAAGATTCATTTTCCAAAGAACACTTAGTATTCGTGGAAGTAATAGGAGAAGCATCGGTGTAAAAAGAATTGAAAGGGGAACGTGTCACGGCAGAACTATTAGTTATCGAGCAAGTATTATTTTGATGTAGCATCGTAGTAATAATTTCAGAAGCAAGGTTGTCATTAAACGTTGTAAGAGGAATTTTTTTAATTTCTAGAGCAGCAAGGCCAGTAAGTAGTGGCCGGCCCCAACATAACGGAGTTCCAATAGCCAAGAAGCAGGAATCAGGCCGGCATATTGGAAGCTCAAAAAGTGGGAATTATCCCAACAAAGAGACCCAAAAAATCACCTCGGCAAGTGCTGGCATCGCCACGAAGAAGTCCAGCATTGAAAATCTTTTGACGACCCGCAAGGGATTTCAAAGCTACGATTTCGACAACGAGAAGCGAATTCCCCTAAAAAAATAAACCACGGCCCATTCTACGATACAGTCACTAGGACTTTGCAAAGAAAAGGAAAAAGTTGATAGAGTATTTAACTATCATATCATGATATTGCCAAGCAAAAAGACGTATTTACAACCAACATGTGGCTAATTTGGGTTAAATCAACATCAAATTGGCAAGACAACAAAATTCAAGAGGAGAATAAGGCATTAAGAAAGGAAAAAAAAAGACTCAACAAAACAAAATTCTAGATAAAAAAACAACAATATGCAACAACAAACAGCGTTTGAAGGAGACCAGTACTCAGTTCACACTTTTTATTCAAAATTCATTAACCATATCTGATTGAGCTATGTATTGCGGCTCTTAACACGCAAACATTGAATTAAATTTTAATTAAACTGTCTTTTATCCGAAGAATTTTTTTTAATTCGAACTCGAAAGTCATGATCAACGACCAAGTTCGAAATTCCAGACGGAACGCACATTATGTTAGTTCTAAGATGGGCAGCAAACAAAAGGACCAAATAAAATCAACACCACATATAAGCATTGACAGCCAAATAAAATGGGCAAAAAAAATTTGCAGCACCAACTTGGACGTGAAACATATATTGCGCTTCTACTAGCTTAGCCCAGCGACAACCCAAGTGGGTGTGAGATCGAGGTGGATGGCCAACAGATTCGTAGGGCCCACAGCTGTGGAAAAGGCAACAAGGGCGACTGGCACGAAAGATTTTGTGGCAGTAAACCGGAGCAAAGAGGAGCGGGAGGGGGTACAAATTTCGGGGCAGTCTACGTTGCGGCGTCTCGGCGATAAACGGCAGACGCTAGGTGCTGCAAAAATGGCCAGCAAAAGTGAAAACCATATATATCCACTGACAGGCAAATAAAAAGGGCACTAAAAAGCAGCACCAACCGAGGCGCCTAAATATTGCCGGTGCATCTACGACCTCTGTCTAGTGAAACCCCAAGGTTCTGTGAGATGGTGAACGGCCGACGAAATCGGAAGGCCCACAGGAACGGAGAAGGTGTAGACGTGGGAGATCTACCGTCAAGTGATTATTGATGATGAAAGAGCCTCTGATCTATGCGTGGACTCCTACGAGCTACGTAAAAGGGGGACCTGTAAAAAAGAAGTGATTACGTAGCTCTGCCTCAATCAGAGCAGGTATTTCTCTCTTCGAGTACGTTTAGGTCGCAACGGTGGCAATGTGTACGAATTAGAGCTACGTACCTTTATTTATAGCCTGATGGAAACTCATTAGGTCAGCTCGTCCAAATTAGGGTTTCCTTGACTTTCGGCCTTATCTGTTAATTCAAATTGGGAGTTAGGATAATCACCCGATTACGAGCTGATCCACAGGTCGATTGCTTCCTTGATTCGTGGAACAGCTTGAATTTGATTGCTATTATCTCTTAGTCGAGTCAGCTCGTCTATCACGTGGCGTTTCAGCTTGCTCGCCACGTGCCATTATCTTAAATCAGTTTGTTTGACTCCGTCTAGTTCGACAGCGTGCTTAGATACGTTAGTCATGTCTATACTAGCTAGTGCAACCTTAAGTAACAGCTTGCTCATCTAAGCCTCAGTTCGCCTAGAATAATTTACGCGCATGAGAGGTTGCTTGCTCGTGACGTGGCTCGATTGGGTGCTAACACGTCGCTCTTTGCGTTTAGCACGAATTTGACTCCAACAGAAGGTACCAAGGGTGGCCAACAGTACGGATTTGTGGCAGCAAACGGGAGCAGAGGGGAGCGGCACGTAGTCGCAATTTTAGAGGCGGGCTACATTACTGCGTTCCCAATAGAGAACAGCAGATGATAGGTGCGCCATGAAAGTGGACAGCAGGACTGCAGTAAAATCGAGCCTGGTAATGAATGACGGCGTTAGCCGGGAACGAATGGCGGAGTTGGCCGCAGCAGCGTAGGCCACGGAAATGAGGCGGAAGGCACGCTTGGAAGAAGTGCGTGCGGCTAGAGAAAGGGTAAAGGAAAAGGGAAGCGAAGAAGGAAAAAATAGGCCTCTAACTTATGAAACCCGGCCAACGAAACGCTAAGAAACGAAAAAAAAAACGCTCCCGAAACCGCTTGCAAAAAAACGCAGCGAAACAGCCGCGAAACGCCTTTGGCACATAATGTATTGTAAAGATTTATTCAAAGGGAAGAAGAACAATAAACACTAAAAAATAAATAAAGAATGACAGACAAGTAAGTAACTCGACGATCAAACAAAGCATTAGTTCTATACGAAAAATACTCCCAAATAACTTGAATTTAAATAATTCAAAAGAGAATTTCTGGCTACCCAATTTAAACCAACAAATCGTTAGATTGAATTGAGTTGTAGAAATTTAATTTTCGGGTTGGTCCAATCCAACTTGAAGCTATTATCCTCCTAAAATTTGTTAATTTAATGCATATTAATTTAAATTTCAAGTTAAAAATTCATAGAAGCTTTAAAGCTTTAGAAGAGATGTACGGAAAGATTATGCATGATCTTGGACTCTATTACATTGTAATCATTATAGACTCTTACTATTATGTCTGGAATTTTTTTTATTATTTATTATTTTTTGTCATAGAATTATGCTTGGAACTTTGAGTTGTAGTAATAGACCTCTTATTAGGTTTCTTAACTTGTTATCGACATTCTCCACATGGCGTACTTAGTTTAGAGAGATGTAGCGATCGCGATTGAGGATCCTAAATAATAAATTTGAAGAAAGCCCACAGGGCCCGAGGGATAGAGAATTTGGATGATAGTCTCGACCAGACGTCATTCTCCTCATGTAAGCGTACCTAAGTGTATTCTAACCTCTAATATCAAGGGAGATGATCTTGGATCGACTTATCTCAGAGACATAAATCAAAACTTAAATAAATAAAGAATGTTTCTCGATATCTTAAAAGATAATTATGAAATATATTCAAATCCTACCAAAGCATGAAATTTTTTTATTTGAATCCACCTCTTCAAAGAAGGAGAAACTATGTTGGCCAGATCCAATAAATAGGAGTCGTTTGGTAAGCAATTCTTCTATAATCCCAAATTCTCCACTTCTCTCTTTTAAACATTTTGCTCACTCAAGCGACAGAGAGTCAAAGTCGGCAACATCTCTAGTGCTCCCATCAGCCTTTGCACGTGCTTTGTTTTACAAGACTTAAGATCGAGTTTGCAGAGTACTCGGTGTTAATGTTTATATAGACGAAATTCTAAGATCAACAGATTGACGCTAGAAGGAGGGCCTGAAACCCTTCTTATTTTTTATTAGAAGTCAACAGTCACAAATCACCAAAACCTTCCCTTAACCCCTCATGAAAAATCGTGCAACAATGACTAGTGGTAGAAGAAGAACCACTAAACCATCAAATCGTTGAAGAGCAAATAAGCCAAGACCGACCAGCAAGTTCTCATGAAACAAATTGCTAAATTAACCAAAGGGATGACCTTGATACAAGATGTTGTCTTAGAGTTACAATGCAATCAACCGACGCTGCATACGTTAGAGTAGTAGAAGAGCTGCTCCGAGAGCGAGCCCAACAAGACCTAGCCCGTGAGCAAGAATGGCGAATGAAGATAATCATCAATAGGATGAGAATCAGAAGGATCAGAAGCAATGGGATCGAAACTCTGAGGACTCGAACGCTGATTTGAGGGACTTCCTCCTCAACCGACAGTGATCGGGCGAGAACCTTGGTGCGGCATTGTCCCAATCGAAGAGCCAGGGACAATGACAGAGAGCACGCCAGCACAAGCAACAAAGAGTGTGAACAACCCTTTGCCAACCAATGGGATCCTGCCAATAGGCAAGCCCCAAACAATCAGCCCGTGAATCAATGTCGTTGAGTAACAATGTGTTTAACAGGCTAAGGAACAACCCTGAATGCGTTGGAGGATCTGGTTTGGCGATACTTGCCCCACGAGCAAATCTAAGCGCTCGTAAGAATACTACTATCATGCTCAATAACACTGTAACAAGTGCAACTGATGCCCCAAATTCTGTTGTGGATAAGCTATGCTAAGATTTGGACATCTTCATGAAGGCGGTAGGAGATCTAGGCGAAGATGTCATGCTAGGAACCGACAACCTATTCTCGGCAGAAGTAATGGCAATGCCTTTCCTTGAGAGGTACAAGATGCCGACCATCCTTTACTACGACGGGACCATTGACCAACCATCGGAACACTTGAGGAAATTTACCTTGTAAGACTCTATAGCATAAATGAGCACATTTATGTCGAGCCTTCGACTCCACCCTAATCAGCATTGCTGAATATTTGTTCAAACAATTTTCAAAAGATTATATTTCTTCCTAGGACGATATAAGGTGGTCATTCCTGACAAACTTTGTGGGAGCAAAGGTTCTGACAACGAGCAAGGTATTATTCGTGCAAGTTAAATAGCACGAGGGCAAGACCTTGCAGGGAGTAGGTCAACCGCTTCAACAAGGCCAAGAATACAGTTATGGATTGCACTGATGACCACGCCCTGTATGGCAGAATGTGGGTGTATTTTTCCCGAGTCGAGGTTTGCCAGATCTATTCAAATAAAGCCCCCGAACCTTTGGCGAGTTCTTCACTTGAGCGAGGAACTACATCAAAGCAGTGGAGATAGACTTCACAATCTACGGAAAAGTCAAGAAATTCTTCTTAAGAGGATAAGGATGAGAAGAGGAAGTAGTTAACTGACGATAGTAAGCCTCGTGGAGATAATGCCTCGGGCTCCCTGAAACCCCGAGACCAGAAGAAAAGAAAGAAGAACGATCGTCGTCCTCACCCTCCGAAGATACCCATCAGAACCCAAGAACAGGTTGGTATAAAAGCTACGACACTCTTACAATGACCGTTGAAGAGGTGTTTAACCAAACCCAAGACCGGGTCCAATACAGATGGCCTAACTTGATCCGAAAGCATCAAGCCAGACGAGACCCGAATAAGTACTACTGCTACCATCGCGAGACATGGCACACTACCTTGGAGTGCTTTGACCTTTGTAATAAGATTGAGAGTCTCATCTAAAATGGCTATCTAGAAGAATATAGAGCTAATTGGAGTCGAGGAGCCCGAGAAGATGATAGCCTTCCCGAGAAGCCATTCGCGATATTGGAACAATACACGGAGGACCATATCGTGGAGGGAACTTCCAATGTTTGATGAAGGAATATGCTCGCGATGCCTATCACCAGAGGCGCGAGAACGTATACTACAACATGCACACTATCAGCGGTAGGCATAATCGAGGAATATGATCATGTTTAACCAGCAAGATGCTTCAAGTGACCAGTACCCACATCATGACCCTTTGGTGATCAAGGCCATGGACGTGAATCACAATGTTCACCGTAGCCTCGTGGAGGAGGGAGCTTGGTGAACATACTATATCAGGATGCCTTCGAGTAGATGAGGATCGACAATAAAAATTTAATGCATGCAACGATCCTACTGCACAGGTTTACAAGCGAGTCAATTTACTCTGAAGGGCGAATTAACTTAATTGTAACCCTAGGAGAAGCTCCCGAACAGACCACTGCCATGGTTAAGTTCATGGTAGTTAAAGGTAAATCGGCCTACAATGCCATCATTCAGAGGTTGATCCTCTCGGAAACAAAGGGCCAGTTTGGCATTGCTTCTGGAGACTGCTTTTAGATTATAAAAAAATCTAGAGCACCTAGAGGCGTTTGGTAAACCTGCTTCTTAAAGAAGCATGTAACCGTTTTTGCTTTTACGTAGTGCAATTTGAGAAGCGGGTTAAAGGCTGCTTTTCTGTAACTGAAACTGCTTCTCTATTTTAAATTACTAAAATATCCTTAATTTTTAATCTATATTCAACTAACTAATTTTTTGAAATTACTTTTTGGTAATTTTACATATCCACAGCAATTTCAAAAATAAAATAACCTAACACCCATCATACTTGTAACTCCAGCAGTTTCTTTCTTTAGCACAGTTTGAAGCACTTTTTATACCAGCACAGCAATGCCAAACTGGCACAAAGGCTGTCACCTCCATCTACCATCTATGCATGAACTTACCAACCAAGAACGGAGTCGGGATTGTATGGGGCAACCAGTACGATGCGAGGATGTGCTACACAAAATGCGCCAAGAAGGGAAGCAGCACATCAAAGAAGCAGAGAACTTCTAAGACAGGCACCGGTCGGACCGTTACTAGCGACCAATCTGGGTCACAACCAGTAGGTATAATGGTCGTACAGAAAAGAACCTTCCAAGAAACTAAAGAATGGAATTGAACTCTCTCTCGAGAATAAGACCAAGATCATTAACTTCCTCAGGAAAAATAACGATGTCTTTGCATGAAGTCATAAAGACATAGTCAGGATCAACCTGGATATCATGTGTCACAGACTAAATATCAATCGCGATCACCCTCGAAAGAGACAAAAGCGAAGAGCACTCAATCATGAGCGTTATCAACCACTCAAGGAAGAAGTCGACAAATGAATTTGAAACGGATTCATTCATATAGCAAAGTATCACGAGTGGTCTACAACACGGTCATAGTTACGAAGCCGAACAGCAAGTGGTGGACATGTGTTGATTTTAGAGACTTGAATGCTTGCCTTAAGGACAACTTCACACTCCCCTAAATAGATCGTATGGTGGACATGACTGCAGGTCGCGAAGTTCTGAACTTCATGGAGACCTCTTTGAGGTATAACTAGAACCCAAAGTTCCATATAGAGAAGGAGCACACCTCTTTCACTACTGATAGAGAACAAAATGTTCACCAAACTAATAGGTCATACGATGAAGATCTAAGTTGATGACATACTCGTGAAGAGTATAATGGCCGACGACTATAGGGCTCACTTGGAACATAGCTTTTCCATTCTCTAGCAATACGGGATGAAGCTCAAGCCCAACAAGTGTGCGTTCGTAGTAATTACTGGTAAGTTATTTGGATTCATGGTCATCCAGAGGGGGCATAGACGATAATCCCAAAAAAAATTAAGATGATTACAAACATGCAGTCGCTTAAGCGAGGGAAGTACGTCCAGAAACTAACAGGACGAGTCACTTCCCTCAATCACTTCATCTCACGCTTGACAAATAAGTGCCTTTTATTCCTTAACACTCTTTGAGAAAGCATGGTATTTAATTGGATAGAAGAGTGTGAGAAAGCCTTCTATGTCTTGAAGACGTATTTGGGTCTCACCCCACTTCTTTCCAAGCCCATTGCATGTGAGAAGCTCTTTACCTACCTCGCTTTGTCTGAAGTCGGGATCAGCTTGATGCTTATCAAAGAAGTGGCAGGGATCCAAAGTCTTGTCTACTATATTTCAAAGCAGTTATTGGATGTAGACAACGTTATCTAGAGTTGGAGAAACTAGCTTTGGCCCTAGTCACCTCAGCGCATCCTGTCACGGTCCTCAATATTTACCCTCTCAAACAGGTGCTGAGGAAGCTCGAGATGAAAATTATAAAAATTTACTTGAATTCTTTTAATATTTCTTATTGCTTTGCGTTCATTCGTATTTTGCACGAATTTTAGGTCAAAAAAAATTTAGCGTTCTTCAACTAGTATCTATATATACACACATACATATATTCTCTCCATAAATCTTAACTAAATTTAACCTAAACCATATTTTCTTTTATTATATTTTGTCAACCTCATCTACACCAAATTCAAGTCGATAGTATAGATGGGGTTGTAAGAGTACATGAAAAAGATTAGGTTTAAGTCATATATTAGTTAGTATTTTGTAAAAGTCGAGTATTATAATTTTATTAGGATCTATTTGGTATTTCATCATTTTTTGTTCATGTTTTAAAGAAATGGCCAACATTTTAAAAAATTAAGTTATTAGCCATTAATACATAAGAGATCTAAGGACATAAATATACATGCACATCATCATGCAGTTGAGAAAATAACGAATTTCTTAATTAATCGAAACGTTAGTTGTTTACTTAAAACATGATTCAAAAATAGCTATTAACTCAATTATCTTATTTTTATTAGTATTTTTTTATTATATTTTTGAATGTTACTTCAAGTTTTACCCACAATTTAGATAGAGCGGAGGTGACATTCTTCATATATTTTGAAAGGTAAATTATCTCGAGGGTTTTCGTGTGGTTGAAAAAATAATTATGGATAGTTATATTCACTTTTTCAATGGACTCTACATCTTAAAATAAAAAAAATAACTATTCAAATTTATTTATCACTGGCCAAAAAAAAAAAGCAACGGGAATAGTTCCAATTTTTAAATGGATCATAGATTCTACTGAACATGGTACAACTTGCAAAATGGCAAAAAATTGAAAGACATTTGTATAGAAAATTATTAAATGATTAGTCATTTTTTAAATGATATTAAAAATATAGTTTCATTAATTAAGGAATTTAACTATACTAGTCGAGTTCACGTGTTTCGCGAGTGTAAAGCACATTTGAATTTTATATTGTAAATTTATCAACTTATAATTTAGATTTGGATATAAAAATAATTTAATTTTTCAAAATCATATATTTTTTAAAGTAAAAAAGACAAAATAAATTAAAACCATAGAAGGAAAAAAAATACAACAAAGAAAAGAAAATGAGAACAACCAAAGGACGGAAAATAAAACAAACTAAAAATAAAACCTAAAAAAAGGAAAAAAGAACAAAGAACAAAAAAGGAAAAAAGTTAGTAAGAAAAAGAAAAAAAATAAAACACTCGACGACTTGCTGTTGGGCCTACGTCAGGCCCCTTTTTCAGGTAACTTTTAAAAAAAAATTTTGCCCACATTTTTTTATTATTCTACTCCTATTTATTTTTATGCATGACCTTAAAATCAATAATATTTCTATTTCGGCTGAATTTAAAATAAAATTATTCCACCCAAAGAAAAGCACTTTTTTTTTTCCGGAAAAAAGCCAAAAAAACGCGTTGAACCCACTTTGACAAAGTGTGACGAAACGCCTAACAATACTTCATTTAGGCACTTTTAATTATAGTTAGATAAAAAGTCTATTATGGTATGATTCTAATTTTATACCCTTAGTTTCTATGGACTAATTACTAATTTCTTAATTTTTTTTAAAAACGGTCATTTCATGAAATATAAGTTAAAAACTGACCAAATACCAAATAGAGCTTTTGAAAAATAGATTTGGAGACTTTTTATTATTATATATATATACACTAAAAGAGAGCGGTGAATGAGAGTAAAAAAAATTGTAGACTCTACAATGGATCTTTTTTTTCCTAGATTTTTTCATATGGAGAGATAAAGAAGAGAGTTTTAGCCTTTGAGAGTGCACAACTTAAAAAAAAGTATCTTTTTTTCCTTTCTTTCTTATTTCTCATTCTCTCGTTTTCTTTTATTTTTTCATTCCCAAATATTTAAAGCCATTTTTATGTTATTTTGTTTCAAAATCTCCAACACCAATGATCTTATTTGTCCTAAAATCATTTGACATCAATATTATATCACTTTCTTAACTTGATCATATTTTTATTTGGTATTTTTTTGCTTGATTAAAGTGATGAAAAAAATAACAGAATAGTATTGCACCTTAGGATTGTGAAAGTGAAAAATCGTTTAAATAAAAATATTAAAATGCCACTCTCTTATTCTCTTTTTTTCTTCATTTTCTCTCTCTCACCCTACACTACGTCCATCACCCACTCCCTTCTCTATAGGTTTTTTTGTTTTTCTTTTTTCAATTATTTTAAAATATTTATACAATTATACAAACTTAATCCACTCTTCCCTACATTTAAATGTTTTAAAAAAGAGCATTGCACGTTAGGATTGTGAAAGTGAAAAACTATTTAAATAAAAACATTTAAATGGTTGAATCAAACAAATGGACATTGACTCTCTCCTATTCTCTTTTTTCTCCATTTTCTCTCTCTCACCCCACACTACGTCCATCACACACTCCCTCCTCTATAGGTTTTTTGTTTTTCTTTTTTCAATTATTTTACAATATTTATATATAAGTTTGATGAATGGGAATTTCGTATATTGCATTACACGGCCAAGATGGCTTTAAATAATAGTTACAGAAACTGACTACCATGACAATAGGAACTAACCAACTAACTTATTCCTATATATCAGAAATATATCTGATTCTATCTCTAACTAACAGATATCAATCATGCCCAACTTGTTTATACACGTTTTCTACACTCCCCTCAAGTTGGTGCATAGATATCAATCATGCCCAACTTGTTTATAAGTAATTCAAAAGTTGGCTTGAACAATCCTTTGGTAAGGATGTCTGCATTTTGATCCTTGGTGGTAACAAATGGAACACAAATTACTCCAGCTTCCAAGTTTTCCTTTATAAAATGTCTGTCAACTTCTATATGCTTAGTGCAATCATGTTGTACCAGATTGTGAGCAATACTTATTGCCGCCTTATTATCACAAAATAACTTCATTGGTAGGCTGATCTCTAACTTTAACTCCTTGAGAAGTCTCTTGATCCACACAGTTTCACAAATACCATTTGCCATAGATCTAAACTCAGCCTCCACACTATTTCGGGCAACTACATTATGCTTCTTACTTCTCCACGTTACCAAGGGAAAACCCATGGTTGGCTGTAAGTGGGTATTTACTCCAAAATTCAAGGCGGATGGGACCCTTGAGCGTTACAAAGCACGGCTGGTGGCCAAGGGGTTTACGCAAACCTATGGCATTGATTATACGGAGAACTTTGCTCCGGTTGCTAAACTTAAGTTCGAATTTTATTGTCTATTGCAGCGACGTGAAGAATGAATTTTTGAATGGAAAATTAGAGGATGAGGTATATATGAGGCCACCACCATGATTTGAAGACAGGTTTGGTTCTAGCGTGTGCAAACTGAAAAAAGCACTCCATGGACTCAAGCAGTCACCCCGAGCATGGTTCGAACGGTTTACTTAGTTTGTGAAGCCTCAAGGCTACCTCCAAGGACAATCAGACCACACGCTGCTCTTTAAGTTTTCGAGCAGTGGGAAGATGGCGGTTCTGATAGTCTATGTGGACGACATTATCCGTACTGTAGATGATCGAGAAGACGTGTAGACCCTGAAGCAAAGACTATCGAAGGAGTTCGAAACAAAGGATTTAGGAGAATTGCGGTACTTTCTGGGCATGGAAATTGTAAGATCGAAGAAGGGAATTTTTGTCTCACAACGAAAGTATATACTCGACCTCATAAGTGACACAGGGATGAGTGGATATCGACCAGCAGATACTCCGATTGATCCTAATCAAGAATTAGGAAACATAAAGCAGGGAACCCTTGTGAATGTCCATCAATATCAGTAATTGTAACGACCCAAAACTCCAAACGATGTTTTAGTCCCGAAAAGTACGGACAAATTTGAACTTTTTTAAAAATAAGTTACGTAATTGAGTTTTTAATAACAAGCAAAGGATTATCAATCCTCATCAATAACTAAAATGGATTTAATTTAAACATTTATAAAATATTGCGGAATTTAAAATATTTTCTTTGCCAACGATTAGCCGGTAGTCCTCGTAAGATCTCTCAGGTCGGTCCCGTATGCACTCGTTATTCCCGTCGTTGTCGCATCGCCCTTTCGTTTCTTTCATCTTACCTGCGGCACGAGCACACTAGTGAGCCAAAAGCCCTGTAAGTAGATTGGATAAATAAGTTGCTAAGTCTGCAGGTAACATACAACCAATAGATATCACAACATAACAATCTAACAAAAGGACGGACTTGACGATAGAGTTGTCATAGTCCAAAGAGTAAACGTCACTCTTACACAACCTTGCCCGCGAAGTAGATTTCAAAGATAAGGTGTTGAACCTACGCGGGATACAATACCTGCAAAAGAGTTGTGACTTGGAACAAGGTCGGGCTTAACGACCCATTAATCTCGACTCAAAAGTCAATATCATAATTTGTTCTAATCTTACTCAAGTTCACAACTCTCTAACTTAGCTTATAAAAATACGTGTGCACACTTATTATGTAAGAATTCTTGATTTTATAATATCGGGGGGTCTCGTCAGCCTCACCCCTCTCTAGACCTCTCACGGGTCGTTCTAGAATTTAATACACGTCTGGACCCATTCGCGGGTCGTTTTTATAATTTAATACACATTTAGACCCATTACGGGTTGTTCTAGATTTTAAAATACATTTAAACCCATTACGAGTTGTTCTAGAACTAATACGACTCTGGACCCTCTGTGAGTCGTTCTGAAACCTCACACAGAAAATGGCCCCGTCGGGCGATCTCGGAGCCGATCAAAATCGTAGCACACAGTACATGAAGAGGAAGGTCGTCTACCGACCTCCTCGAGACCCATCGGGTCGTTCCGAAACCTCACACAGACAATGGCCCCGTCGGGCGATCTCGGAACCGATCAAAATCGTAGCACACAGCACATGAAGAGGAAGGTCGTCTACCGACCTCCTCGAGACCCATCGGGTCGTTCTGAAACCTCACACAGACAATGGCCCTGTCGGGCGATCTCAGAACCGATCATGATCGCGGCCTCCTTCCGGATCGTTCCAAAACTTACTAGTGTTTCCGCTCGGGTTGGGCCTTATTTCAGGCTGTTTCTCGAGTCTGTCTAGGATGCTCATAGTGACGAGGAGATATTGTTTGACTCGACTCTTCGGACTCCGTGAGCCTAGATAGAACGTTCACAGCAACAAGGAGGAATCATTCGATTCGACTCCTCGGACTCTTTGAGCCTATCTGGAATGTTCACAGTGACGAAGAGGAATCGTTCGAATCAAACCCTCAATCCCCTTGCATCTCTCTGGAATTTAGCTCATCCTGCAATAAGATCTCAACAACAACATAAACGGTTTTATGTCTGTGGTCCCATACCCACCGACAAATAAGTCAAACTAACATATACAGACACAAACAGCCACACACCCTACACTAGAACCTGAACCACGAAGTTGGATAGTTTTATGTCTGTGGTCCCATACCCACAGACAGATAAATATATAAATGAACACACGCCCCAATACACACCTAGAAAAACACAGCCTATCACAAACGAACCTACAGTCCCATACCTGCAGGCTCGTTTCACAAAACCAGACGACCGTGATCAAGATCCTGTATTCACGGCACTAGCAAAAATTGAGATCCATACAGTTTAATAGCTACAATTTTATAAGCATCGTATGCTTAATATAATCTCAACACATTCATAATTTATTCAAGCCTTATCAAGTCTACTCGTGTCACAGAGGAGATCTACTTACCTGAGGTCCTAAGCCTCCCCGACTTGGTCCTCGCGGTTTTCCTCTCTCGACGTCCCTCTCTGGAGGATGTGGTGTGACACTTCTGTCGAATACGAGAATTAGAGGGTCAACGTCGAAGTCCACTAAATATTCGAGAGGAAGGAAACTTTAAGAGTTAATGGACTCATAGAATGGAACACTAGACAGTGGGTCGAGTAATGGTTCGTCGAGAAATCCCTCTAGGGATATTCTCGTCCCGAATGTCGTTGACTTAACGTAATAATCAATCCAGACTATCAGGTCTTTCGTTTGACTAGATTAGGTGCGAAATGAGTTCCTTAAACTAACCGGTTTCTAACTTTATTTTATCACGTATTAAATATTCGAGCCGGAAATCCGGCAGAGTTTCCCCTGTTTTTCGGATATCTCGGCCGAAGCCTTCACCTAATTTCAACCTAGCACCGAACTAATTTCGGTCAGAATCCATCGTAACAACCACTCAGAATAATTTTCACAATAATAATCTCAAAACATAGTCATAATTCAACATCGAGCCTCAGTGGCTTGGATCCCACACAAAATAAAATAAAATAATAGGCGTCTAAACTAATTACAAAAGTCACATATATGTCATCGAGTCTTAATACTTGGATCTTGTTTCCAACGGCCCGCTTTTACCTTTGGAATAAGGGCGGTGAAGGGTTGAGCGTTCTAACTTGCGTTGTTGATGCTCCTGCACAGTGCACGAAGATAAAAGAAATAGAATCAAGTTTCGAACTTAAACAAAAGCAAGACGCGCGACTCGATACTCGTTTTAAGCTCAAGCGGGCACGTTGATAAGAAATACAATCCAATACAACCAAGGCTCGTACAAAAACCAAATTCTCAAGATCACACAATTTTCTTTCTATTAATTTTCTGAATGCGACAACTCTAGATTTCCAAGACAACCCAAATCTTTACAATTTTACAATGGCAAGGCACTTGAAATAGTAATCCCCTCGGCTAGCACATTAGCCAAATTATTTTACCTCAATTCGATAAACTTGCACGAGTATCTCACACATTGAAAGCCATTAGATTGTCAAACTCGTAAATCTTTCTAAAATTATAAATTAGCTTTGAGGTCGCCAAAGACTCTAAAATTGTGAAATCACTATGATAATTCAAAAGGATTATAAACATAAACAACTTCCAAATCTTGGCATAATTCCACGCAATCGTGCAAATATTCTAGAATGTGCACAAACATACTACTATGCATTTGAAAGACTTGAGAGTCAACACCATGGCAACCTTGCATCTACACAATCACCAATGATATAACTTCTCAAAAATAGGCAATCTCGAGAACCTCAAAATTTCAAAACAATCAAGGCACTAAGCCGCGATAATTTAAACTGGTCAAATATCAAAATTTTGCAAGTCTTGACACAATTTCAACTAACCAAATAATTACCAAAAGAGTGCAACGAAAAATCAAATTATAACCTCGCATTCATAAATTCACGACGATATAAATTTCAACACCAAGAAATCTCAATATCATCAAATGTCAAACCAACCAAGGTGCTCAAATCGAACACAACCATAATTAACGTTCAAGTTAGAAACAATATCAATGATTAATCAAAACGAGCAAAAGAGTTCGACCACAGCGGCTCACCTAACGTGAGCGTCGAGATCTCGAACGTTTGGTGTGGCGAACTCATAGCGACGTTGTCGAAGGGTCGACGGTAAAAAGCTCGAACTAGGTTTGGCGGCACTCGGAAGATGGATCGAGGTGGCTTACGGCATACAGCGTCGTTGGTCTCGCCAACGTGAGGCCGCACGAGACGACAGCGAGGAGGCGCGAGATTGTGGGACCTCGAACAGAGGGCGTCAATGCGAGGTGGCCAGAAACATGACGGAGCTCGCGCACGGGAGGCGTGGCGTGGGCAAGCGTAGCGCGCACTGACTCGAGGATGCGCGGAGGAGGCGCAGGGCTAGCCGTGCACTCGTTGGAGTTCGGCCACCGTGCGGGTCGAGTATCACCGGGGTCGGAGGGGCTGGGCGACGCGACAAGGACCGGCAAGGCGAGAGGCAGGCAGAGCTCGGTGGGGTTCGGGCTGCTTGGGTGAGCGGCGAGGCCGTGCGCGAAGGCTCGCGTGATGGAGGCGAGCGAGCTCGGTGGCGGAGCGGTGCTGCTCGGCGAAGCCAAGCAGGGTTGGGCTCGCGTAGACCGGAGGAGGGTGTGCCGGGAAGGGCGAGCAAGGCGGGGTCCTCGCGCGGGTCCCACGGTGAGGCGGCGCTGGTTCGTTGCCAGCGAGAAGGCTGGGCGGCTTGGTGTCGCGCGAGGGGCGCTGGAGGAGCTGCGCAGCAGCTGTGTGCGACGGGAGACAGGGCCGACTGGCCGGCGCTCGGCGCGAGTGGGACGCGTCGAGGCTGGGCGGCGGTGGCTCGTCGCCGGCGGGAGTGAGAGAAAAGAGAGAGAGGGAGGGGCTCGGCAGAGGGGAAGAGAGAAAGAGAGATTGAATGAGAGTCTTCCCTTCTTTTTTTTTTTGTTGTGAGGAAGAGAGTGACGGTGTGAAAGGGGGAAGGGGAAATAAGAATAAACCCTAATGGGTTACAATATATAAAATATTAGTTGATCTAGCTAATACTTAGCAAAATAATTGGTATATTTTCAAAATTCGTGAAAATACACAAACTGGCTCAACTAGTGAAGTTAGGAATTTTAATATCAATTTTAAGTTGGAATTGATTTCATAACATGTTTTAAAATTCAAAAAATGTCAAAGCTAACATTATCGCTCTAATATTCTTACTTGGTCAAAAGTTGACCAGATTTGACGAAACGAGTCAATTTTTCTCGAAATTAACATAGCCAAGATAATAGGAACCAAAATGTTATCACGAGTCGTTTTGTCTCAAAACTATAAATTCACTAGTTGTAAAAGTTGTCTCGGTTCAGGCCATTACAGTAATTGGTAGGAAGGCTGATTTATTTATCTAACACTCGTCCTGACGTAGCATTTGCAGTTAGTATGGTGAGTCAGTTTATGCATTGCCTTTATGAAGAACACCTTAACGCTGCTTACCGAATTCTAAGGTACTTAAAGAGCTGTCCCGATAAAGGTCTCCTTTTCAAAAGTGGGGAAAACCGAACAATAGAAGCCTTCACTGATGCAGATCGGGCAAGATCCGTGACCGACAAAAAGTCTACCTCAGGATATTGTACCTATGTGTGGGGGAATTGGAGATCCTCAACTTTCCATGTCTAATTCTTCTCAAGTGCACTCATCTCTTCAAGGACAGCCTTCTTCCACGCTAGTTGAGTTAGAGCCTCCTGTATAATGCTTGGAATTCTCACAGAAATAACATTGGTGTTAAAGGTAGAGAATGAAGACGAGAGTTTTGAACAAGACACAAACTGAGAGATAGGATATTTGACACAAGAACACTTTTCTTTCCTAAGAGCTATTGGAAAGTCAAGGTCAGAAAGGGACTTACCGGTTGAACTATTTGATCCTAGTTCGGATTCTTGGCTGTGTTGAGGTGCGTTGGCTTCTTCTCTTTGACGAGGGAATTTTCTCTCATAAATTCATCCAAAACGTCCTCTTTCCTGTATTTCACATCTACTCTCTGATGAAGTCTGAGAGTTATCTGAGTCTTGGAATTTGTTTAGGTTTTGTAAGGTTTGGGAATTTTGGTCAGGCGTATTTGTCTCAACCGGTGAACTTACCATATTAGGATCTAAATTATCAGTATTTGTTTCATTTAAGTCTCCTAAAACTTTAGGATTTTTATTCTGAGAATCAGTGATTTGATTTTTTGAAGTTTCACTTTCTCTCTCATTAATCTCGAAAAGGTAGTTAGAATCAAATCTAAGAAAATCTAGATATGATGAGTTGGAAGGATCACACTTTGCAAGATTTTTTTGGTTGTTACTTGACTTCACGAATTTTGACAACCCTAAACCTGATTTGATTGAATCTTCACTCTCATTCTCCTCCTGAAGATGAATATAAAAAAAAGGTAAATGTTCAAAAAACAAAACATCCATAGTGACAAACGTCTTTTTAACAATGGGATCAAAGCATTTGCATCCCTTTTGGTTGGGTGCAATTCCCACAAAGACGCATTTTCTTCCCTTAGTATCTAACTTACTAGCATTCCTATTAGGGTTTCTAATAAATACTGTGCATCCAAAAATTTTCAAAGGTATTGAATAAAACAGTATGGACTTAGGAAATGCGTTTTTTAGTATGTTAATTGGTGTCTCAAAATTCAAAACTTTAGATAGCATTCGGTTTATCAAGTATGTATCATGTAACAAAGCATCACCCCATAGATATTTTAGAATTTTGGTTGAGAAAAGTAGTGCACGAGGGATTTCAAGAAGGTGCCTATTTTTTCTTTCAGCTACACCGTTTTGTTGTGGTGTGTCATTACATGAGCTTTGTTGAATTATTCCCTTTTCCTTAAAAAAGTTTCCCAAGATCTATGCAAAATACTCACGCCCATTATCACTCCTAAGCATTTGAATATTTGTGTTAAACTGAGTTTGGACCATGTGGTAAAATTATTTGAAAACAGTTCTAACTTCAGCTTTTTCTTTCAGTAAATAAACCCAGCATACACGAGTGTGATCATCCATTAGTGTTATAAACCAGTGTTTTCCATTATGTATTAATGCAAATGGTTTGGATGGTTGATATGCCCTTGGAGGATAGGTGTTTCTATGATGCTTGGCTAATGCACAAATTTTACACTGAAAAAATGAGGGATCTTTATTTCTAAATAAATTTGGAAACAAGCGTCTTAAATAAGAAAAACTTGGATGTCCTAACCTAAAATGCCACAAATAAATCTCATCATCACTGAGAGTAGAAGCAATCTTCAAGCAAGAGTTCCCTTCAGCTTCTTTATTCGAGTACATTCCCTCATCTAGGAGATAGAGACCATCACATTCTCTAGCACTGCCAATCATCCTCCCCAAGGCCGGTTCCTGAAATTCATAGTGGGAAGGAAAAAATTTAACACGACATTTAAGATCTTGTGTTAGTTTACTAATGGAGATGAGGCTACATGATACTTTTGGAACATGTAGAACATTGGACAAGGTTAGAAAAGATGAGACTTTTATATCTCCTACTCCAGCAATGGTTTAAAAAGAGCCATCTGCTATTCTAACTTTCCTATTCCTTGCACACGGTTTATGGGAAAAAAAAAAGATTTGAACAACCTGTCATATGGTCAGAGGCACCTAAATCAATGATCCAAGTGTTTTCTGTCTTAGTGCAAGTGAAGGAAGATATAGGAGTATGGTTACCATTTTGGGCAAAAGAGCATGAAGGGATTTTAGAACTAGAATTCTGTGAGATTTGAAGTAGCTTCAGGATTTGCTCTATCTATTCCTTTGTGAATGGAGAATATCCTGAATTGATTTGCTGCTCCTGCGAAGTTTCATTCATCGTTTAAAGGGCTCTTTCAGGTCACTTCTTCCCCCGGGTGGCTTGCCATGAATCTTCCAGCAGCTCTCCCTCGTGTGCCAAAACTTCTTCCAATAATCACACCAAGGCTTCTTCCTCCTTTCACCTTTAGATTCTGCCCCTCTAACACTTAGTGCTGATGTTCCATCCCCTGGATCTGCAGATACTTCACTGCTGTACATTATCTTCCTTCGATTTTCCTCCAACCATACCTCAGATGATACTTCACGAATAGAGGGAAGTGGACGTCTACCAAGAATCCTGCCTTTGACTTCGTCGAGATTACGATTGACACCTGCAAGAAACATGTATACGCGATCATTCTCCTCTCGTTTCTTCTGTCGGGTACAGTCGTTGGAGCTGTCCCAGATATCATCATGACATTGATCTAACTCTTGCCACAATGCTACCATTTCATTGTTGTAGCTCGTTAGATCTCTGCTTCCTTGCTTGGATTGCCACAGCCGCATCTTCAACTCAAATATTTGAGAAGAATTTTCCATATCTGAATACGTCTTTCTGACGGAATCCCAAACCTCCTTTACCGTCTTCAGGAACATGTGAGTTTGGCAATAGAGACCTCCATGGAATTAAGCAGCCATACCGTAGCAAGAGAATTTTTCGATCGCCATACTATGTAGCCTTGATCTCCTCCATCTAGCTACTTGGTTTCACCTGTTAGCTACCCCAGCTTTCCTCTTCCGTCGATGGCAAGTTTCACAGACTGCGACCATTCTAGATAGTTTCTTTTATTCAATCTATGCACGGTAATCTGCATAGACGAATATATGGTATCCATGTTAGTGGTCTGTGTAGCGGGTACTGGTGTGATTTCAGACTTTGATGAATCCTTCTGTGAGCCTGTAGCAGCTTCTTTCTCCATCAGGGATAGTTTGTGATAAGGGCGAGGATTAGGGTTTTTCTTAAAGAGACGAGACTCTGATACCATGTAAGTTTGATGAATGGGAATCTCGTATATTGCATTACACGGCCAAGATGGCTTTAAATAATAGTTACAGAAACTGACTACCATGAAAATAGGAACTAACCAACTAACTTATTTCTAAATATCAGAAATATATCTAATTCTATCTCTAACTAACAGATTCTAAATACTTTACACATTTTATACGTTTTCTACATTATAAATCATACAAACTTAATCCACTCTTCTCTTTTCTTTAACTCATATATATATATATATATATATATATTATATCAATGAAATTCAGTTTTTTCTGTCCACTTCGTGAATTTTACTGTTGACGTTAGTTAGGTTAAACATTATTGATGGTGCGTTTTTTTCCCTATTTATAAATATAATTAGCAATACAATAATTTTTTTAATATGCTATATTTCTTTTGTTATGTCATGCCCATATTTTTTTGGGAAGATTTGGGTTTTAGCCATTTTTAAGCTCATGTTTCAAAAATTTAGCCATAGTTTTACGAATTTAAGGAATTAGTCATTTTCATTGTGTAACAGTTTTTGTTACACGTGTAATAATTTTTGTTACCCGTGTAACAAAAATTGTTACTGGGCGTAATAAAATTTGTTATACGGGTAACAAAATTTATTACACGTGTAACAAAAATTGTTACACAACGAAAATGGCTAATTCCTTAAATTCGTAAAACTATGGCTAATCCTTAAAAAAATAACCAAAAATTTGGCTAAATCCTTAAAAATCTCTATTTTTTTAAAATAAAAATACTTTTTTAAATGGTAAGATATGAGTATCATACTTAGTTAAAGTTCAAATCTTAAATGAACATATTCAAGATACAAATTTACACATATTAAAAATTATTTTAAAATGAAATTACAGATTTAAAAAAATTATATGTCTTATTATGGAAACACTTGATCCTTAATACTAAAAAGAGTGGGAAAAATATTATACACTATAAATACACTACACAATTACTATTATGCCTCCATTAATTTGTCTCAATTAGAAAGCATTAAGGGGGTCGCTGGTTAATTTGCAATTTATTTTAGTGAGATTATATTGTTGTGCTTCGTCTTATAAATTAGCTATTAAGATTTGAGGAACTTTTTGGTTAATTTTGTTGTTCTTTGACTTTAGGGACGTCTTTACATTACATTATTATTAAAAAAAAAAAAAACACGTGATGCAACGCATGAGTTTTTAGGCTCGTAATATACTAAAATAAAGCCCTAAATTAGTTAGTCATCAGTTAATCAAGATAAATAAATAACTCATTAATTAATTCAACAATGATTATTTCATCAGCATAAATAGGTATTTAAAAATCTTTGTTAGTTAGGATTTTTACAAAAACATATTTTGATGTTAAAAATTATTTATATGAACATAGATATCTATTTGTGTAAATAATATTTAAATATCAAACAAGGTTTTGACTTAGTTAAAATATGGGATGAAAAAAATCAACAAATTTATAATTTATAAGTAAAAATCTTTAAAATTATTTTAAAAAATAGTGGTGTGTCAAAATTAATTTAAAAATATTATGGTTAAGTCTTACTTTTTATTGATTTTATGTGTTCGTCGTCGTTGTTTTTGTTTGTTTGTTTTTTTTTATCCTTATATTTTACTAACAGAAATTTCTTGCTTCACCATTGGTGGAAACCATCCACAACAACAACAACAATATAATTTTATTGGATCATAGTAAATAAAATATTATTAATTCTAAATGCATCAACTCAAATTCTTTTCACATTCAAATTATTATAATTTTTTTATTTTTTAACTATTATTTTTATTTGTACTTGAGATAAGTGAATGAACATAATTTTTTTAAGATTATATAATGAGAAATTTAAATAATGATTAAACCTTTAAAAAAAAAAAGGCACTCAGATCAAAGACATTTCTTTTTGAAAAGAAAAAAAAAATTCGCAAATGCCCAGAAACACATTCCAAGGTCCCTATAAAGGGACTAAAAAATAATTTTTGTTATTATTTTAAACCTTTTATTCTTTTTCTCTTTCTTCTCTTTATTTTAATTTAAATTCTTTTTTTTCCTTACGTTTATATTTCAGAAAAATTTTCTAGCCGTCACGAATGATTGTAATCTTTTACTCAATTTATAAATACCCATCATGAAATAACTTTTGTAATTCTTTTTTGTTTATAAAATTTGTATCATTGGTAAAAATAATGAATAGTACAAAGGACTCAAACAACAAATTTTCTTTTATCTTTTTACCACTCTTTTTCTTCTTTCTTTTTCCCTTTGCCCCGTTTGTTTTAACCATTTAAATGGTTGTTAATTTTTCTAATTTCAAAGTAATTTGAATGGTTAGGGTTTACGGTTTCAGTTTTTTTTGAGATATAGGTGCATCACAAATAATTATAATGAACATAGTAATAATAATGTTAATTAATAATAATTTTTTACTAATAACAAGTAACTGTAAGGTTAAAACATATATTTACTAATAATTTAATTTAGATGTATAAAAATTACTTTAATAAAATTTTACTATTGCAATCCTGATAAATGAGTTGCGACAACATCTCTCAAACATGTTATTTTTAATTCTTCATAAATACAAATTATGATAGCTAATTTGATAAATTAAAATTTTCAACTTTTGTTTTATTTTAACATTGAAGAAGAAGAAGAAGAACAACAGAATAAGTGAAAAATTCAAAAACTGCATTTTATCGTTTATGTACAATATGTGTATATATATATATATATATATATATATATATTAACTAATTGAAAAAAAATTATTGTTACAATTTATATTATCAACTTTTTTTTTATATATTTAACACAGTATTATATACGTGTCTAAATATTTATATATAAATTTAATTTTAGAGTAATTTGCATTAGTGCCCTTTGAACTTTATGTGTTTGACAACTTGTCTATTAATCTTTTATTTTTGGCATGATGTCCCCTGAATTCAAAAATCTTAGCAATTCAATACAAATTGATAACTTCTATCAAATTTTTCGACGGAAATTGACACGTGTATTCCATGTGACTAACTATTAAGGGTGTTTGGGTAATTTTGTCATTCTTTTTCTTTTTCCTCCTCCGATTCTTCTCCTCCCTCCTCCAAAAAGTATTTTCTTTTTCTTTTTTTCTTCCCTCAAACACAAACTTGCATAAAAAATTTTTGCTCCAAAATCATATTCATATCTACTTGGATCATTGGCCGCTGTCTAACTATTCTTTCTCCTCTTTTTGGCTGGTTGACCTTGGTGGTTATGCCTGAGTGTATGAGGATGTGACGCTTGCATACGGCTTGAATAATTGCATTTGACGTCCCAAACTTCGAAACAACTTATCAAATGCTAATTCAGGAACTGTTCTAAACTGTTTAACCCGAACATTAAATTGGGTTTCAATCAACTTAAGAAATCGAACAATAGCAGACAATACATCATATTTGCTTTTGAGAAGGTAAGTCCAGGTAAATCGAGAACAATCATCCACCAATGTCAAGAAGTAACGAAATCCATTATATGATGAACTATTTCAAACATAGTATTTGACATATTATTCTTTGAATCAAAAGAAAGTCGCCTTTGTTTTGCTAATGGACAAGCATAACAAGGTGGAGATCTAGGAGCTTTAGACAAATCACATACAAGCTGGGATTGTAAAATGCCTAATCTTTTAAAAGAAATATGACCGAGTTTGTTGTGCCAAGTCGTGACAGAAATATTATTGACATGACTTGAATTGCAAGCTCCAAGTTCTGCAGCATCTAGCACATATAAGCTTGCAACACGTCTACCCCTGCCAATCATCCACTTCTTGGTTGTGTCCTGAATCACAAACTGATCAGGAAGAAAACTGACTATGAGTCTAGTGCCAAGTAAGAGTGCGCTGACTGACAAAAGATTGAATTTGAACGCCGGTATAAACGTAACATCCTTAAGCAACAAAGTCGGACTTAACTGAACATCACCAGCAAGACTTACAGTAATTGAATTGTGATTAGGCAATGTTACAGTAGACATTTCAATTGGTTTCAAGGAAACAAACGCACAAGCTTGGGAACAAATGTGCCGAGAGGCACCAGAATCGACAATCCAAGTATTGATTGAGTCAAAACCACTAGAACCAGTGACAGAGGAGTAGATATCTGTGGTGAATGAAGCAGCCAGAGAACTTTGAGGATCGGTATTGGTCTGTTGAGTAGCCAAATGATCCAAAAGCATTGACATTAGCTGCTAAAATTGACAGGGATTGAGATTCTGAAAAAAAATCCTTATCAGACTTATTATTGTGGACAGAAGTTTGATTAACAGTGTTGTTTGAAGTAGCACGATTCTTCCCCTTGTAACCAGGAGGATAGCCGTGAAGCTTGTAGCACCTCTCAACAGTGTTACCCAAAGTTTTGCAATGAGTGCAATAAGGACGTCCCTTCTGTTCATGTCAAGTTTTTGATCCCTGTTTCTTAGCATTTTCAGTCACAGTGAAGGCCATAGTAGAGTTCGATGCTTGACTCGCTTCAACCCCAATAACGTTGACATTGCCAACTTTCCTTTGCTGTTCTTCTTGAGACAACAAAGCAAACACTTTGTTGATGGGAGGTAAGGGAACCATTAGTAGTACCTGTCCTCTAGCTTGTGAAAAAGAATCATTTAACCCCATAACGAAAGACATTATGTATTCCATCTGGTAAAAAATTCCAATTTCTTTGACTCCTCCGCAAGTGCATTTTCCACAATTGCAACTAGGTCTGTAGTTATTGAATTCTTCCCATAGAGTTTTAAGCTTCGTAAAATAACAAGCAATTGAATCCTGATTCTGAGTTAGATTCATCAAATCACGTTTCAACTGAAAAATTCTAGGTCCATTTCTCTGCTGAAATCTCTCTCTAAGATCAGTCCACATATCATGAGCCGATTCGGCGAAGATCAAGCTTGCAGAAATTTCTTTGGATACAGAATTCAAAATCCAAGAAATGACCATATTATTATTGTTGGAAAAAGGTTTGTTAAAACCATGTGAAAAGTTTATTTTGGAGCATATATTTAAGTGGGACCCACTTAACGGATAAGTCGGATCTTGCCGGATTATTGTTCTCCGTTCGTAGTAGTATAAGATCAGCTATTTATTTGTCCACAATGGTGTTGAGATGAATGAGAAATTGATGCTCAAAGTGTAGTCAATGAAATGATCAATGAGAAGGAAAAATTGCAAAAATAAAGTCCCACATTGGAAGTGTAACTTCTTGTGGAAGTGTTTATATACAAAGCCTTCATTTGTATATAGATAAGTAATGTGGTCAAGAGGCTCTCTCTCGCACGCGCAGGGGGAGGGTGCAAATCCTCGGACCAAAACTGAGCCTCGTGGGCTTGGGCTCGTGTGCACCCGCACGTCGTGGGCGACGCGAAATGCTGGACCGGAATGGGCTTTCCGGGCCAGGCCACCTTTTTCAATTTTTGTATCTGAAAAAAAAAATCCGAATTAATTATATTAACTCGGAATTAAAACGTTGCAGCAACGTATTATTTTTTTTTGGAGACGTTTTGTGCTCAAAACGTTTTGATTAATTACCAATTAATCACAACAGTTTAAAAACTTTTTGCTGAGCCTATAAAAGAAAGCTTTGAGGCACCAGAAAAACACAATCCGAATTCCCACAGCTCTTACTCTTTTCTTCTATTTTTCTTTCCTGTTTTCGGTGGTAGTCTTTTCGCAGGTTCTGTTCGGCTAGCCTTGACCGTTCGGTGCTCGGTGCTCACGCTAGCTCGTCGTTGTATCCTGGGAAGCGGTTGCTCGTTCATTTCCGCACCCGTGGGAGAGCAATAACGCTTTAAGGAAACTGTCCAACGGGCCTCGACGTTCTTCCTCTTTCACCGTCCGGTTGAGGTGTTTTTACAGTTGTTTCATTTGCGTTTATATCGTAGCAACTGAATTTCATTTTTTTTTAAATTATTTTTCTGTGCATTCTATCATTCTATACTAGATATATAACAATCTTAAAGCGTTATAATACTAGACAAGGTGCACGGATTTTTTTTAAATGCTCATCTGAAATTGCTATTGTTTGTGCACTGTTCTACATTATCACACTGCACTTTTAACTTTGTTTGCATTCACAGATATATAGAAGTTGTTTATTTTGGTGCTTTGCAATTCGTAATAAACTGTCTTTTGCCTTTTGTTATTGAGTTTGCTGTTCAAATTTTTTTGTTTCTGTTTTTATTTTTTAGTTGAATTAAAAACAGTTTTCAGAAATTGTATAAAAACTTTTTTTTTTTTCACAAATTGATTATTGCAGTTTATGAAATTATTGTAAAACTGTTTTTCTATAATAGTTTATTATAAAACAGTTTTTTTCGAAAATTGATAAAAACAGTTTTCAGAAATTGAGTAAAAACAGTTTTCTGAAATTAATTAAATACAGTTTCTGAAATTGATTAAAAACAGTTTCTGAAATTAATTAAAACAGTTTTATAATAAACAGTTTTTTATATTAAATAACAGTTTTATTATAAAACAATTTCTGTTTTTATTAGTTGATTAAAAACAGTTTCTGAAATATTTTTAAAAACTGTTTTTTCTCGTTTCATTTTAATTGATGTTTTTAAAAAAAAATTACAGTTTCTGTTTATTTTAATTGCTGTTTTTTTTAATTGTAGTTTCTGTTTTTTTTATTAGTTGTAAAACAGTTTCTGAAATTAAAAAAAAAAAACCAGTTTCTGAAATTATTTTAAAACAGTTTTTATTATAAACAGTTTATGTTTATATTAAAAACAGTTTTATTATTATTAAAACAGTTTATTATTATTGGTGAAAAAATCTAATAGTTTTCTATTGTGATTTTTTGAAGGAAAATAGAAACCAACAATGAGAACAATGTCTCCAACGAGACCATCCCGCTTGCTCCTCCGACTGTGACCATCGGGCAATTTACTGTGCCGTTGGGTCCGAACAGTGTGACGGCTACGGCCGGGAATGCGACTGCGAGTCAAATTCCAAGCGGTTCTGGGGCACGAGTGCCCACCGCTGCGATACCGTTTCCTGCACCGATAACTCATGCAGAGAAACCGGAGAAGTTCAACGGTTTGAATTTCAAACGTTGGCAACAAAAGATGATGTTTTACTTGACCACGATTGGTCTCGTGCGGTTCTTAACCGAGGATCCACCAAAAGTCAGTGAGGATGATACTGACATCCAAGCGCGTATAGCTTACAACGCTTGGAAAGATTCTGACTACTTCTGTCGGAATTTTGTGATGAATTGTTTGACGGACTCCCTCTACAACGTCTATAGCTCTAAGAATATGGCTAAAGAGTTGTGGGAATCGTTGGATAAGAAATACAAAACCGAGGACGCGGGCGCCAAGAAGTATATCGTGGGCCGCTACCTTGATTTTAAGATGGTGGATTCTAAAACAATGGTTAGTCAAGTGCAAGAATTGCAACTTATTTTCCACGAGATTCATGCCGAGGGAATGGTCATCAGTGAGTTATTCCAAGTTACCTCGGTCATTGAGAAGTTGCCATCGGGTTGGAAAGACTTCAAGAATTATCTCAGGCATAAGAGCAAGGAGATGAGTCTTGAAGACTTGATTGTCCGTCTTCGAATTGAGGAGGACAATAGGGGATCCGATAAGAGGGTCAACACTGTTGCGCCAAAGGCAAATGTTGTGGAGCATGGTGAAAGCTCCAAAAGCAAGAAACCGAGCAAGTCAAAGAACAAGCTTGGGCCTAAAGGAGGGGTATCCAAGAAAACTCATAAACTGTCGAAGTTTCTTGGAATCTGCTACGATTGTGACAAGCCGGGTCACAAATTGGCAGACTGTAAGCTACCGAAGAGAAAGAAAAAGAACGAGGCTCATGCTATGGATGTAGATGACGATGAGTTCGTTGCGGTAGTTTCCGAAGTAAACTTGGTGGACTCGAACCCCAAGGAGTGGTGGCTTGATACCGGCGCTACCCGCCACGTGTGCTCTGATAGGAATGCATTCTCCAAGTTGGAACTGCATGAACAAGGGGAGAAGTTATACATGGGCAACTCCGCTACCTCAGAAGTGAAGGGGAAGGGAACGATTTTTGTGAAGATGACTTCGGGCAAGGAATTGAAGCTCACCAATGTGCTATTTGTGCCCGACATAAGGAAGAATTTGATTTCTGGGTCACTGCTATGTACTCATGGATTCAAAATGGTCATAGAGTCTCAGAAAATTATTTTGTCTAAGAATGGAATATTTGTGGGTAAAGGCTATGTAAAAGATAGCATGTTTAAAATGAATGTAATTGCTATCAAGAATAATGATATCAATAAAGAGAAGTCTTCCGCTTATATGCTTGAATCTTCTAATTTATGGCATCGTAGACTAGGTCATGTGAATTTTGAATCTTTGCGTAGATTAATTCATTTAGACCACATACCCACATTTAATATTAATTCTAAACACAAATATGAAACATGTGTAGAGGCAAAACAAACGCGAACTTCTTTCAAAAGTGTTGAAAGAAACAGTAAACCCCTTGAATTAATCCATAGTGATCTATGTGATTTAAAATTTGCTCAAACTAAAGGTGGAAACAAATATTTTGTGACTTTCATTGACGATAGTACAAAATTTTGTTATGTATATTTACTCAAAAGCAAAGATGAAGCTATTGAGAAATTTGTCATGTATAAAAACGAAGTTGAGAATCAACTTAATAAAAAGATCAAACGAGTTAGAAGCGATCGCGGTGGTGAATATATTGAACCGTTTGGTGCACTTTGTGCTCAATACGGAATTATTCACGAAACAACACCGCCTTATTCTCCTCAATCAAATGGTGTGGTCGAAAGGAAAAATCGGACACTTAAAGAAATGATGAACGCCATGTTGATAAGTTCCGGGTTACCGCAAGGCATGTGGGGGGAAGCCATTTTATCGGCAAACTACCTTTTGAACAAGGTACCCCGAAAAACTGAAACTAAAACTCCATATGAGTTATGGTTTGGAAGAAAGCCTTCCTACAAATACTTGAAAGTGTGGGGGTGCCTAGCTAAAGTGATGGCACCAACACCTAAGAGAATGAAGGTAGGACCAAAAGCTGTTGATTGTGTCTTCATTGGATATGCACAAAATAGTAGTGCTTATCGGTTTCTTGTGTATGAATCGAAATATCCCGATATTCACAAGAATACAATTATGGAATCAAGAAATGCTTTGTTTTTCGAACATGTGTTTCCTTACATCAATAAGGAACATGAACCAAGCTCATCTAGACAAGTTCATGAGGATATAGAATCTCAAGAACAAGATGAAGAGTTAGTCGATGACGATGAGCTCTAAGAACCTAGACGAAGCAAAAGAGCAAGGGTAGAAAAATCATTTGGTCCTGATTTTCTTACCTACATGCTAGAAGCGGAGCCTCAAACGTACAAAGAGGCTGTAAAATCTGCTGAAAGTTCTTTATGGAAAGAAGCCATAAAAAGTGAAATTGATTCTATCTTACAGAATCACACGTGGGAGTTGGTTGATCTTCCTCCGGGAAATAAACCACTTGGTTCCAAATGGGTTTTCAAGCTGAAAATGAAACCAGATGGAACGATTGACAAGTATAAAGCAAGACTTGTCATTAAAGGCTATAGGCAAAAAGAAGGTGAAGATTATTTTGACACATATTCTCCTGTGTCAAGAATAAATTCCATTAGATTGATTTTAGCGATTGCCGCCTTGCGGAATCTATAAGTTCATCAAATGGATGTGAAAACAGCTTTCCTAAATGGAGATCTTCAAGAAGAAATCTATATGGAACAACCTGAGGGTTGTGTTGTCCCAGGACAAGAAAGGAAAGTCTGTAAATTTGTTAAGTCCTTGTATGGACTTAAACAAGCACCAAAGCAATGGCACGAGAAATTTGATAGTGTCATGATAAGCAATGGATTTAAAATCAACGAGTGTGACAAATGTGTTTATATCAAAAACACAGAAAATGGATATGTGATTCTATGTCTATACGTAGATGACATGCTCATTGTGGGTAGCAACGATCATATGGTCAAATCCACAAAGGATATGTTAAACTCAAGGTTTGACATGAAAGATATGGGACTAGCAGATGTAATTTTGGGAATTAAAATTACAAGAACTGCCAATGGACTCATATTAGATCAATCACACTATGTAGACAAGTTACTAGAAAAATTCAGTAAAGATGATAATTCTATTGTCAGAACGCCAATAGACGCAAATCATCACTTGTCTATGAATAAAGAAGAAATCATCTCTCAAGTTGAATATGCTAGAGTGATTGGGAGTCTTATGTACTTGATGAGTTGCACAAGACCTGATATCACTTTCACTGTTAGCAGACTTAGTAGATACACGAGCAATCCGGGAGCTGACCATTGGAAAGCAATAGTGAGAGTACTACGGTACTTACGATTTACTCGTAACTATGGATTGCATTATACGAGATATCCAGAAGTACTTGAAGGGTATAGTGATGCAAGTTGGATATCTGATATAAATGACTCGAAAGCCACGAGTGGCTATGTATTTACTTTGGGAGGTGCTGCTGTATCTTGGAAATCCTCAAAACAAACCGTGATAACTAGATCCACAATGGAATCTGAGTTTGTAGCCTTAGACAAATGTGGTGAAGAGGCTGAATGGTTACGGAATTTTTTGGAGGATATTCCTAAGTGGTCAAAACCTGTGCCTGCAATATGCATACATTGTGATAATCAATCAGCAATTGGCAGGGCACTGAATGTTTTGTATAATGGTAAGTCTAGATATATACGTCGATGACATAATACCATTAGACATCTAGTCTCAACTGGAATCATAAGCATTGACTATGTTCCCTCAAAGGAGAACATTGCGGATCCGCTAACCAAAGGGTTAAGTAGAGATTTAGTTGAGAAGTCATCAAGAGGAATGGGACCTAAGCCCTTGGAGAATTAAGTCGAGACAATGGAAAACCCAACCTAGTTGACTGGAGATCCCAAGATCTAGGTTCAAAGGGACAACCTAACTGTCAAGACCGGATGAGATCACTGTGAGAGATTCCCCTCCATCCTATTCCTTGATAAAAACAGTGATACCCGAAGGGAAGGTTAAGCAATAGCTTTTAATGATTCTTTTGCGTCGGGAATAATGATATTCCGAGCGGAGTAATACGGGATTACTCTTAAGAAAGAAATCACCTATGTGAGAAAGAAGTGGGGCCGCTTCCAAGGCGAATTAAAGGGCAAATTCTTTAAAAATTCTCACTGAACCAAGCAAGTGTTCATGGCTTAACAGAACACAACCGTGAGAACTGAACCTGCGTCAGGGTAATATCTGTGTGAGATATGTGAACGCTTATACAAACGGCAGACTAGTTCAAGGACATCGAGTCTACTAAGAGCCAGTAAGACTAGCATATTTTCACAAGGGAAGGTTCAAAGGCTTGCCTACCTATCCTATGCAGTTATTAACCGCATGAATACTATCACCATGTCGTATTGAGTCAAGTCTATTTTTTGACGTCGTTGAATTTTCATTCATGTGGGGGATTGTTGGAAAAAGGTTTGTTAAAACCATGTGAAAAGTCCATTTTGGAGCATATATTTAAGTGGGACCCACTTAACGGATAAGTCGGGTCTTGCCGGATTCTTGTTCTCCGTTCGGAGTAGTATAAGATCGGCTATTTATTTGTCCAAAATGGTGTTGAGATGAATGAGAAATTGATGCTCAAAGTGTAGTCATTGAAATGATCAATGAGAAGGAAAAATTGCAAAAATAAAGTCCCACATTGGAAGTGTAACTTCTTGTGGAAGTGTTTATATACAAAGCCTTCATTTGTATATGGATAAGTAATGTGGTCAAGAGGCTCTCTCTCGCGCACGCAGGGGGGGGGGGGGGGGGGGGGGGGGTGCAAATCCTCGGACCAAAACTGAGGCTCGTGGGCTTGGGCTCGTGTGCACCTGCACGTCGTGGGCGACGCGAAATGCTGGACCGGAATGGGCTTTCCGGGCCAGGCCACCTTTTGCAATTTTTGTCTCTGAAAAAAAAAATCCGAATTAATTATATTAACTCGGAATTAAAACGTTGCAGCAACGTTTTATTTTTTTTTTGAGACGTTTTGTGCTCAAAACGTTTTGATTAATTACCAATTAATCACAACAGTTTAAAAACTTTTTGCTGAGCCTATAAAAGAAAGCTTTGAGGCACCAGAAAAACACAATCCGAATTCCCACAGCTCTTACTCTTTTCTTCTATTTTTCTTTCCTGTTTTCGGTGATAGTCTTTTCGCAGGTTCTGTTTGGCTAGCCTTGACCGTTCGGTGCTCGGTGCTCACGCTAGCTCGTCGTTGTATCCTGGGAAGCGGTTGCTCGTTCATTTCCGCACCCGTGGGAGAGCAATAACGCTTTAAGGAAACCGTCCAACGGGCCTCGACGTTCTTCCTCTTTCACCGTCCGGTTGAGGTGTTTTTACAGTTGTTTCATTTGCGTTTATATCGTAGCAACTGTATTTTATTTTTGTTTAAATTATTTTTCTGTGCATTCTGTCATTCTATACTAGATATATAACAATTATTACGAATCCAGGATTGAAGAAGGTTCGAATCTATACCTTATGGTTTCACGATTAAACCATCGATAAATCCCAATCTGTTCTTCACAGACAAGGAAATCAACATGGCTCGACTCCAAGAAGCATAGTTGTCTCTGATCAGTGGCTGTGAAACTAAAACTAAACCAGGACTATCAGAATGGTGGAGAAAGAAAGGATTGCTTGGATCATCGATCGAGGGCTGAGAATTTGTCGTCATTGAACGAACAGTTGGAGATGAAGAAACCATGACGATCAATTGACGAAGATCGAACACAAATCTCAGAAAATGAGGATCAAGCAAGACAATGAAGCTTTATCATAAGCTTCAAAGATCAATAATGGAAAATCGCAGAGAGAGAAGCGAAATGCTCTGATACCATATTGAGAATTGAAAGAAAGTACTGGAATCGTATTATTCAGAAAATAGAAAGATACAAGAGTTATATACACAACTCTGTACATAACCAACTAGCTAACAGACTAACTAACAAACTAACTATTAACAAATGACAGCTCATCAACTAACTAACTATTATATATTAATACTGTTGGTGTGGAATTTGAACCAACGCCGGGATCCGCATCTCTAGGTTGTGATGCGGCGATGAAATGGGATGAATTTAGCGGTAGTAATATTAACACACAGAGTTTAGAGTGGTTCGGCCCCCTTATTGGAGTAATAGCTTACGTCCACTGTTTTGTTCGTATTAATAGTATACTGGTTCGGCCCCCTTATTGGAGTAATAGCCTATGTCCACTGTTCATGTCTTGAGGGGGTCGCGGAATCACGCTGTCACCGTCGCCATCGCCGTCGCTATGTGGTTGCGGTATCAAGCCGTTGCCGGCGAATTCAAAAACCCCAATTTTGGGAAACCTTCGCACTTGAGCTCGGAGGTGTGGCCGAGTGGCTATGCTCGAAAAGATCAGTGACGAAGCAACTGATTACTGATATGAGGTAGAGCTCGGAATTGTTCGTGGAGACGGCGTTTCAAGGCCTTCCCAATGGCGTGGTTAAGAAGGCAAAGGACAAAGATGAGGGGATAGGACCCCGTCACGGGAGAACGCGAGGATTGCGGGGCAGTCGAAGAACGTGAGATTTGGCACTTCTAAGTGAAAGTCATTTTGATTTTGTTTTTGTTTTGATGTTTTTTATTGTTTCGGCCTGGTTTTGGTTGAGAGAGATTCAAATGGAGTCCAAGCATATGATTTGCTTTGGCTTCAATATCTTTGCTTCAAAGAAGCGCTTTTTATTTTATTTTTATTTTATTTTATTTTATATTTTTTCATGAAAGTAGAGGAAGAAGATGAACAGTAAGGAAAATAGAATTACGTGAATGTCCTTATTTAACTCACATGGAACGCACGTGAGATGCTATTTTCCTCCAAAATTTAACTTATGTTACCAATTTGTAGTGATTTGCTAAGTTTTACTAATTTAAAGTGCAATTTGTCGGGCCATCAGTGCAAATTACTCTAAATTTTATTATTGTCTCGCTTTTCCCTTATATTGATTTAATTTTTTTTAAATATTATTAATTTTAAATATGTCATTACAAGATAACTTCCCGCTGCAATGCGCGGGTTTTTAAGCTCGTGCATACTAATTGGTAGTGGAACTTAGGTGTTATTATTATTATTATTATTTTTTCATTTGAAGCTCGCTTTATACATCCATTCATTTTTCTCGCGGAGCAGACATAAAAATAAAGGGAGTGTCCCGCGATGATACTTCAGAGTTCAGATAACTATTATTTCCAATATTATTGGCAGAAAATTATATAAACATGTACATTTGACAGTTTAAACATGGAAAAGCCAGGGCATAGGTTTTGAAACGCTATAAACATATTGCACATATTGACTCTTGTCGCTATTATTATGACTCCAATAAAACAAACTCTCTCTATCAACATGAGTTTCACAATTATTTTATCGAGCTACAATGAGCTCATCCGGGAAGCTGATATCGTCAGTGTTTGTTGGAACAAAGATCTCTTCATCTGCGGTGAAGTGGTATCTTTCCCCTATGGCACGAAGAAGCTGATAAACTTCAAACATGGTTGGTCTCTCTTTTGCTGTTGGCAAAACACAGTTGCAAGCAACTTTAAGAAATTGAGTGAGCTCATTCTCATTGCCCAAACCTTTTTCGGTCAAAGTTGGGTCAATTGCGGTTTGGAGAAGAGAATTGCTCGACAGATCGGCGATCCACTCCGCCAAATTTCCCTTGAAGCCCTCGGGAGCTCTGCTCACGTGAGTTGGCTTCTCTCCTGTTATCAACTCCAAGAGAACCACTCCAAAGCTATAAACATCCCCTTTTGGGGTCGCCACCAATTTTTGGGGATATTCAGGTGCTACATAACCCAAATCACCAAATTCACCATTCACAAAAGTACTCAGATGGGTGTCAACAGGATTCATAAGCCTTGCAAGGCCAAAATCTGATAGCTTTGGCTCGAAATCCTTGTCCAATAGTATGCATTTGGAGCTGATGTTTCGGTGGATGATTCGAGGGTTGCAGTTATGATGAAGCCATGCCAAACCTTTCGCTGCTCCAATCCCGATCTTGAGCCTCAGTGGCCAATCCAATATGCTGCTGGCCTCAGGTTCTGAAGGATGAAGCTGATCATATAGCATCCCATGTTCCATGTACTCGTATACCAGAAGCCTTTCCTTTCCTGCCATGCAAAATCCGAACAGAGGAACCAAGTTATGATGCTTGAGGCTCCCAAGTGTAGTCATTTCGGAAGCGAATTCCTTCTCGAGACGTTGAGAGTCTTGCAATCTCTTTACTATGAGGTTTTGACCCTCAGGGAGCACCGCCCTGTACATAGTTCCAGTTCTTCCACTGCCGATGGCGTTGTCTTTGTGGAAGTTGTTTGTTGCTTTCATGAGATCACTGAACCTCATTTTTGAGAGCGATTTCTCGAACGTTGACACCTGAAGTATCAGATCCAATCATTATAAGTAAATTCACCAATGCCATCAAACATCACTGGACTCAAAAATCAAACACAAACACTACAGACACTATTATATAAAGAAGAGAAGAAAGAATCTGTCTCTATCAGCGAATTAACGAGCAAGACAAGGCATTTAACTAAGAAGAGACTAAAACAACATTGAAAAGTAAGGGAAACTGGCTACATACACATACACAAACACAAACATGAATAGAAGAAACCTACTTTATCAGCACACTTAACGAAATTAAAAGCTTGCTTTTTATAGTGTTTTCTTCAACACTATAAACAAACAAGAACAGAAAGAACCATTGTGTTTCTATATCAGCAAACTTACTAACAAAATATTTAATAAAGAAACTTGCCTTAATGCCTTTTGTTCCTTTTATACTCTTTGCCCATTTGTTACCCTCAGGATCATCTTCCTTCTTCATCCTCAAAACTCTAGGCGAGAAGTAGTACAGACTAACAATCACAACAATAGCGGTAAGTGTTACCCCACCGGCAGCTGCAGCAGCAATTACACCAGAGCGAGACTTCTTCTGCACACCCGTGCAGGGTTGCAACGGTGACCCGCAAAGTCCTTGATTACCAGCATAGTCACTCGCCGTGACGGATGCATTTCGAAATACCGGGACCGGCCCTGATAAGAGATTGTTGGAGACACTAAATGTCTTGATGCGACCGAGCTGGCCGAGTTGCAGCGGAATGTTGCCCGTCAGCTTGTTGTTGTCGAGTTTGAGGACATTCAGATAACTACAGTTGGCAAGATCAGGCGGAATCTGGCCGGAAAATCTGTTGCTGGAGAGGTCAAGGGATGTCACAAACTTGAGCTTGTGGGATATATCAGAAGGTATATGCCCGGAGAAATTGTTGCTAGAGAGATCTAAGCCTGTCAAGCTAGAACAATTCTCGATGCCGCGAGGGAATTGGCCTTCGAGGCCAAAGTCTGAGAAGTGGAGATTCAGAACTCTGTTCTCGTCTGGGTGCCAGCATTCCACACCAGTGAACCTGCAAATGGAGCCTTCGGTTTCGTCGCTAAATTCCCAGTTTCCCAAATACCCATTTGGGTCTTTCAGGGACTGCTTTATGGTGTCCAAGCAATACATGTCTGTTACAGTGGCGTGGCTTAAACTAGAAAATAAAATACTCACCAACACTACCACAAACCACCAAATCACACTATGACCAAGAACATCAAGCACCTTCACACTCGAACCCATTTGTATATATGTATTTATAGTATACAATCCCCAATCGAAAAAACTTAAATATTAAAAAAAAAAACAAAACAAAAAAAAAAACAGCAACACAAGAAAATTCCCAGATTCTTTAAACGACGGAGGAGGAGAAAAAAAACCCCAAAATTCTCCTACCTCAGTCCTAAGTTTGAAATGGATAAGAATTGAAAAACACCCAGGTTATAAAATGATCTAGACATACCGGCAAAACCACGCTAAAGCTCTCAAGTCATGGCAGTGAAAACGTACAAGACCCTCTTTGTATATCAGCGAAAAAGCGGTGTTGATTTGAACTTGAGAACAAACAAGGAAACATCACCAAGACTAGTTGTCTGTCCGAGACTCTTTTCTTTCAACTTTTATTTATTTATTTATTTATTTATTTATTTTCTTCGACCAAAACCCCATCCCAGTGCGCAAAAGTCAATAGGACAAACAGAAAGTGGAGAGGAAAAGGGTGAGAAAGAGAGAAAGTGAGTGTCTTTTGCCTTTGTGGGTTTGAAAATTCAAGCCCAACTCTTTCCGGTCATTAGAGAGACTAGTGTTTTGGTGGGGACTCTCAAAAAAATTTTAATTGCTTTGCCTTTGCTAATTGCTTCGCTGGTAATTTTAACAATCTCGTAGACTCGTTGGTCGTTGGTTGGTTAGTATTTGGTCATTCGCTGAGAGTGTGTGAAATGAAATCAAAGACTAGTTAATTCCATTATTCCATATTCAAATATTCTCTCAAATTCCACAACTTTAGCTGCTATGTTCAGACCCAAATGTACAATTGTAGTTTTTGGCTTTTTGATGGTAAAAATTTTAAGGTGCATTAGGTGCTCCGGATTAGATTGCTGATTGGATATGATTATATCACGTATATATGAGATTTGATTAGATTAGATAGGATTAGATTATATAAAATACTATTACATGTTTAGACTAGTATTAGATTAGGTTGGACTCGGTATAGTATTTATTTTAAATTAAAAAACTATTTAATTAATCAATTATAAAAGGGTGCATCATAAAATACTAATTTTCATTTCTATTTTTATCAATGAATCAAATAATTAATTAAAAGAGTGAGGCTTATATTTTTTGGTTATATCCCGTGTAATCTCGTACTTTTAGAAGGGAAAAGTTACCTCACTTACATGAGATTACTTTTAGAGGAAAATTTGAATAATTTCATTAAATTTTTTTTATCGAACATAACATTAAAATTATATAATCTAATTTAATCCAATATAATCTCATGCTATATCCTACCTACCTACCAAAGATACCTTTACACTGAGTCAAGAGAAGGCATTAAAATTTTGGTCATAGATATCTGGTTGTTGGTCACTAGCAGTGCAGTTTTGTTACAGTGTTCCATTGAAGTCTTGTAAGTAGAACATAATGACTGGAAGTAATTGCTGTGGAATTGGTCAATTAGGATTTTTTTTTAAGGCAATGATATTTGTTTGGTTTGTGGTTGAGGTCATTAGAGACCATAAATGTCAAACCTTACTGTCCTCCTCAAGTAAAGAAGGCACATTCTTTCATTATTGCTCAAACATAATTATAAAAAAAAATCTTATGGGCACTGAATTAAACTCAAGCATTATATTTCAACTGAAATGGGAATTTGAGGCTGAGAATTCAATCGTCGATTTCCAAGAGCAAATAATCCACAATGCATGGTAGTACATAAAAACAAAGAAGGTTTGCATAATATGAAAAATTATTCCTAATAATAAACTGTTAGAAATGGCTACACTCAATAACCATCGCCTCAAAAGAGGAAACTCAATGGTGGGCTACACGGACGACTTGCTTACCGACATTTTTTCCTGAAAATAAGCCAGCAAGAGCGGACGGAGCGCTTTCCAAGCCTTCTTTCATGTCTTCAATGTAGACAATCTTTCCTTGCTTGTAATAGGCAGTGACATGTTCTAGGAAGCGCGGATATAAATCTAAGTAATCACTTTGTACAAATCCCTGGATCTTTATACGTTTTATAATGACATTGTACAAGTTGCGTAAATTTTGTGGATCAGATAGTCCGTCAAGAGACACCATCCCGCAAACAGCAATCCTACCAAAAAGCTTCATGTTGCCTAGCGCTGCATCGAGCATTTCTCCTCCAACATTGTCAAAGTAGATGTCAATGCCTTGTGGGAAGTACCTATTAAAGTAAGAATCACATATAAAAGCTATTGTTGTAAAGATCTCACCAAATTGACAAAAAATTGGTACATAAATTTCAGTTTGCAAAAGCACATCTCATGAATCCAAAGCATGGACGGATCCACATGGGGCCTGTGGGGGCACAGGCCCCCCCTAAACTTTTTAAAATTTATATTTTAAACTTATGCTTAAAGAAAAATTTTAAATTAATCCTTCATAGGCCCCCACTGAATTTTTTAAAATTTATATTTTACCTCTATAATCAAAGAAAATTTTCAAATAAACCTTATTGTGCCCCCATTTAATTTTCATATTTATAATTTCACCTATGATTTTTTGTAAAATTTTTTAATTTCACCCAATATAATTTATAAATTTTTTTCGTTTTGCTTATCTATAATTTTATATATTATTGTGCCCCCACTGAATTAGAATTCTGGATCCGTGCCTGATCCAAAGTACATGAAAATCCTAGCATTCAATTGATTGGGTGATTCCTCAATGCAGCAGACAAGTCATGACTGAAAGGCCGATAACTTTAGGGAGAAACAAAATAGCAAAGGTTATATGGACCTTTGCAATCATGGCATTAGTATGGGTAATATAGATTGAAAGATATGGGAGGATTTTTTTACGATAGGGAGACATCAACAGTTGAAACAATCTATAAATATAAGCACAACGCTTAACTATGGGTGTCTACACAGACTTTCCTTAGTAATTCTTAGTTGGCAGGACTTGATGAGTTTGTAATTTTGGTGTTTTTGGCGTGTTGCTTTTGTTCTTCTTGAGGATACCTTATCCTCATATTCATTTCTGCTGTAAACCCTTCCAATATTAATGATTTTTTTTTTCGATTATAAAATATATATATATATATATTTTAGACAAACTCCTGACTAACCTTTTGAGGGCTGCATCCAAGTCTGACTCATCCTTGTAGTTAAAAGCGTCATTAAAGCCAAGCTTATTCTTCAGCAGATCAACCTAGTACATGTTCCAAATATTTTCATTTGTGAGTGCTGCTTCTAAGTTGAAGATTTGAGTATACAACTAATTTCACAAATGTGAAATAATTATGCACCCTATTTCTTGCAAATATATGCTATAATTGGTATGAAAATCAAGTCATTACCTTTTCGTTTGAACCAGCACTTCCAACTACATAGCAACCATGCAATTTAGCAAGTTGGCCAACAAGTTGTCCAACAGCACCCGAAGCTGCAGAAACAAAAACATTTTCTCCTTTTTTAGGAGAACAGACCTCATAGAATCCCGCATAAGCTGTAAATCCGGGCATTCCTGCATAAAAAAAAATATATATATATATATATTTGTTTAGCAGCTAATTAACAAAAAGAAAATAGTGTAGTCAATATGGAGTTTTTGATCGAATTATAAGAACATAATACCAAGAAGACCCAAATGGAACGAGAGAGGAACATGTTCATCCGGGTGAATTTTCCTTAGCTGTTGAGTTTGACAAATCACACTGTATTCTTCCCAGCCAGTCATACCTGTGATGAAATCGCCAGGCTTGAAATCTGGGTTATCAGAGTCCACTACTCTGGCCACACCAAAACCTTCGAGTGCCTTTTCCACAACAGAAAATTTATAAGAAAACGAGTGTTTTATTACTTTGCATAACAAAGTTTTCGGTTGGATTTCAAGCAACAACCCATATCGTGGTATTAAAGATCCTCAAATTAGCAATTTAGCTGTGGCGTAGTTGGTCATGTAGCATGAGCTTAAATTAGATTAAACTTGAATTTGTCTACTTTGATCCATACACTTAACAGACAGCAAAGACACAAATAGTTTTTGGCTAAAAACTATCTCCAATGCAAATGATAATGCCAAGATCAGATTTTTAAAAAAAATGCTATATGTGAGGTATAATACTCCAATACACTAATGTCATTTATTTTTATTATTTTATTATTATTTTGTTGCACAACATATTAAAGACAACAAATATTAGTTAATAGTAAGGAACATTACATGTAGTAATAATAGCTTTTTTGGATATAAGAGATATTTTTATAATATAAAATTATAATCATAATTACTTTTACATTAAGCGATGAAAAGATTAATAAATCATTACTCATTTTCAAATGTCAAAATTTGATATTATGTTATATTTGATGTCAAACTTAGCACTAAATATAGCAATTGTCAATTGTAACATTAGAAATAACGTTGAATTAGAGAACAATCTTTTAACTCAGATGACAAATTTTACCGTCAACACATCAATTTGACATTGTACCACAGATATTCTAAGCTGTACTAAATTGCTGAATTGCAACTATCATATCTGAATCATTATGATTAAAAAAAGATTGAAATTTATTTACACTAAATTAAATAATAAACTGAAAAACTGGGGAAAAAAAATACCTGAGAGGGAACAAATGGGGGGAGATAGGAACCGTGGAAATCGCGCATACGGCCTCTCATGTAAGGATCACAAGATAGATAGAGATTCTTCACAACAATTCTTCCGGAACCACTCTTTGAAGGGAATGGCTTCAATTGAATCTCACTCACCTTCACTTCCATGTCTGTCTCCTTTGTTTTCCCATCTATATATCCCTTCAATGTCACTTGCTTGTTCTCCACTACTATTCTCTCTCTACTTTCTTCCATCGTAAGTGCTAAACTAAGAGAATCGGAGAGAGAGAGAGAGAGAGAGAGAGAGAGAGAGAGGGAGAGCAACAAATGCTACTACAAAAGAGCAAATTGAACACAAGGACTAGCTTTTCACTTGATTGGAAGTCCCAAGCCCAACTACCTCCAGTAAGCCAACCACCATTTTGTGATGTGTATATATGCAATGCACACTTATGAATACTCAGTCAACAACTAATTAGATATTGAGTAGTTTATAAGATGATGTAGTCATGCTTTGTGTTCAACGCACCTAATTCCTGATTAGGCCATACTCACATGCCGACTTGTACCAATTTTCAAAGTGGCATACCCATTTATATTATTATATGCTTACCTACCTTTCCTATATGCTGGCACTTTAACATATAAATTACATGAAATGACCCTTGTTTATACTCCATACACGAAGATTTTGGAATAGGATAATATAAATGGTTATGAGCCCTCAAATTAATCTTTTAAGAAATGACACATAATAAAAAAGTAAATTTACAAATTAAGGAACGTTACCATCGTGGCATATATTTTATTGCAAATTTTTTTAACTCTTTCTGGAAATGTGAGTTTTAAAATATTTTTTAAAAACAGTAAAAAATATATATTTGTAGATATCGATGTGTATATAATCTAGTATGTTATCTTTATCCAAATATATATATATAAACGGAGTCAGAAATTTTCTTTAGGGGGCTCGTAACAAACTAACAAAAATAAGTTACCAAAAAATATTATATATATTTTTGCCTTAATATATAGACAAAAAAAAAAGTATTACAAATATAGAAGTCAATATTCTTCGCAATACTCAATATATTTACACACATAGCTGACAATAGGAAAAAAACTAATAGAGAAGAAAAACAAATTGACTTACTTAAAATATGTGAGAAAATATATTATTCGTGAAGAAGAGGCGCAACTAGTAGCAATGGTAAGCAAGAAGAACACAATCTTAGATAGAGAGCAAAAGAGCCCCAAATTTGGCTTGTTACGAAGAAATTCGACTGATTGAAAAATAAATCGTACTGTTACTGTTGTATTGTTAATCCAATTCCACGGTTCTCATGTTTAAAATATATTATTTTTGTCTTAGGTTTAAACATTGGGCTTTGAAAATTTCTCTACTTTCTAAATTAAGGGACTTAGGCTTTAGCAATTATTTAATTGATGGCATTTACAAAGGCCCAATATAGTTGAGGGGTGGCCTCAGCCCCCATTGGGCCCTTACTGGCTCCGTCAATATGTGTGTACATATATATATATATATATAATCAATTATTATTGGAAATGTTAAGAAAATAGTTATTTTTTAGAAAATAATTTTAAAAAATAGTCATAGTTTTAAAAATTTAAGAAAATAGATCTTTCATAAATTTCTTACACATGTCAGAAATTTGTTACAACAAATTTTATGTGTAATTTTGTTATTATAAGAAATTTTTTACATGTGTAAGAAATATTTTATGACTAATTATATATATATATTTAAAACTATGGTTGTTTTAAGAGATTTTTAGTTAAATGGCCTGTTCTTAGCTTTAATTTTAAGGAATTAGTCTGAGTTTGTTATAATTAAGTTATTAACCACTTTTCTTTTTCGTTGTGTTTGTTGATGTTAATGAGTATAACAACAACAATCACAACAATGATTTACACAATAAATTGTCAACAACATCCCAAGATCATCATTTAATTCTAAAGTATTTTGTATGAGAAATGAATACCTCTAATGTTGGGCATTGTGTCTTGATTCACCATCTTGATCCTCTCATTCTTCTTCTTCAAGCTTCAAGAACAAAAACAAAGACAAGAGAGAAAATAGTGCTAGAGGAACCCTATGAGAGCAACCACACATGCACACACCATTCTCTAGCCAACCAAAGACATATGCCCATATATTCATATATTTTCATAACGGAAAAAATAAGGGCTTGTTTGGCTTATGGATATAATAATGTGCACTATAGTTTAATGGGCCAACACATAATTAATTGGTGCTCACATGTGTCTCAAATGCAATTGAAGTTTTTACATTATTATTCATTTTGTAGTCACATATTACACATTTATCTAACAATTACAAATATTATTATACCAGTTCATTTTGTTCATGTGGCATAATTCATGAGACTATTTTACCCCTAATAAAAATTAGGTTGTTAGATTCAGGTATACTCAAATATTAAAGAGATTTGACGTCTTTTTTTTTTTTTTGATTTAATACTCCAGTTTTAAGGCCAATTTTAGATATTACCGTGTGCAACTTAAGATTTTGCCATTTCTTTATTTTAATTTTATATTATTTTTTTACAATTGCAACTAAAAAAAATTGTGGAATATTAACGTTAATTTTTTTTTTTTTTGCTATTTCATGGCTTTTCTTTAATATATTTAATAGTGGATCTACAATTATTTTGCCTCCCCTTTTATGGGATTTCTATGATATTCGTGTTTAACAAATTTTAAAATGTTATTAAACGTTTAGAAGCCAAATATCTATCGACCACATGGTATATCTTCTTCTTCTTTTTCTTCTCAAATTTACAAATATGCAATGGCTACTTGCCTACAAAATTTTCACAATTTTTTTTTAATTTTTTTTATCATCATCATTGATCTGTTTATCTGGCATCAACAAGTATGAATATGAATTTCAACTTTTGTGTGATTACGTGAATTAGTGGTTGTTTGGTGCTCTTAACATTTTACATTTTTATTGTTGCTTTTAGATTGTAAATACATACTTTGGATTTATTATGATTAAGTCTACCATTACTAATATATGATATTATAATGTATAATATTATGCTTTTTTAATTTGATGTAACAATTACTAATATGATATTACAATATTATGATATTTTAGTTTTATATTACAATTACTAATATGATATTACAATATTATGATATTTTATATTTATATTACAATTACTAATATGATATTAAAATATTCGTTTACTTGATTTTATATTACAATTACTAATATGTGTAACCCCGGCCACCGGGGTTATCCTTTACAGTACTTTTTCGATAGACGAGATAGTCATTTTTGTAATTAACGACCCCCTCGATAATTAATTTATATCCCGTCTTGCGATTTGAACTCACTCCCATCGTGGCATTATCCAATTTATAATTGAAATATTTGTGTTTGATTTCTTAGTGGCCATTTAATTTGAAATTAACTCCTTAAAATGCAAATTGCACCGTGAGTCCCTAAACTTTTAAGAAATTACAAAATTAGCCCAATTTAAAAATTGGGATGTAATCTGTTTTTAAGGTTACAATATGATTTATAATCATATAATTAAGCTCAAATTTGAGACCATTCCGAGTCCAAACGAAGTCGAAACGGCTTAAACTCAAAAAGTCGGGATAAACCGTGTAAACATGGTTAAAGAAAGAGAATGAGCTCGGAACGACCACTTATAATTTGATATTTTACTTCTAAATAGTATTTTAAAAGTTCCTAGTAACATCGTAAGTCTTGTTGAATCTCGGGTTGAGCGAAATTCGAATTACGTCAAAACCCCGACCGATGGCTCGAAAAAGGGGCATTTAGGTCCCTTCGTGCAAAATAGGCCTCGGGAAAGGTTCCCGACCCCTCGGGCCAGCCCATAACCGTCCCTAAATAACCATCAGTGGGCTTAGCGAGTTAAGGAATAATTCTAGGCCCAAAACCAAGGAAAAAAATCGTAGGCCCAAGTGTGAGAAGATGGTTGAGTGGTTTAATGGACTTAGTGATATAAGTGGTGAACTAACGAAATAAATCCAATGATTTTTTTTCATTGATAGCACATTTAAACCAACCAACCAGAAAAATGGTCATTATGGGTGCCATTTTGAAGAAAGAAAAGGGAAATTGAAAGGTGCTCTTGGTAAATCCTAGCCTTAGGATTTGAAATATTTAAACACCAAGTTTGAATCAAGGGCTAAAATTTAGTGGAAATAACCAATTTAATTACAATTGATGGAATAAATATTTGAAGAACATGAATGATTAAGGTTCGACCATTGAGAAGAGGAGAGAGAGAGAGAGAGAGAGAGAGAGAGAATATCACACTAAGTTGCTTGGAGAATGCAACTTAATGATGAGAGCCTTGAAAAATAAAAAATTTTCTCTTGATAAACTATAACCATAGGATTGATTGATGTAGAGAATTAATAGCTAAGATGAACTATAGGACTTATCAATTATTTTAATTGAGAATTTAAAATAATTGAAACAAAGAGAGTGTAAAAATTCGGCCAAGGGAGAGGGAGAAAGACAAGTGAAGTTCTCTCTAAAACTCTCTCAAGTATAAATAAGTTTTTGACCCTTAAGCTCCCATTTTTGCTTTTCCTTTCCAAAATCTTGAAAGAAAAACCGTGGAGATAGAGAGAGAGAAGAGAAAAGGGAAAGCTTGAGAGAAATAGTAAGCAAGAAAAGAAATAAAAGTTTTGAGAGTGAGAGAGTGGCTGAGCAAGAGAGGAAGAGAAGCAAGGACAAAGGCTTCAAAATCTTAGCACTCACCAAGGTAAAATCGTGCCCTTGGCTATCTTTTTTCTCCACGTTTTGTACTCCAAAAACCTAACCAAAACCTCCTTATTATTCTGCTCTAAGAGGTAGAAAACCACGAGTGGTGATTTGGAGCAAAACCTAGGTGACGATTCGGCCAAGAAGGAAGCACGCCGAAGGACACTCAAAGAAATTCGAAAGCTAGGTATATCTCTAACCCTTGAGCGAACTAGTTCGCCCTTACTAAGTTTATCAACTCATAGATTCTCGGTGTTGTAGATAAGAAGCCTATGAAGACTGATGAATAGGAGCTGGTAGAGATGGTGTGTGTGGCATATGTTGAAGATGAATACCCAGAGCATTATATTCTGCACTTTGGTTGTATTATAAGTAATCTATGTTTTTTATGCCGGGACGAGATCCTGAGAGCTTTAAGACTTAGTTATGTAATATGGTAATAGACTCTTTGTGAGTCATATCCTATTTTGAGACCGGGACGTGATCCCGAGGACTCTTAAAAGTATAAGTATGTAATATTATGGTAGCAACTATGCTCCAACAACCTTATTATATTATAAGTATTATCAATGATAAAGACTTCCGCATTATAAAAAAAAATACACAGAATTTTCGCTTTCAGAGTTGTAAAAGAGTTTACGAGAGTATGAAAATGAGTTTCTACTCTCCTGTTGGGGCCTCGATTGAGCCGGCAGGTCGTGACGATATGATATTACAATATTCTGCTATTTAATTTGATATTATTTTTTTTTATTACGATGTATGGTCTATAAATTTTATAATATAGTATGATATTTCAATTTCTAATTGTCCGGCATGAATTATGATGTGATACATTTTTTTACTTCTTTTTATCCTATTAGCTTTGTTTGCTTCTTTTAATTTTTGAAGCCCGTGAGATTCATATTACATAGCATATTTTTTAATTTTAAATATGAAATAAGTTTTTAACATTTGGTTTTAAAATTTTTAGTTTTTAAATTTAAATTGACCTTAAATGTAGGCATTTTTTGTGTAGACAATTTTTTTTTACTTGATAAAAAAACCTAGTTTGTTAGGGCCTTAGGGGTATTATTGTCTAATTAATTATTAAAATGAATAGATATAAAATTTGTTCTAATCATTGAACAAAATGCGTAATATTGTATTTTAAAATAAATATATATGTAAATGCCCCAACGCAATTAGTATAATTAACCATCTTATTATGGTATTTATTACATAAATATGCACTATAGTAATGATTGAGATTATGAAATTATGTTAGTGGTTATATTAGTCCATATAGAAAATTCTAAAAGAAAATTCTAAAATTTTCCCACTTGGACAATATAACCTAACAACCATATAAAACATGAAACACAATACTTTTTTTCTTAAATAACGACCAAATGAATCATACACAATATCATATCGACGGAATATAAAGATTACACACAATTCGGTCCTGGAGATATTCAAATGCAACAACCATTACTACAACATACATGCAATACAATGATTGAGACTATATCAGATGTCTCTTTTGTACCTATCACTTCATCAAACAAAATGTATGACAGTACAAATAAGAAGTAACTCTAAATGCATGAATCATATATAAGTCATAGGCAATCCATACAAAATACTAGCATGAATAGTATACAAAAATAGCAAGTTTCTACTAATATCATCATCTAGGCTCCTAACAATACCATGCGGGCAATGTGTTCTGCAAACACACATGTAGTTAAACCTTTTGCTAGTGGATCTGCTAACATGCTACTCGTAGGCGTATACTCAATGGCAATGAGTGCCTCAACAACTTTCTCTTTAACAAAATAGTACTTTATATCAATATGCTTTGAGCAAGAAGTACTCATCATATTCTTAGAGAAAGATACGGCTGTGAAATTATCACAGTATAAGTTTAGCGGCCTCGAAATAGAGTCTATAACTCCTAATGCTGAAATGAAATTTCGCAACCATATTACTTGACAGGTAGTGTCATAACACGCCATATTCTCTTCCTCCATCGTAGAGGACGTTGTGAGTGTCTGCTTGAAACTTTTCAACGAAACAGCTCCTCCAGCCATCATGAAAATATAGCCTGAAATGGACTTTTTATCATCCATGCAGCCTGTATAATCAGCATCACTGAATTCAACTATATCAAGAGTGTACAACAAAGAAACTTTTTTACGACATTTAGAAAATGTCGTTCAAAGGTTTCCATGATATTTTTGAATATGTTGTAGATTAGGGGTGCCGTGGAAAATCTTACTTTTTAACAACAGTTTTTAGCATGTCGTATACAGTGTCATTTTTTAATGACTAAAATATTTTGTCGTATTAAAATACTAACATTTAATTATGGTTTTTAAATAGCACTTCAAAAATGTTGTAGTTGTGTTTTTAACTACTTTATAAAAATGTATTTATTATAAATTATCTTAGCATTTGAAGAATGGTGTAAAAATTATTTTTTAGCAGTTTTGAAAAATATTGTAATAGTAGATTTATATACATTTAAAAAATGTCATAATTTTGTTCTTCATCAACATCAAATTTGGGTTATTGTTCTTAGAATTATAATATCTTTCTATGCAGACATTTAGCGATTGTCATTTGGATCGGTTTGATTTTGATTTTAATTTTAATTTTTCATTTTTTAAGAACATTTGTGTGGAAAGTAATGTTTTGATTGTGAAATACTTAAATCATAATATTAACATAAAATTTGATTACAAGATGATAAGTAGTCAACTATGTACACAAATTGGACTTTTTAGACGTATCTAAGTACAAAATTAGTATTGTCAATTCCTAAGATTATAATTTACAAAGATATTGATGATATTAGATGCGTATACTTCATCAACACCATCTTGTTGCTTGTTGTTGTGAGGAAACGTATCGTCAAAGTTTTGCTATATATGAACTGAAACCTGAAATATAACGATGGACGGAGATAAGTAATATCAAATCAATGATTATATGGCAAATGTTGATATCCTAAAATAAAAAATTATAACTCCACACTTTAGGAATGATTGAAGTAAAATTGGGTTTGAAAAGAAAAATTATTCAAGTTGTGTATAGTTCTTGAAAGCTGAGAAAGTTTAAACAATTTTGATTGATAATTATTCTGGTAGATCTAAGAATCATAAAAACAAAATAACACATTTCTAAAGAGACACAAGTACATATTTCAGCAATTGCTTATTCTATTTTACAATACGCTCAAGGAATTAACTATTAGCTCACTAAACTACAAACTCATCAGTATATAATAATAATATTATTATTATTATGAACTTCATAAAAAACAACAAAGAAAACAAAAACTATTTATACCCGGAAGACAAGCACTGGGTTAGACTAATAGTAAGATAAAAAAAAAAAAAAATTACACAACAGAAGATAACGATGATACAACAGCTCAAAAATCACCTTTATCTCTAAATCTATTCCCTTTGTGAAAGTTGTTATCTGCAACTTTTAATAAAAGTTTCTCAGCATGCTTTTGAATCACTCGAAAGTCTCTCTTTCAACCAATATCTCCTACCATTCCACACCTGTCAACAATTTTCATAGCCAAAACATGACACAAATGAGAAACTAATAGCAAACAAAATAGGGCACAAACTTTTATAACGAAGAGTAATCGAAGAGTGAACAAAAAAGAAAAAAAGAAAAACTTTCATAACCAACACAATAAACAGAATACGGATAATAGAACGAATATTAAAACATCTGAAGAAAAACAATAAACAAGCTACCATATGCGTTTTAAAAATTCCAACGCAAAGCTCAGATCTGGTAACGAACATAATAAAGAATCGAAAAGCTACGGTTAAAAGAGACTAAACCTCGCCGGTCTGAGGCAAGCAACCATAGATTTAGTTCTCATCCATCCAGCACTGTAAGTCACCTATCCGTAGCATCTGGACCTCGTCGGCGCCTGTGGGCAGGGGATGCAGAGACAGCGACGGTGGCAGCACCTCACCCAACTAGGCTAATGCCAGTGGCATCGGAGCCTTCCCAGCTTGCGACAATGACGGCGGCATCATGTACGGCTGCGGCCCCTGCTGAGTGTACTACGCCACGATCAGAGCTTCTGGCTGCATCATACTGAGGGTAGAGAGATAGGCAAAGAAGGTTGGTTCGGACGGTTTGCTTTAGGTAGTGGGAGGTTTTTTCTTTAATCAATAAATATTGGGAAGTGGATAAAATTGACTATATAGAAGGCTAGTAACTGGTACCGTAGTAGAAAAAAAAAAAAAAGAAAGAAAAGATTCAAAAAAGCAAAAAACAAAAAGAAAGCGGCAAATGCCAAATACAACCTAAAAATTGAGATTTGGGTTTAGCCCTTTTTTATTTGGGTTATTAGCTCCAATGGTCCCTGAACTTTAGGTCGGGTGACAGTTTGATTCCTGATCTTTTTTTATTAGCAACAACAGTACCTGAACTTTTTATTTGTTGTTTTTCCGTTAAATTTCAAAATTTCCATCCATTTCTAACGGCTTACTCACATGATATGCACGTGCGTCTGGTTTCCAAAACTCATTACCCAAAATACCCACACATATTAGGTTACATTTTTGCCAAAAAAATTTCGATCAGGAAAAAAAAAAAGGAGCGGAGCCTCACCCGACCCTAGCCCCTCCGGCGACCCCAACCCCGGCCTTTCACGGTGAACCCCCTGTGCAACCCAAACCCCCGAATAACACAGCCCCAATCCGACGGCCCCCAGCGAACCCCGACGACCCTGGCGACCTGCCATGAACCCCCGCCACCCCCGCAAACTCCACCACCCCCCGTGCGCATCCTCTGAGCCACCCAGATGTTAACAATGGAACAAAATAGAACGAAACAACCCATATATTAACAATCACACAAAACAACAAAAACAACCCAAATTTTTCCCACACCGAGATCCAAAGCGCAATGCATCAAACAGAGTCTTGGCGGAGGGGGTCGGATGTGGTTGCGTCGGGGAGCAGAGGGAGTCGTGTCGGCGAGCGGAGGCGGTCAAGTCGGCGGGCGCTGCTGAGGGGGTCGTGTCGGGGGGCGGAGGGGGTCGCGTCGACGAGCGGAGGGGGCGGAGGGAGTCGCGTAGCGGTCGTGTCGGGGGGGTGGGGGGGGGGGGGGGGGGGGGGAGGGGGCTGATGGGCTCGCGTCTGGGAACGAAGGGGGCGGAGGGAGTTGCGTCGGAGATCGCGTCAGGGGTCGGAGGCCTTCGGCCGTCGGGGGTTGGAGGGCGGAGGGGGCGGTATGGTCGGAGGCCGTCACGTGGCGGAGGGGTTGGTGGGGGCGGAGAGGGGCAGAGGGGGACGGTGGTCGTTGTAGGGCGTCGGGGGCGGAGGCAGAGGGGGGGGGGGGGGGGGGGGGTGGGGGGAGTGGGCGAGGGGTGGCGCGGGGAGTGGGGAGTTGGGCATAAACAATCAGTCCAAAGCTTTTTTAAGCTTTAAGCTTTTAAAAAGATTTTTTTTTCTAAAAAAATATTTAAAAAAAAATATTAGGGGTAATTTTGGAAATTTAATGAAAAATGTTAGACATGTGAGAGGCACATGCAAAAATAACGTTCATCAGTCAAATTTAACGGTGTTGCAACTTGAAAAAAATTCAGGTACTATTGTTGCTAATAAAAAAAGATCAAACTGTCACCCGACCTAAAGATCAGGGACCATTGGAGCTAATAACCCTTTTTATTTTTATTTTGAGGATTTCACGTGACCGTATATAAGAAGAGAAATTATAGTGAATACCCAATTTTTAAAACTTAATGTAAGTTATTACCTAATCTTTTGAAAAATATAACCAACTACTCAAAAGATGCAATTACTTACACAATGGTAAGTGGTGATAATTCACTTTGTTACCAAAAGCATGTGCAAGTAATTCACAAATTGACTAGAAATTCAATTACTTTCAAAGTTTGGGTATTTATTTTTATTGTTATATAAATTCTGGGTATTTGCCTACTTCACCCTATATAAAATAATATTCCGTGTTTTCTGTAGTTGATGTTAGAATTTGTAACAAAATTAGAATATTACAATCATGAACAAATTACGATTATATTTAGTGTTGAAATATTATAGACTTCTAGTAACTTTTGGATTAAATTAAATAATAATAAAAAAGAATTTTTTGTGAAGATGCGAAATAGTTTCTAAAATGACAATGAATTAGAATTTGTTCATCTTTTTTTTTTTTTTTTTTTTGAGGAATGTTCATCTTTTTATTTAAACCTCTATCTGTAACCCCATGAAAAACAATTAATTTGTGCTATTAGAAATTAATTTGTATTTAAAAGTAAAAAAGCAGTTTGTCCATTAAAACCCACTACCGCACAACATTCCCTACTCTATCCACGATGCCACAATTCCCACTAACCTCAACTGACAATTACACATCTATAAATTTGTGTTAGAGAACAAAAATTAAGAAGGTGAACATAGCGTATTTGTGTTTGACAACGAAACTTAAGAAAGGAATTCATACCGTGTGGCAGTATGGCAGAGGTAAGATGCTTTTCATTAGCTTTCTCTATACTATTGTTAAAATTGAATTGTGAATTTTTGTTTTGCTGGAATTGAAATGTGAAATTTAGTTGCGCTCATGTTTTACTATATGCAAATGGCTTAGTCCTCAAAAAAAGGCAGAAAAGAGGCTGAGAAAACAGTTTGAAGCCGTTGTACTAGCTGGTACAACGGACAGGAGAAGAACTTTGAGAATCATCCAGGAATCGATACCAAGTGATGCAGTGGCAAATAACCAATCTAATACACGAAATAGTAAGAAAATAGTTCCAAAAAAAATGATGCAGGTTCTTCTAATCCTCCTTCAAAGCAAGGGACAGAGAAACTCAATGAAGATAAGGGGAAGAAAAAGGCTAAAGGAAATGACGAAAGCTCAAGTGAGAATGATTTTGGCAGTGAAAATGATAGGCGTACAAAAGATAAGGGGAGAACAAAGGTTGGAAGAAATAATGAAGACTCAAGTACTGATCATGACCCAAATGAGGAAGTCGAACCACCACTTATTGGTAAGGAGAAGAAAAAAGTTAGAGGACGAACACGACTTGACATTCTTCCTGTTGGTGAAACGAAACGTAAAAGTCTTGAATGCAATGATTTGGGACAAGCTGTTGGAAAAGAAACAATTAGATTCAGTTCTACAATTGGGGTATTCGCTAAAAAATATATTCCAATAACCATTGATGGGTGGAAAAATGTTGATGTTAATCTAAAAGACGAATTGTGGACCTTGATATTGGTAAGATATATTTTCTAGTTATATTTTTAGAATATGATATTTTGTTATCTTCTAAGTTCCCTCTTCTATATCTGTTTTTAAATATGTCTACCTAGTATATTATGCTCATATTTCTTGATCTTGATACCGTGCAGCAAAAATATAACATTGACAGAGCCCATAAGCCTTTCATCCTACGTCTTATGGGGAAATTATGGAAAGGATATAAAAGTGGGCTATCTAGAAAAATAAGAGACATTGTTTGATGTCCAAGTGTCGCCAATGAGCTAACCCTCAAGAAGCCGGTTGACGTAAACTCCAAAGAATGGGATGAATTTGTCAAAATTAGAACATCACGGGAATTTAAATTATGTTCTTAATTTGAGCTTTTACATTTCTATCTTTGTCTTTAGATAATCTTTTTTAAGTACTTATTTTACTTTATAGGAGAAAAGTGAAAAAATGAGAAAAGTTAGAGCAAAGCTTAAACATCCGCACACAAAAAGCAGATATTGAAAAATCATCTTTCTATTATTTTTGTTTTTCCTTTATTATCTTTGTGTGTATTATATTTTATCTATAATGTTTATTTATCACCCATTTTTTCTTTGTACTATTTTGTAGGAAAAAAAGAAAGGAAAGTCTGATATAAGCCGAGTTGAAGTTTGGATTGAAAGACATAAGCGAAAAGATGGAAAACCTATTATTGAAGGTGTAGATAAAACATTGGTATGTAATATAATTTCATAAAAAAACCAACATATATTTATTGTTTATTCAACATGAGACTAATTGAATTTGCTAATTGAATTTTATAAATTTTGATGATTAGAGAGGGATAGATGATAATTCACAATCCGAAGATGGTGTAGACATTCCTCCTATAACAGAAGATGCATTGGCAAGAGCTCTAGGTCCTGAACAACCTGGATGTATAAGAGGTTGTGGATTTTGGAGTCACATTTAAAAAACTAGATGCTCAAGAACAGATTAAAGCATGGAAAAAAATTGTTTATGATGAATTGATGGATTTGAAAGAATGGAAAAAAAAGATGGAGGGCACGTTAATGTCAGGTGTGGAAACTATAAAGGTCTATTATTTTAATTAGCTTTGAATTAGTAAAGATAAAAAGTCTAATAAGATCTTTGATACAAATTTTAATATATGTCTTACTCATCATCGATACTTAATGAACTAATTACTTATAGAATCAGAATGCCACAGGAGATGAAACCCATAAAGACTATACCCCAACTTTACAGGTGCATATATATTCCAACCACGTCAAATTGTTAGAAAAGAAGATCTAATTTGAAGTTTTAGTCTTCTTTTTCTTGAACAATAATTTAATTTCCTTTTGGGGTTGTCCCAGGTTGAAAAAACACATGTTCCCAAAGTTTCAAGTGGCAATAATGAATCATGTCTATTGTTACATTGGGTGGGAACAGGAGAATTTGTAGCTAAAGCAGAAATTGCATCAACTGATTCTACAACTTTAGTGCACCATGTCCCTCTTGGACCCGATTGTTAAGTATGGGTAATAGAAATATTAAAGCTAAATGTTCCATTATTTCGAGATGAATTTTCCAACCTTGATGATGCAAAAGGGAGTACTATCGCATGGTGGCGTAAATACATCAATTTCATCTAAAACTTAGAGGTATTAAATATTAATTGCTTACTTTTAATTTGTTAAGATGATCAACTTTTCTAATTGTTTTTTTTTTGTTTTGTTTTTTGTTTTTGTTTTTGTTTTTTTTTTTTTTGTTTTTGTAGATTCTTTACTGGACAAATCTATTGAATCATTGTAACAACGCAAATAGACAATGGCTTTGTTTTCTTTTTATTATATGTTTTCCTTTCAATTTAGCACAAGCAAACTATTTGTTTTGATTTTTTTTTCTTTTATTTTAATCTGTTGAATCAAAATTGTCATTCCGTATCAAGTTTTATTGTCTTGCATCCTTATCCTCAACGATAGATAATTTTTATTCTCTATTTTTTTAAACACATTTTCAAATTGATTATACTTAATCTTATCCAAAATACCAACTTTATTTTTTTATGGCTTACTTAGATTTGACGTAGAAATATTATAAAAGTATCCTCATAATTACTCTTGGTATAAATTTACCTTTTTACTAAGAGTTTTGAATACTTTGACAGTGGTGAATGAATCAATAATAAGAAAATCATGAAGAAATATTATGGATTGAATAAGAAACAGGAATAACAATGACTCAAACAATCTAAATCCATCCTTTTCAATCTAAACCCATCTTTTGAAATAATAATCAGAAGCAATAAAAGAAAAGATATATAGTGTGAATTCAAATTTATAAACGATTAGTAATGGTGAATATTAAATTTGCAACGTGCAGAACTAAACAAGTAGAAATTTAAAGAGTTCACAAATTGCTATAGTATTTCACATAAAAACATACATATATATTAAAAAAATTATTATTATAATAATCTTTACATGGAGATGTAATTTCAATCTCAGTTAACTTTTTAAATTGATATTTTACTAATAAAAAAAAGCTATTTTATTGTAGGATGAATATAAAAAAAAAAACCCCCAAGAATTTATGAATTTTAAGGAGATATTTTAGGGATTTTTTAATTGTTTTTGGTACATCTCCAAATCTGTAGGGTTTTGAGAAAAATGCTAAAAGGTGGCAAACGTAAATCTTGATGCTATTTTTTTATATATTATTTTTTTTTAATTTTTAAACCTGTCAATTTGAAAATAAATATGTAAAAAACACTTAGAAAAAAATTGAAATATCTATCTATACTACTGTTGATCAAATATTATTTCTATTAAAAATAATCATATAATATGACTCAAATAAAAAAATTACTTTAATGATATATAGTATTTTTATAGTCATAAAAATATTAAAAATTTGGGGAGAAAAATCTAATAATAATTATTCAACCAATCAGGAAATATATAGGGCTTCATAAGCTTGGGTAGGAAAGCCCAAATACCCAAAGGACTCGTCCGCCGACACCAACTTGTTTTTGAAAATCTTATGGTATAAAGCTATTGAATAAACAAAAATAAATACTATTCTCTCCGTGTCGAATCTCTCCATCTGCTCGGTGAGTGCGAGTCTTTTGCCCGCAACTTAGACGAACCTCGACAGCGACCCATAGGAGATAAGAGACAAGCATGAGAATACCACGGGTCATTTACATATATGTTCAAATTAGAAGTCAATATTACATAATTATTCAAGGTTTGTAACATATTTCATATATATTCATTTGATTAATTTAAATATCAATAATACCCCTAATTATATTGCGGGCCATTTACACATTTATTCAACTTCCAATCATATATTACATATTTGTTTCAACTTTGAATTAAATATCAAATATATTCACTTTACCTACGTGGCATAGTTTTTACTTCCAAAACTACCCTTAGTTGATGAATCCGACCCATTTTTTTTAAGTTCTCCTTAATTGATGGTCTAAAAGTAACTATCACCACTTTATTCTCCACTACCTTCTCAAATTCTATTTTTTTGAATTCAAAATCACCTAAATTATTCGTAAAAATATAATGAAAAATATTAGTCTACAAAGTTAATAAAATAATAAAAAATACATATCATAATATTACATTATTGCGAATCTGTTGATTCACATTCAAACAACACAAAAAATAGCCAATGATTTTTTAATATTATATTAACAATGTAATATGAAATGAAGAGTTATGTACTGTTTCACAAGTTTCATATTGTAATATGATATTAGAATTTTATTACGATATTGTATGTAAATAACATTGTTCATTATGTGTCAATCACCAAATGAACGAATATGTATAATTTATTTTAATATGATATTACAATTGTTGAGTAAACAAGAACCATAATATGATATTAGAATATCAATATGAAATCATAAAAATCATATCCAAAGAGAAGATATTTTTAACCTGTCCAAACACACATTTGGTCTTTTCCAATCTTCAATTCAATTTGAATCGCTTAGTTCCCTTGCCCGTCTCTTCTCAGCGCCGATCAGAGTAGTTGTGGCCTCCATATATATAGAGGCAAGGTGGATTTTGCGAATCGCAAAGTAGGTTTTCACTCGAGGCAGCTTGCGTGGTAGTTCTCTGGCGGTGGCTGTCGGACGGTGGAGTTCAACGAAAAGATCATCCCTTTTTCTTTTGTTCAATGTCACCGAAGGTGGCTGAATCTAGAGATGTGCGGAGGTGGCTTGATTTTATTTTTTTTATATTTTTCAGATCGTGGAGAGAATGGAAAGTATCCAAGTGTGACTTGAAAGGAATTTTTTTTTTAGTGGTTATGGAGTAAATGAGTTTTTCTCGATGGTTTGTTGGTTTGTATATTATTTTTCTTTGCATTTTTTTTTAAGTTTCGAATGAAATGAAAGCCCCTTACTTTTTGCACATGTTTTCAACGAAATTTTGTTAGTCACGTTTTAAATATATATGTGTTTATATATATATATAATATATATAATTTTGAATCATTTTAAAATTAAAAAAAAACAGGTTGCTCATATGATAATAATATAGACTAAAATATTTTTATATCAAATTAAAAACTACAATACCGTAATAATAATAATATATATCATATCATCTTAATATCCAAAAAATATGTCAGAATAATATATTCAATTTTAATGTGGTAATTGTGATATTTAAGTTTTAAAGTGTATACTATCTCTATTTAGTCGCTGAATTCATTTGAAAATTCATTAAATAGGAGAATCATAACAATCCCACAAAATGAGAATACAAAATAAAAGGGGAGGTGCTGTGAAATCTCCTGCGTTTTGGGAGACACCGGTCTCACCTAATCCAACAGTCATGAGAGCGTAGTTTTCTCAATTGACTGGTGAGAGATGAAAAATGTATTGAAGATTGCTCTATTGAAATAATGACCTGATGAATTCATTTATTGTGGATAGTAAAAGTGGTGGCAGAGGCATTACATAAAATACAATTGTCTTTGGACTGTGGGTCCCACTAAATTGTTCACAAATTCTAATGAATACTAATAAACAGTAGGAATTTCTCAGCAAAAAAATAAAAAATAAACAGTAGGACTAATGGAGTATCAATTAAAACGCCTGGCTTGTATTTTACTATTAGACTATTAGTGGGTTAATAAGTAATATTAGGACTACTAGTGGGCTAATAAGTAATATTTTTAAAATAAAAACACTACATATTGGGGAAAGAATTTATATTTGCATGTAGTCATGAATTTTGAGATAATTGAATAAATAATCATTTTTTAAATGAGATTTTAAGAAAAAGATCAAAATTTTAATTAATCAAGAAATTAGATATTTTCTAAACTACATGATGGTAAACATTTACTTCTATGTCATTTCTTAGTTCTCTTTTATATTAGTGATTAATAACTTAATTTTTGAAAACTTTGGTCATTTCTTTAAAATATGGACAAAAAAAGACCAAATACTAAATAGACCTATGAATTTATTGTTAAATATCTTCTCTTACTTGTATATACAATGAGATTTTTCTTCAAATTATATTTAAATTAGAAAATCTACTCGATAATTATATTTAAATTAGATTAAAAATATATTTGAATTCGATTAAAATTTCAAGTTTTTTATATTTTTAATAACAAAATTATAATTGACTAGAGTATAATATTAAAAGTGTTGGTGTGGAATTTGAACCAACGCTGTGATCCGTATCTCTAGATTGTGATACGGCAATGAACAGGAACAAACGGCGGTAAATAGTAAAACACCGGTAGATTTAGAAGTGGTTTGACCCTCCTCCGAAGTAATAGTCTACGTCCACTGGTTATGAAATTTCTTATGAAGTGTTTTACAGAGTATTTTTCCGGTTTTTTTTTCAACCCCCTCCTCTTTCTCCTCTTCTTCCTTTTATAGGCTTTTCGGAGGAGAGAGGGAATGGTGCATTAAATGACGCCTGACAAATTATCCCTTAAATCCCGGGATTAGGTGACCTTAACCTACAGTCGACCATGCTCTTCCCTGAATTACGGGAGTGGGTTACCAACTAACTACTCACGTACATCAGAAACGGGATGTCTACAGTACCTGTCAGACGCCCTTAACATCGGGGTTGATCAATCACCACCATGCAGGCTTCAACCTTCAATCGGGGATCCCCAGCTTCGTGGGGAGACCTCTGGCTCGACTGATCTTCTATCCTCTTAACGGTTATCATCGTAAGCTTAGCTCGTCCTCGGGCTCCTGGGGCTTCTAACTTAACTGTCCTCCTCCGAGGACCTCGCTTCAAAATATGGACAAAAAAATGACCAAATACTAAATAGACCTATGAATTTATTGTTAAATATCTTCTCTTACTTGTATATACAATGAGATTTTTCTTCAAATTATATTTAAATTAGAAAATCTACTCGATAATTATATTTAAATTAGATTAAAAACATATTTAAATTCGATTAAAATTTCAAGTTTTTTATATTTTTAATAACAAAATTATAATTGACTAGAGTATAAAATTAAAAGCATTGACATACAATAAACAAAAATCAGATTTTTATTAAAATTAAATAACTTAGACTAAAGTAAAAATACTATATTATTCATAGGGTGAAGTAGGCAAATACCCAGAATTTATATAACAATAAAAATAAATACCCAAACTTTTGAAGTAATTGAGTTTCTAGTCAATTTGTGAATTACTTGCACATGCTTTTGGTAACAAAGTGAATTACCACTACTTACCACTGTGTAAGTAATTGCATGTTTTGGGTAATTTGTTATATTTTTCAAAAGATTGGGTAATAACTTACATTAAGTTTTGAAAATTGGGTATTCACCATAATTTCTCTTATTCATATATTAGTCTTAACTGTTGAAATCTTGCATAAGTTAAAGCATTACTAACCATAATATAACATACCGCTATAGTACATAAATCGCTATAAAATTTTATATACTAGAAAATTATTAATTTAGGACTCAGTTGATATATTACAAAGAAATCATTTAGGACTCAGTTGATATATAAATTTGATTTTTGTTTATTATATGTCAACAGTTTTAATTTTATACTCTAGTCAATTATAATTTTGTTATTAAAAATATAAAAAACTTGAAATTTTAATCTAATTTAAATATATTTTTAATCTAATTTAAATATAATTATCGAGTAGATTTTCTAATTTAAATATAATTTGAAGAAAAATCTCATTGTATATACAAGTAAGAGAAGATATTTAACAATAAATTCATAGGTCTATTTAGTATTTGGTCATTTTTTTGTCCATATTTTAAAGAAATGACCAAAGTTTTCAAAAATTAAGTTATTAATCACTAATACAAAAGAGAACTAAGAAATGACATAGAAGTAAATGTATATCATCATGTAGTTTAGAAAATATCTAATTTCTTGATTAATTAAAATTTTGATCTTTTTCTTAAAATCTCATTTAAAAAATGATTATTTATTCAATTATCTCAAAATTCATGACTACATGCAAATATAAATTCTTTCCCCAATATGTAGTGTTTTTATTTTAAAAATATTACTTATTAACCCACTAGTAGTCCTAATATTACTTATTAACCCACTAATAGTCTAATAGTAAAATACAAGCCAAGCGTTTTAATTGATACTCCATTAATCCTACTGTTTATTTTTTATTTTTTTGCTGGAAAATTACTACTGTTTATTAGTCTCAATGAATGAAGGAATTTGTGAACAATTTAGTGGGACCCACAGTCTTTGATTGTATTTTATGTAATGCCTCTGCCACCACTTTTACTATCCGCAATAAATGAATTCGTCAGGTCATTATTTCAATGGAGCAATCTTCAATACATTTTTCATCTCTCACCAGTCAATTGAGAAAACTATGCTCTCATGACCGTTGGATCAGGTGAGACCGGTGTCTCCCAAAACGCAGGAGATTTCACAGCACCTCCCAAATAAAAGTATATTAAATAGTTACAGAGAGGGCCACAAAAAATGAGAAGTAAACGGCCATAATTGTTGAACCCACGTAATAAGGAGAAAATGTCAAAAATATTAAATCTGACAGAGAAAAAAAAAACTAAATCGGGTAAGACCCAATCTTTATATAATACGGGTGTAGCGTTTAAAAATCTAAGGGTAAATATGTCAACTTCAATCTTGTCACATTGTACAATGAATAGATCTAATATTAAAAATAATTGTTGAATAAATATGTAAAATGTGATTGAAAGTTGAATGATTATGTAAAAAGTTCATTATATTATACCACGTTTTCAACTCAATTATATTCGGATCTGATCCAAAAAAGTTTCCTCCATGAAGATTACGTAATTAATGGCATTAATTAATTTAATGCCAACTCTCTCTCTCTCTCTCTCTCTCTATAATTTCAAAATTCAAATAGGTAAGGTAATATATTTATATATAAAAAAATAAGAAACAAAATCCCCAAAATCAGCTACGTTGATTTCAAAATATAATCAAATACCACATTTTAAACACAAAATCAGGAGAAAAAAACCATTCCACTTTTCAAAACGCAAAACCTCCCAAATTGGTTGAAAAGCCTAAATCCACAGCAATATTGCCTAAGCTCATCGACAAACATCTACTCATCGCCATCGGAATGACACCGTACTAACCCGCCTGAAAAATCACCTCCTTGCGAGCACCATTCACCCACCGTCTCGTAAGCTCATGGCTCGGGTTTTCAGCTCACCTTTGCCTATAGTAAACAATGGCACAAGAAACCACCACGTGAGCACCCTCATGCATTGAAAGCCCATCTCGGATCTATGCGTAGACGATCCATTAACGAGGGTAGTTTTGGAAGCAATATTTATGCCACGTAGGCAAAATGAATATATTTGTTATTAATTTAATTTTGGAACAAATATGTAATATATGATTGAAAGTTGAATGATTGTGTAAATAGTTCGAATACCACTAGTTAATGAACCGAGACGAACCGCAGTGCACCTATTGAATGACGACAAATAGAGGCAAACAACAGAGATGACGGATGACAGTGACATTCGACACCCACAGTGGATAAGAGACAAACATGAGAATACCACTAGTTAATCAACCGAGATGAACCGCAGTGCACCTATTGAACGATGACAAATAGAGACAAACAACAAAGATGACGGATAACAGTGACATTCGACACCCACAGAACCTTAGCAATTTACGGTACATTATTTTAAAATTTATTGTTCTCACATATCTTGTGTAGTTGATACTGATGACTCACATAACTTTTTCGTATTTGTATTTTGAGTGTGTTTCTGAATGAATTATTTTTGCAATAAATAATTGTTTATAGGCACGAATCATGAGTCTATGTTGTGGGTCTATAGTTTATCCTATTTTTTAAAGAAAAAAATCAGTATATCAGTATACTATAACTTCTTTTATTGCTTATAAGTTTATATTTTCCTTTGTGCCATGGATATAAAAGTTATAGTAAAGTTTTTATTTGGCTTTGAAGTATAAATAGATCAATTATTCATATTCTTTGGATCTAAATAATAGATATTGATCATTGAATATGTGTTCTTTGTGTCGATCATTGTTGTGGTCCAGAATAATAAAGTCTATCTTTTCGTTTTTTTGTCTTTATAAATATTGTTTCCTCTTAAAATACTGTATGAGAGTTGAACTAAAATTCATTCAATCAGTCTATTATATTATTGGTGAAAATGTTAGATAAAATATTGGGGTAATAATAATCATAGAGACAAAACAGAAATAACTGGAATTGATATATTAAAATGTCACATGAATAAAATTACAGTGGAATTGAAATAATAAAATTGGAGATCAAACCACAATACAGTACGATGACGACGATGACAAAACGGTTTGGAGACTTGTCGAGGCACGTGTATCACACGCTTTCCTTAAAACAGATTCGCCTCCTCACCGTCGGTGCTCGAGGTTTCCGCGGCGTCTGTCTCCCAGGATACAACGACTAACAGTGATGAATTTGAGCACCATAAAAAACACCACTACCGGCAAACTTGAATTGAGACCGATCTCTATCACCAAATAAAAACTCAAAACAAAAACAAAGACTCAAAACAAAAAAGTTCATGTGGTTTTCTTCCTTATTCGCGTACTGCCATGTTCAAGACTTGTGTGTGTATATATACACAAATCAAGCAAAACAACCGTTTGCCATAAATACAATGCAGTATAAAAGCCAATAACATATATGTTACAAGAGGCCTTTACAAGAGGGGAGCAAAAACGTTTTTTGCTTCTTAAAAGTAATAAAGCATCAAGCAATTAATTTAGCCATAAAAGCCAAACGTTCATGCCTTATTACGCATAACCCAAAATTGCATCCAAAAGTATGAAACCAAAAGACAACCGTTGGAGAATGAAATAAATTCATTCATAATTTTCCAACAGAAAATAGATAGAACAATTAGTAGAGCTTCGTCTTATATATGAGTTTTAATTAAATTGCAATAAAACAGCTTTTCTATTTTGTGATGGATATTATGTAGATAAACAAATTTTATGTCTGTAAAAAATTTGGTGAAATATATAATTATGTTGGTAAAAGGATATATATATATATATATATTATATAGTACTAGCTCTTTAAGCTATTAATGAATGCGACTGAGGATTAGTAGGAGATTCAAATATTTGTTATGGGTCTCAAACTTTACTATGTTGTGGGACTCAAATATATCTATCTATACTACATTGCAAATCTTTATGTTATACTAATTTTTAAAGAAAATAATATTATATGTGTACGTGGACCCAGCAACCACTCCGCCATTGATCGATTGGAGGCTTTCACTCCACTATAGAGAAGCTCCACGTCGGCTATTGGTCTTCGCTCAAAGAGCTACATTCGCCGTTGCTCAACGTCTGTCTCGAGCCCCTTCACATCGCCCACGCCTGAGTTCGACGGGTACTCCAACTTTAAGCTATGTAAATGTTTTATTTCTCTTAAAATTTTGTTTTTTTGTAACAAGATATCTATGTAAGTTGTTGATTTTTTTCTCTTTTTTGGCAAAGATTTGTTGATTTGCTGCAAAAATCAAATAAAATACTTGTTCTTCTCTGCTCAATTAGATCGGTATGTTTCTTTCTCAATCTCCTTTTATCCCTTTTTCTTTATTTGGCATTTGTTTATTGTACATTTTTTTTTCCTTGAATAAAAGAAAATAATCGTTCATCTCTTCTATGATTGCATCCTAATAAGCTTTATTTTTAATTTGAAGAACAAAAACATAAAATACATATATTTCATTGAGGATTTGGTGGAGATTCAATTTTTTTTTTTTTTTTTGCCCTTGAATTGCTCAGTTTTTCAATGGATTTTGTTTTCTTAAAAAATGACTTGTTTTTATCAAATTCTAACCAGGTGAATTTTATGTTTCTATTTTAATATTTCTTTGACATATATGGCCCTTGTTTTAGGTTGTTGAGAAGGATTAGTACAGAAAAATATTTAATCATATTACATGGATTAAACTTGGACAAAATTTCTGAGGTATTATTTACATGTGGTTATAGTTTCTTTATCACCTTATATTAAATTACTTGCATAATGAGTTGAACATTTTATTTTTAGATGCCCTTGTGGCAAAGAAATGTGCAAGAAATCCTTATATGATAATATGCCCTTGTGCGAAGTACAAGAATCTTTCTTCAAAAAATCACGAGGATCTTTATCAACATTTAGTTATGAATGGATTTGATCCTTTATACATTGAGTAGGTTGTCCATGGGGAAAGTTCAAGTAATATCCAATAAAATACATGCCACAAAACGTTAGATGCATATAGAATGTTTCAAGATGCTTATGTTGCTAACGCGAATTGTTCAAAATATACTGAACGATCAAAACCCTATGATTTTACAAAAAAAATTTGAAGAGGCTGAAGTTTCTTTATATTCGATGTGTACAAGACACACAAAGTTATCAGTAATAATAGCTTTGTACAATCATAAAACTCACCATAATCTTTCATATAAGGGGTTCAATAAGCTACTTGAGATTATTAGAGAAATGCTACTAGATGATAACACACTGCCAGATTCATTGTACACAACCAAAAAGTTTCTGATGGAATTTAATCTGGGATATGAGAAAATAGATGCTTTCGTCAACGATTGTTGTTTATATAGAAAAGATTACGAGTATTTTGAAAACTGTCTAAAATGTAAAACATCACGTTGGATGTTTAATACTTGTACTAAGAAACCAAAAAAAAGTGTGCCTGCAAAAGTATTACGGTACTTTCCAATCATACCAAGGATAAGAAAGATGTTTATGTCAAGTGAAAAGTCAAAACAATTGAGATGACACTATTCACATGGTAGTCAAGATGGAAAAATGCGACATCCTGTTGACTCTTTTGCTAGGAATACTATTGATAGGAAATGGCCTGATTTTGCTTCTGAACCAAGAAATCTCAGGTTTGGCCTTGCAACAAATGGCTTCAATCCGTTTAAAAATATGAGTTCTCGTTATAGTTTTTGGCCTGTGGTTTTAACGATATATAATTTTCCACCACATATTTGTATGTCTCAAGAAAAATTAATGTTGACCCTTCTTATACCTAGCCCAAGTCAACCTGGAAATGACATAGATATATATTTATAACCACTTATAGATGACTTAAAGGAGCTTTGGAATAGTGGAGTTGATATATTCGATGGCTTTACTAATAGAGTGTTCAATATGAAAGCTATATTGATGTGGACAATAAATGATTTTCCGGCATATGGTAATTTAGCAGGATGTACCATGAAGGGTAAATTTGCTTGCCATACATGTGGGCTCGACACTTGCTCATTGTGGTTGAAATATAGTAAAGAACTAATTTATAATTATCATCGAAGATTTCTTCCACAACACCACAAATGGCGTGATAATGCTAAATCATTTGATGGGACTATAGAAGAACGAAAGCCTCCGAAACTACTAAATGGTAAAGAGATCTCAATGTGCCTAAATAGTGTGATAAATGATTGGGGAAAAGGGAAAAACAAAAACAAGAAAACTAAAAAAAGAAAGAAGTAATCTATTCCAGTGACAATATGGAAGAAGAAATCAATATTTTTTTGTCTACCATATTGGGAGGTGAGTCCTCTTTGATTATTAATTTGGTTGTTTTATTTGATGTTCTATTAAAATTATTATCTACTTATGTTTTTGAATACAGGAATTGGATTTGCGACATAACTTAGATGTCATGCATATCGAAAAAAAATATGTGAGAGCCTCATATCAACTTTATTGAATATTAAGGGAAAATCAAAAGACGGAATTCAATCTCGTAAGGATTTGAAACACATTAGTATAAGGAAAGAGTTATATGCCCAAGAAAAAGGTAATCGACATTATCTTCCACCGGCACCTTATTCAATGTCAAAGAGTGAGAAGCAACTATTTTGTAAAAGGTTTTATGATTTGAAATTACCTGATGGTTATGGCTCTAATATTCGGAAGTGTGTACTTATTGATGAATGTAAGATTGTAGGTTTTAAATCTCATGATTATCATATGATGATGCAATAATTGTTGCTAACTGCTATACGAGAACTTCTCCCAAATAAAGTAAGAATTGCAATCTTTCGATTATGTTCATTTTTCAATGAAATTTGTCAGAGAGTGGTTGATAAAAATAGAATTGAGATATTAGAGCGTGAGATTGTTGAAACACTGTGCATGTTAGAGATATTTCCTCCTAGTTTCTTTGACATCATGATTCACCTCACCACTCACGTTGGACGGGAAGTCAGAATTTATGGACCGGTCCAATATCGATGGATGTATTAAGAGGTAATATGAGTGAACTATTTAAATTTACAGGACCTTTTTGTGCTAATTATACTTAGTTGATTTTAGAATTAACTATCTAATATATTTTATGATTGTAGGTATATGAAAACACTCAAGAGTTATGTGAGAAATTATGCGCGACCAGAAGGATGCATAGCAGAATGCTATCTTGTAGATGAGTGTATGCAATACTTCAAAGAATACATTCATCAAGATGCCGAACTAAATACCACTCAATCTCGTAATGAAGAGTTTGAAGATGAAGTAATAATAGAAGGACGTCCTCTTTCTAAAGGGAAGTCAAAAAGATTTCTGATGAAACGTTGCAGATTATACACAGATACGTATTATTTAATGTTGCTGAAGCTGAGCCATTTATCGAGTAAGTAAAACTATTTTAGTTTCACCTTAAGTTATATATATTTAATTTTCACAATTTAAATATAATTAATACTCATTGTTCACATTAAAAATGTGGAGTGTATAAAGAAGAGCTGAAACAAAAAGATAGGCGTTTGTTTCGAGATAGTAATATGCTACAAAAGATACATTCAGAGACATTTTCTTCGTGGCTGCCAAATAAGGTTGTGAGATCTTTTACTCTTAATGTATTATATTACGAATATTTTATATCATTGCAAGCGAGCTTATTATAATAATTATTTTCAATTTTTAGGTTAGAAACAATCATCCCAGTTTCAACACAGTGTCAAAAATATTAAAATGGTTTGCACGAGGACCTAGACGCTATTTCATGTCATATTCTGGTTATGCAATCAATGGAAAATGATATCATACAACAGAGGTTGACAGGTCTACACAAGATTATGGTGTTTCAGTTGAGGTTGAAACAATCTGTAGGTCTAGTGCAAGAGATGTGACAGAAGTAGTTGCAAATGTCTCTTACTATGGTATTATAAAAGAGATAATTTTGCTTGATTTTCACACCTTTTGATTACCTGTATTTCAATGCAGTTGGGTTAATATTATCAGTGGTGTGAGAAAGGATGATGGTTTCACATTGGTCAATCTTCATAAGGGATTAAATCAATTTCACAGAGACCCATTCATTTTAGCATCACAAGCCAAAAAAGTATTTTACTCTAGAGAAAGTAATTTATCAAGTTGGTATGTTGTACTTCGAGCACCACCAAGAGGATTTTTCGACTTGGAAGAATTTGATGAGAGTGCTTATACGATTTATACACTACAAGATGTATCTCATCTTGATATTGATGATATGGACAATGATGAATCTTGTGTGAGGGAAGATTGTGAAGGATTTTTAGTCTAATTTAGTAGATGATCAACTAGCTATTTATTCTTATAGCATATGGAATTAGTGTTGGTTGTTTTCATTCTTGGATTTCATCAAAGACTTTGCTTCATGTGATTATATATATATATATATATTTATTTATCATTGTACCACTTTGTTTTCGCTTTATTTTTCATGTTTACCTTCTCCCACGAAAACCAAGACAATCTATTTTCCTTGTATAATTTTTCTATTGGTTTTCCCAGACACTCTTTAAGTAAGGAATCACGATAGTTTTTGTAGTTCTTTTCATTTTGTCTCTTGTAATCTCTATTTTTAATTTTTTTTTGTCACGACTCCTTTATATATATATATATATATATATATATATATATACTTACGTTACTTAAATCCATACAACACAAAATAACAATATAACATAGTGCGCATTTTTTTTATATAACATACATGTATTTATATTAAAGTAGTTGTGATCACAGTATTTCATTACATGTACTTTTCAAAACCAATATAAACACATATATGAGCCGGGTCTTCATTCAGTCTGTGCCACACATATCCGTCTATGGCTCCAGCTGCTGAACTTATTCTATATTCATCTTTCCCCTGTCTATAACATCAAGAACCTAATGAGTTGCTAAACCCAGTAAGGATAAACTAACTATTTCTATATGTCATGGCATGATATATCATGATATGTACATTACAGTAGTTCCAGATAGATACAATAATTCAGAATTATTCAAAGACTAACTTATGTATAGAGTGTCACCCGTCCCATACCAGATGACCCCCTTCAAACATTTTTTTATCTTTAGCCTTTATGTTACGCCTCAGCCATTCTAAGGGAATTTTTGGCGCTTGTATTTTAAATTCCTTGTAGTCTGAGATCCACTAACGGTAACCGCATCTTTACTTTAACTTTCATTAGGCACCTTGACGGGAGTGGGCCTAGCTTATCTGAAGCATCTCCCGACTGATAATCTCCTCAAGCAACAGTAGTTGAAGTGCTCGGGTTGGAAGACGTATCTTCTAACCCTATAAATAGGAGTTTCATATAGTCCCCTTGTAGGACAGTGGTACCGTTGACTTTGCTTTCTCGACATATAGAGCTTGTTGGCTTCCCCGGAGCCTTATCACAAAGGCGATTCCGAGCCATTTTTCTTGAAAGTTACATGTTCGGGATGAAATCCCGTGTACTTTACTTTAACATTGTCCTATGAACGAACTTGATGTTGGGTCTCGGGACTCTCTCGGGATTTAAATCCGGCATTGATATGACGACTAATCGTAACTCTCGTTGTTTCTTGGTCCGAAGACATGAGATAGTTTAAACGTGGAATGCTTGCAATATAACAAGGCTCGGTTTCTTAACTCTTAGGCCATACTCTCTTTTTAGCTTAACAGTCAAAACCGTGCTAAGTTTTATTGAGCATTTATCTTGATTAATTACATTAATCATGGTTCGGGCCTAAGTATTACTTACTACCGGGAATATAAATGAAAACACATTTTTATCATTATAATACAATGCAAGTAATCGTACAATGCACGAAAAAGTCCTAACAAACATCACACGTCTTGATGTCGTAGGTGCGTTGTCACTTACTAGTTGATTCGCCAATTACGATTCTCGCAACCTATGCTTGTTCCTCGTTCCTTTTGCAGCAAATTCCAGAGCACGCTATGCCTCCACGAGTTTCGCTCCTAATGGTACGATTCAAAAGTGTCAAAATTCACTTCTCTACTTAGTTTCACAAGCTAACAAGTCCGTGGTGTATGCTGGTTACAAACGAGGATATATTTTGGTTCAACAAGCTGATTTTAGAACCTGTTTACTAGTGTTTTGCATCCACCGGTCGACCGCTTGGAGAAACGGTCGACCGTTTCATGCTGGACACTTAGCCGAAAAACTGATCCGACACCTTTCACGAGAATGCGCAAAACTTTCTGTTTCAGAGTCGGATCGACACGAAACTTGTGGCATTAGAAACTAGACTCAGAGGTCTTTCTTTATAGTGTTGAATGATAGGATTTTAATTTATAATCTATCTTGAAATCAGCCCAAAAATCATGCTAAATTTTTATCATTAAGAAAAAGGCAGATTTTTGAAGAACTTTGAAAACTCAAAACTTTTTATTCCGGAAACGAAATCACGCGATTCTTGAACTCACAGAAAGCTTATAACTTTTATTTATAAGAACAATCACATTTGTCACTATTTTCTTTTGATCATGAGGTCAAACAAACCAAAAACTATTATGCCCAATTTTTAAAATAGTTTGTAAAGTACTTGCTACCTTATTTGTGTACCACATGGTGACCAAAAGGCCAAAATGAGCTTATGATATCGTTTTGAAAAGCTTAGAAAGTCTACTTTCTTGATTTGAATCTGTTTGAAAGTTAAACCTAATATAATTTGAGTAAAAGTGTTAAAACAGTAGCTAACCTTTATGTTCACAAAACTGTTTTTATACATGTTTGCAATTTGGATATCTTTTTACTTAACCAAAATTTTCATATTTTACCATTCCAAAAAGCTTGTTGAGTCTATTTTAACATAAAACAACTGTTCTTTAATGATTTAATACTTAACATGTTTAATTCGGATAAAAACCAGAGCTGTGCAGAGTGATTCTTTCGTAAGTTACTCATGATCCAATTTTCTCAACTTCATACATGATCTTAAAAACAAGAAACCTTTTTGACTAAAACTTGAAAACAAATTCATCCATTATTAAATCATGTAACCTAACTCATTATCATTATTACAAGTTGAGACACAAAAGAAATATTTGGAAGAAGAGGAAGGAAACTAGAACTAACCTCTTGAAGCCCTTGAATTTAGAATTATCCGCTTTGTGTACTTGAGGAAATCTTGGTTCAAAACTTCCAAAACTTGAGGATTTGAGCATGTGAAAGAGAAGAACACTTAGTATAGTTGAAGATAATCATAAGAATCATCTTAGAATGAGAGAAAGAGGGTTACAGTACTTACCTAAGCTTGGTCAAGAAATTTTAGAATTTTCATGAAGTTTTCTTCTCTTTTATCTTTTCCTTCTTCCTCTCTTTCTTTCTAAGTTTGGTCTGAGTTATTAGGCTGAAATGAAGACCAAACTCTCTCTATTTTTACTGTAATGGTCGGACTCCTTGGTTTCATTTGACCAAGGTTGAGTTAACAACTCAAGAGGTGAGTTTAAGACTTTATCTTGACACCTAGTCAAAGTTTTGCCACCATTCTTGTTAAACTCAATGCCACCTTACGCCAAGCATGAATTTAACTTGACAACTCACACTCACACTACTCAGCCACAATTATGTAATGGATTGGATCCAATTTGAAGCTAGTTACATGAACTAGTTTAGTTAAAATCCAACTAAACTATGATTTTGACCAATTAGGTAAAAACACCTCTTAATCTTCATGCAACTGAACTTAATCTCCTCCTGACAACTCAAAATCCACCAATAAGCTCAGCCAAAAGCTGTAGTGAAGAATTTCTATTATTTGCACTTTTGCTTAAAATCTTGAAAAAGTTTGCATTTTAGACCTTCTGAGAAATTCGATAATTTTTATTAATCTCTTTGACCTAATTTCTTTTCACAAATCCTTTCCTTATAATAAAATAAGGTCTTCATCAAATTTTTATAATTTTGGGGCACTTAAAACTATTTTTCCCGTATGTTACAGTTTTTCCAGATTTTGCCGAAATCTCCTCTGTACGGGTTCGTTTGTGCTCGGATAGGTCCAAAACTTGACATTTAAACTTGATTTATCCAAATAAATTTTGATCCAAAATATCTTTTTCGAATAAGGTCATTTACTTATATAGTCCAAAAGTTGGGTCACAATATAATTTTCTAAAAGTTTGGGGTCTTATTTGCAATTATTAACTTCTTACTTTCCTGACCTTAAGTAATCTTTCCGAGGTACTACTAATCGTGTCTTGACTTTATAATTCCTTGATCAGGATTGGAGGTCTTCCTTTTTGCATTTCCGGTAAAATATGAGAGTTCGGCTCGGTTAGGGTTTCGAGTCGGGATTTTGGTTGCGGAACTTAAAATAAATATTCTTAATTAAATTTGAAATCATAATGGAAGAGTGGAATTGGCTATTTTATTAAAATATAGTATCTTCTTTACACTTGAGATGCTAAACACACTAATCCGGCCTTGGCCGTTCTTTACAAAATATGCATTACATGAAACCGGGGGTTACAAACTCCTCCCCCTTACAAAAGTTTCGTCCTCGAAACTTAGAAAAGTGCTGGGTACTTCTTTCGCATCTCACTTTCCAATTCCCATGTAGCCTCTTCTGAAGAATGACTCTTCCATAAAATCTTGACCAAGAAAATAACCTTATTCCATAACACCTTTTCCTTTTTATCTAAAATCTTGGCCGGTTGTAGTTCGTACGGAACCTTAGGTGTAATCTCTATTTCTTGGTATTTCAGCGCGTGCGAAGAATTTCTAATGTACTTTCGGAGCATAGAGACATGAAATACATCATGCACAGCTGACATCGAGGGTGGCAGGGCTAAGCGGTATGCCGTAGTTCCGACTCGGTCGAGGATCTCGAAGGGTCCAATGAATCTCGGACTGAGTTTTCCCTTCTTGCCGAATCTCATTAACCCTCGGAATGGGGACACCTTCAAAAACATCTTTTCTCCGACCTCAAACTCTAAAGGTCTTCTTCTCTTATCTGAATAACTCTTTTGACGGCTCTAAGACGACTTAAGCCTTTTCTAGATATTCTCGATTGCTTCCGTGGCTTGGCTTACGAGTTCAGGACCGAGGTATTTGCTCTCTCCAGCTTCGTACCAATTAAGTGGCGTTCGGCACTTCCTCCAGTAGAGGGCTTTATATGGTGCCATTTCGATCGTCGATTGGTAACTGTTGTTGTAGGAGAATTCAGCCAATGGTAAGTACTTGTCCCATGAACCTTGAAAATCTATAGCACAAGCCCTCAACATATCTTCCAAGATTTGAATAGTTCTTTCACTTTGCCCGTCAGTTTGCAGATGAAAGGCGGTGCTGAACTTCAAGCAAGTACCGAGGGCTTGTTGCAAGCTTTTCCAAAACTTGGAAGTGAATCGGCTGTCCCAGTCTGAAACTATGGACTGAGGCAGGCCGTGTAGTCTCACTATTTCCTTGATGTATAATTCTGCCACTTTATCCATGGTGTGGGTCGTTTGCACAGGAATGAAATGTGCCGATTTTCTTAAGCGGTCCATAACTATCCACACCGAGTCATGATTCTTAGGAGTCTAGGGTAGTCCCGTCACAAAGTCCATAGTGATTTGATCCCATTTCCATTCGGGGATTTCGAGCGGCTGTAGAAGACTAGCTGGTCGTTGATGTTCGGCATTAACTTGCTGGCAAGTGTGACATCGTTCAACATGTCCAATCACGTTCCTTTTCATACCTGGCCATCAGTATCTTTCTTTAAGATCGTGATACATCTTGGTGGCACTAGGATGGATTGAATAGGGCGTTTGGTGTGCCTCTTCTAATAATTAGAACTTAAGATCATCGTTGTCTGGGACACAAATCCTTTCTTCAACCATTAGTGTCCCATCCTTGGCTATTGTATAATCTTCACGTTTTTCCTTAATCACCTCATAAGCTACTTTGGCTAACTTCTTATCCTTTGATTGCTTCTCCTGAATCGTTTGAAGAAACGTAGGACGTACGTGAAGAGCAGCAAGTTTTCCATTAACAATCAGTAGTTCAAAATCGATGATCTCTTTCTGTAATTCTCGGGGTAACTTTCTGAGAGACATCACCGCACCGTTTGACTTTCGACTGAGTGTATCAGCCACCTCGTTGGCTTTACCCAAGTGGTAATGAATTTCGAAGTCATAATCATTTAATAACTCTAGCCACCGACCTTGGCATACATTCAACTCCTTCTGAGTGAACAGATACTTAAAAGTTTTGTGGTCGGTGTAGATGTCACAGTGTATCCTTTACAGATAATGTCTCCAGATCTTTAGTGCGAAGACTACAGCAGCTAGCTCTAAGTCATGCGCTGGATAACGCGTCTCGTAATCATTCAGTTATCGATATGAATATACTATAAACTTCCTGTGCTGTATTAACACAGCTCCCAGTCCTAACTTTGAGGCATCGCAGTAAATTGCGTAGCCGGTATTTCCTTGCGGAATAGTAAGAACTGGGGTAGTGGTTAGCCGATTCTTGAGCTCCTGAAAGCTTTTCTGACACGCTTCAGTCCAAATAAACTTCTGGCCTTTGCGTGTCAAAGTCGTGAGAGTTAGGGCTATCTTCGAGAAACCTTCTATAAAACGTTGATAGTAGCCCGCCAATCCGAGAAAACTTCAGATTTTCGAAACATGATTCGGCTACGTCCAAAGAGCTATCACTTCTATCTCTTCCGGGTCTGCTCTAATTCCATCCTTCGACACCACATGTTTGAGGAAAAGTACTTGATACATCCAAAATTCACACTTTTTGAACTTGGCATACAACTGTTTATCTTGTAGTCTTTGCAATACGAGCGTTAAATGCTCTGTACGTTCCTCTTTTGATTTCGAGTAAATGAGGATATCGTCTATGAAGACTATGATAAACTTGTCGAGGTAATCCTCAAAAACTCGATTCATAAGGTTCATGAATGCTGCCGGGACATTGGTTAATCCAAACAACAGTACTAAGAATTTATAGTATCTATAACGAGTTCGAAAGGCGGTTTTTGGAACATCTTCTTCCCGGACTTTGAGCTGATGGTATCCTGACCTAAGATCGATCTTCGAGTAAACTGCTGATCCAGCAAGTTGATCGAAACGGTCGACGATGCGAGGTAATGGGTACTTGTTTTTCACCGTCACTTTATTGAGCTCTTTGTAGTCTATACAGAGTCGCATCGTACCATCTTTCTTCCTTACAAATAGGACTGGAGCTCCCCATGGTGAATGATTGGGTCGGATGAATCCTAGCTTGATAAGTTCCTCTAGCTGAGTCTTTAGTTCCTTAAGTTTGACAGGTGCGACTCGATACGGGGCCTTGGATATCAAATAGATTCTGGGCAGAAGCTTGATGCTAAACTCCACTTCACGGTTGGGTGGGAAACTAGATAGGTCTTCGGGGAATACTGAGAGGAATTCTCTGACTATTAGCAAATCCTTTGCTTCTATCTTGACATCCGTCGTCTTGTCCATGATGTGAGCGAGGTATACTGCACATCCGGCGGCAAGCATTCGTTGGGCTTTAAGTGTTGAGATCGTCGGCACAAGTCGGCTTCTAGGCGTCCTTTTGAATTCAAATTCGGTTTCTTTTGGTGGTCGAAACACAACTTTCTTTTTAAGACAATCAATCACCGCATGATGGGTACTGAGCCAATCCATTCCCAGAATAACATCGTAATCATCCATATCTATTACAACTAAGTTGGCAAATGACTTCCGATTTTCTATCTTAACCGGTACATCTTTAAACTAATTTTGGGATTTATACACATCACCCGCAGGTGTCACAGTTATAAAAGGATAAGCTAGACATTCATTTTTCCATTCTAACTTATTAACTATTTTTCTTGCAATGTATGAATGTGTTGCGACGGAATCTATGAGCGTAAATAATGAGGATTAGTGGCAGGAAGCTAACCTGTCACTACCGTAGAGGGTCCAGCTTCTACTTCTCCTTCACATAGGCTGGAAACTCTTGTATTTGGGCGGACTAGTTTGGTTGTCGGGGTTACTTCCTTCTTGATGTTCCGACATTCCTTCTCAAAATATCCTTCTTATCCGTAAAGATATCACGCTTGTGTTCCAGCCATGCACTCTCCTGGATGTCTTCTTCCGCATTTGATGCATTGCGGAAACAATGAAACTTTGCTTTCTTGGCCAGTCTGGCTGGAATTTTGACGTCCCTCGATAAACGTTCCCTTGCTCTGCTCACTTGTCCTCTTATTCCCATGACGATCATTGCTTTCTAATCTTTTGTTTCCTGAATAACTGTTTCCTTAATTTCTTCCTTGAATATTTCCGGTGTTAAACTTCTGGAATTTACCTTTCTTCTTCTGAAATTATCTCTTACTTCCTTGGAAAGGAACCATTGCTCAGTTATTCTTCTGAGCATACGTCTTAGCGATTTGGGACTTTTCTACTTTCTCGTCCCAACCATCGATCCTTAAGGCTCTCAGAACCACGTCTGAGTAACAATATCAATATTCAGCCCGTGCACAAATCTCATTCTTCGAGCATCGTCAGAGGGTATCATGGAAGGTACAAACCTTGCCGACTCATCACACTTGGCGGTGTACTCTGCCACTGTCATATTTCTCTGCTTTAATTCCATGAACTCTCGTACTTTTTCCGAGACCCGGGCTGCTCCCAAGTACTTTTGTTGGAACATAATTAAGAATCTGTCCCAAGTCATTTCCTCTATTCTTTCTGATTGCAGAATTACCTCCCACCAGCAGAACGCTTCACCTTCTAACTAATTAACCGCACAGGCAACTCTTTCTGCATCGGTGAGTCGCACGTACCCGAAAATGTGTTTCTTAATGTTGAACTTCTGGGTTTGTTTTTAATTTTTTTTCTGTAATTTTTCTATATTGATTTCTAAAAGGGTAGTATTGCCATTTTAGAAAAAAAAAATTAAGCATTAGTCAACGTAAAATTCTTATCAGGGATAATTTTAGATCGATTTCAGCAACACAAGGATCATTTTATAATTATCAAAAACACAAGGATAAAATTAGATTTTTGGTTAAACAGATAGACTATTTTAAAATTTTCCCTTTAAATTAATTGTCGTGTTTATTTTTATTTCATAATCCAATTGGTTTCGATTTCTAAACAAAATAGTTCTTTATTAGTCGTAGTAATTAAATATTGGCTTTTTGTTCTCCGTGGGACGATATTCGGACTCACAATCCATTGTATTACTTGTCATGATCCTTGCACTTGCAGTTTTAATTCGCTTGTGAAAAAAAAAGAGCGAACACGTTTTTGGCGCCGTTGGCGGGGATCAAGTGCCTAATTCATTTAATATTACGATAAACGAGAAATATTTTGGTTTAGATCTTTTATTTTTGTTAACTAACGCTTGTCGGTCTCTTCTGTCGTTTTTGCTTCACAGGTGACAGGTGTATGCCAAGGTCGAGTGGTCAAGGAATATTACCACTCGATCCAAAGATTGAACGACCACTCCAATCTCTGAGAAAGACCAACAGAAACTTGTCATCTGAGTTTGCAATGACCGACGACCCACCGGCTGTGCAACAGGCGCGAAATGCTAATGTTCTACAGGCCCAACAAGGGCAGTAACCTCAGAATGAAGCTCGTAGGCTCCACGACTATTTGAGGCCTGTAGTGAATGAGAATTAATCTGGGATCAGGCGACAGCCCATCAATACCAACAGCTTTGAGCTGAAGCCTAGTTTGATCGCGATAGTCCAACAACAACAGTTTGGAGGGTTACAATTCGAAGACCCCTATAATCATCTGTCGTCTTTTCTGGAGTTGTGTGACACCATGAAGTGTAATGATGTGCCTCACGACACAATCACGGTACAGTTGTTTCCATTCTCTCTACTAGACAAGGCTCGCATGTGGTTTCATGCTTTACCGAACGGATCCATTGAAACTTGGGATGCCATGGTGCATAAATTCCTAACAAAGTTCTTTCCCCCAAAGTTGACTTCGCAGCTGAGAGTAGAGATTAGCCAGTTTTGACAGGGGGAGAGCGTACCATTGTATGATGCATGGGACAGGTTCAAAGACTTGTTAAGGAGGTGTCCACAACACAGGTTTAAGCTATCGTTTAAAGCTCATACCTTTTACAATGGCCTGAACTATGCCACCAGAAGTATGGTAGATGCTGCATCAGGTGGCTCTGTGATTAATAATACGGCTGAAGAAGCTTGTGATTTGTATGAAGAGATGCCACGAGTCATTATCAGGCGCCTTCTGACAAAAGTATTGATAGGAGAGTTGCAGGGGTTTTATAGATGGATCAACTATCTGTTATTCAGGCTCAGCTAGCCTCACTCACCAACCAGTATCTAGCCAAAAAGAGCCAACCATGGGACAAGTAGTTGCGATGCAAAGTCAGCCAAAACAGATATAGTAGCCAGAAGAGCAGTTTGAGCTAGAAGATATTCAGTTTATGGGGAACAAGAATTATCAATTTCAACCGAACAATAATCTACCCGCTCACTATCACCCAGGATTGAGGAACCACGAGAACTTCTCTTGCAGCAACCCTAGAAATGCCTTGAACCCACCACCTTTAGGTTTCCAAGGAGTGCCTGTGCAAAAGAGGGCATCAACCTTAGAGGACAACATCAACGCTTTCGTTAATGAGTCAAGGAAGAGGATGAATGCCTATGATAAAAGTTCAACAGTTTATAGACTCACCGTGTGAACATGGGAGCAACAATTAAAACATTGGAAACCCAGATCGGTCAGTTGGTAATAGTAGTTCAGGAACAATCTTCTAGGACATTCCCTAGTGATATAGAGAAAAACCCTCAGGAGAATAAAGCTGTAACCCTAAGGGGTGGGAAGGAGTTGGAAGATAATAAAAAGGAACATAAACAGAAAGATAATGATTTGGAGAAAGCAGATGGAGAAATTACCCAAACCACAGAACATGTTAAGGTCACTCTAGGTAACATCAACTTTCTTTACAAGCCGCCCAAGATAAACCATCCCCTTCCGTACCCCTAGAGGTTCAAAAAGAAGATGGTTGATGAACAGTTCTCCAAGTTCTTGAACATTTTTAAGAAACTAAGGTGAAAATTTCGTTTGTCGATGCTCTTGAACAGATGCCCCATTATGCCAAGTTTATGAAGGAGATCATGACTAAGAAAAGAAAGATTGAAGAGCATGGGACGATCAACCTATCTGAGCAGTGTAATGCCATTATTTAGAGGAAACTACTGGAAAAGTTGAAAGACCTAGGAAGTTTCACTATTTCATGCTCGATTGGGGGGCCACACTTTTGAGAAGGCGCTATATGACCTCGGAGCCAATATCAATCTCATGACTTCATCTATTCTGAACAAGTTAAACATTGGGGACCTCACACCGACATTGATTTCCCTACAGATTGCAGACATGTCTATTGCCTTTCCTCGAGAAATTCTGGAGGATGTGGTCGTGAAGATTGACAAGTTCATTTTTCCAGTGGACTTTGTGGTTCTAGATATAGAAGAGGATAGAGAGGTCCCTATTATTCTAGGTAGGCCATTTATAGCAACGGGACAGACCTTGATTGATGTTTGTGAAGGCAATCTCACTTTGCGAGTTAATAGTGAAGAGGTGAAGTTTAACATCCCACAAGCTATGAAATTTTTCTCTGAGGAACTGTCGTGTAAGCGAGTTGAGGTGTTAAGACTGTTTACAGAAAACTACTTCCATGATTTGATTCATAATCGTTGGAGAAATGCTTGATTGGGTCCTTATCTGAGGCAGATCTTGACAGAGAAACTCCGACTTGTGTCGATGGAGTGATAGAAACCATATTTGCCCTTGAAAACAAAGAGAAAACCATAAAAAATTCCAACAGTTTTTACATACATTAGGTATTGACTTTTTTATCCTTTGTTACAGGAGGTAACAAATATTACAGATGGCAACAAATGTTGCACATAATAATAATTTTGTTACCTATTGTAACAACTTATGATACAGATTATGACAAACAAAATTTGTTACATATATGTAACAAAATGTCTAAATTTTATTTCACATTTCTCTCTTATGATTTGTATCAAAATTTGTCACGTGTCGTAACAAAAATTGCTGCATAGCTAAATCAGAACTATAATATAATTTATTATTCTATTCCCTAATATAATAATCCCTGGAAAATCATTATATCGGTGCATAGATTACTCAACATTTTAGCATATGGGGATATATTATGCCTTTGCTTTTTCTTGTGTCTTGTGTTGTTTATTTGGAATTGCGGGGAACTAAATTTGTTATCTTTTTTTTTTTCAAGAGGTATAAATTTAGACAAAGTTTCAGTTGCATATCTTAGGCGACGGTATGGTCAAATTGAATATAAAACAAGTTTCTTTTCCAGAATTAAATCCCAGATCTTATAGTTTAAGCTTCCTTTCTTATTTGCTTCCTCGTCGATTGCCATGATGTCAAGAACCTATATTTCTAGGTGAGCTTCAATAGTATGTGCTAAATCTGCAAAAAGTGCGACCGCAGCATAGGAGTCGCCATGGCCGCGGCCGGAGAAGATCAGCGCTGATCGCAGGTAGAGCGCCTTCTAGGCATTGCCTTCTCCGAGAAGAAGAAGAGCTCCTTTAACTGGTTCTACTTCTCCGTCAACATTGGGGCCCTGGTCGCCTCCTCCGTGCTCTTTCGGATACGAGCTGAAGTCAGTTGGGGTTGGGGCTTCGGCGTCCCGGGAATGATGATGGCTGTGGCCGTGGTGAGCTTCTTCGGCAGCACGAGGCTGTACAGGAACCAGAGACTCGATGAATCAATGAAGAAGAAGAAGAAGAAGAAGAAGAAGAAGAAGGAGAAGACGGGCACCAACGAAGAAATCGAAGAAGAAGAAGAAGAAAAAGAAGAAGAAGAAGAAGAAGAAGAAGAAGAAGAAGAAAAAGGAACTATGTGTACATTTTTTTTTGGTGAATGAGAATGACGAAGTCAAAACCGAGATTTCAAAATAATGTGAATGAGCTTTGTAGTTAATAACTTAATATTTGAATTCTTCGACCATCTGCTTAAAACATGAGCTTTTTGAAATGACTATTTAGCAAATAAGTCCTATAAAAAAATACCATTCAAAATAATTATATACTTAACTGACTCATTATTATATTATACAAGTCAATACGCATATCAAGATATTTATCAAAATGCCACATGCCAAACGTAATTGAAAAAAGATGAATAAGAAAACAGTCTTGCTTTGTGGCCTACATACTTAATTCCCGATTAGAATATCACCACGTGCGCTTTATTTCACTTTCAAAAGTGGCATATATGTCGACGTATCAATATGTATGTTATTATTGTTTGCAAAAAATATATATATGTTATTATATACACCTACCATCGTTGTTAGTTAACATTTGGTAATTAATTAAAAAAATTATAATTTTGATCAAATAAAAACATGCGTAAAGAAAGAAAAAACAATTAAATAATTTAAATATTATTAAAAAAGTGAATCTCATGTGCATATTGTATTACAAAATTTATTAACAATAATTATCACATAATTAAATAATATAAGTTTAAGAAATTATATCACTGAATAAATTGCTTGATCTCTTAAAATTTTCGAATAATCACCGTACGTTATGAGACCGTCAATGTTAGGCTAGTTTTGTCCTACACTCAGAGCGATTTTACCGAACAAAGTTTTGGCACAAAAATCTTCCTCTCTAATTTTCAGATCAATTGTAGCACTTGAGTGCGGGCTCTTTCTCTCTTTCTCACATAGAACAAGAGAAGGAAATTTTCTTTTAAGGGCCAGTGGTTTAGTATATAGGGGAAGAAAAAATTTTCTTTTCTTAAAAGATGCTAGAGAGATATAGAGAATTTTTTGCAGACCAAAAATTCGAATAACTTAGAATGGATTGTATGCTACCAGATCACATTTTATAGGGCTATAACTAGGTGAAATTCGACCAGAATTAGGAATTATCCTATTGGAAAATTTTCAATTACAAAATAGGAAATATAAAAAAAACTATTTTCAAAAAAAGAAATTTTAAGAAAATAGCCACTGTTTACAAAATATTTTTAAAAAATAGCTACAGTTTCAAAAAAATTTAAAAACTAGCTATGTCAGAAATTTTTGACAAAATTTTTGACTAGTGTCAGAAATTTCTGATAGTAATTTTATGTATATTTTTGTTATTATTAGAAATTTCTTACATGTTTTATGGCTAGTTTTTAAATTTTTTGAAACTGTGGCTATTTTTTAAAAACACACAATCCAAAATATCTATTTACCTAACTAACCACCCTTCAAAAAATAATTTAATTATCACATAATTATTTTTTAATTAAATTAGAAATTAAGAAAATAATTAATAATCTAATTTGGACAAACTGTGACATATAAAAGAAAAACAGGAGAAATCTTTCCAATAGATAAATCCTTTACTTTTTTTAATTTAATAAGTGCATAAAAAACACACACTTAAACTAACATAATAAAAAATATCTCATTCTCTCTCCTGAGCCTCATATCGCCCAACGTCTTACACTAAGGGATTTGAATTTTCCGATTCCCAATCCCATTAGGATTTGAATGAAGATAAAATATCTCATATTTAATTTAAATTATCAGTTATTTACTAATTAGAAAATTATCAAAAATACTTATTTAATATTTAAATTTTAAAGCATAGAGAAGCCCGAAAAACTGACAAAAAATCCATAACCTTCCAAAAGTTGTGAAGGGCTTTTTTCGTGATTGAACAAGGAACTGTAGGTGATATAGTAATATTGACCTTTATTTTAGTATATTACGAGCTTAATGCCCCGCTCGTTGCTGCGGATTTTTTTATTTTTAATGAAGTAGTAAAAATTAAAATTATTTGGCAAGATTAAAAAGTTATATGGCCTTTCTACAATGCTCCACTTAGTGGTGTGTCAATGTAACACTAAAGAAGTATATAGTAATGATATTAAAGCACGTAGTAATGATTTTTATATCTTATCTATATTCATAAGTGGAGCACCGATGGATATAGAGTACTATAGAATTAGTCAAAGTTATATAAAATAGGAAGTATAAATAGTTATTAAACTTCTATATAGATGTTTAGTTTATTATATTTTAGGGCGTATTTGGTACATAGTCATTTATTGATCCAAGTTTTAAGAAAAAGACGAACAGTTTCAAAAAATTAAGTTATCAGCCATTAATAGTATAGTTTATTATATTTTAGGGCGTATTTGGTACATAGTCATTTATTGATCCAAGTTTTAAGAAAAAGACGAACAGTTTCAAAAAATTAAGTTATCAGCCATTAATAGTCTAATACATAAGAGAACTACGGACATAAATTCACATCATCATATAGTTAAAAAAATAGCTAATTTCTTAATTAATCAAAATGTTGACTAATTTCTTAAAACATTATTTTAAAATAGCTATTTACTCAATTATCTCTAAATTTAATGTAACTCCGGCCACTGGGGTTATCCTGTACAGTACTTTTCCGGCAAACGAGTTAGTCGTTTTTGTAATTAATGACCCTTCGTTAAATTAATTATATCTCGTCTTGCGATTATAAATCACTCCTATTGTTGCATTATCCAATTTATAATTGGAATACTTGTGCTTAAATTCTTAGTGGCCATTCATTTTGAAATCGACTCGTTAAAAGTACAAAATTACACTGTGAGTCCCTAAACTTTTGAGAAATTGCAAAATCGGCCCTATTTAGAAAAAAGACTATTTTTGGGTTGTAATCTGTTTTTAAGGGTACAATATGATTTATAACTATATTATTAACCCTAGTTTCAGAATAGGGGCGTTTAGGCCTCTTCGAGAGAAACGGGCCTCGGGTAAGGTTCCCGACCCCTCGGGCCAGCCCAAAACTATCCCCATTTGACTCTTAGTGGGCTTGGTATGTTAAGAAATAATTTTTAGGCCCAATATCAAAGTGAAAACCGTAGGTCCCAAGTGAGAGAAATAGTTGAGTGCCTTAATAGCTTAAGTGGTGTAAAGTGATGAACCAATGAAATAAATCCAAGAATTTTTTTATTGGTGGCAAATCTAACCCAACCAATCAGATAATGGCCCATTATGGGCGCTATTTTTGAAGAAAGGGAAGGGAAATGAAAAGTTCTTTAGTCTATTACTTATATTAGATCACAGCCATTGGATTTGAATCCCTTAACCACCAAGTTTCAATCGATGGCCAAGATTTATTGGAATTACCAATTAATTAGCATTACTAGAATTAAAATTTTAGAGAATATGCATGAATGATATTCGGCCATTGAGTAGAGGAGAGAGAGAGAGAGAGAATGTCACATTAAGTTTCTTAGAGAATGCAACTTAATGATGAGAGCCTTGAAAAGTGAAAAGTTTCCTTCTTGATAAGTTTCAACCGTAGGATGTGTTGATGAAAGAGATTGAAGGCTAAGATGAGACTTAGAACTTATCAATTAGATTTATTGAGGTATTAAAATATTTGGAGAGGAGAGAGAGTGCAAATTTCGGCCAAGAGAGAGAGAGACACACACAAGTGAAATTCTCTTTAAAACTCACCTGAGTATAAATAGATTTTTTGGCCCTGAAGCTCACATTTGTGCTTTTCCACTGTAAAATCTAGAGAGAAAAATCGTGGGATAGAGAAGAGAAGATAGAAAGCTTTGAGAGAAAGAAATTAAAGAAAAGAAAGACAAGGTTGAGAGAGAGAGAGAAGAGCCGAGCAAGAGAAGCAAAGAAGCAAGGAAGGCTTCAAATACCCTAGTTTCCCAAGGTAAGAAAACCGTGCCTTCGCTTAGCTTTTCTCCATGTTTTTATAATCCAAAAAACCTAACCTCAACCTTGTATTATTCGGCCTTAAGAGTAGGAAAACCACACGTGGTGGTTTGGAGAAAATCCAAGGTGACTATCCGCCCAAGAAGGAAGCTCACCGAAGGAAAGCTCAAAGATCAGAAAAGCTAGGTATAAATCTCTAACCCTAGAGTGACGTGAGGTTCTTTCTCTTTCCTCAAAGTTCATTAGGATAACCATGGATGTAATAGGTTTGAGTTGTAAGCATGCAAGACCTCTATTGGTTTAAGTTTGCCGAACACGTGTTTAAGGAAGCTAGATCGGCTAGCTTTCGAATATTTCAACTCGTGTTCGGTTGTGTTTGTGTTGTTTATTTGGTTTGCATGTCTAGGGTTCGGATTCTTTGTAATTGTTTGTCTTTGATGTGTTTGCATGGCTGCTTATTTGTGTTTTAAATGTTAAAATGTTTTCAAAATCTCCATGCATACGACGGTTTCCAACGGACCGAAGTGAAACCATTTGAAAGATAAAATTTGGTAAATTTCTTTTGAAAATCCAAGCCTATGCATTTGTGAAAATTATCATGGCTTGTTTGGTTGTTGTTTGAATGTTTTATCTACTGTTTTTAATAAACTTTATGTTAAAAATCAAATGGAAACCGAAAAGAGACAATGAAACAAGTGTCTCGGTCAAAACCCGTGAAAACGGTTCAAAAGCATTTAGCTTGAGAATCGTTTTCGTGCAAGATTTAAAGCTTCAATGAAAGGTTTCAAAAAGGAGTGAAAAATCTCCTTAGAACCTGGAAACATCTTACTTTAGAGATAATAATGAGATTTGGAAAAAGGTCAAGAACAATGTTTTACTGAAAACGAAGGTTTCGCGTGATGTCGCGAAACTAGTTTAAAAAACGCCATGATTTTATAAACTGAAAATTGTGCACCAATTTTCTACTATCAAGATAGGTTTGGAAATCAAACATAAGTGCTTTTCAAATGAAGAGCTTGCTGCCCTTAATAACTTTTAAGGACGATAAAAGAACGAGGTAAATTTAAGGCTGGAAACGACGTTTTTATAACTTAGTGAAACCGAACGTTCGAGGAAGTCTCAAACTAATGTAAAACGGGTGTCGAGACTTAAATGGACTTAGTCGAGCCCATATATAGTGAGATGAGAACCATAGTTGTTCAAATTGAGCTAAATGGATTTTTTCAAATGATACGAGACTCGGTTTCCTTGAAATCGAACATTTTTCTTAAGAAACCGTTATAGTGCGTGTAAATCACTATATCGAGCCCAATAACATTTTGTAAAATGTATCCTAGTTGAAAAATGATTTAATGAACACTTTTAAATTAAGAGAGCTTATTAATTAAGTTTAGTGTTCAAAAGTATTTTGTGAAAATACTAAAACGGACAAGTGTCCCGTCGTAGAGACGTTTAAAATGACAAGGCCATTTTGGGCCTTGCCTTTGTCTTTGAGGCCCAAAGCTTGCTGGGCCATACTGTTTTAAATTGGGAAGGCAATTTTGGGCCTTCACCTTGTTGAAATCCTTAGTAGGCCTAATAGCAAGGAAGCTGTGAAGGCCAATTTGGGCCTTGTTTTAGCCCGAAGCCCAAATTACTTGTTTGGGCCTCAGAAGTAGCTAAGGCCCATATGTATCAATGCCAAATATGTAAGAAGGCCTTGAACCTTGTAGTGCACCACTTTAAGTAGCCCAATTAAAGTAATTCAGTAGAAAATCCATCAAGTTTAGACTTGACTTTCCTAACCTCAGACGGACTTTGTATAGTTCGAAGATTTCAAAAGACGAGAGATCGTCTAGGAAAGTTTAAGATGGAAACCCGAGCACTTAGAGATTAACTAATTGATAGTTCGTCTTGTGTTTTTGAGACGGTCAAACTAACGAGACCATGTCGTCTATTTAAGGACAAGGAGACACGAAGGTGGTCGGAGCTCATAACAAGTTCCCAAAAAGATCTCAGAACTATCGCAATGCCTAAAACTGTAAGTGGCGATGCACCTATGGCACCGAGTGTATACATGTGTGAAATGTTTGCTAGGGTTTCATTAGTACTTTGTGAATAAATGATGTGTGAATGCTATATCTTTGTGCTGTATAGTGAATAAACTATATTAGCTGAAAGAGAACCCTAGCATGAATAAAATACGAGTAAAACGTTCGTAATTAGAAATAATATAATCTTTAGATTATAATTTCATAAGCCTCAATAAGAGAAAATAAGCTGTAATGAAACTCATCAGTGCGCATTCGCTCGTATCCGATCTCCACTGAGTTTACAGCTTAAGTGTGAGAAGAATCGGCTTTAAGCCGAACCTATAATTGAAAGAGAAATAGCTTAAAGACAAAGGAATACGGCCTCGAGCCGCCAGTAAAAACTAAGGATAAGCTGTAATGAAAATCATCAGTACGCGTTCGCTCGTATCTGATCTCCACTAACTTTACAGCTCAAGTGTGAGAAGAATCGGCTTTAAGCTGAACCTATAATTGAAAGAGAAACAGCTTAAGACAAAGGAATACGGCCTCGAGCTGCCAGTAAAAACTAAGGCTGTGAATGCCAAAGTAGAGGCTGAAACTTTGATTTACTAAAGAATGAGTAAATCATCATGAACAATTACTTATTAAAGGATTATGAAAAGAATTAGATATTGATCCCTGAGATCGGTAAATCATAATGCTAATGGCATAGTCGGGTCCTTCCCGTGCGCTATGCCTTACGGACTGTGGTCCATCTACCCAGCCTATTGTATATTTGTTGTGAACCCTACGAACGATTAAATCATGGGTCTTGAACCCAAACACAATAGGCCAAAGTGTGGAAATCGTGAGAAGTCCATTCGGTACTTTAAAGCCATAAACTAAAATTATAAAGAGGCCTCTTGAGAAATCCCAGTCTACTGTGTGATCTGACAAGGGGGTTCAACCATACTAAATTCCAGTTTGCTGTGCGAATTGACAAGGTGATTCAAACATACTAAATACTCATCTACTTCGTGATCTGACGAGGGAAAGTATATAAGATTTAAAGTCCCAATTCTTCGATAAACGAGATGGGAGGGACAGAAATCTGAAATAAGCCTCAATCTTCCGACAGGAGTTGATAAGAGGTAAATGAATACAATCTAAACAGTGAAATAAAAGTCGATGGTACCGCTTGGCTCTAAGAGAAGAGAACTTGGCTCTGAGAGAGAGAGCCCTACTCCTTGCGGGTGAGCTTATTCCTCACACAAAGCAGGCCAGTTGAGTGTGAGATGAAGTCTGTGTGACTGTCGGGAGATAGGCCATCTCCCCGCTTGCGCACTAGAGAAATCGCGGTGACCATTAGTGGATCCCAGACTTGATAAAGATGTCGAGCTTGATTAATTAAATAATGAAATGATTGCTGTGTGAAAACATTAAGTCCAAAGAGAGTCTAATGAAACATTCCTCCATAAGGACTATAAATAAGCGTGGTGGGTCCATAACCGATCACGAGGCCTTGACAACACGAGGAGCAGAGCTGTGTGAAAGAGACTCGCCAATGTAGCCGAGTTGCCTCCTCAGAGCAAGGCGAATTGGGGGTGTTATTCAATTGTGCTTAGTGCAACGGGATCGAGCTATCTTGTGTAGGCAATTCGAGTATGTGGACCGAGTACGAAGTACTCGGCTGTGAAAAAGTGAAAATTGAGAGACATGAGAATACACGAGGGTAAGAGGACAACTTTGATGTAATTGTTGTGTAAAGGGTGTTAGTCGGTATGGGACGATTAACCTCTCTCTGTGTGATTGTTGTAATATGCGAACATGTGATACATACCATTTAAGGTATACTAGTTCGCCCTTATTGAGTTTATCAACTCCTAGATTCTCAGTGTTGTAGGTAAGAAGCCAATGAAGATTGACGAGCAGGAGCTGGCGGAGATGGTGTGTGTGGTATCCGTTGAAGAGAATACCCGTGGCAATACATTTTTTGCACTTTTGTTATATTATAAACAATATATGTTTTGATGCCGGGACGAGATCCTGAGAACTTTAAGACTTTGATATATAATATTATGATGGTAAAAGACTCTGTGTGAGTTATAACCTATTTTGAGACCGGGACGTGAACCTGAGGACTCCTTGTAATATCATTTGTAATATTATGGCAGCATCTATGCGCCATCAACCCTATTTATGTTTTAAGTTTTATATATGATAAAGACTTCCGCATTTAAAAAAAAAAATACACAGAATTTCTGCTTTCAGAGTTTTAAAAGAGTTTACGAGAGTATGAAATTGAGTTTGTACTCTCCTGTCGCGGCCGTGGTCAAGCCGGCGGGTTGTGACATTTAATCTCTTAAACTTTTAATTAAAATACTAATTCATACGACAACTTGTGATTATAAATTTTATTTTTACTGTTGACTATTTGTTTTACTGCCGTGACTTAAATGTAAACGTAACATGATACTTATACAATTATAATCGAGATGATAAAAAATGCCAAAAATTAAAAGCTATAGTAATAACATCAGAGTCACAACATATTTAAATCTTTTGCACCATTTAGATTGATGTTTTCTAATTATGTCATCATTCAATTTTATATTTTAATATTGACATAAGTATTTTATTAAATTAACCTCACAAAGTTTAGAAAATAAATATCAATTCATTATGTGTAAGACAATATACGATCAATTATCAAGTTTTAACATTTGCTATTGACTTATAAGTTATAATGCTTCACATGGTTATTTTTTGTTTTGAAGCTCCTGTAATATAAATCTAAACCTTAATATTAGATTACTACAATCATAATATATCTTTATGACTAAAATAAGTAGTTTCATTTTTTTTTCCCTTAAATACATGTCGTAAAATTATTAAATTAATCTGTTTATTGTTTTCATTTTCTATTTGTTGTTATATTGTCAGATTGTGTTTACGCTCATGTTTGTACCTATCGATAAAAATTAAAAATTAAAAGTAATAATAATAATAATAATAATAGTAATTACTAAAATCTAATTCAAACAACAATAACCACAGTGTTGAAACTTAATAAGAAAATATGAATGAACGAAAAACTTCAACCAACTCTAGGTCCTAACCTTTTTGTTGTCCCTGCAATTAACAAACAGAGAGTATAAACAAAACATTTATGATGGTGACTAAGAAAATTTAGAAGGCAAAACTGAAAAAAGTCAAATCAAATTTCTTCTAATAAAGAAGAAGGTAAAATTATTTTTATTTTGTTATTATCAATATGTACTGACAGCATATGTCACAAGTCAAACTTAGGTAACATAGATCAAGTTATCACAATGAAATATATATGGTAACTAAAAGTACAGATTTACAAATATGACAATAATTTCCTAGATAAACATTTATGCCATGAAGCTTAAGCAATATGTACCAAGTTATCACACGAAATATTTGACTGATTTATAAATGTGCACTTAAGCTGCCTAGATAATTTCCCAGATAAAGATTTTTTGCAATTGAGCTTAAGCACCATAGATCAAGTTATCACAGAAAATATCCACAAATTAAGAAATATGTGATTAAGCTACCTGAAAATAATTTTCTAGATAAACATTAATGCAATCGCTCAGGGACTTATCGCAACAAAATCTTTATACAATATCGTCACATACATTATATTATAAATTGAATTAAACACTTTATTGATTTCGAGCAAATTACATCATCAATTACAAAAGCTACAAATATGAATTAAAAATAGCTCTATGAAAGAATTAGACTAGTTTTTGTATCACAAAATAAATAGCAAAAGTTTTTAATTTATTTTGGCAATAATTAATGTTTGATAATGTCATAGCAATTAAAGATCTTATAAGAACGGTAATATTTAGAAAGAGATGTGTTTTTCTCAATAAATCTAAAGTGTCAAATCATCATTGCCATAAGATTAGATTACAACTAAACAGATGGCAACAAAAAGAGTTGATTTCTTTGAAAAATAGGAAAAGAAAAGGAAAAAAAAAAAGCATCAACAATTTACAAAATGTTTTAAGTATGATGATATGGTCAAACAAAACGGGTAGTAAAAGAAATTGACAATAATTCTCAAGTGTGATGAAACATGAATAAAAAAGATAACAAAATTAGAATTGTAGCCACCAACAAAAGATATTAAATAATAAATATTTTGACATTAATCAAAACAAATAAACCATTTCATTCGGTTATATATAAAGAATTTTACGTAAAGTAAAAGCTAACCAATGAAAAGCAATTTATAAACACACCTAACCAATAACAAAACATTAATATCAAAGTAGAAGATACTATAAATATCCAATATAATACTGAAGCAAAGAACTTTCAAAAACAATAACTATTAAAAATTTAGAACATAGCAGGACATCAACTAGGCCTGCAAAACAAATCCGACCACCCGCCTTACCTGAGGAACCCGCCCAGTAACCACCCGAACATTCGGGTACATGTCAGTAGCCCGACGCACCTTCGGGTTTCCCCGACCGATGAAGAAGGCTCACGGGCGGTTAACGGGTTCTAAATTTTGATGGTCGGTTATATATTACCCGCCCGAGCAACCGAAGAAATAAAGTTGAAAAAAAAAAAACAAATAAGGAAAGGAAAAAATAGAGAGAAGAGAAGACGAGGAGTTTCACAAACCCTATGCCTAAGTCTAAACAAAGTCACGCAGCCAATTCTTTAGAGTCAAAGGGTGAAGACGACAAGTGACGAAGACGGTGGTCGGTGGCACGACGTCTGGCTTGTGACAATGATAGAGAGATGACGAAGACAAAAGCACAACAACGATAATAGCGGCGAACGCACGATGAAGAACGTGAATAAAAACCAATGAATAGAGTCAGAGAACGATGATATACGACTCATGGCGGTAATAGCTATTGGATAACGGTTATTCAATATTCATTTACTGTCTCTGGTTATTGTATTATTGACTGTTGAGCATTGTTATAATGTTATTGGTTATGGTTAATGGACAATATATGGTTATTCAATATTCCATGGCTTTTGTCTTTTTTGCTGAAAAATTCAATGGCTTTTGTCTGGTACTCTATGGTTATTATATTGGGCTTAGCAAAATATTGAAGGCTATCTGACTAACTCTGTGTTCACTTTTTTACTAGCTTAAGTTTGTGTTACTATTTTCTACCTTGTCATGTACATGTATAGTTTAATATTATATTATTATATTAACATTTGAAAATTGAAATTGATAGTAACAGAAACTAGACCACGTATACTTGACTCTTGATAGTGTATTGCATTTGTCAGACTACCCGACCACTCACCCGATCACCTGCTGCCATAACCGACTACCCGACCGACACTTTTATTCCTCACATTCGGTCGGGCATTGGATCCCTTATTTAGAAAACCCGACGGCATCACACCTGACCGACCCGGCACCAAAACCACCCTACCAACCTCATGCACAGCCCTAACATCAACAAATCAATTAAAGAAATTTCTAACTTGAGTAAATTTAGAGTGTAAGATGGTAAAATTGTGTAGTTAAGCAAGGAAAAATGACTCTAGATTAGTATTTATAGCAAATAGGAATATGACAAAAAGTAATTATGGAAAATGTGTAGGCTAGAATGCAGGGGTAATTTCATGATTGTTCTAGACTAATTTAATAATTTTAGAAAACTAATATTTTATTATTATTATTATTATTATTATTATTATTATTTGTTGGAAAAGACAATTAACTTTTATTAATAGGCTGATATGTATACAAAAGCTCTCATTGATGAGAACAAAAAAAAAGCACATTAAGGGAGAAACTGCCTTAGACCCCATTTGCAGATATTGTGCGCCTTATAGTTGCAGTTTCGAGGGATCCAACGCAAATCAAAAGAATAAAAAAACAAACAAAGATTAGATCTAATCTGTTCTATATATATCCCTGCTTGCCACGAGATAGCTCCAGTATTTTCATTCCATTCAGCAGCTAGACTTTGACAATCTGTCTCTAGCTCAATCCTTTTCCATCCCATCCTAACAGCGAGCTCACAAGCCTTTTGAATCGCTGCCGTCTCAGCCTCCTCTGCAGAGAGAAATAGATCTCTAAACATCTGCACTGCCAAGGCATTACCCTCATGGTTTGTTGCTATAATGCCAATGGCTGTTGATTGCTATAATGCCAATGCTACATTAATCTTGATCTTCCCTAAACACGGTGGACTCCAACTCCGAGTTGGATTGTTGACAGTAGACGTAGATTCCACATAGAAAAATTGTAAAAATTCATTTCTTCTAGATCTGCATAAATCAATACTTAAGGAGGGATTCGGGGTGACATCTTCATGGATGGGAAGGTTTCGAGCTCTCCAAATCTGGTCCAAAACAGTAGTAGCCCAACAACTCCATTATAGTGGGGAAAAGGCATGTCCAGTTGGTCGTTTAAGAGTCCGACCTATTCTTTCTAGCAGAGAAGAATTACTCCAAAACTCAGTTCTAATCTCCAAGGGACATCCAAATCAGATTGAGGAAGCAAAATCACAGTCGAAGAATAGATGCACCTCATCCTCTGCTGCTCTTGTGCAAAGCGGACATGAAGTTTCAATACCCTGCGCAAACTTGGCGATATTAGTCCGGGTGGGTAAGGCTCTAGCAGAAAGTCTCCATAAGAAAACCCGCCATCTCTCATGGATTTTCATGTTCCAAATAATTTTCCATATGTGAGAGTGAGCATCTCCGAATCTTTCCTTTTGGTCACATAGGTAGGCTGACTTAACAGAGAACTTCATGGTTTTGTTGCCTAGCCACATAAATTGGTTCACGAACAGCCCCTGCATTGATTGGATTTTACAAATAGCCATCACAGATGCGTCATCAAAGAGGTCACGAAGGGCATCTAACTTCCATTTCCCACTAGAATCGTCCCAAAGCTCCCTGAGGCTAACATGGGTTTGCCTCTTATCTGGAGAAGCTGGAATAGGAGAGAAATTATTGCTCACCAACCAAGGGACCCACGGTTCTTCCTAAATATCAATAGAATCTCGAGCACCGACTTTTCGACAACATCCTTTGAGAACATTATCTTTGCATTTTAAAATGCCTTTCCATCCCCATAATGATGAGGACGGAGGGGAGCAGTGGATGAAATCAGAGTGCGGAAAATACTTATGTTTTAAAGCTCTCACCCACAAACGATTGTCATTCGTCTAGAGAATCCAACCCAGTTTGGCAACCAAAGCCCGGTTAAGATCTACAAATCTGCGAAAGCCCAGACCACCACAGGATTTTGGTTGACAAACTGAGTCCCAAGCTACTGGACACCAGCATCTCTCAACTTCAGCATTCCCACACCACCAAAATTTCCTAACTGCTTTATCCATTTCTAGCGATACTGTTTTTGGGAAGATAAATATTGACATGCTATACACTGGAATGGAACCAGCAACTGCCCGTATAAGTGTCCCTATCCCTGCAGCAGATAATAATCTAGCCTTCCAACCCGATAGTTTGTCAATAACTCTCTATTTGATTCTCTGAAAGGCTTTTCTTTTGTTTTTTCCAATGAACAATCTGTTACCTAAATACAAGGCATCCATTCCTAACTTTTTCAACCTCCAAACTTTCCCAATGTGCCTTTGCATTTTCCATGTCATACTTTTGGACCAAAAATTCTAGATTTCTCTTCATTATTTCTCATCCCTGACCACGTACAAAATTTGTGAAGAACTACCTTGATCTCATGTAATTCTTTTTCCGCCGCCCGACAATAACAAATAAGATCATCTGCAAATAACAAATGTGAAATAGGCGGAGCATTCGGGGCTATACGGATCCCATGAATACTACCTTCCCTTTCTTTTGCAACTAGGAGTCTCGATAACACCTCTGCACAAATAATAAACAGATAAGGTGATAAAGGGTCTCCTTGGCGAATCCTTTTCTCCGCCTTGAAAGACCCATTAGCTGACCCATTAATCAACAGAGAGAAGGATGTTGTGGATATGCACTGCAAGATGAGATTACAAAATACTTTGTCAAACCCAACAACTTCCATAACCCGAACAGTAAAACTCCACTCAAGGCTATCGTACGCCTTTGCCATGTCAACCTTCACCCTAATCAACCCTCCCCTGCCTGATTTCTTCTTGAAGCAATGTCCAATCTCATGGGCCAAAATTGAGTTTTCTGAAATCCACCTACCCGGAACAAAAGTAGCTCGGGAACTCGATATAAACCTATCAAGGAAAGGTCTTAATCTGTTTGCAATCAACTTAGATAAGATCTTATAAGATAAGTTACATAGGCTAATTGGTCTAAGATTACCAAACAAAGAAACTTTTCCTTCTTTTGGGATGAAAACGATGTAGGTAAAGTTCACCTCCCTGAGCAATCGAACACTAGAGAAGACATTCCTCACAAAGTCCACCACTTGATCCCCAACTATAAGCCAATAAACCTGGTAGAATAAGGTTGGAAACCCATCTGGTCCTGGATCCTTAAGGGACGCTAACTCCTTAACCACACTTTCTATTTCACTTCTATTTGGAATTCGATTGAGGAGAGCATTGTCCTCTTCACTGATAACTTTTTGGAATAGACCATCTAATAATGCAAAATGTCGATTAGAAGAAGTGAAATGTCGGCTTAGCTTCCCAACTAGGTGTTCTCCAATGTTTTTCCAGCCAGAAATCCACTTCCCATCATCCCCTTTGAGAGCATCTATATTATTGGTCTTTCTTTTGATCACGGTAGATATATGAAAAAAACGTGTGTTCCTATCTCCATCCTTCAATCATTAATATTTTATTTATCTTAGGAGACTAAAAGATTAGTAAAAAGAATTGTGGATAAAAATTAATATTGATTTAAGGTTCATTAATAAGATGCCGACCTGAACAGTGGCATAATAAATGGGAAAACACTCTTCAAATTTTATATAATAAAGACATGTCAAACTTTAGTGTATTTTAAAGTGTGAAAAAACAATCAAGTATAATTCCAAAAAAAATCTCTGCTCATGAATTTGAAATATCTATTTGTGCTTATCTGTTTATTTTTTCATGATTATCATAACATGACCAAAGAGATGGAGCAGTATAGAAAAGGACTTTGTGACTAAGAAAGTCTAGGAAGTGTAAGATGTTAAAAATGTGTAGATACGCAAGGAAAAATGACTCTGCACCAGTTTATTTAGTAAATGAGAATGATAATTAACAAAAATTAATTATGAAAAAACGTGTAGGCTAGAGTGCAAAGATAATTTCATGATTATTTTAGACTAATTACTGATTTTACTAATTTAAAAGTTAATGTTTTATGTATCTAAGGATCAGTAAAACGAATTAAAGACAAAAATTAATATTATCATTTCACAACATGCTTCCAGACAAAGCTGAAGAGAGAAAACTATGTCGAACAAAAAGATTAAAATACCCAAATCTGATGGATTCATATAGGTATATAAAATAAGGGCATTCGGAAAAGAGCAAAAGAGTGATAAATACACAGACACATGCATTGTTGGGAAAAATTGCTTAATTCACACACCCACAGGCACAAATCAATCACACACGCAGCGGAAATATGCGGAGCAATAAAAATAGAGAAGACACAATTTAAAGTGGTTCGGCAAATTGCCTACGTCCACTGTTGATAGACACTCAATTTCACTATTCAATTAGTAGAGATTACACACTCACACTCTAAAATCTCTCACCAACCCAAATCCCAATTACACCACAATTGTCTATCCCTCACACATACCACTTCTCTCTTCTCTATCTCTCTTCACACACACGGCAATGATTCACTTATATCTCAAATAGTCGCTGCTCCTTTGACACACGCTGCACACGACAAATTTTCTCTCAGTTTTGCATTGCCATCACACATTCACTTCACAACATTAAAGCCGTTGCACACACAATCACCGCCACACTTGCAATTTTCACACTGTATACACTTTTTCACTTATGCACTCATTTATGCGGCACTACTCATGGCAATTTTCAATTGCCTTTATATAGGCATACACTAGGTCACACAATTAGCATAACATATTGGGCTTATGGCTTTCAGAAGCCCATCATCTCTCACGTAAAGGCAATAAGCCTTTTCTCTTTTTTTTTTTTCATGTTAATTTAAGTCACAATTTTCAACAATCTCCACCTTGACTTAAATTTCTTCTACCTCAACTCAAATCGCTCCACCGCATCTCGGGCACTTCACGTCGACGCCCGCCTTTGCACCTCTTTTGGGTAGGTGCCACCTCTACACAATCAATCAGAGTAAAAGTGCGTCGTGTTCGAACTCTCATCGAACTTGACGCGACAAACCGACTTCATCTTCTTGCACATCGCCTTGATCTTCTTGTCTTCAACCTCTTCCTCAATCAAGTAGCTCGTGCTTGCAACATCGGTCTTGTCCACCACCTTCTTACTCTCCTCGCTTTGCCCCGTACTCTTATTGCGGTCACTCACTTTGACCCACTTCTTCGCAACATAAGGAAGCTTCTCACTTCTAGGCTCCATCTTCATCGCTCCACTTACAACGGGTTCCCCAATCAACATGAAGAGATTCTTCACTTTCTCACCCTTCATCAGCGTCGAAGCACCTCTCACAGCGCTCATAGTGCCATTCTTAATTGAGACATCACAACCCAAAGTGTCGAGCACTCCCAAAGAAATCAACCCTCTTCTCAATCTCGGGACGTGCCTAACATTCGCCAATGTTCTCATGACACCATCGAACATCTTCATCTTCACGGTACCGATTCCCACAACTCTCGACGCGGAACCGTTACCCATCATAATTGTACTAGCATCACATGCTCTATAGGTGTCGAAGTACTTTCTCTCCGGGCACATGTGAAACGAACAACCCGAGTCCAAGATCCACGCATCAGAAACTTTATCGTCGGCTATCACAGAACACACATCGCCTTCCTTAATCGCGGAGCTCTCATCAATCACATTAGCTGACTCGGACTTCTCTTGGACCTCTTCTTTTCTCTTTTCTTCAAGATGCTTCGTTAACTCTTCACAGTCTCTTCTCTTATGCCCCTTCTTGTGGCAATAGTAGCACTCTACATTACTCCACCCTCGTGGCTGAGATCGGTTGTCCCTCCTATCATTGTATCGTCCTCGTGACGTACTCCTACCTCGGTCTGGCTCACCGCTAGCACTTGGTCATCGTGAGACGAACTCGGACCCTTCATATTCTCCGTCTCCAATAGCGCGGTTGTCACCTCATCCACCGCCAACATCGTCTTGCCAACCAAAAGCGTAGTCACCAACGTCTCATAAGATCTCGGCAATGAGGACAATAAAATAATCGCTTGATCCTCAGCTTCTATCTCTACCTCCAAACTTAACAACTGAGTAATGCATTTATTAAATTGATTTATATGATCCCTGTTGATGGTCAAAATTTAACAGATTATGAAGTCAAGCCTGAACCCAAGATTAAGCTATACGGATCCCGAAAATATACCAAAGGCCCGTTAAGGCCCATTAAAAATCCATTAAGGCCCAAGAAAATTCATAAGCACATTTTTAAGTATGATATTTGTTTGTTAGGCAAAGAAAATAAATAACCTCATTTTTTCAATACTACTTAGACACCATCTAATTTTATCAAATTTCAAAATTTTGAACATTTTTTTTCACATGACACTTATGATTATATGAAAAGTCCATCCATGTCATAACAATCCATCAAAACCATCTTCTTACCATATAAACCATAGTTATTTTTAACTAAGGGGGCAATGTTCCTTAACTACATGGGTTAAGAATCTCACCATGGTATATAAACCATAGTTAATTTAACCAATGAGGTAATTTTTCTTAACTACATGAGTTAAAAATCTTACCATGGTATATAAACCCTAGTTATTTTAACCAAGTGAGTTAATTTTTTTCCTAACCACATGAGTTAAAATCCCACCATTTTAACCCTTTGATTTCCCTATAAATAGGGTCTTTACCATCACAAAAAAAGGAGGAGGAGAAGAAAAACCATTACCAACATAATCATATCATAAACATCAATCCAATACCATACCACCCATAAGCCAACATTCTCTCAAAATCTCTTTCTTTTTCTTTCTTTCACCTAAAACACCCATAACCCACAACATTCTAAAATCCATCTTTTTCTTTATTCCTTTCATCATGCTTCCAAACATTCCATCAAAAATATTCTACCATCATGATCATATTCCATCCATATGTTTTTTCTCTTTTTCTCTCTAGAAACTTCTCTCTTACTAAGATTTCTAAACTTTAGTATACCAACTAAAAAGATTACCCTTTACTCTTCTAAATATTCTCCAAAAGCTTCCAATACTTTAAATCCACAAAAGTCATCATCCAATCATTGTTTTATCATCATTAACCAAGTTGGCTACATATCAAACACAAGTGTCATGTGCTACATATTTTGCAACTATGGTGTCAAAAGCTTCCTAAAACAACTAAAAGAGGTTTATTTGTTCTCTTTACTTTACTTTCTATTTACTCACACTCTATTATTTAATATTTTTGCCCATTCATGATATTACACATATTTCATAATTAGTTTATCATATTATTATTTAAATATGTTATGCTTTAGCTTATATTATCATTCCATGCTTTCATCTACATTATATCCATATATTACTACATATGTACATACTATCATGTCCTATATACCGTACATCACCACATTATATATTAGGTACATAATAAGTACCATATTATACTACTATATTACATATACTATATATATATACCACATTATATATTATATATATTAGGTACATAATAAGTACCATATTATATTATACTATTACATTATATATATATATATATTCACTCATAATCTTAAACCTGTCATCTGAGGATTTGACTTCGTGTTGTCCCGATGACGTGATCTTGGTTAATGTCTGTGGATTTGACCCATGTGTTGTCCCGACATTATACCATTTATCTTATTTATTTATTTCTTCAGTCATTTAAATTTACGCAAATCAGGCCATGCCCTGTACTTTATTTTCTTTATTTCTTCAGTCATTTAAATTTACGCAAATCAGGCCATGTCCTGTATTTTATTTTCCTTATTTTTCAGTCATTTAAATTCTTGCAAATCAGGCCATGTCCTGTGTTTTATTTTATTTCTTCAGTCATTTAAATTCTCGTAAATCAGGTCATGTCCTGTGCTTTATTTTATTTATTTCTTCAGTCATTTAAATTCTCGCAAATTAGGCCGTGTCCTGTGCTTTGTTTTATTTATTTCTTTAGTCATTTAAATTCTCGCAAATCAGGTCATGCCCTGTACTTTATTTTCTTTATTTCTTCAGTCATTTAAATTTACGCAAATCAGGCCATGTCCTGTATTTTATTTTCCTTATTTTTTCAGTTATTTAAATTCTCGCAAATCAGGCTATGTCCTGTATTTTATTTTTCCGCGATTTACATTCTCATTTCATTTAAAACTGACGAGTTCATAACCCTTTTATATAAATATGGCATGATCACCATTTATCATTAATATTTATACATGTCATGTCATGCTAGTTGTTTACATACCATAGTCATACACTTGCTCATTATACATGTTTACATACTTGATATAGTCTTGATTGCATTGAAAATATGTCTTACTTGATTAGATTCTTATTTGTCTTAATCATATACTTTATTTGATCACATGATTATCGTTTATGTCATTTGAATAACGTGGCTATATAATTACTCGTTTTACTAGATTATTATATTCATATGTTATAGCTAGAACCCAAAATACTATATGAATATTTATTTTATACATGTCATGTAGAATAATCATGATAGGGCCCACCTTACGCACTTACGTGATATTGATTGACTACATGCATAGCCCTAGATCTAGAAGCCGTCCCAAGTGTATATGTCTCATCACGTAAACTGAGGAATTTACTATCAATGATGTCCTTTTGAATAACCCTCCGCTGGTTTTCTTTATTCTCATCTTATTCGTCCACTCACAAGCCATTATATTATCGTCCTCCGGGACCACGCTTATCATTATTGTCCCTCAGGGACCATCTATCTTATCGTCCGAAATGGACCGTTCGCTGTGAGTAGATTACTGTGTCCCCACACATATGATGTCCCAGAGACCAATTCCTGTGTGGCTTTCTATGGTTATCACAAGGGCATTTTGATATAAAAATCCTCGGTAAACCTGCATTGACATATATATGAAGGATAATTCCTGTTATAATAATTTGATGAATTATATACCACAATTACGGCTTCAACCCCGGCTATACGCCCTTATTTCATTATATTATGGCCCCAGGCCTTGGCTAAATGCCCCTACTTTATTATATTATGGCTGCTACGCCTATTGCCGATTTCGGCCGCTACTACCAATCATCCTACCCAATCATCTTATTGGCTAATAATGAACTACTTCTCTATAATATGGATTGATTATACATGTTTGATTGATCGATTACGTGAACACACGCATTATTATCGCTAATAGGCGGCTTGATTATTTATTCATGCATGTCCATACGTTGATTACATGTTTCGTGTATTGAAGTTAACCGCCAACTATATGTTTGTAGCTTTATTATTGAATACTTCATGATATCATCAATATTCACATTCCAAGTATGAGTTTGGCTTATTTTACCATAAATCATAGATATTATGCCTTAATCTCTTAACTTGGATAGCTCGTGCTACGGCCATCATCGGGTTTTCTACAACCCGTTTGTCTTTTCATTTCTTGCAGATACTGACTCACATAGCGTAGGGTAGGGGTGCTTCCCTTTGTGGTTGTCACCCCAGCTCACCATCCAGCATCTCACTGTGAGGACACTATTGCTGGCTCGCCGAATCGGGTTGACGATCCTTAAATCCAGTACCTTATCCAAATCCAGTGCCTTATCCAAGACCAGTGCCTTATCCAAATTCAGTGCCTTATCCAAGATCAGTACTCCATCGAAGCCCAACTTGACGAGCCGGGCCCAAACAACCCCCCACACTAAAGACGACTCTATGTGGGAAGCCTTTGACTGTGGACTTGGGTCACTATTCTTCTTTGCCGTACGCTCCCACAAATTTACTCCCCACAATCCCTAACATCACTTCCTTCGCTCATTTTCAGATCATATAACTGCTTCTTCAAATATAGTCTATTTGTTAAGGAATTCGACATATAAATCTTCTCTAACTTTACCCACAAAGCAGATGGGGAGTTCTCATTCAAAACACTGCACTTAATTTCGGGAGCCAAACTCAAACGAATAGTGCTTACCGCTTTCGCTTCTAGTTCTTCCACTCGTCGGCCGCCATGCTCTCGGGCTTCTTCCCTTACAACGCCTTGAGGAGCCCTTGTTGCACCAATACATCTTTAACATTAATCTGCCAAATGCTGAAGTTGATCTTCCCGTCAAACCTCGATATCAAACTTCAACCCAGACATCTTTACCAATTTTTCCACGCTCTCCACAACATAACCTTAGCTCTGATACCACTTGTTGGGAAAAATTGCTTAATTCACACACCCACAGGCACAAATCAATCACACACGCAGCGGAAATATGCGGAGCAATAAAAATAGAGAAGACACAATTTAAAGTGGTTCGGCAAATTGCCTACGTCCACTGTTGATAGACACTCAATTTTACTATTCAATTGATAGAGATTATACACTCACACTCTAAAATCTCTCACCAACCCAAACCCCAATTACACCACAATTATCTATCCCTCACATACACCACTGCTCTCTTCTCTATCTCTCTTCACACACACGACAATGATTCACTTATATCTCAAATAGTCGCTGCTCCTTTGACACACGCTGCACACGACAAATTTTCTCTCACTTTTGCATTGCCATCACACATTCACTTCACAACATTAAAGCCGTTGCACACACAATCACCGCCACACTTGTAATTTTTACACTGTATACACTTTTTCACTTATGCACTCATTTATGCGGCACTACTCATGGCAATTTTCAATTGCCTTTATATAGGCATACACTAGGTCACACAATTAACATAACATATTGGGCTTATGGCTTTCAGAAGCCCATCATCTCTCACGTAAAGGCAATAAGCCTTTTCTCTTTTTTTTTTTCATGTTAATTTAAGTCACAATTTTCAACATGCATACAGTTATACATACACAAAGAGGATAACCAAATATAAGAAATCACACAAATTTCATAACAGAAAAAAAATGCATAGCTAAAAAAATCATCACTGGAAAAAAAAAAAGAGAAAAAAGGTTAGAACATAGAACATAACAATAAATAAAATAAAACAGAAACAGAGACTTTACTGTAAATCTGTAATAATAGCAATTAGAAGCTCAAAGCAACCAACATGCACATTTCTAGAGCATAGAGAAACTAATGCATCTTCAAAGAAGAAAATCGAACCTGAAAAATCATAAAAATTACATTGAAATGGATAAAAAATATCACAATCAAAATGTAGATCATAATAATCAGAATTATTTAACAAATAAAAATATTTAAATCTTTTAACTTCTGTTGCACAATAATTCGACATAAAATTTTTGACAGAATCAAATAATAAAAAAAAACTAAAAAAGTATATATTTATACAATGAAGGAGAATATAAAATATGGCAGGATCATAAATCGGCAAAGATAGAGCACGGATATCATCAAGCATAAGCAAATTTTTTTTTTTAAATAATACTAAATTCGTAGAGAAACCTAAGAACCATCATATTCACACCAACAAAAAACAAAAGCAAAAAAATGAAACACAACCATTTTTGCCATTTTTTTTGCTGTAAATCCTAAAAAGTTCCTAAAGGACAAAACATGGAGAAACCAATAAGAGAAAAGATCTAGTAAACGATTCTAAAACAAAGATCTTAAACATAAGCATGACAAAAAAGATTAACAAAGCAAATCAATTATTGTATCCAAACAAAAACATGACACCAAAGATGAACGAAACAAATAGGAAAACAAATCGATTATTTAATTTTTTCTTAAAAAAAAATCGGGTGAAATAATCAAACACCATGAAGAAAAGATCAACTCCATAAATCTAATGCAAAAAAGGAAAGAGAACCATGCAAACATAGATTAACCCTTAAAAAAAAGGCGCAGAGACTAAAACACCATGAAGAAAGGATGTGCTCTACAGATCCAAAACACAAAGTGGGAATTAAAACTATGAGAAAGATATTAGCAACAAAGAAGTCAAGAAGCTCCAGACAATCTTTTATTTTTTTTTTTTTGAGACAGAAAAAAAATAAAACGGCATAGAATGAGAAAGCCAGAAAAGATGAAACCTAAAAAATAGTTAGCTGCACGAAATGACAAAAATACCTGTATCTAATGAACATATGGATAAAATTGTTGGAATTTAATGCAAAGCGAAAGCATGGATTTTATAAAAACTTTTTTAAACACGAAGATCATATCACATATGAACATATAGCATATAATTCACAACAAAGCATAGGATCGAAAATTCATATTTATATATAAAATAAAAGAATTAAGAGGATGAGATTTATACCGAGACGATTGGTCTAAATTTGGCTCCTTCAAAAAATCCAAACGATTCTAAATCCTTCCAAGCTCCTTGATTCAAAATCGAATTACAGGACGTTGGTGTAGATCGAAACTAAAATCTTCCAAACCGATCTTCAAATCAATAAAGAACAAAGAGTGGGCTTTGTATTTCAAACACACACGGAAAACAATTTTCTAGCCCTTGTGGGAGGGGATGGGCAAATTTTGTGAGAAGTTTTTCTCTGAGAAAAACTCTTTCTCTGATAGCTCTCTCTCTGAAAAAATATTACGTCCGATTGAAAAACCAATGCAAGGGCTTTTTAAATCAATCTGAGAGAAGTGGGTTGTGGGCTCAAATTTAGCCCACTAACCCATGTAAATAGCGCCACTAGGGAGAGATTTTTTTTTTTAAATTCTGAATTTAATTTATTTCAAAAATAAATTAATTAGATAATTATTCAATAATTATCTTTAATAGAAATTAAAAAATACAATATTTAAATCAAATTTAAATATTTATATTTGTTCATATGATTTAATCAATCTCATTAATTAAATCATGTGCACCATTTATAATAATTATTTAACACTTAAATAATTAAAATAAAACTCCTTTTATTTTATATGTAATAATTCGTCCTTATGTGTGATCATATAATTAATCACATTAATTATAATTTGCTTTCTTTATCAATTTGTTCGGAGTCGGTCCGGGGACCATGGACCCGATAATTCAAGCTCCAATAAATTAAGAAATTCAACTAAAGCTCTTTAGTTAAAAATCTAATTTATTAATCCCGAGGTTACTCCACTATAAACCCGAGATTGAACTCTTGAGATTATCAGAATAATTTACTCGATGAGTACGTCCACTGATTTAGTCATTTCATGATATTCAACCCTCCAGATTGGTTCATGTCTTGAGCAGGCGAAATTATCGTCATACCCCTCGAGTCACATTTATTCCTTAAGTACCGTTATTTCACTATTGAACGATTCATTTTACAGTAAGATTGTAAATGTGTGCGCAACCATTCAATTCCAGAAACAACACTTAAGTGAACCAATATTAACTTCTTTTAATTAGAAGCTGGATTCCGTATCTGCAAATCCCATTCCTCAGTGATCTCGCCTCGAGCTCTGAAAACGTAAGTATTCGTCCCATTGCGATAATGGTACTTAACGAATGAATCAAAGAACTTGTAAACGAGACCTAGAGGTCTGTGATCGCTCAGGATTGAGATCGATTCTCATATGACCATCTTTTGACAACGAAACGAAATGTCGTAACAGTTCTTAACGACGCTTTGTAACGAGTCGGTCCTAGCCGTGTACAGTCTAACTATACATAACGCTCCCACTATGTGTCGCTACACGATTAGTGTTCTGCATATATGATTTTCAATCAAGTAATCCAATCTTGATTAATCACCGACTTAATTTTAAACATGTCAATTTTATAATTCGATATTTCATAGGACACTTATAAATATCGAAATAAAACTTTTTAGAACACGTTAAGGATTTAGATGAATGTTCGTATAAAACAATATTTCAAACAAAATAATAAAAATGTCTTCTCATTTTATTAATTAAGCAAAATAGTAATATTACAAATAATATTACAAAAACCCTTTTTCTAGGGCAACATCCAACAATCTCCCACTTTGTCCTATAGCAGATGAGGCATCTCTCTCAGACCCATTCCCTCTAAGTGTTTGTTAAATTGCTCCTCCGTTAGAGTCTTGGTGAAGGGATCTGCTAGGTTTTCCAATGTCGGGATCTTCGTCACGGTGACATCTCCACGGTTAACGATCTCTCTGATGAGGTGGTACTTCCTTTCTATATGTTTTCCTCTCTTGTGGCTGCGAGGTTCTTTTGAATTAGCCACAGCACCACTATTATCACAATAAAGTGTGATGGACTTATCCATATTTAGAACAACTTCCAGATAACTCAAGAAATTCTTGAGCCATACTGCCTCTTTAGCTGCTTCTGAAGCTGCTATGTATTCAGCCTCCATAGTAGAGTCAACAACTGGATTGTTTGATACTTCTCCAGACTACCGATCCACCACCAAGAGTGAACACTGATCCTGAAGTTGACTTTCGGGAATCTTTATCCCCTTGAAAATCGGAATCAGTGCATCCTAGTAAATTCAAGTCTCCACTCGAATATACCAGCATATAGTCCCTCGTTCTCCTTAGGTACTTGAGGATGTGTTTAACTGCCATCCAATGTTCCGGACCAGGGTTTGATTGGAATCGACTAACTACTCCCACTGCATAGCAGATGTCCGGTCTAGTGCATAACATAGCATACATTAGACTTCCAACTGCAGATGCATATGGAATCCGTCTCATGTCCTCCTCTTCTTGTGGTGTTTTCGGACACTGCTGTTTAGAGAGAGAAACTCCATGCCGGGTCGGCAAGAGACCTTTCTTGGAGTTTTGCATCGGAAAATGAGCGAGCACCTTATCAACATAAGCTGCTTGAGAAAGTGCTAGTAGCTTGTTCTTCCTATCCCTAAGGATTTGGATTCCTAGAACATAGCTCGCATTACCCAAATATTTGATTTGGAATTGCTCGGTCAACCAATTCTTCACAGCTGACAACTTTGCTACATTATTCCCAATAAGTAGAATGTCGTCAACATAAAGAACTAAAAATACCACAGTTTGATCCTTGATGAGTTTGCAAACACAAGGCTCATCAGGGTTCTTTTCGAAACCATAGGCTTTGATGGTTTCATCAAACCTTAAGTTCCAAGACCTAGAGGCTTGCTTAAGCCCATAAATGGATTTAAGCAGCTTGCAGACTTTCTGCTCTTGGCCTTCCTTTATAAACCCGTCTGGTCGAGACATATAAATCTCCTCTTCAAGATAGACATTCAAAAACGCCGTCTTGACGTCCATTTTCCATATCTCGTAATCAAGACTGGCAGCTATAGACAGAAGTATGCGAATGGATTTAAGCATGGCAACAGGAGAAAAGGTTTCTTCATAGTCAATCCCTTCCTTCTGGGTATAACCCTTTGCCACCAGTCTAGCCTCATAGGTTTCGACCTCTCCATCGGCACCTCTCTTTTTCTTGTATATCCATTTATATCCAATGGGCCTGACATACTCAGATGGGTCTACAAGTTCCCAGACAGAGTTGGAGTACATTGATTGCATCTCTTGGTTCATGGCTGCTTGCTATTTCTCCTTGTCAGAATTGACCATCTCCTTGTCAGAATTGACCATAGCCTCTTCATAGGACACTGGGTCATCGTCATTCGTATTAGATACAACAACATTTGCCTCATTTTCCTTTCGACAACGAATGGGTAATCGTACTTCCCTCCCACTACGTCTAGGTTCCGAGGGTTCCTGACTAGGAACTGTGGTTTCTCCTTCTTCTCTCAAATCAACAACCCTTGTTGATCTAGACGAAGAAGGTTTTGCTTCTTCACCTCCCAATCCAACAACTCTTGATGGTTGAGGAGAAGACGTGGTCCCTAATATTTCCTCGAGTATTACTTTGCTTCGAGGTTTGAAGTTATTCATAGTCGTTCTCAAGAAAAGTGGTGTGCGTTGACACGAATACCTTCTTCTCTTTTAGACTATAGAATATACCTCCTCTTGTCCCTTTCGGGTATCCAACGAACAGAGACACTTCTGTCCTTGATTTCAACTTTCCCGCCTTTTTCTTCAGCACGTGTGCTGGGCAACCTCATATGTGATAATGGCGCAAACTGGGTTTACAACCATTCCATAATTCTAGGGGTGTTTTGGGAATAGAATTAGATGGCACAACATTCAAAATGTCAACAGCCGTCTTTATTGCATAGCCCCAGAAAGACACTGGCAGCGAAGAATAGCTTATCATGGATCTAACCATGTCCAACAAAGTTCGATTCCTTCTTTCTACAACTCCATTGAGTTGAGGGTCACCAGATGTCGACAATTCTGACATAATTCCATTCTCAATGAGATGGTCAGTAAACTCAGTATCTAGGTATTCACCTCTCTGATCCGATCCGAAAGTTTTTAAAGTCTTACCTAATTGCTTTTCAGCTTCGGCATGAAATTCTTTAAACTTATCATAAACTTCAGATTTTCGTTGCATTAGGTAAATATATTCATATCTTGAGAAGTCATCAATGAAATTGATGAAATACTCATAGCCACCTCTAGCTTGAACATTCAAAGGTCCGTAGACATCTGAATGAACGAGCTCCAAAGGTTCTTTGGCTCTTTCCTCTTTACACGAGAAGGGTCTCTTGGTCATTTTGCCCTCTAGACTGGACTCACAGACGGGTAGAGAACTAACTCTTAGTTCTCTCAAAGGACCATCCTTTGTTAACCTGTTTATCCTATCTAGACTTATTTGTCCAAGTCTAAGATGCTATAGATATGTTTGATCATCATTAGATACTTTTTGTTTCTTGTTAGAAATTGGATTAGCTATTCTAAACATTTCAGTGTTAAAAGAATAAGATTCAAAAGGTCGCAAAACATAAAGCCCATATTCCAAGTGTGCAGAATAAATATTCGAACCGTTGCGAGAAATAACAATCGCATTATTATTTAACGAAACTAAAAATAATTATTCACATAATCCAGAAACTGAAATCAAATTTCGTCTGAAACAAGGAATGAAATAAACTAAATTTAAAAACAAATATTTATTCTCAAATACGAGTAGAGCTTCTCCCACTGCTTTCGCTGAAACATACTCTCCATTTTCCACGGTCAGTGTAAGCTCTCCTTTCTTAAGCTATCTCCATAAGCTAAGTAGCTTCAAAGAAGAACAAACATGATTAGTCGCTCCTGAATCAACTATCCAGGACGAGGACAAATCCTCAGCTACATTAGCCTCTAAAACATATAAGTTTGATAGTGGTACATTACCAGTGTTTTTCTTCGCTGCTAGCTCTGAAAGATAAAGAGGACAGTTCCTCTTCCAATGACCTTCCCCATCACAATGGAAACACTTTCCCTTTGCAGTAGGTTGAGCTTGAGGTGGTGGGTTTGCATTCGCGGGCTTTTTGCCTTTCTTATCCCTTTTATTGATTTTCTTCTGGACGCCCAGCGCGGGACCCTTCCCCTTAGACGATCCGGCTTGCCCTTGTCCTTTACCTCTTTGGGCGGGTCCTTTCCTCTTTCGAGGATTGGCTCTTGAGATGGAGGCTTTGTCAGCAATTTTTACTGACCCAAGCTTCTTCCCCAGCCTTTGGATCGACTTAAAGGTTTGCAGCTCATTCAGAAGCTGTGTTAACCCATATTTCAGTTTATTCATTATGTAGTTCGAAGTAAACTGAATGAAGTCAGACGAAAGGGAATTCAGAATAATTCCCACTTGTGTGACCTCGTCGATCTGAGCCCCATGGAGTTCTGCCTCCGTTAAGTAGTTCGTCATCATCATGTCGTGGTCTCTCACAGGCGTGCCCGAACGCATCTTAGCACCATAGTACTTGTACGTAAGCTCAATCCGAGCTTGTTCACTCTACTTCCCGAACATTTCGTGCAGAGTGTCGAGCATTTCTACAGTAGTCTCCTTGCCCTCCAACTTGGCCCGCAACACATCAGATATGCTTCTAATAGCCTATGGCCTTGTTGTTAGAGGTGACCCATCGATCATATTCATCCTTAGCCGATCGCGAACTATTCGCAGTTGGCGTAGGTGGACGTACCTCGGTAAGCACAAATCTAATGCTTTCCGAGACTAGGACTACGTTGAGGTAAGACTTCCATTCTGGAAGTTTTCACCCATAAGTACGTCCCTAGACAAGAGGGCGGTGATTGGATTTCCCATAGACATTGGTTTTGCTGATAAAATAAGAAACATAATTAAAATTTGCTTGAAATAAAACATTCATCATGATTTCAGGAATTTAAACGTGAATGCATGACTGCAACGAAAAAAATACTTAAAAAAAACCTTTGTTTAAAAATCTCTCGATAATTCGATTAACCATAAATGCAGTGCCGCTGTAGGGTAGGTCACCATACTTACTTAACCAAATCGAGACGTTCTCGATTAATAGATACGACCGAAATAACTCTTATTTCCATATCTACTAAAAAACGATACAGGATTTGGCCAGACGACTCAACATTTGATCGTCTTGTGAATCGACCTATCGTTTCGATTCATTCGGCTTAACTCAAATATGCCGTCGTAGGATAGGTCATACTTGAAATACACCAAATTAATCTATCATGTGAATCTAACCTTGGTATTGGGCAAAGAGAACACCTTCCGTAGGGGGGACGTTTAAAAAAACGCCACTAGGCCCCTCTCAACGCTCACGGTGCTCGATAACGGTGGAGACCTAAGATTCACTATTCAAATAGTATTTTTATTACTAGTTCAATTAACTAGGTCAAATTCGTTTTTAAGTTAACTAATCTCATTAATAACTTAAATTTGAATTTAGGTGATTCTAAGCTACTCATTTAAAACTCATTTTAAACTTGCTTCGAAAGAGTACTTTTCGTGATATACTAATTGGAAAATTAATCATCTCATGTTTAATTAACCTAATCAGTACTAAGTAGTTTTACTTAGAGTCTCACTTCACGAAAAGAACTTCCAGATTAAAGGAGGGACTGTCGTCTGCTTAAAACCCCAAAACCTTAGACCTCTTATCGGTCTTTGTGTCAAAGTCTTTCGATCCGTTCAACTTATTCATTAAAAACTATCCTAACAACTTAGATAATTTTCACAAGAATAAGCCCGTAATTAAAGTTTGTTAATTAAAAATATATATTAAATTAATCAAACCATTATTAATCATATTCCAAAAATATCTCATAAAATTGAATATGAAAAATAAACGTATGAATGCGGTATTTGATTGAATGGCACTAACTATACTATATGACATGTTATAAAGCATAAATAAAATAAATAGAATTATATAATTGGTTGGCCGGGTCCCCATGATTTATTTAAATTACAATCCATCTAAATTTAATTTAACTTAAACTTACAAAAAAATTAAATGGGCACATTCTCTGGACCAAAACTATCACGTGGGCTATATATTAAAAAAAAACTTCATCAAAAGCTTTTCACGGCAATTCCTGGACAAAATATCACTTGGGCTACTTGTTTTGAAAAAAATTCTTCATCACAAGCCCAAAATATTCACGTGGACTTCTCCTGTTGATGCATGGGATATGAAAAAATAATTTAACTCCCACGTGGTCTTCTTCTTCGTTGAGCATGCCGAGTGAAGTTCAAAGAAAAAGCCGCCAAACTCGCTCGAAGACCGGGTGATCGTAACTGCCCCGAGATTGCCTCTACTTTTCTCGGCCATAATCTCTCAGCCGAGTGAAGACCGCGTGGAGTCTGAAAAAGTCGCGCCACGTTCGCCGAGTTCCTCGCACGAAGACCGGGCCGTGCACTCCCACGTCACCGGAGATTTCGCATCTCAACGTCTCAGCCGATCGCCATCGCCGAAACGCGTTGTGAATCGCCCGACGGTCATACTGCCGTCAATCCGTGAAGCGCCGCCATGCATCGAATAGAAGCCGACTCCGCCACAAGGTCGTCGCTGCCGTCGAACCTCTTTGACTATGCGGCGGCTAACACTGCGACGTCGAGACTTCTCGCGGATGCACCCACGGCCACGCCTTCGTGGCCATGCCTTGATCTCGGAGGAATCACGGAGTTATCGACATGTTAGCCGGTCATCACCGCTGACACGCCACACGGGCCGTAAACTTGCTTCCACTTCGGAACCTGATAACTTGCGGTTATGGTCGCTGCGACGTCTCCGCAAAGGTACGATCACCACCGCTGTCACACCACCGTGAACACGTGGCTGTTCTCGCGCTCCCTGCGAATTTTGAAGTCGCCAAGCCAAAACTCGTAGTTGAAACTTCCATGCACGTGTTCCGAAAAACGGCCAAGCCGAGGCAGTTCAGAGGTGGCTTCTGCTGCCGCTCCTCAGCGGCGATGCAGTCACCGCCACGTCTCCGCCATCGACCCAGACTCGCTGCTGGATCCGCACCCCGTCGCCGTCGTCGTCGGATCCATGAATTCGTAAAACTCAAAGAGCCAACACCGGAAAAAAAAAATTGTTCGTGCAAAGGACGTATTTTACAAAATTTTACATTAAAAAAATTAAAATAATGCAAAAATTACAGAAAATTCCTAACCCAATTTTAGGCGAACAAAATTCTAAAATCATGGAAACTATACAATTAACGACCAACCAAGATCCATTCATCAAATATGAATAAAAATAAATTCACATCAAATGCAATTCATTCACAGTGCCATTCAATCATGCAAAACAGATCAAAACAAAATATTTTACATGCGAATATGAAAAATCGAGAACCTGGCTCTGATACCAATTGTTGGAATTTAATGCAAAGCGGAACCGTGGATTTTATAAAAAATTTCTTAAATACGAAGATCATATCACATATGAACATATAGCATATAAATCACAACAAAGCATAGGATCAAAAATTCATATTTATATATAAAATAAAAGAATTAATAGGATGAGATTTATAACAAGACGATTGGTCTAAATATGGCTCATTCAAAAAATCCAAACGATTCTAAATCCTTCCAAGCTCCTTGATTCAAAATCGAATTACAGGACATTGGTGTAGATCAAAACCACAATCTTCCAAACCGATCTCCAAATCAATAAAGAACAAAGAGTGGGCTTTGTATTTCAAACACACGGGGAAAACAATTTTCTAGCCCTGGTGGGAGGGGATGGGCGAATTTTATGAGAAGTTTTTCTCTGAGAAAAACTCTTTCTCTGATAGCTCTCTCTCTGAAAAAAAATATTACGTCTGATTGAAAAACCAATGCTAGGGTTTTTTAAATCAATCTGAGAGAAGTGGTGGGCTAAAATTTAGCCCACTAACCCATGTAAATGGCGCCACTTAGGAGAGATTTTTTTTTAATTCTGAATTTAATTTATTTCAAAAATAAATTAATTAGATAATTATCCAATAATTATCTTTAATAGAAATTAAAAAAAATACAATATTTAAATCAAATTTAATATTTATATTTGTTCATATGATTTAATCAATCTCATTAATTAAATCATGTGCACCATTTATAATAATTATTTAACACTTAAATAATTAAAATAAAACTCCTTTTATTTTATATGTAATAATTCGTCCTTGTGTGTGATCATATAATTAATCACATTAATTATAATTTGCTTTCTTTATCAATTTGTTCGGAGTCGGTCCGGGGACCATGGACCCGATGATTCAAGTTCCAATAAATTAAGAAATTCAACTAAAGCTCTTCAGTTAAAAAATTTAATTTATTAATCCCGAGGTTACTCCACTATAAACCCGAGATTGAACTCTTGAGATTATCATAATAATTTACTTGATGAGCACGTCCACTGATTTAGTCATTTCATGAGATTCAACCCTCCAGATTGGTTCATGTCTTGAGCAAACAAAATTACCGTCATACCCCTAGAGTCACATTTATTCCTTAAGTACCGTTATTTCATTATTGAACGATTCATTTACAATCTTCTTGTAAATGTGCGCGCAACGATTCAATTCCAGAAACAACACTTAAGTTAACCAATATTAACTTCTTTTAATTAGAAGCTGGATTCCGTATCTGCAAATCCCATTCCTCAGTGATCTCGCCTCGAGCTCCGAAAACGTAAGTATTCGTCCCATTGCAATAATAGTACTTAACGAATGAATCAAATAACTTGTAAACGAGACCTAGAGGTCTGTGATCGCTCAGGATTGAGATCGATTCTCATATGACCATCTTTTGACAATGAAACGAAATGTCGTAACAGTTCTTAACGACTTTGTAACGAGTCGGTCCTAGCCGTGTACAGTCTAACTATACATAATGCTCCCACTATGTATCGCTACACGATTAGTGTTCTGCGTATATGATTTCCAATCAAGTAATCCAATCTTGATTAATCACCGACTTAATTTTAAACATGTCAATTTTATAATTCGATATTTCATAGGACACTTATAAATATCGAAATAAAACTTTTTAGAACACGTTAAGGATTTAGATGAATGTTCGTATAAAACAATATTTTAAAAAATAATAATAAAAATGTCTTCTCGTTTTATTAATTAAGCAAAATAATAATATTACAAATAATATTATAAAAACCCTTTTTCTAGGGAAACATCCAACAAAAATAAGGGCAATTTTAGAAAACATAAAAGAGTGTTAAATTTACTAAAACCCTACTCAAATTTAGAACCCTTAGTCATTTTACAATGGGCAAAAAAGTAAATCTATAAGTTACTATAGAAACTACAGTAATACAGGTCTTGCTTTTATTATACTAGCGCGTGCGAAAAGCATTTTAATTTTATATGATAAATATTTTAAATTATATTTTCAATATATGTAAAAATATATTTTAAATTTATCAAAATTATATATATTTTTTATAATAAAAAAATACAATAATAAAATCAAACTAATAAAAAACAGAAAAAAAAGAAGCAAAAAGGGGGGAAAAAAAGAGAAAAAATGTGTCAAAATTATATATTTTTTTGTATTTAAAAAAATACAACAAAAAAGAAAGAAAAGCAATAAAAAAAGAGAAGAAACAGAAAAAGAAATTGAAGCAAAAAAGGGGAACAAAAAAAGAGAAAAGGAAAATAAGGGAGGAAAAAAAAAAAGAAGGCTTCACGCGCCCCCCATGGGAAAGCAAGGAAGAAGATATATATATATATATATATATATATATATATAGAGAGAGAGAGAGAGAGAGAGAGAGAGAGAGAGGAAAAAAAGGGGGAGTGGCGCGTGTGATACACGCGCCCACCACGCACGTGAAACGGGGCCTGACACGTTGTGGGACCCGCGTCAGGCCCTTTTCAGTTGACTTATTTATTATTGCATTTCAGGCCCTTTTTTATTTTTTTGACTCTCAATTTTATATTATTCTCACTTGGGCCCATTTTAAAGAAAAAAAATTCATTTTTACCCTTAAAAACGCGTTTTTTTCGGGAAAAACGCAAAAAAAAAAGGTCATGAAAACGCTTTGAAAAAACGTGACGAAACTAAATGCTTTAGACAAATATAATATAGTTAGATTAGATTATAAAATGAAAGGGAGCTGCTCTGAAATCCTCCATTAATTAGGGGAGACCGATCTCACTCTATCTAACACCGTCCAATAATTATCTAAAACTCATTATAAACTGAGTCTTCTACACATATCATGTATTGTAGTAGAGTCGAATTCATCTACTGTGCGTGGGCCCAAGTGTTGCAGCCTTTAGCTGATTAAATAGGTTTTCTGGCCTTGTGGGACCCATCTTAATAGGAAGGTGTGACAAAAGGTTGGTGTTTTTTGTTTTCTTTTGGTTGTTTGTTTGTTTGTTTTTTTTTTTTGGCTACGAAGGTGTGACAGAAGTCTAAAGTATTTATTTTAGTTAATCTCTCTCCTCCACCTTTAATTTTTTTCAACTAAGTAACGATTTCTTAAGATTTTTTTTATTAGTAATTTTTATTTTGTAATAAAGCTGACTACAAAATAGGCAATTAATTTGTTATAAAGAAAAAAGACAGTTAATTTCAAGATTATACAGACTGAACATCTATTAGTCAAGAAAAATTAACTTAAGATGATTAAAAATGTGAAATTATAATATTTAAAAGTAATTTATTAATCAATGATAGATAAGATATTTTTGTATCGTGTAATTGCTCCATATTGTCATGTAAATTATTAAAATTTTGGCTCAATTTTCAGAACGTATTATAAAAGACATCAAACATATAACTAACTCATTCAATTCTATTAAGGAAGATTTCCCAAAAAAAAAACATTCTATTTTATTATGATTATGAATATTTGTTAATTATAAAATATAACTCAAGTATCGAGTCACATCTAAAATTATGATTTGTTCAACTTAATTAGGTGGCACTATTCAATTCTGACGTATATAGTTTAGATATTTGTTAACTATATGATAATATAGTATTTTGTTATGTAATTTAGTCAAATGAACTTAATATTTGCTTGATGATGGCTAATTGTGCGAGTTTTATATAACTAAGAGTCTAAGACTAACTTATTCGATTTTACTATATATATAATTTTGGGAGATTTTGAGAAATGCTCCTATTTTGTCACAATAATAATCTATTTTCTATGTATATTGCTTTAATTAATACTAAAAATTTTCATTACAAATAGAGAATATTACTTGGGCGATAGATTATTGAGTGCCACTAAGAATAGTCTTATTCTACAATTCCCCTATAATTTTTGGTGAGTGCCACAAAATCCCTCGTAAATTTGGAGACACTAGTCTACGATCAGAATAGATCTGGTGGCAATTATTATTTTGTCTACGGATACAAGTAAAGTACGATAGAAACTCAAGCAACTTTAGTTATTGTGTGAGGGCCGACACTGCAGCTTTTATGTGATTAAATGGGTATCGTGGGACCCGATGTTAATTAGATCTGTCAAAACAGTAATCGTTACCGTTATCGTTACCTTTTTTTTTGCGATTTAAAGATTATACCGTTACCGTTGACCGTTTCACCATTTTAAAATTTTTTTTTTATTATTTGAATTATATATATATATTTAATTTATTTTATTATTTTAATATAATTTTTTTGAAATAATAATAAAAAATCTAAAATGTTACAAACGATAACCGTTACTATTATGTTCGGTAACGGTTAACCGTTACCGTAAAGATTTCGGTAGTAGTTATAAAACAGTAACGGTTAACCGTTACCACCAATAATGATTTCGGTAACGGTTTTAACTGTTACCGTTTATCGAATTGCCACCATTAGTGTTAATGGGAAAGTTTGTCCCGCCTTTGTGATGCAATATAATAAGTTTTTTTTTCTTTTTACTTTTTATAACGACATGAAATTAATTTTGTGAGTGGGAGAGAGAAACGATGTGCATGTAGGGAGATTTCTAATGCCTGATCGCACTGATGCTTCCGTGCCGAATGTCATTTTAGACGTCGAGAAATTATTTGTTAATATGCACAACTATTAATATGTGTTCAATTAATATGTTTGGCAATTTTCACTAAGTTATAAAGTGTATAATTCATATATATTAATATAGTATAATCAATTTTCGAAAAAGAAAGAAAAGAAATATGTACACATAGAAATTTATACTTTTCTAATTATATTTTCTTGATTAGTTTTACCGTTGGATATTATCTTAAAACACAATTAAAAAAATAAATATTTACTTAATAATCTCATTGATAATTAATATAAAAAATATTAATTTAATGGTCTACCAAAATAACTTAGGTTATGTGTGATAACATTTTTTTTTGTTTTTATAAACAAAAAATTGAAAGTGTATTTTTGTTTTATTTTACAATTTTAAAAAGGATTAATTTCATCATTTCCCCCTCTACTTTAACCCGAATCTCAAATTGCCCCTGTATTTCAATCTGTTACATCCGTTCCCCTTATACTTTTAAAACGTCTCAAATTTGTCCTTCCGTTAACTTTTCTATTCAAAGTCGCCATTTAAATCCAAAGTTGCCATGTATCACATAATTAGATAGGTTTTTGCATTTGTAGGTGAAATTATATTTTTGCCCCTATTTGATATGTTTTTTCTTTTAAGGTTTCCTTCTTTTTTTTTTTTTTTTTTTTTTGTGCTAGAAACACTTGATTGAAAAAAAAAAAACTCAATCAAGTGTTTCTAGCATAAGAAAATAAAACTAAATGAAGAAAAAAACTAATTTTTTTAATCAAGTGTTTCTAGCACAAAAAAAAAAATTTGAGAAAAAAAAGTATCAAACATGGACAGAAATATAATTTCACCTACAAATGTATAAAAACCTCTATAATTATGTGACACATGGCAACTTTGGATAGAGAATGACAACTTTGGATGAAAAAGTTAACGGAATGACAAATTTCAAACGTTTTAAGAGTATAGGGGGAACGGATGTAACAAATTGAAGTACATGGGGCAGTTTGAGATTCGGGTTAAAGTAGAGGAGGAAATGATGAAATTAACCCTTTTAAAAAACACAAAATTTGTTTGACAATCACAATTTCTTACTTGTTTTTAAAAACAAAAAATACAAAATGATAGTCTGTACTTTGTAACCAATAAAAAGGGAGCGATGTTTCAAAAATCCATGTTACTCAACAAACATTGGTGATGAAAAAATTTTGTTGTATTTGACTATTTTTTGGTTCGTATTTCAAAAAAATGATAAACATTTCAAAAATTAAGAAAATATCCGTTAACCCAAAAAAATTAAGAGCATAAAGGTAAAATCACAATATTATGTAGTTAAAGAAATGACTATTTTCTTAATCAAATGAAATGCTGACTTTATACTTAATTAATTGAAATGTGGACTATTTACTTGAAAAACAATATTTAAAAAATGGATGTTTGCTTAATAATCTCATTTTAAAAAAAGGAACAATATATCATATATATACACACCATTACATAGATATTTACAAATTTGCTTAGGGATTTAAAATAGATAATGAGAAACTTAGGGTAATAATATATTTTTAGTCAAGTCTTACATAATTGTTTAAAAATGAGAAATTATGATTTAGATATTTATTATTTGCCAATGTTGGAAAAGAGGTGAACGTTATGGGGTGGTTTAAGAAAATACATTATTTATGAGGGAAAATATCTTTTCTCATAGAAAATTATATTGCCAAATAGTAGGGCCCGAAGTAGTCAAAATAATTGTTACATGGAACAATAATATAGTGAAATATTAATATGCGAGAAGAAAATAACTTTAGAGATAATTGAGTAAACGGACATTTTCTTATTGACATTTTAAGAAAATAGCCAATATTTTGATTAATTACGAAATTAATAATTTTTTTAACCATATAATGAAGTGCATTTACTGTTATGCTCTTAACTTAATTTTTGAAAATTTTGATCATTTTTTTAAAACATAAACCAATAATTACCAACTATTAAATATTCTCATAACTTTAACAGTCATAACTTTTTTTTCAATCATCTACTAGATAGATAATTGTCCATTCAAATTAAATATCAGATATTTTCTTTTGATATAAATCCTAAAAAATAATAAGAAATCAAATCTCATGCTACAAGAAGATGGGCGCATATTTTGGCTAAGGAGAGAATGAGATATTTACCATTATCTCAATTTGAGCGTATTTTTTTTATGTATTTAATAAAATATAGTGATATAAATTTGCATTTTTTAACTATTTCTCTAAAACAAATGTACGTTCTTTTGCTCACCTATATATTTTTACGATAATAGAGTTATAGAGCAATAACCAAAATATCTTTTGCATACATCAATTCATTAAATTTTACATTTAGAAATCAGCTCTAAACTTAGGCTTAAAATTATATAGCCACAACATATTCACAAATGAAGTATTTTTTAAGTTATTCTTTTTAATTTTTATAGTAGCTAATTGAATGCATTACTTTTATTTATAAGTAAATGAAATAAAATAAATGGGGGATTTTTTTTAGTTGGGAACAATTATGGATCATCAAATTTATATTTTTAAAATGTATACGGCTCTGTGAAAAAGTAAATTTGACAATCTAGAATTGTTCTCCTCAAAAAAAAAAAAAAAAACACCTGAGAATTTCCCAAAATAAAGGGTGAAATATAAAAATCCTAAGGATATTTTAAGAACAAGAAAAAAAAACCATTTAAAAGTTAAAAAAAATTAATTTGACGGTGCATGGGGTAAAATGGATGCTGTAAATAGAATCACTTTTAATAAAATCTTTGACTATTTTTAAAAAAATTGTACAAAAATGACTATTTGCTGAATAATTTCTTTATACTATTATATGTCGACATCGTCGTAGTGCAAAAACTATGTATCCCATGATATAATATTCTGTTATTTTCATAACCATACGATCTTACTGTTAATTGTTTGTGTGAGTGGTAAAACTAGCTAAACATATTGGCCTGGAGGCACATATATGCTGCACTAACAGGAGCCGGGTCAAGATTTCTGTGTGTGTGTGTGTGTGTGGGGAGGGGGTTGGCATTCAAGGGGATCACATGCCCCCCTTAGTCATCAAGTATCTCCGCCCTTGTGTACCAAATTAAATAGGTTGAATTAGTTAAATATGCCATTTCGAGAATTACTTTTTAATTTTAGTTAAAATTAATGTTAAAAATAAAACAAATAGACATGGTTCAAGTATAAGATGGATAAATGAACTTTATCCCCCATTATTATTTGGTGGCTATTTTATTAAGAAAAATTTAATGAATATCCAATTTTTAACACATAATTTAAATTTATACCAAATCTTTTGAAACATATAACAAAATACCAAAGTGATTGAATTGCTTATAAAGTGTAGCTGGTGGTAATTAACTTAGTTACCAAAAATATGTGCAACTAATTAACGAATTGACTAATTAATCAATTACTTAAAAAATCTGGGTATTTATTTTGTTTATTATATAAAGTTTGTGTATTTTACTACCTTACTCTTTTATCAATAAACAAAAATATTGATCATATCTTTAAATCATTTAAAACAAAATGACTATTTTTTTATATTATAATATATCAATCAAATATCATTAAACAATAAACATATTAAAAAATGATAGTAACACACTTATTTACACAGAATAATAGTCTACCTTATATTAAAACAAACCACAAAAGCCAAATAAAAATTCAAAAATTATCAAACCATATTGCCTATATATGTTATAATATTGCCAAACCATATTAAAAGTGTTTTCACAAATATTCAACCCACCAAAGAATGAACAAAATCAATAAAACCCCTTTTTCGAAAAAAAAATCAATAAAATTCCAATCTAATACATGGAAATTGCAATCCAGTCCATGGATCACTTCTACGGCAAAACGAATTGCCATTTAAAATTAAATGGTCTTTACAACTCTATAGCCATTGAGTTGGTCTTTACAAGTTAATATATACACAAGGGAGTAGGGACCCACTTTACAAATGAATAATTACAATAGGTCTAATACCTATTACCTACCTATTTCTGCCACGCCCTTCAATAAATGCTCAGTTGAGTTTATTTATTTATTTATTTTTGCTCGAAATGCTCAGCTGAGTTGAGGCAAACTATTTTGCAAGAACTAGATATCTCAAATCGATCTCTCACCTTTAGTTTTTTTGGAAAAAAAATCGCTACCGTTCAATTAAGGGAGACCGGTCTCCCCTAATTAGTGGGGATTTCAGAACAACTCCCATTATAAAATATGAATAAATATTATTTTTAAAAAATAATTAAGAGGGATTTTTTCTGTTTTTAACATTTATAAAGTTCATAATCTCATTCTACCTATATTGCCAATTTTTTACCCTACCTTGTTCCTATAAATATAATTTTTGTGGCAAAGGAATATAAGCTAAGCCGTTCCAATGCTGATTTGTCAAAACTCTAAAGAATTCTCTCTAGACTTTAGGAAAGAAAAATTTTCTCTCTTTCCTCTCCCATTGTTGCCGACCCCTCTAGCAAGAGAGGAATAAATTTTTGTTCTCTTATTTTGTGTGAGAAAAATTAGAGAGCGCCCGCACTCGAGTTCTAGTAAGATATTAGAATTGGAGCGGAAGACTGTGAGTATCTAAAAATGACCTATAAACTCGTTATGAGCGTAGGACAATGCGAGCCCAACCTTGACAGTCTCACAACGTACGGTGCCCGATCAACACCATCAAGGATTTCAGAAAACGCTAATGGTATAATTTCTTAATCGCCTTCTATTTAATTATGTGATAATTATTTTCGAAATTTTTTGTAACTCAATATGTTCATGAGATCAACTTTGTTGTTTTCAATTAATTATTAATTAAGTTACTATGTTTATTTATTCCATTGCGCATACTCTGATTGATCATATTTGTAAAATTTTATTGGGTTATCGTAATCTGATTACCAACAGGAGTGGGGACCATAGATCTGTGAATTCGAGATGCAATAAATATGAAAAATTATATTAAAACTCTTTAATTAAATTCTCCATTTATTAATGAGATCACTACACTAAAGATCTAGGACTGAACTGTCGAATTACACAGATAATATTTGTTCGATAAATCAGTGAATTGTCCATTGATATAATCATTTACGTAAATGTCAATCCTTTAAAAATGGTTCATAATCTAAGCTAGGTGTAATTACTGTTTTAGATCTTTATTATTTATTTGTCCTCATTTTACTAGTAAACCATTAATTCATAATTACTTACGAATTAGAGTGCTCAACCGTTAAGGTTCATAAGTTAACACTTTAAGGGAACCACTTTAACATTTCATTATGAATTCTATACCTGTATTCACCAGCGCCAATGAATTGCGGAGTCCCAAAATGCAAGTATTGGGCCCAATTACTTTTGGGCTGAAACTAACAAATCAAGGAACCCTTAAATCGAAAAGAAAAGTCTATGAATTACTCAGGATTTAGATAAACTATTATATGATCATCTTTTGACCTTGATTCAAATCTCTATAACGATACTTAAATAAAGATTCTAGAATGACGTTAATCTCAGTCCTATATAATCTATATTATATAAAATACCTTAATTTTAGCGTCACACATTCTGACCATCTGAATCAGACGGTTACGTTTATAACATCATGGACAATATTAATAAATACTGATGAAAGAGATCCAAACTTTTTGATCTATCACATACTAGTTCAAACGTGTTAACTTATAATTTTAATTCTCTTGCACGTAAAACTCTTTACGTACTAAAATTATATTAATCAACACATTTTTCGATTTTAATAAACATCCAACTTTATGAAATAAATCAAATAAAATTAACAAATAATTACTTATTTTAATTTTTTCCAAAAAGTATTTAATACATATGATTTTATGGGTATATTCTTAACAATCTTCCACTGCTTTAAAGAAGATGGGTCTTGTCTCTAAGACCCATTCCTAACAAATGTTTGTTGAAAGCTCTATCTAGTAATGTCTTGGTGAACGAGTCTGCCACATTTTCTTCTTAAGCAATCTTGACCACGTTGACTTCTCCTCTCAATATGCTTGCCTCTTTTGTGGCTTCTTGGTTATTTCGAACTTGCCACATGTGACACTCATAATCCCTTGAACCAAAAAGAGGGCAAGACATGGTAAGTTGTGCAATCCCACACCGCCTGGGTAAGGCGATGGTCTAATGTAAAGGTTTCGAGGTCGTGTTGGTATAGGACGGTACGTGAGAGGCTTAAAAGATATGATGGTACTACCTATGTTAACATGATGCATCTTCTTTTTGGGAGCCCATCTTGTAATAACTCTGAAGTTAAACGTGCTTGGCCAGGAGCAATTTTAGGATGAGTGACCTCCTAGAAAGTTTTTCGATAAGCGTGTGAGTGAGAACAAAGCACGCTGGAAAGACTCGTGTTGGCATCTGAGAATAGTTATTGATCCGGAAAGCAGCCCTTACACTACCGCTTCACTGTTGTCATAATGGACCATTACTAGTTTATCCATGTCTGAAATAATTTTTGCATCAGTATAGAACTTCTTAAGCCATACTGATTCCTTAGTAGCTTTTCAAGCAGCTATATATTCAGTCTTCACGGTAGAGTTTGCAATACTGGATTGTTTGACACTTCTCCAGACAACCACTGCCACCAAAGGTAAACACCGAACTGGACATCGGCTTCCTCAAGTCCTTATCTAAGACTTCCTCGAGTCCTTATCTGATTAAAATTTAGAGTTATTGTATCCTAAGGGATTCAAGTCACTACTTGAGTACATAAGCATGAAGTTTCTTGTTCTTTAGAGATACTTGAGGATATGCTTTACTACAGTCCAATGTTCCAATCTTAGCTTTAACTGAAATAGACTAACAATTCACACTGCATAGCATATGTCAGATCTAGTGCACAACATAGCGTACATTAGACTCCCAACTATAGAAGCGTATGGGATCCGTCTCATGTCCCCTTCTTCTTGGGGCGTCTTGGGAGACTGCTCCTTAGTGAGGTTAATTTCATATTTGGTCGGCAAGAGACCTTTCTTAGAATTTTGCATCACGAAGCGAGTGAGCACCTTATCAATATAAGATGCTTGAGACAGTGTTATGAATTTGTTCTTCCTGTCCCGAATAATCTGGAACCCAAGAACATAACTTGCCTCTCTCAAATCCTTCATTTGAAATTGCTCGGCTAGCCAATTCTTTACCTCATATAATTTTTGTTACATCCCAGCTCTCTTAGCCGGAGGCCGCGACAAGGGTTCTTGTCTCTTTACTACTATTAATCTTACTTAAAACGCAAAATACAAATTACTTTATAACATAATGAGCTCGTATTTTTTCTCCTTATATAATGCGGAAGTTAAAGTACTTTTCTAAATTAACATACTGTCTCTTGACTTCAGGAAAAGAGCCGCTACTTTATCTCAAGCTCGGGGCCTCAGAATATATTCCAGGTCTCAATATTACATCATTGCTATCAAAATAAAAATACAGAATTAAAATATATATGCTACGGGGTCTTTCTCTTTTTAGGTTTCTACACACATCGCCTGCAACCAAAAGCTCTACTTCTACTGTTCTTCTGATTTTGCTTTTCCCTTACCTATAACACCAAGGAAAAACTAACGCGTTGGTTAACTCAGTAAGGGCAAAACTACTCTATCTTAACGATGCAATGCAATGCAATGCAATAAGGATTCATATTAACAAACTGTTCTTTCTATGAGTTACCACCTCTAGGATCGACTCTTCTTTTTTTCTTTTTTTCTTTCTTATTTCCGCCTGTTAACTGAAGCGCTAGAAATTCTAACGCTTTTTTTCAAACTTTTGTCTGGGATCCACTTATGGAAACTGCTTCTGCCTTAATACTGAGGCGTTATATGAGAAACGGCCAAATCTCCCAACAATTAATGATACAGCTCTCTCTTGGAGCCCGTAGTTCCATTGACGTACATTTTACTATTCTTTGTACACTACGACCCGTCATCAACTCACTCGAAGGATTGAGGTCTAAAAAGAGGCGTAAGTTTCTCTAACGATGAAAAGACATATGAAACCAGGCTCCTCTAGAGTCCCAGGATTTTAACCTCTTGTATCGGGTATTAAGACCCGCAGTAATAATTTCTTCGGCCTTCTGGGTTCAACAAACAACAAGGCTTGGTTGAATTTTTAGCCTTCATCTCGCTCGGGTCGAAACCCGGCTTCAATTCTTGCACGGATCGTAGTCGGGCTTTCTTAACGTCTTAGTCACATTTTATTCTAGAGGCTAAGATCTACTTATTTACTTTTTCTTTCACTTTCTTTCTTTCTTATTTTCTTTCTCTTTACTTTCTTTCTAAGGCTTAATGCATCTTTTAACTTCTTTTAGTTTCACAATATAAAGATATATATTCATATGATACGGTTACCGGGAATAACAAGTAAAAGCCTAACAAGCAAGCATACATAAGCACAAACACACTACTTGGTGTCATAGGTGCATTGCCACTTACCTTGCGTAAGCGATAGAGTTTCTCGGAGCTTATCCTGAGCAACGCTCCGAGCTCCTACCACTTCTTCGTCGATTTGTTCTTTCAATAGAAAAGGAATCAAGTCTCGTTAGTCTGCTTGTCTCGTTAACCGAGAGCAAAACTAATTTTAATTTTAAATGTTCTAATGCTCGGGACTTTCTATACTATCTTAATACTAGGACGGGGCTGCCTAGGAAACTTAACCAGGGTTTACTAAACTTGCTTGGGTTCGAGACTATTCCGAGCCCTAATTGGTGTCTCTGATGTGCCTCGGACCGAGCAATCCCTTGGGTCGGTTGTACTATTTACTATTTACGGTTTGAGAATTTATCTAAATTTCTTACTTGGCCATTCTTAGGTCTAACATATAATTTCTAAGACCATTTGATTTATCCAAGACCATGAAAATCCTTTTAGGGCTTTAAAAAATTTACTTTTCAAAAATCATGGTCAGCTTGGCTTGGGTTTGACTTTTCGGATTTTTAGGGTTCGAGCCTGAGTCTTGGCCAAAACGAATTAAATATCGATCATATTTAATTTATAAAATTATTTTCTAAAGGTATAAAGACTGAAAAGTCCAAGTCTATTTAATTAAAAATACTAATTACCACTCTTAGGGTTTTATCGAGCTCTCGGTACGGTATTGTTAGAAAACGTCATTTTAACATAAATCCTTACCTCATGGTTTGAAAATGCCAAGCACACTACGTGGGCAGTAGCTTCTAGGTTTCTTTTAGGACATAACTAGTCCTTATACTCAACCTTTATTGAAGCTTTGAAAGTTCGTTCCATTCCTTCTTTACAACGACATGTTTTTCTTAACTCGTTTTACGATTTATGTACACTTTAAAATTTAAAATCATTTAATCTCATTTTGTTATTTTCAAACACCTTTAGAGTTGGTGGCTTCTAGGTTTTAAAGGAACCTTTAATCCTTATCATAACCCTCATCGAAGCTTTAGTAAATCTCTTATTACTTTAAGTCTACAAAACGTGATGTTTTCTTTACGTCGTTTTTACGGTTTCGCTCGGAACCGTTATTATAGGTCAAAACCTTTATTATCTTTTCATGAATGTCACTTCTACTATTTGGATAGAAGCTTCTAGGTATTTAACGAAATATTTCATCCTTATTTTAAACCGTCATCGAAGCACTAAAGGTCCATTTGAAATCTCAACTTTTAAAATGACGCGTTTTCTAGCTTACTCACAGTTTTGCTCGAACCGATCATGTAGCGTCTTTTCTTTTTAAAATCTCTTTATTTTCCTTACAAAGACATCTTAAGAATAGTATAATAAGGTATTACGAAGGATCTTAATTTTTTATATGATTTTGCTTGAGAGCATTTAAGCTCAAGTTCTCAAAGTTTATAAAAACTAAAAACTTATAGTAAATTTGAGATTTTGATCTAAAGTTTACCATACTAAATTATTTTTGACATTTTTCTTTTCCAATTTCCAAAATACTTTGAGGGCAGAGGCTATTGGAGCCTAAGTTCACTTTATAATTTCATGTCCAAGTGTCCAAAAGTTTAAGAACTCAATTTAGTCGGATTTTACATTTAGCTCACGTTTTATAAGAATTTATCTACAGTTGTCACGACGGTTCGTTGGAAACCGTCATGCTCGTAAAATCTTTTGTAACCATTTTAATCCCTTCATCAAGGACATATATGGACAGTATCCAAGGCATGCAAGAAGATAAAGGATAATCTAAAAGCAAGCATGGCCGTGATTCACACTCACGAGCACGAGAAACTACCATGCAAGCTTAGAAAAAACCCGTCTAGCTTTTTAGTGCTACGGTTCGGATTTCCTCTAACTTAAGAAAGCTAAAGAGCAGTAATATTACGATACATCAACACCAAATACATCCAAGGGCTATATCACAATAAGAACTAACCTCGAAGCTGCCCAGCAACTCACAGGGTTTAGAGATATATCTACCTTCAAAGTTGAACTTTTTGGTGGTGTTCTTTATTGTCCTAGGCCGGCTTCCTCTAGGATTTTTCTTCTAAAAATCCTTCTTGGTAACCTTTAACACTTTAGGGCAGAGGTGAAACAATTGTTTTTAGAGAGTTTTCAAGAGGATAAACTAAAGGAAAAAGCCATGATTGTTTAGATCTTACCTTAGATTTTATCAAGCTTGAGAACAGTAAACTTTTTCTCTTTCTCTTTCCTCTTGCAAGAACCGGCCTCTCTCACTCTTTCTCACTAAAATTTTTGGTTTGCTCTCTTCTCTCTCTCTCTTGCTCGGCCCCTATCTCAATTTTCAAGAAATAGAAGAAAAATGGGAGCTTTTGGCCTTAGGTTCCCTTTTATAGTCAACATGAAAGCTTGTTGAACATGCTTTACTGTAACGACCCGACTTTTTCGAGTCATTACGTACTACATTCTTCAATCATTTTTTGAAATTTTTCATAATAATTTTTTTTTATAAAATACTTTTAGAATTTACTTATAAATATTGCCGGCTATTTTTTTTAAATAACAAAATATTAAATCCAAACATCATAAAATATATTATTATTTCAACTTAAAATCTCATTAAAATGGTTTGGCCAACTTCATAGGCCCACATAATTTAAAGAAATTAATAACAATAATAAAACGATAAATAAATCTTTGAATCATAGTCTTCAAATCTTTGCGGAAACATTTAAATGGTTAGCCAGTTCCCCTCGCCTCGCATCATCGACACTGCCACCGCACAACCCATCATATTTTCATGCCATAGGTTTCTTACCTACAGTAGGAACGAAAAACTTTTTGGTGAGCTAAAAGCCCAGTGAGTTACAACTATTTTCCCACAAAATAAGTTATGCAATGCATGACCGTTTAGTCTCAATTATTCTTTCTTTCATTCTAACTTTCTAATTTTCATTCTCATTCTCTTTCATATTCTCTTTCTTATTCTCATTCTCTTTCTTTCTATGGGATCCCCTTATGTGTACGTACCGAGCGCGCTTGACCAATGGACGACGAGGGGTGCACATGTCCTCGGCGACCAAGAGTCCATTCTTTCTTTCTTTCTCACTCCCGTCGTTGCCTCTTGGTGGCTCGGAGTTTATGAGTGCTAGTAACCGTACCTATATTGCCCTTAGGTCGGCTCAAGGTAACAGCATCATATGAACCTCACATAGGAGGGTGGTACGACACGTCTTACTAATTTAAGTCTCACTTGTTTATTTAAGTGACATGCAATTGACAACAAAATAAATAACACAATTTGCATAAAGAACAACATTCATTCTTTCTTTTCATAAATAAAATATCATGAAATACTTCTTCTTTCTCATTCTTCTATTTCTTAAAAACATCAGATAATAAACTGACACATGTAAAACATTCAATTCATAAGCAAACAACACAATCATATAATTCATGATATGGCATAACTTCTAATTTTCTTTGAAACTAATCCGTACTGTAGTGAGGTTGAACTCACCTTGCTTCTTTTTCCTGTGAAGACTAGAAAATAGCTTAAGTCTAATCTTGTTCTCGGCGTCGTCCGAAACCTAAAATTTATAACTTGCTTAAGAATCTAAACCAATCTAACTCATCAAATCCTATCAAGACCCGAATTCCTCTAAACTACATAATTATGAAAAATTACAGTTTTGCACTGTACTTTACAAAAATTACATTTTTGACCCAGAAAATAAAATTTACGACGAAATAACCATCAATAAAATCATATTAAAATTTTCAGGTTATTAACACATGTAAAATTAAGCAACTCTTACTTCTGGACCATATCAAAAATCGATTTATATCATTCTTAAAAAATGTTACTAAACATAAGGTCAGAATAGTAATTTTGATTTATTTCTAAAAATAAGCGCTTTCTGGAAAAATTATCAGAGGAGACTTATAATATTTTTTAAAAATATAAAACTTTCTTCTTTTGAGTTTTTACAGAAAATGTACGTATCTTAGGGTTTCTTCACAACGTATAATTCGGATTTATACTTAGACCGTCCTTTTGATCATCTAAATGATTGAATTTACAAAAAACTGTGAAAATATTCAAAATTGAATTTTCTACAATTTCTCTTTTATGATCAAGACGAGATTCTGCCTTCAAACTAATCAAAATCTGCCGAAACTTGGATCTGTCCAGAACAGTCCAAAAACTGTTCCAGCAGCTCTCGGTTCTGGATTTTTCAAAAATTATTTACTTATCTTTTTATTCTGAAATTTTATACACATAATCTAGACTCATAAATCAACATAAATAAAAATTTTCAAATATAAATACGACTTTTTGTTATATTAAATAATATGAGGAAATTCGGCCTTATTTCTAAACATCAAAAACCCAAATCGGGTGCATAGAACGGGCGTTCTAGTACCGATCCGAGCACACCGATCAATTAAATCAGAGCCTAAATATGATACACCATCATATAATCAGATTATAAAGTCTTAATTTAGAGATTACCTTCGTGGCTAAAGATCTCTTCGAAATTCCTCTTTTTGACGTTTGTTGTCTATACGAAATGTCTCCAAATTAGTATTAATTTGAACACCAAAATTCTAAACCGTAAAAGGCTTTGTCTTACCTTAATTTCAAATTTTTGATATGAATCTCTTAAGAAAATCAGCTTCTAACTTCTTCTCCTTCTCCTTTCTTTTCTTTTCTCTCTACTTTTTTTTTTTTAGGGTTTCTCTCTTTTTGACGGTGTAGAAAAAGAAAACAGAAGAAAAATACATATATATAGTGTGGTTCAAAAAACCCTAATTATAGTCTTCTATCATAATTCTATTTAATTTAAAATACTAAATACTCTAAATTATATATATGTGCCGTATATATAAATGTGTATATATATATCATATATATATATATATACGTATAAAATATTAAAACATTAAGTTCGGTTAAAGAAAAAAAACAAATCATAACTTTAAATAATATATATATATATAAAAATATATATATATATATAATATGATATCTATTTATAGGTTTTGAAACCTTTACTAATATAATCTGCGTGTATATAAGGAAATCGTAGGTTTCCCTTCTTTTTCTTTAATTATCTTTTAAAAAAAAATTCAACTAATGCCAACGAAAATATCTCTTAATATGTGTATATTAAAGGAGTATTTATCTTCTAAGATATCCCCTTAATAATCTCCATTATCCCACTATTTGGTGATTATCTAAATTAATTCTATATTTTAAAATTTGAATTTAAAAAAATAATAACTCTTTAAAAATAATAAAATCTTCTAATAATTATCCACATAGACTACTTAAATTTAAATAGTAAGAATAATTTCTCATCCCCAAAATTCATTCAAATATGCTTATAAAAATTATGAGGATATCACAATCTCCCCTTCTTATAAAATTTTCGTCCTCGAAAATTGATGTAGTTAAAGAAAAGTAGGATTGTCTCCCCTTCTTATATAATTGTTGTTGCTAAAATAAACAACAATAAAAGTCAATATTCTATCTCTCTTTATCAGCGTAACTCTTTTTCTAGCTATGGACAATCTCTGGCCTATCTCTAATCTAGGCGGGGTCAATGGGCGATCAAGAAGGCCTATGGCCTAATCTTTCATAACTTTTATCGTATCTCTTATAAAGTCTGTCTTGTTTATACTTGATTGACTAACTTCAAACTAATGCACAGGTGATTGGCGCATGCGCCTTGTATTGTGTCAACCAATAGAGGCTTTGTGATTGTTCTTTTGGACAATCTTATAAACAATTGTCGCTAATCCCAACTTGTCAAAATCCATGACACATTCTCGTAGCATGTCTTCTAGAGTCTAGATTGTCTGCTCCGATTGTCCATCTGTCTGAGGTTGAAAGACGGTACTAAACTTAAACTTCTTTCCCAATGCCCCTTTTTTTTTTGTACGTACTTCCGGAACTGCAAAGTGAAACGATCGTCTCAGTCCGAGATGATCAAAAAAGGGTACGTCATGAAGCCTAACTATCCTTGCGACGTATAATTTAGCTAACTTTTTCACTAAAAAGGCTATCTTAGTTCTTTATACATCTTCATTGCTCCCAGGTAGACATAGTAGGTTGTCTCGTGCGCTTCAATAGTATTTGTTTTCAAATCTCTTCATTGAAGGGCAACAAAGTCTCACCTTCAAACGTAATATACTGTCCTAAAAAAGAAAGCGAAAAACATCTCATTCCTTTCATGAATACTGTCCACAATTTAATCTAGTTCAGGATCAAGTGTGTGCGCCTTCTAATCATTTATTGCCTCGATTTTTATAATATCAATTGAAACTCCATTCTTCGATACTACATGACCTAGAAAATGCACCTTGTAGAGCCAAAATTCACACTTAGAGACTTTGTGATTCAACTGAACTTGCTTCAAAACTTTGAGAGCAGTCCTTAATGCTCATTTTGCTTTCCAGATTCCTTCGAGCTTGCATTGATGAAATTAGCATCTTCAATTTTTGCAGTGATCTCTCATCAAAGGTGAACACCGTTACTTCGATGGGTTTAAAATTAACCCTACATTATCGATAGTCAATGACCGCCCTACAAATTCTTAGAAAAATCTATTCCTAAAATAGAATCGAAGTCCATTATCTCAATGACAATGAGATTACTTAGAATTCTTTATTATAATCGTTATCGGAACTTGTCGTAGACAATATTCCGATAGAAAGACTTCTCTTAATGGTAAGATCATTCTAAAAATTTTATGCATTCTACCTACTTTACTACCTATTTTCTTTGCCAGCTCATGCGACACAAAAGAATAAGCAATCCCGAATCAAATAATTCGTAAGCTTCATGTTGAGCTAAAGAAAGCTAACCTGCTGCAACGTTTGACGTGCTAGCTAGGGCGTCTGTATTTGTATATGCATAAATTTGAGCTTGAGTTGTTGGGGCTTCCAATTGTCCTTGAGAGATTAAGGGTCCATCTATTGCCGCTTGCATGGAGTTAAGGTGTGGAGGGTTTCGCAACTGAAATTTTCTCATCGGTGTTGGATTCTGTGTAGGACAATCCTTGGAAAAATGTCCGCTTTTGCCACATGTACAGCAATTAAGCATTCCCCACTTGCACTCTCCCGGGTGGGTCTTTCCACAGTTCTTGCAAGCTTGAAACGGGGTGACATTGTTTGTCCTTGCTTGCACGTTTCTATTATTCTCTTGATGATTTCCATCTTGGTTCCCTCTCTTCGTTGAGCCATTATTATTATGTTGGCCGTTGTTTTAATTATTACCGTTGTTGTTGTGGTTGGTTTTTCCCATATGATTGGTTGGTCCCCTTCCTTGAAACCTTCCATTGTTCTCTGCAGGCTATTTGGCTTGATTTCTTTCTTCCTTGCGGGCCTTGTAAAATTCGGCTCGCTCCTCTTTCACTTGCGCGAGGCGGTACTCCGCTCTCAGTGCGCGTTCTACACATTCAGCCACAGTGACTGGGGGTTGATTCCCACTGTCTATGGTCATGGCTAACTCAGGCCGGAACATTTTCATCATCCGTCTAACTCTTTCCTCTTCATTTGGAACAAGGTATGGGCAAAGTCGTGCCAATTAGTAAAAATTTTCTAACGGCATCAGTCACCGTCATCGTCCCTTGTTTCAAGTTGTTGAACTCTCGTTGTTGGGCATTCATCGCCCTCATGTTGAAGAATTTCTTGTTAAATTCTCCGACGAAGTCCGCCCAAGTCATCTCATTGACATTTCTCCTCATTGCTACAGTTTCCCACCAATACCGTGCATCCTTCTTCAGTACAAAGGACGCACAGCTGATGCATTTGCATTTACCTTAGTTTTTATGTTTATTTTGTTAAAAAAAATCCATTTGAATAATTGGTTTTTGATGAAATTTGGCTAATATTTTCTTATATTTGGTATTGTAGAGATTTGGTGCAAGTTGGAGAAAGAACGGGTTAATTTCGAGCTAAAACGAGTTATTTTGGAGAAATATCGGGAGAGATGAAATCAAGACTTCTTACTTGAAGGAGAATTTTCATCAAGAATTATGGATTTTTATCTTGCAATTGCATATCAAATTAAAGATCTTCGAAAGAGCTTTCCAATGGCGTATCATATGCGCGATTTGGACTTACAACAAGGGAGATATGATGATTTGAAAATCGGTGCGCGCAGAAAATCGCTGCAGCGCCGCGGCGCCAGTTTATAGCGCCGCAGCGCTCCGAGAAAACCCAGAATCGCTCCGTTCGCAGCGCCTAGGCGCCACAAAGTCAGCGCCGCGGCGCTATATGCCCGTACAAATGCGCAAATGTGCGAGAAAGGCCCAAAACACTCCAAACACGTCCAAAATAGCCCTAATTCGACCTAGACGTCAAATGAGACTATAAATACAACCATAAGCACCTAAAAACAGAGGAGGGAGGCAATAATTCATCTTAGACACCATAATTCTTTGGTTGGAGCTTTTGAAGAGCGGGACAAGAGGCGTCTCCGCCACGGAGCCGTTCCACGTCGTCAAAACTCTTCTCGTTTGTATTGCTTTTCTGTTTTGTTAATTCCATTAGCTAGGGCTGCGATGTAGCCAGACTATTTTACTATGTAGAAGTTAATTTCAATTCAATTGGTATTTTTATTCTATATTATGGTGATTGATTTGATTTATTATTAATGCTTGCTTGCGTTTGGCCAACTCTTGCATGATATTTTGATTCCGATTAAAAATTCGAGAGATGCTAATTGAGATGTGCAAATAATCAAGTTGACATGTGAAATTCTATGATTAGAGATAGCTTAGTTTTCATATGTGGTTTATGGATCTTGTGCTTATTGCATTATGACTAGGAGACCGAAATTCGAGAGATGAGAGATCTTAGTTGTGAATAGGATCGTAATTGCTTGAGAAAGAATTATGATTAATTTAGTTGATTCGCCATCATCATAGGAATAGAAAATCAATTGATTTAATTAACGGATACTAGTAAATTGTCTCGGTAAAGTCAACGCCCTAGGCTTTTTTATTATGCTTTTTATCTTTTAATTTATTGTGTTATTTATTTATTTCTGTTTAGTTACTTTGTCATTATTCGTTTCTTGCATTGTTAAATTTGCGTTAGAATTAGAGTAGTTTGGTGATTTGTGTACAAGTCCTCGTGGGATCGACTCGTACTCGCTACGATATTACTTGTAACGATATCGTGCACTTGCGATTTCGCACATCAAGTTTTTGGCGCCGTTGCCGGGGACTTATTTCACGGTTACCGAGCAAAATAATTCTTTCACTAATTAAACTTCTTTTTCTTTATTTTTATTTTTATTCCTAATTTTTATTATATTTGTTTTTCTCGAGATACTTTGAGATGTTTCATCGAAGGGTAATCTTGAGTTTTCTCAACAAGACTCTGAACCATTATCTAACTCTTGGGAAAGATTTCAAGGTTTGCTTTGTAGGTTTGCTATGCACGGATTCTCGAAGGAATGTCAACTAGAGATCTTCATCAACGGCTTACGCAATGCAACAAGGAGTTGGGTCGAGAGAGGTGATGGAATTACCTCCTTTTACCAACAGTCAATAGATGAAGCCTACTAGATGATGGAGGACATGGTCGAGTATGACCAATGGAAGAGGAGTCATTTGATGAACAACTACGGTTGGGAGAATGATGCAAGCATGAGAGGACCATGGATTGACATTGAGAGGGAAAAGGTTCTTGAAGAAGCTATTGGTCGATTAGCGAGTGTGACCAACCAATTCATGTTGGAAACCAAAGTCAATCTTCAACTACAACAAATGGCTATGACAAGGTTGGGACTTCAAATTGACAACCTTATCGCAAAGAGCATGGTTGATGCAAAGGAAAACAATGTTGAAGATTCTACATCAATGGAGGAAAATCTTGAAAAGCTTCAACAAGAGTGTGCAAAAGAAGGAACTAATCCCGAAGTTGTTGAACCAGTGCTATGCAGAGAAGTAGATGATCCTCTTTGGCCAACATATTCGGCACCTACATGGAAAGTAATTCTCCAATCCCAAGATCAACAAGAAAGAGAAAGTCATGTTGAGAGTATGAGCTACAAATGTAACTATCCTGCCAAGCTTGAGGGCAAATCAACCCAAGAACCATGGGTAGTGTTGTATGACACTTACTATGGTAGAAAGCCGCTCTTTGATGAGCATGTGCCTAACAACTCCACCGCACTATCCGGAAGGCGTCGTCTTATCGGTCGACGAGCTAACTATGCATAATTTTAGATGGCGGTACCTGTCGAAGGGAGTATTTCTATCCCTATTCGTTCATAGTGTCATATTCAAGTGTGGGGGTAGAATTTATTTTATTTTTATGTTTGTTTATTTGCTTATTGCATTTGAATAAATAGTTCTTTGTTTCTAGGTTGAGTAGATTTTGTTGGGTGAATTGAAAGCCAATGACAATATTTTCTTATATTTTCTTTCTTTTCTTGCTATATGTCATGTTGATTGATAGTGATGATTGTTGTGTATTTGTAAAGTTGACTAGCTTTAGGAATTGTTTAACTTGCTTTAATTTCCTCACTATTTGAGCACATAGCTAAGAATTCTCAGTTTAGGTTTTTAGAGAAAATTTGTGTAGACCATTGTTCTAGAACTAGTTCGAATTCTCTCTCAAGGCGAAATCCTAAGTGAAACATGATTAAGAAAATGAGGTAGGCCATCCTTGACCCGTTTGAGCCTTTTGTAGCCTACCCGATTATAAAGCATAACCATAGTCACCATCTTGAGCCAATAAACACAAATCCTTTGTTGAGACCTTAACCTAGCCTAAAGAAAGACCATATTGTAGTCCCTAACTTGAGCACATTGATTACAATCATTAGAGCCGGAAGTAAAAGGGAAGACAAGTTTAATAGATCATTGCTAGCACAAAAAAAAAAAAAATACCGAGCCAAAAGAAATAGAGAAAGAAATCATTCTAAAAAAAAAAAAAGAGTATGTGAAGATTTAATAAGTGCTAGTGATGTGACAAGGTGAAGTTAGATTATTGACAAAAGGAAAGTAAAAAAAAAAAAAAAAGAACGGTGACGTGTGTAGTAGTCAATGTGCTTAGGTAATGAGCTCACACTTTAATCCAAATGAATCATGCCTTAGCCAAGCCTAACGATATAAGCTTTAAAGTCCTATCGATTCTTAAGAGTGCGAGGTACTTACATTAGTGGAGAGAGAGATTAGTTCTAGCTTATGGGATAATGAGAACCAAATTTATCATAAAAATCATTAGGTTCTTTGTTTGCACACATTTATCTGAGACCGACACTTGAGAATGATTGGCTAATTCACACACACACGAGGAAATTAAGAGTAGGAGACAACATGAACTTAGTTAGGATTCAAACATTGCATGGCATTATTCACTTATATTAACATGACACTTTGTTTCTCTTACATATAGTAGTAATAAATTGGAGGCATCTATTTCATGAAACCCGACTTGTTTACTTAGCTTAGAACTTAGAACTTGTTTAGTTTTGAAATTCCATTTAGGTTTTGCTCGAGGGCGAGCAAAAGGTAAGTGTGGGGGTGTGATGCATTTGCATTTACCTTAGTTTTTATGTTTATTTTGTTAAAAAAAATCCATTTGAATAATTGGTTTTTGATGAAATTTGGCTAATATTTTCTTATATTTGGTATTGTAGAGATTTGGTGCAAGTTAGAGAAAGAACGGGTTAATTTCGAGCTAAAACGAGTTATTTTGGAGAAATATCGGGAGAGATGAAATCAAGACTTCTTACTTGAAGGAGAATTTTCATCAAGAATTATGGATTTTTATCTTGCAAGTTGCATATCAAATTAAAGATCTTCGAAAGAGCTTTCCAATGGCGTATCATATGCACGATTTGGACTTACAACGAGGGAGATATGATGATTTGAAAATCGGTGCGCGCAGAAAATCGCTGCAGCGCCGCGGCGCCAGTTTATAGCACCGCAGCGCTCCGAGAAAACCCAGAATCGCTCCGTTCGCAGCGCCTAGGCGCCACAAAGTCAGCGCCGCGGCGCTATATGCCCGTACAAATGCGCAAATGTGCGAGAAAGGCCCAAAACACTCCAAACACGCCCAAAATAGCCCTAATTCGACCTAGACGTCAAATGAGACTATAAATACAACCATAAGCACCTAAAAACAGAGGCGGGAGGCAATAATTCATCTTAGACACCATAATTCTTTGGTTGGAGCTTTTGAAGAGCGGGACAAGAGGCGTCTCCGCCACGGAGCCATTCCACGTCGTCAAAACTCTTCTCGTTTGTATTGCTTTTCTGTTTTGTTAATTCCCTTAGCTAGGGCTACAATGTAGCCAGACTATTTTACTATGTAGAAGTTAATTTCAATTCAATTGGTATTTTTATTCCATATTATGGTGATTGATTTGATTTATTCTTAATGCTTGCTTGTGTTTGGCCAACTCTTGCATGATATTTTGATTCCGATTAAAAATTCGAGAGATGCTAATTAAGATGTGCAAATAATCAAGTTGACATGTGAAATTCTATGATTAGAGATAGCTTAGTTTTCATATGTGGTTTATGGATCTTGCGCTTATTGCATTATGACTAGGAGACCGAAATTCGAGAGATGGGAGATCTTAGTTGTGAATAGGATCGTAATTGCTTGAGAAAGAATTATGATTAATTTAGTTGATTCGCCATCATCATAGGAATAGAAAATCAATTGATTTAATTAACGGATACTAGTAAATTGTCTCGGTAAAGTCAACGCCCTAGGCTTTTTTATTATGCTTTTTATCTTTTAATTTATTGTGTTATTTATTTATTTCTGTTTAGTTACTTTGTCATTATTCGTTTCTTGCATTGTTAAATTTGCGTTAGAATTAGAGTAGTTTGGTGATTTGTGTACAAGTCCTCGTGGGATCGACTCGTACTCGCTACGATATTACTTGTAACGATATCGTGCACTTACGATTTCGCACATCAACAGCGGACCTTTTCTTGATCTGTCACATTCATAAAGTCCAGGATCACTTGTAAACTGGATAACCATTCATCGGCAACCAATGGATCAGAAGATCCTTCAAACTCCGGCGCACGCATACGACGGAATCTCTCAAATAAGTCTTGTCTTATTACAGCTTGGGCATTGAGGTATGCACCAGGTTGAGGCACAAGCTGTGCAGGAGGTACTTCTTGAGGTAGAGCTTGCTGGTATTGGTCGTCCCTCTGTTGTTGCAATTGGGCTCTTAGTCCCTGCATTTCCCCTTCTTGCGCTTCTAAGCGCTGTTGGAGTGCTACCACCAGAGCAACTAGATCTTGTTGATCCTGGGGTTTTCCAACCGGTGCCGGATTTCGGGCAGCGACATTGGCCCTTCCACGGCCTCTTCCTCTTGTCGCTCTAGGAGCAGCTCCCCTTCCTCTTCCCCGGACTCCTTCCAGAACCACTTCTCCTTCTCTAGCTGCATCTTGTGCAGCCTCGTCTTCTCTTGCCCTAGCCATGGTCTGAGTAGCACGGCCGACAGCTCTGGTTTGATGTCTTGCTTCCATCTTTCTCAAATTCTGACAATGAAATTATTTGATCCATATTAGTATTGGTCCATGTATACTAATATGGTTACTTGATATCATACATGTCACAACTCAGACTAATGTATTAATATTTATTTATAATGTGACATAATTTCATCCAATAATACAACATTCACATGATCCAAATGTATAATGCATATACCTCTTCTTATTTCCATAATATGCTCATTATAATCATTAAATACTTGTCTTTAGCATATCATATCCTTATTGTATTCATAACATAACTTTATTTATAATAACTTATATAAAAAAAAAGTCCAAGTCTAAATTCTAATTCCCATCGCCGGCTTCGTCCTCGGACTAGTATTCTTCGTCCTCGTCGTCTTCTTTTCTCATCGGAGCAGGTTTGTTCTCAACATGTTGCACTAGTTCTTGATGTCTATACATATACTAAACAATCTTAATAAAGTTATATATGTCAGCCCAAGGTGCGACATAATCCATCATAGGTTGTTTCGCTTCAGGTATCCCTTTTTATTTTTTTGGGATTTTTCATGATTTGCCTCCTAAAACGTAATGGATATTCTTCTATATTTCCATTGCGATTCTGCCCCTAATGAGCTGAGCGGGCCTGAAATAATCTCATCGTTCTCTCTTGCTCCAAAACGATAGCATCAAATAGTCAGCGCATGACTAAGCCCATGTCGTTCAAGGAAGAATGGACAAAGCGCCCTATTGTTGAATCCATCATACCAACGTCTTAAACATTAGTTACATTAACACAAAGTTTATGTGGAGATGCTCGTCCATGTGGAAAGTGTTCCACTCCAATTAAAAAAAATCAGAGGCTATAGTTCCCCTAAAGGCCTTAGTTACCCTTCCATCATCTTTCTTTCTTTGAGCGCGTGTGACCATATTTGTCTACACTAATCTCATTCGTATGTATAATATAAAAAGAAAGAAAATCAAAACTAGAAGCTTACTTGAGTTGTGGCGAATAGCCTTGTGTCGAGAAGCGAGGTTGGATGGCAGCATAACCGCTCTGATACCAACTGTAACGACCCGACTTTTTCGAGTCATTACGTACTACATTCTTCAATCATTTTTTGACATTTTTCATAATAATTTTTTTTTTATAAAATACTTTTAGAATTTACTTATAAATATTGCCGGCTATTTTTTTTTTAAATAACAAAATATTAAATCCAAACATCATAAAATATATTATTATTTCAACTTAAAATCTCATTAAAATAGTTTGGCCAACTTCATAGGCCCACATAATTTAAAGAAATTAATAACAATAATAAAACGATAAATAAATCTTTGAATCATAGTCTTCAAATCTTTGCGGAAACATTTAAATGGTTAGCCAGTTCCCCTCGCCTCGCATCCTCGACACTGCCACCGCACAACCCATCACATTTTCATGCCATAGGTTTCTTACCTACAGTACGAACGAAAAACTTTTTGGTGAGCTAAAAGCCCAGTGAGTTACAACTATTTTCCCACAAAATAAGTTATGCAATGCATGACCGTTTAGTCTCAATTATTCTTTCTTTCATTCTAACTTTCTAATTTTCATTCTCATTCTCTTTCTTATTCTCTTTCTTATTCTCATTCTCTTTCTTTCTATGGGATCCCCTTATGTGTACGTACCGAGCGCGCTTGACCAATGGACGACGAGGGGTGCACATGTTCTCGGCGACCAAGAGTCCATTCTTTCTTTCTTTCTCACTCCCGTCGTTGCCTCTTGGTGGCTCGGGGTTTATGAGTGCTAGTAATCGTACCTATATTGCCCTTAGGTCGGCTCAAGGTAACAGCATCATATGAACCTCACATAGGAGGGTGGTACGACACGTCTTACTAATTTAAGTCTCACTTGTTTATTTAAGTGACATGCAATTGACAACAAAATAAATAACACAATTTGCATAAAGAACAACATTCATTCTTTCTTTTCATAAATAAAATATCATGAAATACTTCTTCTTTCTCATTCTTCTATTTCTTAAAAACATCAGATAATAAACTGACACATGTAAAACATTCAATTCATAAGCAAACAACACAATCATATAATTCATGACATGGCATAACTTCTAATTTTCTTTGAAACTAATTCGTACTGTAGTGAGGTTGAACTCACCTTGCATCTTTTTCCTTTGAAGACTAGAAAATAGCTTAAGTCTAATCTTGTTCTCAGCGTCGTCCGAAACCTAAAATTTATAACTTGCGTAAGAATCTAAACCAATCTAACTCATCAAATCCTATCAAGACCCGAATTCCTCTAAACTACATAATTATGAAAAATTACAGTTTTGCACTGCACTTTACAAAAATTATATTTTTCACCCAGAAAATAAAATTTACGACGAAATAACCATCAATAAAATAATACTAAAATTTTCAGGTTATTAACACATGTAAAATTAAGCAACTCTTGCTTCTGGACCATATAAAAAATCGATTTACATCCTTCTTAAAAAATATTACTAAACATAAGGGCAGAATAGTAATTTTGATTTATTTCTAAAAATAAGCGCTTTCTGGAAAAATTATCAGAGGAGACTTATAATATTTTTTAAAAATATTAAACTTTCTTCTTTTGAGTTTTTTACAGAAAATGTACGTATCTTAGGGTTTCTTCACAACGTATAATTCGGATTTATACTTAGACCGTCCGTTTGATCATTTAATGATTGAATTTACAAAAACTATAAGCTGTGAAGTTATTCAAAATTTAATTTTCTACAATTTCTCTTTTATGATCAAGACGAGATTCTCTCTTCAAACTAATCAAAATCTGCCGAAACTTGGATCTGTCCAGAACAGTCCAAAAACTGTTCCGGCAGCTCTCGGTTCCGGATTTGTCAAAAATTATTTACTTATCTGTTTATTCTGAAATTTTATACACATAATCTAGACTCATAAATCAACATATATAAAAAATTTCAAATATAAATACGACTGTTTGTTATATTAAATAATATGAGGAAATTCAGCCTTATTTCTAAACATCAAAAACCCAAATCGGGTGCATAGAACGGGCGTTCTAGTACCGATCCGAGCACACCGATCAATTAAATCAGAGCCTAAATATGATACACCAACATATAATCAGATTCTAAAGTCTTAATTTAGAGATTACCTTCGTGGCTAAAGATCTCTTCAAAATTCCTCTTTTTGACGTTTGTTGTCTATACGAAATGTCTCCAAATTAGTATTAATTTGAACACCAAAATTCTAAACCGTAAAAGGCTTTATCTTACCTTAATTTCAAATTCTTGATATGAATCTCTTATGAAATCAGCTTCTAACTTCTTCTCCTTCTCCTTTCTTTTCTTTTCTCTCTACTTTCTCTTTAGGGTTTCTCTCTTTTTGACGGTGTAGAAAAAGAAAACAGAAGAAAAATACATATATATAGTGTGGTTCTAAAAACCCTAATTATAGTCTTCTATCATAATTCTATTTAATTTAAAATACTAAATACTCTAAATTATATATATGTGCCGTATATATAAATGTGTATATATATATCATATATATATATATACGTATAAAATATTAAAACAATAAGTTCGGTTAAAGAAAAAAAACAAATCATAACTTTAAATAATATATATATATATATAAATATATATATATATATATATATAATATGATATCTATTTATAGGTTTTGAAACCTTTACTAATATAATCTGCGTGTATATAAGGAAATCGTAGGTTTCCCTTCTTTTTCTTTAATTATCTTTTAAAAAAAAATTCAACTAATGCCAACGAAAATATCTCTTAATATGTGTATATTAAAGGAGTATTTATCTTCTAAGATATCCACTTAATAATCTCCATTATCCCACTATTTGGTGATTATCTAAATTAATTCTATCTTTTAAATTTTGAATTTAAAAAAATAATAACTCTCTAAAAATAATAAAATCTTCTAATAATTATCCACATAGACTACTTGAATTTAAATAGTAAGAATAATTTCTCATCCCCAAAATTCATTCAAATATGCTTATAAAAATTATGAGGATATCACAATCTCCCCTTCTTATAAAATTTTCGTCCTCGAAAATTGATGTAGTTAAAGAAAAGTAGGATTGTCTCCCCTTCTTATATAATTGTTGTTGCTAAAATAAACAACAATAAAAGTCAACATTCTATCTCTCTTTATCAGCGTAACTCTTTTTCTAGCTATGGACAATCTCTGGCCTATCTCTAATCTAGGCGGGGTCAATGGGCGATCAAGAAGGCCTATGGCCTAATCTTTCACAACTTTTATCGTATCTCTTATAAAGTCTGTCTTCTTTATACTTGATTGACTAACTTCAAACTAATGCACAGGTGATTGGCGCATGCGCCTTGTATTATGTCAACCAATAGAGGCTTTGTTATTGTTCTTTTGGACAATCTTATAAACAATTGTCGCTAATCCAAACTTGTCAAAATCCATGACACATTCTCATAGCATGTCTTCTAGAGTCTAGATTGTCCGCTCCGATTGTCCATCTGTCTGAGGTTGAAAGACGGTACTAAACTTAAACTTCTTTCCCAATGCCCCTTTTTTTTTGTACGTACTTCCGGAACTGCAAAGTGAAACGATCGTCTCAGTCCGAGATGATCGAAAAAGGGTACGTCACGAAGCCTAACTATCCTTGCGACGTACAATTTAGCTAACTTTTTCACTAAAAAGGCTATCTTAGTTCTTTATACATCTTCATTGCTTCCAGGTAGACATAGTAGGTTGTCTCGTGCACTTCAATAGTATTTGTTTTCAAATCTCTTCATTGAAGGGCAACAAAGTCTCACCTTCAGACGTAATATACCGTCCTAAAAAAGAAAGCGTTTATGTTTCCACCTTTGTGACACTTGCCAAAACGTTTCTCTTTTCTTCTCCAACCCTTGTTAAATCATTTTTACTCTCTTGTATTAGTAATATAATAATAGATAGTAGGAAAGATCAGACCTATACTCCCATTAATTAATTATTTTACCTAATTTAAATCATACATACTTGCAATATAAAAACATGAGGAAAAACTATTTCCATCCTAATATTGCTCACTGTTTTTTTGTAATAAAATTGGGAGAGATTATTCCTTCTCTCTAATTTGTAGTAGAATAACAGCTCTCTATTAATAATAGATAGTGGGAAAGAACAGACATGTACTCCCATTAATTAGTTATTTTACCCAATTTAAATCATACATACTTAGAATATAAAAACATAAGGAAAAATTCTTTCGCTCCTAATGCTGCTCACCGTTTTTTTTATAATAAAATTGGGAGATATTATTTCTTCTCACTAATTTATAATAGAATAACAGTTCTCTATTATTCTGGGGCTGATTCCCAATGGAAAAAATCCCGAGGAACCCGTTTTCATCGTAACGGTAGCTAAACCGTCATTTTCCCAACTTCAAATTTTCTTATCCTTGAATTATATTATCCCGAGACTTTACAATACTCTTAGTTAATTCTAATAACCTCTAAAAATATAATTAGAAATTAGGTTTAACTCTTTGTGGTTGTTGTTTGAGCTCAATCATGATTTTTCGGTTCTTTACGGTAAAATCACAACTTTACCAAAATCTTATCGTTTCGGCTTCTTTTTAGCTCGGAATGACTCCAAACTCTAAAGTAATGCCTATTATGTGACTTTAACTCATTTTCAAGCCTTACAACATGTTACAACTATTGAGGGTCGTTTTTCTAAAAATTGGGCCAAAATATAATTTTCTAAAAGTTCAAGGGCTATTGTGCAATTTTTGCACATTAATCCGAACTTTGCTTTTGTGACCACTATTATATCAAACTTATTTCTTAATGGATACAATGAGTAGTGAAAGTAAGATTTCATGCTTTATTCGACGATTCGTGATGACATTCAAAAATAAATGTCAGAGTTTATAAAATACAATTAGTTCTTTGAGAATTTTATCCCGGCATGGAGTCAGTAGGATAACCCCAGGGTCGGGGGTTATAAATCCCTAACTAATATAAAATATTTTATCCCTGAAACTCAGAATAAGGCCAAGTATCTATCTCGAATCTCGCTTTCTCATTCCCACGTCGCTTCATCGACTGTGTGTCCCTTCCACTTTACCTTGACCAGTGTTATCGTCTCGTTTCTCAGCTGCTTCTCGCTGCGGTCTAAAATCTTTTTAGGTTATACTTCGTGCTTGAGATCTTTTGTAATCCCAACCTCTGGGTACTTAAGAATGTATGCGGGGTCTGCTATGTACTGTCTCAACATTGACACATGAAACACGTAATGTACTACAGCCATTGTGGTCGGTAACGCCAATCGGTAAGCCATCTTGCCGACTTTATCGAGAATTTCAAAAGGTCCAATGTATCCAGGGCTAAGTTTGCCCTTTTTACGAAATCTTGTAATTCCTCTGACTGGAGACGTTTTCAGGAATACTTTGTTTCCCACTTTAAACTCCAACGGGCGTCTCCTCTTCTCCTCTTATCGGCATAACTCTTTTGTCGGCTTTGGGATGTTTTCATCCATTTTCGGATCTTCTTAATTGCTTCTGTGGCTTGCTCTACCAGTTCTAGACCCAAGTATCTTCTTTCTCCCGCTTCATCCCAATGCACTTGGGAACGACTTTTCGTTCCGTACAGAGCTTCGTATGGTGCAATCTCAATAGTGGCTTGATAACTATTGTTATATGCGAACTCTGTCAACGGAAGAAATCTTTCCCAGGTTCCATGGAAGTCTAACACACAGGCTCTAAGCATGTCTTCTAATATCTGGTTAGTCCGCTCGGACTGTCCATCCGTTTGATGGTTGTTTGCGGTGCTAAACTTGAGTCTTGTGCCAAGTCGGGAGGCTTTTCCAAAACTTGGATGTGAAGCGGTTGTCTCTATCAGACATGATTGATCGTGGCACTCTATGGAGTCTTACTATATTTTGAACATAGAGCTCTGCTAGCTTATCCATCGTATAAGTGGTGTTTACTGGAATGAAGTGAGCGGCCTTGGTGAGGCGATCCACGATGACCCAAACAGAATTGTGATTCTGTAGTGTTTTGGGCACTCCAAAGATAAAATCCATCGTGATTTGGTCCCATTTCTACTCGGGGTTCTCCATCGGCTGTAACATCCCTGCGGGTCTTTGGTGTTCATCCTTGACTTATTGGCATGTGAGGCACCTTTCGACGAATGTAACTACATCCCTCTTCATGCCTGGCCACTAATATCGCCATTTGTGATCTTGATACATCTTTGTGACTCCAGGGTGCACCGAGTAAGGTGTCTGATGTGCCTCTTCGAGTAATTATTCTATGAGATTAGGGATATCTGGGATGCAAGCGCGTCCTTCAAACTCTAAGGTTCCCTCCTGATTATTGGAAAACTCCATCCGGGGCTTATTCTTCATTCTTTCTCGAATTTCTGTCGGGAATTCATCATTGGATTGGGCCTTTCATATCTCGTCCAGTATTACTGGGTACATCTGGAGACTTCCTAATCTTCCACACACTATCACTAGTTCGAAATCCATGATCTCTTTTCATAATTCCGTTAGAAGCCCTTGCAACATTGCTAGAGTCTCTATAGATATCCGGCTTAGTGCGTCCACAACTTTTTTTGCCTTCCCAGGATGATAGTGGATAGTGAAGTCATAGTCCGTGTGGACCTCCAGCCATCGTCCTTGACATACGTTTAGTTGCTTCTGTGTGAACAAATATTTCAGCGTTTTGTGATCGGTGTAAATATCACAATGTACACCGTATAGGTAGTGTTACCAAGCCTTGAGGGCGAATATAACTGTTGCTAACTTCATATCGTGAGTAGGATCGAATCTTGTATTCCTTCAGTTGTCGCGAGGCATAAGTAATTACTTTGCCGCGTTGCATTAGTACGGCCCCTAACCTTGGCTTCGACGCATCACAGTAGATGGTGAATCCAGCGTTTCCTTGTGGAATGGCGAGAACGGGAGCAGTAGTTAGGCGTTCTTCAGCTCTTTAAAGTTTCCTTCGCAAGGTGTCCATGCGTACTTATACTCCTTGCGGGTTAGGGCAGTTAGAGGGCTCGCGATTCTGGAAAATCCTTCAACAAATTTACGGTAATACCCTGTTAATCCCAGAAAACTCCTCACCTCGGTCATATTCTTCAGCCGTTGCCAGCTTATGACGGCCTTAATCTTGGCGGGGTCTACTACAACTCCTTTCGAGACAGTGTGTCCTAGGAAGATGACCTTGTCAAGCCAAAATTCACACTTCTTGAATTTCGTCTGGAGTTGTTGTAACACTGACCTTAGGTGCTGGGCATGTTCTTCCTTATTCTTCGAATAAACCAAGATGTCATCGATGAAGATGATGAAAAACTTGTCTAGAAAATCCTCGAACACTCGGCTCATTAAGTCCATAAAAGCCGCACCAGCATTGGTGAGGCTGAACGGCATCACTAAGAATTCATTGTGTCTATATTTAGTACGAAAAGCTGTCTTTGGAACGTCTTCTTCTCTTATTTTCAACTGATGGTAGCTAGATCTTAAATCGATCTTCGAAAATCTTGCAGACCCGGCTAGTTGATCGAATAAGTCGTTGATTAGCGGTAGTGGGTACTTGTTCTTAATGGCCGCCTTGTTGATCTCCCGGTAGTCTATGCAAAGTCTCAGCGAGCCATCTTTCTTTCAAACAAATAGGACCGGCGCTCCCCACAGAGAATGTCTAGGTTGGATAAGGCCTTTCTCAGTCAACTCTTCGAGTTATGACTTTAACTCTTTTAGTTTGGCTGGAGCTAAGCGATACGGGGCTTGGGAGATTAGTGAGGTCCCGGGAATCAGCTCTATGCAGAACTCGATCTCTCGATCGAGTGGCAACCTTGGAAGGTCGTCCGGGAACACTGACAGGCACTTTCGTACTATAGGCACGTCTTCTGGTACTGACTCTCGCACTTTTGTCTGATCGACGATGTTGGCCAAGTACCCTTGCCATCCGCTATCGAGCAACTTCCTAGCTTGAAGTGCAAAAATTGTTAGGGCTAATCAACTGCACGGAGTTCCTTGGAACTCATATGACTTCGCGATTAGTGGACTAAAGCGTACTCGCTTCCTACGATAATTTATCATCGTATAATGGGCATTAAGCCAATCTATCCCGAGGATTACATCAAAATCACATGCCTCGATTTCCACCAAGTTTGCGTAAAGGATGGAATTTCCAATCTTGATTGGCATGTCCTTAAACCAAGACGTTGATTTGTAGATATCTCCTGCTGGAGTAACGGTAACAAAAGGACTATCAAAGTTCCTTTTATTACCTTCTAGCTTGTGGCCAAGATGCTTGGCGATATATAAATGTGTTGCTCCAGAGTCGATGAGCGAAAAGAGGTTAAGATTGTAGAATAGAAGCTAACCTGAGATTGATGTAGGACATGCTTCGATGTCTGCCTCGTTCAAGCTATACACCCTCGTATTTGGGCGACCGCGAGGGGCTAACTCTGTCACCTTGGCGGCGTTGTTCTTGCATTTGCGTGCTATGTATCCCCCTTGGCCACATTTGTAGCAGCCTCGTGTGGTCCCAAATCAGCATTCTCCGGAGTGCATTTTTTGGCACTAGGGGTATTGAAGGACCAGTGTTGTTCTTTCTCTGGCATTTTCTTCATGGGATATCCAACGCCCTCTCACATTTCTCGTCTCTATTCTGTCTTGTCCCCTCTTGGGCTCTCCACTCCTGTTTTTGTTCTCATTTCTCTATCCCGGATTATCTTTACTGAAATCTTGCTTCTTGAAGTTGAAGCGGTTGTTTCTGCGGAAGGGTCCAGTGCGAGACTGTAACTGTTTCTTCGTATTCGGTCTCCTTGTTCTGCCCATCAGCCAGGTGATATGTCCTTCCTCCACTGGTTTTATCTTCTTGTCTCTCTCATCCATCGTTTCTCAGAGCTCTTTACATAGCATCGGCGTAGGATTCTCGCCCTTCCTTGTTGCTATCCACTTGTTTCACTACTTGATCCTTAGCCTATGCATATATTTCATCTTTCTCGCATCGTCCGTGGGAACTATGGTTGGGGCGAAACACGCCAACTCATCAAACTTAGGGGTATACTCCGCCACTGACATTCTCCCTTGGCAGAGGCTCATGAACTCTCTGACCTTTCTAGCTAAACGGGATTCTTCGAGACACTTATCGTGGAACAACTTAGTGAAACATTCCCAAGTCACAGTATCGACATCCTATGTCTATCCAACTACTTCCCACCAACACATGGCTTTCTTGTCTAATTGATTCATGGCACAGGCGACTTTCTCAACATCGATAAGGCTCATGTAACCAAAGATGTTTTGAAGGCGCTTAATCCAGGAGTCCCGTTGAATTTGGGCGGCATCTGGTGCCTAAATCGCTTGTAGTTCGGCTCTCCAACTTGTTCGACTGCTCTAGGCGCCACTGGCGCAACAGGATTTGTTGCTCCAAGGTTTCATACTTCTTGTGCAGCAAATACTTGAGGTACAGGTGGTGATCTAGCCATGTCATTTAGTTGGTGGAGGATTTGTTCAAGTGTTACAGTTTGAGTGCGGAACGAATCGTCTCTTTGTTGTGCAGCGTTCTGCTGTTCTTCTAGCAATCTTCACACTTCATCTAGTTCGCGGCGTACAACCTCTGGAATAGCTCTTGGCGGCATGGTTTCATTGTCTTTGATTAAAGTCCTGTAAGCACGCTTTTCGTGAGTTCCCTATTTGACCAATTCCCTTTTTATTAAATTTATTATAAGTAAACAAGTAAGTAAGGCCGTAGACTTAGTAAAAAAATTTATAATGAATGAGACATAGCTGGCAAGGATTTCTATTTTCATTTCACTATTTAACATATATACATAAATCATTGTTCGTCATACAAAATTCCAAAAAGGGTAATGGGGAACAAAAGGAAAAAAAAGATTCACTGGCCAACGTAGGATGTACGTGAAGAGCGGCAAGTTTTCCATTAACAATCAGAAGCTCAAAATCGATGATCTCTTTCTGTCGTTCTCGGGGTAACTATTTGAGAGGCATACGAGAGCAGTGATGATGAAGACTAATCAGAAGATACTTTGATTGAAGCTTACCGATTGATTCACACCAAATGGGCTGAACTGACAAAAGTTTATGAGAAGATGTCTGCCCAAATTCATTAATCTAATACTGAGAAGAATGACCTGCTGAAGAGAAATTCAGAATTGGAGTCAAAACTCAAAATTAGTCAAGAGAGTGTTGCAACACTTAATGCAAAACTTGAGAAAACGAAGAAGTTGGTAAACATTCTAAACTCTGGTTATTCTAAACTGGATGAAATTTTGTCTGTAGGAAGAACAGAGAAAGAGCATTTTGGGCTCAGTTATACCGGAGAAACAAGAAGTGGTCAGGTCTTTGTCAAAGGGACTTCATCTGGAATAAATAAAGAAAAGGATTGCAAGGGAAAACGACTAGTTGCTACACCAATCAAAACTCCAGTTGTTATGGCACCTCGGAGGACAAGTGGTGTAGCACCTGGAGGAACACTAGGCAGAACAAGAAGAAGGAATTGGGTTCCAACCTGTCATTATTGTAACAAACATGGTCATATAAGGCCATGATATTTTCAAATTTTTTACAGAATTGAGGAGAGCTAATCAACAGAGATTTCCACCTCGGAGGCCAAAGAGACAAGAATGGGTGAATAAATATGAGAACAAGTGCAATGTGGCTTTCATCTCTCTTAAAGCTAATGTCGAACAATCATGGTATTTTGAAAGCGGGTGTTTAAGGCACATGACTGGTGATAGTAGTTTCATTGAGGATGTTCAGCCGTGTGATGGAACACATCATGTGACTTTTGGAGATGGCGTCTCAGCCAATGTTCTTGATAAAGGTAATCTGTGTGTTACAGGTTTACCTAATTGACTAATGCGTGGCTTGTTGAAGGTTTGAAGGCCAATCTCATCAGCATTAGCCAACTATGTGATCAGAATCTCTTTGTGAGATTAACCAAGAACAATTGGCTTGTGGTAGATGAATTCGAGAAGAGTGTCATGGAGGGTGTTTGATCATCAGACAACTGCTACCTTCTAACACCTCCATCAACTTGTCACGAGGGAAGAGATGATGAAGCTAAACTATAGCATCGCAAGCTTGGGCATGTCAACTATCATAGCATGAAGAAGGTTGTTTTAGTTGGCGCTTTGCGTGGGATTTGTGATTTGAGACAGAGTCTTGGAAGTTTTGTGGACCATGTGTTGAAGGAAAACAGGTCAAGGTGAATCACAAGGTGTTGCAGGTTACTAGCCGGGTTCTTGAACTCCCACACATAGATCTTATGGGTCCAATGCAAGTTGAAAACAAAAGAGGAAAGAGGTATGCTTTTGTTTGTGCTGACGATTTCTCACGATTCACTTGGGTACAATTCATACAGGAGAAGTTAGATACCTTTGAGGTGTTCAAAGCCCTGTGTTCTAAACTTCAGACAGAGAAGTTTTCCAATATCAGCAAGATCGTACGGATTCGAAGTGACCGTGGAAGAGAATTCAAGAACGTTATTTTTGTTGAGTTTTGTGAAAAGCATGGGATAGCACATGAGTTTTATACTCCAAAAACTCCCGTACAGAATGAAGTTGTGGAATGAAAGAATCGGATTATCCAAGAAATCGTGAGAGATATGTTGAAAGCTAAAGGTGGTATTTCTTCTAATGTTCTTGCTAAAGAAAAGAACACCAAGTCCAGGGAGAGCAAGAGTGTTGCAGTACCAGATCCAGAATATGGGAAAATAGTTGTTAGAGGGATCATTTTTTAGCTCACTCCGGTCATTACCAATGCTTATTTGGATTCCGAGAGAGATAATGCTCCGTTCACTCCCAACTATGATGAGATTGTGAAGGAGATCACTGGTGGTGCTCAGACTACTTGGGGGAAAGCCAAGTCCTTCCCGTTGTCTCAATTGACCTCCAAGTACGCTATTCTTGAGCGTCTTGCTTTGTACAACTAGATGCCTAGCAATCATCGGACGGATATTCTTAAGTCCATGGTTGTTTTACTCTACAAGCTTGGCAAGGGCTTTTCTTTTGATCATGTTCATGAAGGAGAACTTTGTGAAAATAGTACTGGGGAGATGTGTATCAGTAAGAAATTTTTTCAATGGTAGCATATTCAAGATATTTAGGGAGAGGTTGTTTATTTTGATATAATATTTGGTGTTCGGGAAGGTATTGGCACTCCTGCTATTGGTGAGACTGTCAAATTTTTTAGATCTGAGCTTGCCTTTCTAGATGCTCAGGAGCGCAATCTTGCTATACGAATGACGGAGATATTGTCCTTCCTTAAGACTTTGGGAGTTGGTGCTATTTCGTCTAGTGCAGATGTTCAGTTTCCTGAAGTTCAAGTTGCTCCTGCTTAAGTTGGTGGTGTCTAATACAGTGTTCCAGTTCTGCTGCAAGCGTTGATGTTGCTTTCAGCAGTGTTCCTCCTCTAGTTTCGTCAAGTGTTCTTGCTCCAGCTCAGCCTATTTTTCCAGCTCCTTGATGGTGGTTGCAGGTGTTTTGTTCCCTTTCTGCCTTTGTCGTTTTTGATAGGAAAAAGGGAGAGTAGTGGAGTTGTGCATATTTTAGTTTCAGCGTGGGATATATTAGTTTCAGCGTGGGATATTTTAGTTTCAGCTTGGTTTCTTTTTGAATTTCTAGATTTCTGCTTTGTTGCTTTCGCGTGCTTTTGTTTTGTTGCTGAAACTGTAAAGACAACCTTTCCTATTATGATGCTTGATGCTACTATTAGTCATAGGATTTTGCCAATCAAAAAGCCAAAGGGGGAGCTTATTAGTGTTCATCATGACTGGCATTTTAATTGGTAAAATCATCTTTAATTGCTCATGATTACTTTTGATTGCCTATGACTAATCCTGAAGATTGCTTTGACATTTTGATTGATTTGGGCATATTTATTCTGATTCATTGTGATGATTTTCGGATATCTCTTGGTCAAATGAATCTGGACTATTTTTTGGTTACTAGGAGCTAGTGTTTTCTTAAATATTTCACGCAGTATTCCAACATCAAATATATCTGACAGATGAAGATGCGAATTTGGTTGACTTGAACGATTCTGTTGGATTTTATTGATTTCAAGTATCTTCTTATCTGATTGATTCATCCTTTATTCTGGATATATTATTAAGTATTAATAGATGTTGACAATTCATGGTGTGATATGATCATCCCTCTATGGAAAGTCAAGGATGCTTGGTGATTTTCGTAGTAATATATTTTCCAAGTCCGTGTATAAGATGATTGACTTGATTGTGTTTTCTTTTATATCAGTGATGATCGAACACTTATAAATTTATGGCAAGTCCGTATGTGCAGAGCTAATCTGGAAGATATTGTTTCCTTATATATCACGCGGTGATCGAACACAGAGCTAGAACGCGTGAATATATTAGTTGTTGATATGGATGATTATTTTGATCTGAAAATAATTATATTTGACTAGGTTTTTATTGCATGATTAATGTCTTTCCTTTTGCAGATTATTCTTGGTCATCTTGTCATCTTCCCAATCTATTTTATCTGATCATTCGAAGAAGAAACTAACGAGAGTTACCTGGAGAGAGCTCAGTGCTTTTATATTTTTATGGGTTTATGTTTATACTCTGGTTAATGGTACTCACACAGTGTTCTATAAACCGTGCTACTAAGAGTATATGTTTGAGTGAACTTTGTAACGAAAAATTGGTGAGAGATTACACGGGATGTGTAATTTATAGATGAGGGGATCTTGTCAAGGGTTTGTTTGTAAGGCGACGAGATCTCGTCAAGGGTAGATCGCTAAGATTGACAAGGAAAAGGCGACGAAGATTGAGAGGGAGTCGAAGTCTTGTATAAATCCGAGCATTCTCGTTTTCAGATTTCTAGTAGATTCTTTTATCTGGGCAAGGCCCCGCAGACGTAGGTGAAAGCCGAACTGCGTCACCAATTTTCTTGTGTCGTTTTTATTATTTGTTGCACTTTTGGGTACTATTCACATTGTTTATTTTATCATCTCAATTTTAGCTTTTGCCAGTATTCCTTGGAAGTATTCTGACACTAACAAGGAACATCTACTAATAAAACGGTTCTTTCAATTGGTATTAGAGCGGTTCGCTTGTGTATTATGCGAGATCCGAGGTTTTAGTTACGTTTTGACAAGATAGATCCTATGAGAGAAGGAGCTTAGTTCAATGTCTGCCTCTACTTGATGGGACAAGCTTTTCTTGCTTGAAAGCTCGAATGAAAGCGTTTATCAAGTTTTTGGATGAGAAGACCTGAAGGGTGATTTTGACTAGTTGGACACATCTCACAAAGACAAATAACCAAAATAAAACTGTGAAAGAGCCGGAAGTTGAATGGACGGTTGAAGAAGACAGACTGGCAAGCAGTAACTCCAAGGCGTTAAATGCTATTTTTAGTGCTGTTGATGTCTATCAGTTCAAGATTATCTCTATGTGTGAGGTGGCTAAAGAAGCTTGGAAGATACTTGAGACAGCACGTAAAGGTACAAAGGCTGTGAGACTCTCAAAACTTCAAATTCTAACATCCCGTTTTGAAAATCTCAGGATGAAAGAAGAAGAGTCAATAAGTGATTTCAACTCGAAACTGTGTGATATTGCAAACGAAGACTTTACCCTTGGAGAGAAGTACAGTGAAGAGAAGCTTGTACGGAAAACTCTTAGATCTCTTCCTAGGAGATTTGCATTGGTTACTGCCATTGAAGAAGCCAAGGATGTCCAAAATATGAAGTTTGAGGAATTGATGGGCTCGTTGCGGACCTTTGAGATGAACCTCGAGAAGGAGAAAGGCGACAAGAAGTCTAAAGGAATCGAGTTTCAAGCTGAAAATCAGGAGAAACAAACAGAAGCATCTTGTTGTAAAGATGATTATCTTGCAGAGACTATGACCGTCTTGTCCAAAAATTTCACAAAAGTGCTCAAGAGGTTTAACAGAAACAACAATGGCAGTGCGAGGAGTAGAGATTTTGGCTGTGGCTCAACTAGTGTCCCAACACAAAGAAGGAACACTGCATCTAACACTGGCAATTTTAATACAGGTTCTAGAAACATATCGAGTATGGGCAACAACGCTGAATCTATTGTGAAGAATAAGAGAATTCAATGCCGAGAATGTGAAGGTTTTGGCCATATTCAGGCTGAATGTACAAACACACAAAAGAAGAAAAACAAGTCGCTAAACGCGACATGGAGCAATGGAGATCGAGACTATAGTAGAGAAGATGATACTGATCTTGTTGCTTTTGCTTCTAAAACTGATGATGCTGGTGGAGATGGTGGTGCTAGTTCCTCTAAGAACACTATAGGTGTCACTGAAGGTGTTTCAACATTGACATACGAGAGCAGTGATGATGAAAACTTATCAGAAGATACTTTGATTGAAGCTTACTAATTGATTCACACCAAATGGGCTGAACTGACAAAAGTTTATGAGAAGATGTCTGCCCAACTTCAACAATCCAATACTGAGTAAAATGACCCGCAGAAGAGAAATTCAGAATTGGAGTCAAAATTCAAAATCAGTCAAGAAAGTGTTGCAACACTCAATGCAGAACTTGAGAAAACAAAGAAGTTGGTAAACATTCCTTGTGTCGTTTTTATTATTTGCTGCACTTTTGGTTATTGTTCACGTCGTTTACCATCTCGGTTTTAATTTTTGCCTATGTTCCTTGGAAGTGTTCTGTCACCAGCAAGGAATACCTACTAACAAAACGGTTCTTTCAGCATGCAAGAAGATATTTGAGAATCTAAAAGGAAGCATGGCCGGGATTCACACTCGCGAGCACGAGAAACCGCCAAGCAAGCTTAGAGAAAACATGCCTAACTTTTTAGTGCTACGGTTCAGATTTCCTCTAACTTAAGCAAGCTAAAGCGCATTAATATTACAACACATCAATACTAAATACATCCAAGGGCTATATCAAAATAAGAACTATTCTCAAAGCTAAGAACCAAATACATCTAAGTTTAAGGTTGAACATTTTGGTGGTGTTCTTTGTTGTTCTAGGCCGGCTTCCTATAGGATTTTTCTTCCAAAAATTATTCTTGGTGACCTTTAACAATTAAGAGTAGAGGTGAGATAAGTATTTTTAGAGTGTTCAAGAGGATAGACTAAAGGAAAAAGCAATGATCGTTTAGATCTTACCCTAGGTTTTATCAAGATTGAGAAAAGCTAACTTTTTGTCTTCTTCTTTCCTCTTGCAACGCCTCTCTCACTCTTTCTCACAAAAATTTTTCGTTTGCTCTCTTCTCTGTCGCTCTTGCTCAGCCTCTATCTCAATTTTAAGAAATGGAAGCAAAAATAGGAGCTTTTGCCCTTAGGTTCTCTTTTATAGTCAACATGAAAACTTGTTGAACAAGCTATACCATTTACGCTTCTCTATCTCTCTTCCCTCTATAACTCCGCCCCTTTCTCTTTCTCTTCCTCAATGTTTATTTTTATTATTCATTTCCTAATTCTCTCATTAATAGGCTGAACAAATATTGGCCATTGATTCCAAAATTAACTCATCCAATGGTCCAAATCATGGAAGAACTAGTCATGTTGTACAAGACTTTTCATTTCTTTTTCAACATCTTTCTTCTCTTTTTCTTTACCAAAAATCCAATCCTTATAGCCAAAATTTATCCAATTTCATTTCTTATTTGCTTCATCAAGGGCTGCCCATCTTGACTATCCAAATTGCATAGCATCTCATCCAATGGCTAGAATTTAGCAAGAGTAAGCCTTTATGTTTCCACCTTTGTGACACGTGTCAAAAAGTTTCTCTTTTATTCTCCAACCTTTGTCAAATCATTTTTACTCTCTTGTATTAGTAATATAATAATAGATAGTGACAAAGACTAGACCTATACTCTCATTATTTAATTGTTTTAACTAATTTAAATCATACATACTTGGAATATAAAAACATGAGGAAAAATTATTTCTCTCCTAATATTGCTCATGGTTTTTTTGTAATAAAATTGGGAGAGATTATTCCTTCTCACTAATATATAGTAGAATAATATTTCTCTATTATTCTGGGGCTGATTACCATCAGAAAAAATCCCGAGGAACTTGTTTTCACGGTAACGGTGGCTAAACTGTCATTTTTCCGACTTACCAAAATCAACTTTTCTTATTCTTGAATTCTATTATCATGAGACATTATGAGGCTCTTAGTTAATTTTAAAAACCTCTAAAAATCTAATTAGAAATTAGATTTAGCTCTTTGTGATTGTTTTTGGAGCTCAATCACGATTTTTTCATTTTTTACGGTAAAATCCCGACTTTACCTAAATCTTCTCGTTTCGGCTTCATTACTCCAAACTTTAAAGTAAGGCCTATTTTGTGACTTTAAGTCATTTTCAAGCCTTACAACATGTTACAACTATTGAGGGTCATTTTTCTAAAACTTTGGCAAAAATGTAATTTTTCAAAAGTTCAGGAGCTATTGTGCAGTTTTCGCAAATTAAACTGAACTTTGCTTTTGTGACTGCTATTATATAAAAGTATTTCTTAATGGATACAATGAGTAGTTAAAGTAAAATTTCATGCTTCATTCGACGATTCGAGATGACATTAAAAAATAAATGTCGGAGTTTATAAAATATAATTCGTTCTTTGGTAATTTTATCCCAGCATGGAGTCAGTACGATAACACCGGGGTCGGGGGTTACAGTTTTCATATATCATTCCCAGTGAATTTGTTATTATCAACGTAAAGAACTAAGAACACTATGCTTCTATTGTTAATGAGCTTGTATACACAAGGCTCATCAACATTTTGTTGGAAGATAAATTTTGATCATCTAAAAAGACCTTAGGTTCAAAGACCTATATGCTTGCTTTAGTCTATAAATTAATTTAAGCAACTTGCAGACTTTTTACTCTTGGCCCTTTTTCTTTAACACTTATGGTTAGTCCATATAGATGGATTCCTCTAGATAACCATTTAGAAAGACCATCTTGACATCTATTTATCATATCTCGTAATCAACAACGACTGTTATAGACAAGAGGATGCAAATAGATTTGAGCTAGGCTACAGGGGAGAAAGCCTCTTCATAATTGATTCCTTCTTTTTGTGTGTAACATTTTCCTACGAGTATGGCCTTGAAAGTCTCTATTTTTCCATCGACTCATCTCTTTTTCTTGAAAATTCATTTGCACTCAGTGGGCATGATATTTTCACGAGGATCTATAAGTTTCCAGACCGAGTTGGAGTGCATTGATTTTATCCCGAAGTTCATGGCTTCAATCCATTGGAGTTATCAACATCTTTTATCGCATCAGGATACGATCTGGCATCATCATCATTTGTATCGGTTACAACAACATTTGTTTAACCTTCATGTCCATAGTGTTAGGAGTATGCCCTTTAAATCGGATGTATTTATCATTTTCTGAATATTAATAAAAAAAGTAGTCAATTTGTGAATTTTGTTTTTTTTTTAATTATAAAATGAATGATTATCGAATCCAAAATATGTTACTCAATTATAATTTTAGTATGTAAAGAGCTTTATGTACATGAAGATTAAAATTACATGATAGTATATTTAAACTAGTCTGTGATAGATCGGTGAGTACGGATCTCTCTGATCAGAATGCACTAATATTGTCCACGACGTTATGAACGTGACCCTCTTATTCGGAAGGTCAGTGTGTGAGACACTAGAGTGGAGGTATTTTATATAATATTGATTATATAGGACTTGGACCGACCTAACATATAAGCTTCATTTAAGCACCGTTATGAAGATTCTAACTTGGGTCAATCGATGATCATATGATGGTTGATCTTAATCTCTAGTAATTTATAGACTCCTTCTATGAATTGACGGAGTATTTAATTTGCTCGTTAAAGCCTAAAGTCCATTAGGCCCAATACTTGCACTTTAGGATCCCGCAGTTCGTAGGAGCTGGGAATGTAAATTATGGAAATGGAATTCACAACTTAATAAGTAATAATGGTTCCTCAATGTGTTGACTTCTGGAACTAAACGGCTTGAGTGCTCTAATTCGTAAGTAATTACGAATTAACCGTTTACTAGTGAACTCAGTGATACCTAAGGAAAAAGATGTGATCAAGAGGTAGAACGGTACTTTCACCCGGCTTAGATCACAGACTATTTATGAAGGATCGACAATCATAAAATGATTGTATCAACGGACAACCTTAGTCGTATAAATAATATCTGTGAAATTCGAGAGTTCAATCCCGAATTTATAGTTGAGTAATCTCGGGATTAATAAACGATTAATTATGTCAAAGAGTTTTGATTTAATTTTCCAAGTTTATTGGAGCTCGAATTCACGTGTCCATGGTCCTTGCTCCGTCTCAATAAATTGAGCTAAAATTCACATTGGATAATTAAGGAGTTAATTATTTAGACCACGAATAAGAAAAATATCACAAGGAGACCATTCCTTGTGATGGGCGAATTTTGAAGACTAAATAGAGATAAATTAATTTGTTATTTGATGATTAGATTATTAAAATTTACAAATTATATAAATATGAGATATTTATTTTTCGGTATTCAATATTTAGTTAGTAGATAATCACAATTCAAAATACGATATATTTTAATTTTGATTCAAATCCTAATTGGATTAGGATTGAACAAATAAAATAAATATTGCAAGGATAATGGCGATTTTTCTTGACCTAATTGGAATAGGATTTGTTCCATTTAAATGTGTTAAATGGAAATAAGAAAAACAGGTATTTTATTTTATTTTTTTTTTTAAAATATTTTGCCCTAATTTTTTTATCATGGCCGAATTTCACAAGGATAAGGATGAGGAATAATTTTTATAATCCTATTCGAAATCATATAATTATTAAGATAATTATTTGCTCAAATATTATTTTGTGAAAATAATAGTTTAGGATAAATCCTAATTTGAATTTTGGATCAATCCTAATCCTATTCCAACGATAGTGGCCAAATTTTTCACCCCCTGTGACTATAAATTTTTCACTTGTCGTAACACAAAAAAAACCCATAAATTTTCATGTGTTGGAATGCCGAAAATTCTCTCTAGCCTTTAACTTTTAAAAATGATTTTATCTCCTCCCAGAAACCCTAGCCGACGCCCCCTATAGCAAGAAACAACAATTTGTTTTCTTGTTATTTAAAGTGAGAAAAACAATCGAGAGAGCCCACACTCGTGCTCTAGCGAGATCTGAGAATTGGAGTGGAAGATCGTGGTACATTGGAGTGATCGGTAAACTCGTTATGAGCGTAGGACAAACGCGAGCCTAACCTTGGCGGTCTCACAACGTACGGTGTTCATTTTACCAAGATCGTCCTAATCAAAGAAAGCTTATGTTATAATTTCTTTGATACCCTAACTCATGAATTATGTGATAATTGTTTATTGCAATTTTTGTAATTCAATATGTTCATGAGATTCACTTTGTAGTATTCGATTAATTGTTATTCAATTTACCACGTTACATTATTCCGCTGTGCATCTATGATTTGATCAAAATTGCAAAAATTTTCGGGTTAATGTAATCTGAAACCCAACACATTGCGGATTGGTTGTCTGACAACCCTCCCACTACGTCTACGTAACGTGACTTCTTGACTAAGAGGTGTAGTGTTTTCTTTTTCACTTACTACAATAACTCTTATTAGTTGTGGAGTGATTTCATCGCCTGGCAATTTTTTTAAAACAACTTTACTACGAGGTTTGAAGTTTGTCATATAGTCATTTTCAAGAAAAGTAGAATTTTTTGATAAAATACATTTTTGTCTTGCAGACTATGAAACAAACATCTTATTGTCCCCTTTAGGTAGCCTACGAATAGACACACTTTCGTTTGTGAATCTAGCTTCTCATAATCGCTATTGAAGACATGAGCAAGATACCCCTATATGCAAAAGCGTAGTAAACAAAAGTTTGCGACTATTCCACAACTCTAAGGAAGCCGATGAGACCGACTTGGATGGAACGACATTAAAAATTTTGTCTGTCGCACGTAGCGCATATCCTTAAAAGGATAATGATAACTGGAAGTAGCTAAGCATGAACCTAACAATATCTAACAAAGACAGTTATATCTCTCCGCAACACTATTTTATTGTGGAGTTTCGGGTGCCATCAATTACTCGAGAATCTCATTCTCTAAAAGGTAATCCGTGAACTCATAATCAAGGTATTCTCCATCTCGATCTAATCAAAGCTCTTAAAGCATTTTTCCTAAATTCTTTTCAGCTTCGACTCGAAATTCATTAAACTTTCTAAAAGTTTTAGATTTCGTAGTCATTAGGTATGTTGTAGCATATCATGAATAATCATTAATAAATGTGGCGCAGTATTCATAAGCTCCTATTACTTGTACATTAAGTGGCCTACAAACATCTGAATGTACTACCTTAAGAGGATGTGTAGCTCTTTGCCCGTTTGTAGAGAAAAGTTTTTTGGTCATTTTGTCATCTAGACACGATTCACAAACAGGGAGAGTACAAGCTCTTAATTCTCTTAAAGGTTTATCCTTTAAAGTTTTTTAATCCTATCTAGATTAGTATGACCAAGCCGAAGATGCCATAGATCTATTTCTAAATCATTATCTTCTTTTTGTCATTTGTTAGATTTATGTTTAGCTACTTTAAACAGTTCAGTGCTATAAGAAATATTTTGATATGGGTCAAGGACATAAAATAGCAAAACGTAAATGGACACTATTCTTTGAAAGAAAAATTTTATTATCATTAAAGGAATTCCAAATGATTTTTCAACTAATAAAGAAATAGAAATCAAATTTCTACTAAAGTTAAGAATAAAAAAATATTTTTTTAAATCTAAATATCTTGATCCAAACTAAAGACGAGCTTCTCCGACGGCTTTCACTGAAACTGACGCCACATTGCCAACAGGCATTGTCAGCTCTCCTTCACCAAGTTCTCTAACAGATCTATGAAGCTACAAAGAAGAACAAATGTGGTTAGTCACTTCCAAATCAATTACCAAGCTGAGGTGTCAACCTCTACTAACAAAGCTCTTAAAACATGCAAATCTGATTTACCGTTTTAATGCTTCTTCAGGCAATTCGGCTAAGTATTTTGAGCAGTTACGTTTCCAATGCCCTTTCTCGCTACAATGATAACGTTTTTCATTGTGTTTGGTTGCAGTCTTGCACTTAATCTTGTGTAGTCTCACCTTTCTCCAAAACTCTTTTGATTTTAGCAGATGACTTGTCAACAACTTTTGCTTTCTTGTCTTTACCAAAATCATTCAGCTTCTCATATGTATCCAATTCATCAGCTAGAAGTCGAACTTCAAACTCAACGTTGTTTGTTAAGTAATAATAAATGAATTCCTTAAAATTTTCAAAAAGTGGGTTTAATATCATATATGTCCTCGTTCCATAATCTAAGTCAGAGCCATATAAATCAGCTTCACGCATCTATTTGTACATTTGTAGAACATGATCAAGAATGCTCCTTCCAGAAACATACATGGTGGAAGTAAACTTTTGAGTCTGATCAAATCGAAGCTGTCTGCGATATACGCCTAACATCAGTCGAAGCGCAACCATGATATTAGAAGCATGCTTCTTGTTGATAATCTTATTCCTAATCTTATCAGACATATTAGTCAACAAGATATATTTTGCATCTCGATCGTCGAACATCCAAAGATCATATGCTTCCATGCATCTCGGAGAACTTTTAGATAAGTCCAGTTTGGGATAATCCTCATAAATAACATGCGAGATCTCCTGCTAATGAAGAGTGAGTTCTATGTTCTCCATCCACGTAGCAAAATCAGGGAAGAATAATTTAAAATCATTTGAGAAATTGAACGACATGCTCTGAATTTAAATAAAAGCATAAATAAGTAAATTTTGCAATGTTTATCATGCAAATAAATATAATTTAAGAATAAAATACATGAATGCAAGAAATTAGGAAAAACAAACCATGAAACTTATTATTCCAACGGCGAACCACGTATAAACTGTCGCCGTAGGTTGGTCAGTTTACATGCTTAACCAAAACAAGACTTCTTATTGATTAATTAATATTTAACAACAACTTGTTCTATACTACTTAACTATCATACCTAGAATTTGGTCAAAGAGAAAACAGTTTCATCAATTTCAAGATCTTTGTTTTAAAATCTCTAGACTTAACCCAAAAGTGCCACAATAGGGTCGGTCGAACTTGAAATACATCTAAAGACTACTCTATCCTAAATTCAACAAAAATCTAGCCTTGTTATTGAATTAGACAAACACCACCCATACATGGACAAAATCAAAGTGCCGCGAGGCGTTGTCTAACTCTCACAGTTTCTTGATCAACAATGTCGACAAATGATTATGTTTTTTAAAAATAACAATTATTCTAAAGTTGGTTTTATTAATTTTAGGAACTAAATAATCATATTATTATTATTTATTAGGAAAAATTTTACAAATGACCCTCGAAGTTTGGACATTATTTCAACTTGGCCCCCGATGTATAAAACGTTTCATAAGTAATATATAATGTATAAAAAAGTATCAACTATGACCCTTATGTCTATTTTAATGGACGGAATATTTAACTAAAGGTGTAAATATAATTTTAAGAGTAAAAAATGCCATATCAGCAGCTTATGTGGAAATTTTGACTACAGGGTATAATATTTTTAGAAAAATATTGTTTAGAAAAAATAACTAAAATAATCATTTGTGCGGACCCATCATTCTCTTTTTTTCTCCATTCTCTCTCCTCCAGTCCTCCTCCAGGCTCTAACCTCCCAATCCATGGCGTCAAGACTCAAGTGCAGACCAAAATCATCAATGCAGGATGCCTTGAAATGGAAAAAAATTAATAATAATATCTCAATCACTCAATGAACAAGAAGGAGCTTCTCTTTCTAATGATAGCAGCGAGTGCTTCTTCTTGTTTTTTTTCTTTCTTCTTTTCTCTACTCTCTAGTGGTGAACACAGATAACTCCGGTGAACCCGGTGATTCTGGACACCACAAGAGGCGAATCTACCCCTGCGCGAGGGCAAAACTACGTCGTTGAAACTTGCCATCGAGGACGGATCAACCACCTTGAGAGCGTAGAAGTTGAACGAACTGTACAGCAATGAACTGAGTTTGGATTCGATTTTGAAGGAAAGATTTTATATATAGAGATTAAAGAAGAGTTGAACTAGGAATTAAAATTTTGTTATGAAAAGCCAAGAGTCATTTTATATTTATTCTTCAAAATCTGTTAATACATACTTGGTATAAATCTACTGGTCATTGATATGTGTTTGAGGATGGGAAATTACTTTGTTAGCTGGTGTTGGAAATGTACATCGCCGTTCTTGCATCTTGTTATATATATATATATATATATATATATATATATATATATAATCTTCAAAAATCAATTTGCATCAGGTCTGTTGCTTTTGAGATCTTGGTGGAGAAAATGGAAGCAGAAAACCGAAAAGGAAGAAAGAGAAAAAAAAATTATGTGTGATAAGGACTACTATAAGTATCATGTACTTTATATTGAGGCCCAATTACACTCTTTGAATTGTTTTCATATTGTGGGTTTTTCATTTTGTTAACTTTCTCATAGGCCATAGCTAGGTATGCAAATATGGAACACACAATACCGGGCAAATTTTTGCCCGGGTAATACCTGGATTTTATTCGAATGGTAAAACCGGGTATGTACCCGGAATTACTCTAAACATTTGGAATAAGCATAAATACCCGGACAATTCCAGCCATTACGCTGGATTTACCTGGTTTTCATGACTTTTTTTTTTAGTCACGGCCATTGTCTTCAACGCTTATTTATGTGCTAATTTTTAATTGTTGTGCCATTGTGACGTGTAGTGGCATGCGTGATGCAGTGTGGCAGTGTGGCGTGTGAAGCATCTGTGCAGCGCAGTGAAGTGTAGTGAATGCAGCTAGGCGTGAATGAGCATTGAATGGACCGTGAAGTTTTTCGTAGTGTGAAGTGTAGTGAATGCAGCTAGTGGTAGCTGGGCTGGTAGGCGTGGACCGTGGTTAGGCGTGAATGAACATTAAAGGGCATTGAAGGCTGCGTGACACACTCGACATAGAGAAAAAAAAAAAAAAAGATATATTCAACACTTGTAAACTCATTCTATAAATTGAGGATCTCGGCAATGAAAACTCATTCACTCTTAAAACAAAAAACCATTCAAGGCAAGCGCTCCTCATTTTTGTTGTAGTCTTCATTTTTGTTGTGCTCTTCATTTTTGTTGTGTGCTTGCCGGCCTCCTATTATGCAATAGGTAAGTTTTGTTATTTTTAAATTTAATATAGTATAATAACTAATAAGAAACTTAATTTTATGATTAGTTACATTATTAGTTATAATATTTAGTAAATTCACGTAATATTTAGTTTGATAATTAGTTAAACAATTATATAAATATTTAGTAGTTTAAATTAAATTATTAGGGCAAAATTTAAACAATAAGTAGTTGTTATTTTAGTTATTACATTACTAGTTATTAAAGTTTTGTTAAATGTTGCTTGAATTCTTATTTGTTATTTTAGTTAAATTAGTAGTTTAGTTAAAATTTATAAAACTAGTAAAATTTTAGTTAAGTTAGTAGTTTAGTTAAAGTTTAGTTAAAGTAGTAGTTGTTAATTGTTATTGTACTTTAAATTTTGTTAACTTAAACTATTATTTGTTATTATAGTTAAATTGTTGAATAAAAAAATTTGTAGCTTAGTTAAAATTTATTTAATTTGTAGTTGTTATTTTAATTTATTTTTAGTTAACTTAATAGTTGTTAAATTAGCAGTCATTTTCTTAGTAATATTTTATTTAAATATTAGTTGTAATATTTTCTTAGAATATTGTAGTTAAATTTAGGTTATTTTATTTATTACATATCAGTAGTTATTATACTTTTTGTTAAATGTTAGTTAAATCATTATTTTTTATTTTAATTAAATTAGTAGTTTAGTAAAATTTAGGTAATTTTATTTTAGTTAATTTTTTTAATTGTTAAATTAGTAGTAATATTTTAATTAAATTATATTAAATTAATAGTTGTCATTTTAGTTTAATTTAAGCTCAATTAATAGTTCTTTAATTACTACTAGTTTTTATTGTAGTTAAATTTTTTAGTAAAATTTATTTAATTTGTAGTTGTTATATTTTAGTTTATTTTTACTTCACGTAATAGTTCATAAATTAGTAATAATATTTTTAGGTATTTTTTTTTTATTAAATTAGTTCAATTTTTTTAGTAACATTTTAAGTTATATTTTAGTACTCTTTCTATTAATTATTTTTCGAACTTAATCTTATTAGTTGCTTAATTTAATTACTTGTTTGTATTTATTTGATGTTAGATATCGACAATGTATCCATACCACGACTCGCAGGCGTAGTACAGCGGCGACGATACTCAGGCAACCGACATCAGCCAAACGCAACCAAGTGATCCGTGGGTTGAGGCGATACAACAGCAGGGGAATGAATTCTTTGGTGCCCCACAGTTCCCTCCGCACACCTTTACAGATAGTGCGCTCGATCGCGCCAGCCATAGATTGGGACCTCCTTCGACGGCTTTACGATTGGCCCCATAGACGGGACTGGGCGGTACGTAAGTCCCAATATCTACCAACGGGTGGTTATTATCAGCAAATGCCGACATTTGCTCAATTTTTGGGGGCGAGACCAGGATTTGCTCCGAGCGGGATGCCGTCGACTTTCCCTGTGCCCCCGTATACTGGGCCAACACCGGTCCCGAACATCCACCACTGTCCACCGCCAACAGCGCGGACCTTATTCGGACCTGAGGTTAGTCGGTCATCAGCGACTGCGAACGTCGGCGGGTCATCGGACGGAGCGAACGTTGCCGGTTCATCAGCCCCAACTTAGCATGAAAAGGACGAGGACAAGGAGGACGTCAATGAAGAACCGCAAGGCCGAGCTCCGCGATCAAAGCGAAAGAAGTCTGCCGTATGGCAAAGTATGACGGAAGTAAAAATACAACAAGCGAACAACACTTTTAAAACATACACGAAATGTAAAGGGTACGGGAAGCTATTGAGTGGTCATTCCAGTCAAGGGACCAACTACCTACGGTATAACATTGAAAAGTGTGATAAACTTGTTGACGGTGTACTTGTGGGTGAGGAGGTGGCGACATCTGGAGCCGGGTCGTCCTCATCGTTCAACCCGGACCGACATCGACGAGACCTTGCTCAGTTTATCATTGCGACGGGCGCGAGTTTGAACTTCGCCGACAATCTAGCTTGGGAACGGTTGGGACGAAGATCGTTCTATGTCAACTATCAGCGCCGCCCAAGTAGGACGACTACTCGGGGAGACGTGATCAAGTACTACGAGTAGAAACGGACGGAGAAAATTAGGCAGTTTGTGGAGTCATCTCAATGAGTGGCGTTGACGAGTGACGTATGGTCTAGTGGGACATCTCACGACTACATATGCATTTGTAGTCATTTCATCGATAAATATTAGAACGTTGAGAAGAGACTCATCGGGCTCAAAGTTATGGATGAAGGTCATAGCAGAGAACAAATCGTTGATTAAATCTTGAAAGCGATCAACGACTTTGGCGTTACAAGCCGGATTATATCCATCACCATGGATAACGCATCTGCCAATGACCAAGCTATTAACATTCTCCGACGGGATTTGAACCCGATGTCTGACCCATTCTTCTTCCACAGTTCGATGCGTCGCACACATCTTGAACCTAGCGGTTCAAGATGGCCTGAACGAGCTTCAATCCTCGCTTAAATAAATTCGAAGGGACGTATTATTTTTGAATGGCTCACACCAACGCGAGGAAAGATGGAGAAGAGCGTGCAGCACCACCGGTTTGGAGGCTAAGATGATAGCCACAGATATTCCCAGTCGTTGGAATTCCACGTACTTGAGGCTGCAGAGTCTCATTCCGTTCCGCGATGTGTTCACTGTTTGGTACAATAACGAGCGGCGATGGGTATTGGGACGACGTTACCGTGCTATGCACGTTCCTTCAGGTGTTCTACACGGCAACAATAAATATGCCCGCATCATTGCGCCCAATATCTCCTATTGCCATGCATGAGTTGATCCTCATTGGCGAAGTCTTGAAGACATACAAGGGTCACCAACGACTCGGGACGGTCGTTGCTGCTATGGTAGAGAAGTTCCTTAAATATTTTTATCCTTTACCGCATCTATACCCTTTCAGTGTTTTATTAGGTCCTCGGAGTAGAGTTCCTGGTTTGAAGACGTTTTTAAAGTTGTTGAAAAGGCAACTAGGTCCTGATTACTCGAGCGATCTGGAAAGCTACATGAATGCATTGCAAGAGACCTACAAGCTTTGCGAGTTGCAGTATGGGAAAACTGTGGGACAAGCCCTGATTGCGCAGACGTCGCCGGCATCAGCTAGTTGGAGGTTACTTCACGAACAAAGTCAGTCAGAGGATGACTCGCCATCAAGCATGAGCCCACCAGTACGACCCGAGCACAACGAGTTAAACGTCTTTTTGAATGTCCAATTCAATGACGTGACACACGACAACCTGGATCTGACAGCGTGGTGGCAGATTCATTCAAGACAGTTTCCAATGCTAACTCACTTGGCTCGTGACATCTTCTCGATTCTCGTGTCAACAGTGTCTGCAGAATCTGTATTTAGCATGGCGGACAATATTATAGATCTTCATCGAAGCCGACTAATGCCAAAGATGGTTGAGATTCTGACAGTGGACAAAGACTGGGAATTAGCGGACCTGCGCATGCAGAATACGGTAGAACAACATAATGCAGATCTATTTGAACGGGTTCAAGAGTGGAGACTCCAGTGATGTCGGCCGGCCCCCTCCCTCGAGACGTCCACCTCGGAATGTCGGCAGTGGTACCAAGACTTAAATTTTTTTTTATTACTTGTAAAAAAATTTAATTTTATACAATTCTTTAATTATTAAGACAAATGTTATTCATACTTTATGTAATTAATCTACACGATTTTCTTGACTTTTTCTTTACAAATAACATATTATTACTTAAATTACCATTATAATTTATAATATATAACACTTACCAAAAACTTAGGTAAAATCAATTTTATAAAATCAAAAAATCAATTAAACCTTAGAAGTTATAAACAATCAAATTAACTAGAAAATTTTCCAATCATATCAATAAAACTAACACACAATCAAAATAAATTTATAATTAATAAAATTAAACGTTACCTGATAAATAACTTATAACTCCGAATTTAAACTTTCAAACTTATAAATAAACTTAAACAATAGTTAATTTAAAAAAACTTACAAAGTATTATTAAAACTTAATTTTAAAAAATTATCGAACGTAAGTTAAAACTTATAATATAATTATCAACCTTAATTTAAAGTTAAAAAATGATTATCAATATAATTTAATTTTTACAAAATTTTTAATTAAAAAAACTGAAAAAAAAATTCCATGGGAATTTTCGGGGAATCACCCGATTTTACTCGGTAATTACTCGGCATTCCAATGTGATTATTCCCAGGTATTACCTGGGAAAGTATTCCGGGTAATTACCTGGAAATTACTCGGTCGGCATTCTATGGAATAAGTTGGAATTTCATATTTTCATGCCTAGCCATAACCAATAAGGGTGTTAGTTTTTATTTAAAATAAAGAAGAAAACGTCCACACAAGCAACACACGTCAGATTTCCGTTAACCAAATACACAGAAGGTCCATTCTTGATAACTTTTCAAATATTATGTATCACGAATGAGACGTTTTATACTTTAGGGTCAAGTTGAGACAACGTCCAAACTTCGGGGGCCATTTTAAAATTTTTCCTATTTATTAATATCTCATAGTAATGAATCTAGAATTAATCAGAATTCATATAGAATCCTACCACATTGTTTAATTTCTTAATTAAACAATTTAATATAGAAATTAAACTACGAGTCTTCCTATTGATTATTATTAAATTATAATCTTAAATCTAATTTATTTAAAATTTAACAATCAATGATGAATGCGACATGTTATAATTAAATATAGGCACACATAATCTATATGACATGTTTTGATGCATGACAATGTTATAAACATTCATCACATAAACATAAATAACAAAAATAAAACAAAATAGAGAATTGTCCGAGTCCCTTTGGAATATTACAACACATGAAAACCTAAATTATTTCTAAAATATCTAAGGCCTTCAATCTTCGTCTTAGGCTTCAAATCATTAATTCTTAGGCCAAGGCCCAAATTGGGGTTCGAAACCCTAATATGGAATCCTAAACTTCACACGACACCGTCTTCCAACTCTTGAAAAGACAATGGCAATGACAACGACTTGACAACCATAGGGCAGTAGCGGTGAGGCCCGACGGCAGCCTAGGCGTTGCCCGACGTTGCTTAGCATAGAGACAAGTTCCAGCAACGCTCGCGTCCAGTACAAAAACAGCATATGGCTAGGGCGCAAATTTTGCAGTAGGTGCACTCAGCGTACGACATGGGGAACAAATTGCACAACATGTGCGCACATCGCACGGCCGAGGTGGATGAAATGCAACATTTGCGCACAGCATATGCCCCGAAACGCATAACGCACGTGGTTTCTTTTTCGCGTGGAAGCGAGCGGGCGGGAGCTTATCAATGCTCGGGTTTGACAGAAGGCAGAGGCGCAGAACGATTTGATGCTCGGGAGGGCGCATGAGCGCGCGGTTGGGGCGTAGTCGAGATTACCGATAAGGCCACAGATGGCGCGTAGTTGGTGCATAGCCGAGATTGACAACAAGGGCATGGAAGGATCCAGAGCTAGGGAGGGCGCAATAGCACGCAATTGGGGCATAGTCGAGATTGCCGACAGGGGCAGCTTTGACTGGTCACTGGGTCGCGTAACAGGGAGTGAGCAGGAGGTCGACTGGGCACGGGGCTGTGGCAGGCAGTCCTATTTGTTGCCTAAAGGTAGCATAGGCGCAGTTAGGCCCATACATTGGGGGGTTTTTTGATTTTTTTTTTTTTTTTTTTTTGCAATTTCAGTTATTTCGAAAATAACCCAAAACCAAAAAGTTCCCAAAAAATAGTGATCGATTTCAGTATTTTATTTTAATTTTTGGTTGGAATTTGATCGATTTTTGGATAACCCAAAAATTACTATCATTTATTGTGTAATCTGCACAGTAGTATCAATTTACAAAATACCAATGGTCAGACTATACTCGATGAATTACCCTATGCAGTTAATTAATTTGCAATGAAGCTGTACAATGTATCTTACATAAAGATAAAGAGATAAATTGAAAGCAAGGTCATATGAGAACATTAAGTAATACCCAAACTCCTACGTTCCAACCAAGACAAGAAACAGTGAATCTAATACCATAACCTTCCTCTATTTTCACCTATATGTACCATTGCAAATCTGACTATAGTATCAATTACTATATCAACAAGAGATTGAAATCCAGACACGCCAAAAATTTTAATTTCCTCTGTGTTTTTAACATTATGGCTCAGTTGTGCAAATGCCTCTTAGACAAAACCACAAACATGTTTTGTGCATATTTGTGTCTGTCATAGAAAATGGATATTTAAACAAAACATTAATACTTCTTGCAAAAAAAAAAAAAAAAACACAAAACATTAATACACCTCAAAATTCAGAAGAACGAACAAAAATTTACGCGAAACCTTAAAACATAGTGAAATGGTTTAAGACATACAGAGGCTCTCAGCAGAATCTCAGTTAACAACCTTCAGCAAGTTATGGTTTGGTGTTCGAATTCACTTACCAACAGTCCCAAAGGACCCAAACGAAAAAATAAACTTACTTTGAGCTTCGAATTCTCACGAGTGGTTGAGAGTCGGAGGCATAGTGGTTGAGAATCAGGGCTGCCGGCATTTGGGTTCGGAGGCAGAGAGGCGCTGCGACTGAGAGGTGTCGAGAGGAGGCGCTGGCGCAGCGGGCTGCAGCTGAGATTTGAGAGTCGTCGGGAAGGCAAGGAGGCGCTGCGACTGAGACTGAGAGGCGTCGAGAGGAGGCCGGAGGGAGGTGCGGCTGAGAATGAAAGCGAGAGGCGTCAGGGGTGGAGGAGGGAGGCGTTGATGATGAGTGATGAGGGAGTGAGAACTAAAAGTTAGGCCAAAAATACTAGAGATTAAAACTAAAAGGAAAAAAAAAAATCTATTTTGGGCGGTTTCGGAAATCGAAAATTAAGTTTCGCAATACCAAAAACCGCCCAATATTTTTTGGTAATTAGCAAAATCACCCAAAAAATTTTGGGCGTTAACAAGTCTAGGCGCAACTAGGCAGTAGCGTAGGAGGAGCCCTACAATGCATTATTCAGTGCCTAGACAGGATCGGTAGCGATCTTCGCTGTCATCGTGAGCTTGCCTAGCGGATCCTAAGGGTCAAAACCTAGGTTCCTATTCAACTCCGTCTTTGATCAAATTTACTAAATTTTAAATAAATTAGGCGAACAATTGATCTAATAAATTTTTAAAATAAAATCTTAATCTAAATTAAGGCCGAGCATTAGATCTAAAGCCGAAATTAAAATTCCAAAGGAATTATATAATTAACGACCAATTCTCAACTATACATTCATAGTCATCACATGAACATAATATATTGATAATTAATTTCATACAAATTAAATTGTGCCCATCCATTAAATATATCAAGCCTAAAACTGTAATTGCATTATAATATAAAACGTGACTACTCTGATACTAGTTGTTGGTAATCGGATTTCATAAATCGAATTATTTTGTAAAATTTGATCAAATTAGGGTATGCACAACATAAGGAATAACACGGTAAATCAATTAAAATATTTAATTATAACTAGCAAAGTGGATCTCATGAACATATTGTATTATAAAAATTTCTAAACATGAATTATCGAATAATTATATAGTTAGAGAATAAGAAATTATATCATAATTTTTCCTTGATTCTTCGAAGACTTGAATTAGTCAGCGTACGTTGTGAAATCGCTAAGGTTGGGCTAGCTACCTCCTACGCTCACAATGACTTAACCGGTCTTGTTTTCGACATCACAGTCTTCACTCTTCCACTCTAATTCTCATATCAAAACTAGGACACAAGTGTGGGCTCTCTCAATTATTCTCACACAAAAAAAGAGAAGAAAATTTGATCATCTCTTGCTATAAGACCAACGGTATTGGAGGAGGGAGAATAATTTTTCTTTTTTCTTACATTCTAGAGAAAAATTAGCAAAGTTTTTATAGACTAAAAATAGGAATTGCTTAGGTTAATTTGTAAGCTACAAGAGCACATTTTTATAGGGCTAGGGTTAGGTTAAATTTTAGCCAATTGGGTTTTATCTCTTTGGAAGTTTTCCAATTAGAAAAACTAGAAAATATCCAAAAAATATTTTCAAAAAATAAGAATTAAATAAATAATTATTATTGTATTCAAAATAGGAATTCTATAAACAATTCCTCTTCTAATTTGGACAAGAGTGGCCGGCCATATAGAGGAAAAATAGTAAAAATATCTTTCCAAAAAATAAATCTGGTTTTTCCTATTTTAATAAGTATCTAAAAAATGCACTCAAATTTGCGATATTGAAAAATATCTTATTCTCTCACATCAACCAAAATATGCACCCATCACCATATAACAAGGGATTTGTTTATTTATTTTTCAAATCCTAATTCTATTAGGACTTAAATCAAAAATAAAATATCTTATATTTAATTTAATTGGAAGATTATCTATTAAATAGATAATTAAAAAACTCTTAATTAAATATTTTTTATAAATATCTCATATTTAATTTATATTTTTAATAATCATATTATTAAATTACATAATAATAAAATTCTCTAAAAAATAACCCTGAAATTTGTGCCTACACAAGGAAGGACATCCTTTTGATACTTGTCATATTTGTGGTCTAAAGCACAAATATAAATAATAGTGAGAAATACATATAATTAACTCTTAATTAGTCGATAAGAATCTATCTCGATTTATTGAAACGAATCGGAGACCATGGACCTATGAATTCGAGTTCAAATAAACATGAAAAATTAAATTAAAACTCTTTAACTAAATTCTCCGTTTATCAATCCTAAGATTACTCTATTAAAAATTCGAGACTAAACTCTCAAATTAGAGTAATTTGCACTGGTGCCCCCTGAACTATACGAGGTATGGCAAGTTGCCCCCTACTCTTAAATTTTTGGCATAGTGCACCCCAAATTCAAAAATTTTGGCAACCCTTTACAAATCGGTAGCGGACGTCCAAAATTTAACAGATTTTGGCTGGCATGTCTCTTGCACGTGAGGTTATGAGGGCATTTAAGGAATATCACTTTGATAGATAATAAATAATAATATTTGTCAATTTGACTAATTTATTTTTTCTTTCCCTGTTTTTCCCCTTCATCTCCTCTTTCTTTTCTTCTTCTTCTTATCTTTACACAGGCAAATTATTTTCAGCATTCACAAAGAATCAATTACTAAATGAAAGAATATAACTACACACTTACAACCAAATATATACACGAACCAAATATATATACGATAATGGAGTTTGACAGCAAGTATGCTAACGCAACACAATCAACTAAATGCAATAATACCAAATTAAACCCAGAAAATAAATCAACACCAAGCACAATCAAACAATGATTTGTTTTTGTGGTTTTAATCCTTTTTTGTGCGTCAACAACTCAGAGGTTTTGTGCGTCATCAACCTCTACGTAATTGGAGGTTCCATATGAAGTCATACAAAGACAGTAAATGAGAAAAGCCAAAAAGAAAGCTCGTGATTAAAACAAACAATGGCTTAATAATGGCCAAAAGTGAAAAGCAATTGTACAACATGATAAACAAACAATGGGCTAGTTTGGCATTGTTTTTAGAGGTTGTTTTTAGATTATAAAAGAATCTAAAGCAGTTATAGATGTTTGGTAAAATTGCATCTTAAAGAAGCAGGTAACCGTTCTGCGTTTACGTAATGTAATTTGAGAAGCAGATTAAAGGCTGTTTTTACGTAATCGAAACTGTTTCTCCATGTTCTTTTATCAGCACAGTTTGAAGCATTTCTTTTGTAAGCACAATAATACCAAACTGGCACAATGGCTTATTAATGGCCAACAGTACAACATTACATAAGTGCGGAAAGCTATTTCACTATACAGTTTTCAAATCCCATTAACTCAACTGTCCAGCGAGAGATTCAGAAAAAAAAAACAAAAAACAAAAAAAAACAATAACAACAAAAACAACTGTCCAGCGAGAGGAAGAGCACGAACGAGTCAAACACCAAGAACACCACGAGCTCCGTCGATTCAGAGCCAGCTATGACTCCGCGTCGTACCACGCTACCCTGTGACTCTGTGACCCTCCGGTGACTCCACACAGCTGGCGACGTCGTGATTCCGCGACCCCCCGCTCCCTCTGCCGCCCTGCTGCCCCGACGTCGGCACCCCTGCTCGAACCGACATCGCCGACATAACCAAAACAACGTTATATTTGTGTTTGAGGGAAGAAAAATAAAAGAAAAGAAAAATACGAGAGAGGAAATAGGAGATGGCATGGGAAGCATAGCGTCGCGATCTGGATTTGGGTCGGTGAGCACACTCCGGTTCGCAGCACTCTGACCTCGCGTTGAACGGCGTACACCAACGAGCCCAGACTCTACGCCGCCTAAGCCGACGGCATCTTTTTTGCTTCACCGTTGCTCGTCTCCATCGGGAATGCTAGATCCGCCGGTCTCCATGCTCATCGAAGAACCGATCAATCCTCATATCTAAAAATAAATCTGCACAAGAACAACTCAGAAATTCAGAAGATCAATCAGAGCCGTCGTCGTTGTCATCAACTGTTTGGTGTCCAATATAGCTCGTAGAACTCTGTCGCCGGCGAAAGCACGACAGTCAATCACCAATCCCCATCCCTGGCATCATCACCGCCATCGTCGACATCTCCTTCACGTCGAGCCTCTCGCGCAGGATCTTCGTCAGGTCGCCTCCCTCGCGGACGCCCGGTGGAGCTCGATTCCCTCCGTCGCCGCCTCTCTGGCCTGAGTTGGTTGAATATTTTTCTTTTAGAAATAAAAATGAATCATGAGCAAGAACACATCAAGGGTACTACTAGAAATGCCCTTTTCAAATCACGTGCAGGGCACATGGACGGGGAATTCCTTCTAAATTTTGATATCCGTTATCAATTTGTAATGATTTGCCAAAAATTTCGAATTCAAAGTGCAAAATATCAAAAATTAAAGATTAGGGCGCAAGTTATCAAATACGTAAAGTTCAGGGGGCACCGGTGCAAATTACTCCTCAAATTATACAAATATTTTTTCTTACAACTCAGTGAGTTGTCCATTGATATAATCATTTACGTAAGTGTCGATCCTTCACAAATGATTTATATCTAAGCCAGGTGCAATCATCGTTTTACCCCTTGATTATTTCTTTGTCTTTAAGCATCATTGAGTACACAAGTAAATAATTAATTCATAATTACTTATGAGTTAGAGTGGCTAAACCGTTTAGTTACGGAAGTCAACACTTTAGGGAACTATTTTAACTTTGTAGCTATGAATTCTATATCCGTAATTCACATGCCCAGCGCCAATGAATTGTGGACTCCCAAAATGCTAGTGTTGAGTCCTGTTATTTTTTAGCCGAAACGAACAAATCAAGGAACCCATCAATCCAGAGGAGAAATCTATGAATTACTCAAGATTTTGATCAACCATTATATGATCATCTTTTGGCCTTATTTTGAATCTTTATAACGGTACTTAAGTAAAGATTATAGAATGAGCTCGGCCTAAATTCTATATAATCTATATTATATAAAGTACCTCATTTCTAGTGTCGCAGACACTGAGCATCTGGTTCAGACAGCCACGTTCATAACGTCATGGACAGTCGTATTAGTGAATACCGATCAAAGAGATCCATACTATTGAAACTATCACAGACTAGATTAAATATATTACCTCATAATTTTAATTCTCTTGTACGTAAAACTCTTTATATACTAAACTTAGAATTATATCAATACATTTGAATTTTAATAAACATTCAGTATAAAATAAGACAAATAAAATTCACAAATTACTATTTTTTTATTTATTTGCATAAAATATTTAATATATCTGATTCTAAGGGCATATTCCTAACACTCCGAATACCTTTTTTTTCTTCTTTTTAAGGGTTTATACGACTAAAGCCAAGAAGTAAGATTAGGGGTGGCAATTCGTGTCATGGGTCGTGTTCGTGTCCTGTCCTATTCGTGTCCAAGTAATTTTGAACAGACTTAGACACAATCCATTTATTAATCGTGTCTGAAAAGAAGACCCATACATGACCCATTTAAATATCGTGTTAATCGTGTCACCTAATTACGACCCGTTTATAAGTCGTGTCTAATTGGATCTAAATGGGTCGTGTCACTCTCGTGTCTATTTACCCAATTAGTTATATTTGAGTTTAAATCAACAAATTTTTAATAAATCTAAAGTAATTTTTGTTGAATAAAGACCTAATCTTGATAATGTATTTAATTATGATAGCTATTCTTATGTTATGCATGTAAAATTTATTAAATAATAAATAAATAAATTTTAAGTACATGTAAATCTGTGTTAAAAATATATATTTATTTATAATTAATTTAATAATCGTGTCTTAGCAGGTCTTATCGTGTTATCGTATTCGTGTCGTGTTTACCTATTATTTAATCATGTTAATCGTGTCCGACCTGTTAAGACTTAGACCTATTAAAAGAGGACCCAGACCCGCTAACTTCGTGTCGTATTCATGTCGTGTCTCGTGTCTGGACCCAAATTGCCGGAACTAGGTAAGATCATTCACTAGATGAAAAAATTCCTAACCCAATCCAAAAAAAAAAAAAAACAACTTGAAACGCAGAACAATTTCTAGATCAAACTGAGAGATTTATAAGAAAAGACATCACCGCTGTTTCTAAAGTACTTTCCAACCACGAGAGTGCCCATGGAAAGAGGGAATGAGATTAAGGTAAAAAGTACCACTCATTGCCATGAATCAAAGGAACAATATTTAAGGTATCAATAGAATAACATTGTTACTATCATATGCACACGGAAGCTTCAAGACAATTTCTCTTTCATCAAAGAGAGAAGAAAAATGTTACTTTTCCTTATTATATCATTTGAAGGAAACATATGCACAGAACACAAAAATGATGTGAAAACAAAAACAACCAACGGTGCACGGTGATAATGTGGATAAGTGGAAAAGGGATCTGAGATCGGGTGGGGTGTGGATCGAGAATAGGGATGACAAAGGGTGGGCTTTTACCGCCCAGCGTCACCCCGTCTAAACTTATCACCCTATTTGGTCCGTGGGGAAAGCAACCCCAACGGATCAATGGGTGCCCCGCTTCAGTTGTATGGATTTCTATACGTGGTAATATAAACTGCTTTTATTTCTTCCACTTGAAATTTAATACTGATTGCCGCGTTTAATATTAATCCTCTATAACCACGGATGTCAATATGGTGGGTTTTTGCCACCTCACCCCCAACCCGCTTCACCCCGTATAATTAGTTGGCTCATTAACCCCGACCCATTTACCCCATAGAGCAAACGGTGCGGGTAGAACATACCCAATGAGATGATGGGAACCCAGTTTACTTTGTATATTTTGTTTTTAATCTTTTTTCTCCGTCCATTACAAGTGAACTATGAATATCTGTGTGTCTAAAATCTGTTGTTTAAATTAATATTAAAAATGATTAAATGTCAAATTAAACAAAGAATTAATGATTGCTATGTTAATAATATTTTTAGGGTAAGTTGCAAAAATAGGCCAAAAATAAATATTTATTTTAAATGATAGCATGTGTTTCAAAAAATTAAAAAAATAGCCATGTTACGAATTGTATAACAGAAAAGTGTCACACAAAATATAACAGATCAATAAATATTTGTAAGATATTATTTAACACTTTTACAAATAATAAGTAAAACTTGAAGTGTTACAAAATATCTTACAAATATTTACAGATGTGTTATTGTTCGCTCGAAAACACACGCGAATTGTAACCGCAAGTGCACGGGTCATTCAAGTAATAAAGTGGATTGTGAGTCCGAATATCGTCCCACGGAGAACAAATGCCTATATCTAATTATTACGATTAATAAAGAATTATTTTGTCTAGAAATCGAATTCAAATGAATGTTGTAAATTAAAATAAACAAAACAATTAAATTAAAATGACAAAGAACTAAATTTTTCCACGGATTCACTCAATTAACTAATTACTAGGGTCGATTGGCTTCCCTCGATGCTTCCTTAATTCAATCAATTACTAACTCATCACCACAATTTTCAATTTTATACTAGTCTAAGAGATCATAAATTACGTCGCAGCTCTCGCTTATTGACATAATTATGTGTTTAACTCTAACTCACGCGTCCGCTTGCTAGAATTAAATACAACTAAGCTCAGCTCTTATAGTTATAAATCGATCATCTCTCGGTCCCTACGATTTATAGCTAGACTACCTAGACTATCAATCACCTCTCGGTCCTTATGATGTCTAAGTTGTGGTTCTTACTATTCCCGATTCAATTCAATTTCCTCTCTCGAGTTTAATTAAATTAAACCTAAATTCTTCTATTCAATCTTTCAATTGCAACAGAAAATAAAATAAACCAGCAAGAATCACAAGCATATAAACTGAATATTGCATAAATTTATTACTTAAAATTGAAAAGAATCTATATCGAGTTCAGCCAATCTCTCTTAGAAAGAGAGATTTAGCCTCTCATAATTATATACAACGAATAACAAATTCTAGAGTTCATGATAAATATAGAATTAGAAGGGAAGAAGATACGAAGAGAATAAGAGTAAGAAAAACTCTGAAAATCGATGATCTTCGCGAATCCTTCAGCTCCGATGAATGCTCAATCTTCTTCTTCTTGTTCTCTTGAGTTTCTCCATGTCAAAAGTCTTTTTTTTTTCTTCCAAGTCCTCCTCCTTCGTCCAAACTGTGTTCTATTTATAGAGCACAAGGTTTAACCTAATTTTGGAGGAATTTCAGAACCTTTTACGCTTGGAAAACGACGTCGTTCTGCTTGAAGAGCTTTGGCCGATCGATCGACTGATAACTTGCGATCGATCGGCGCTTATGCGTTATCAGGAATCGTTGGCTCCCGATCGATCGGCTTGAATGCCACGATCGATCGGCGTTCCTTCGGTGTGAGTTGCGTAGTTCAGCCGATCGATCGGCTAGTTTAGCGCGATCGATCGGCAAGCTCTCTGGCTTCTCGCGTATTCTTTGAAACTTCGGCCGATCGATCGGCTGATGAGCCGCGATCGATCGGCAAGTTCTCTGCCTTTTTGTTTCTCGTCTTTGCAACTCCTGCCGATCGATCGGCTACTATGCCGCGATCGATCGGCGATGGCTCTGTCTTTGTCTTCCTATTTTCCTTTGCTTCAAAATGTTCCGTTTTGTGTACTTTTTCATCTCGATTTTCGTATCTGTGCTTAAATCACCTATACACTCACAAAACTCATCAAATAACATAAACTTGAAGAATTTAACAACAGTTCAAGCCTAAATTTGCGATATATAAGTGAGTATTTTGCTCGCTTATCAGTTATATTTTGTATAATACTTTTCTGTTATATAATTCGTAACATGGCTATTTTTTAATTTTTTGAAACATAGGCTGGGCTTTAAAAATAAATTTTTTTTGGCTATTTCCTACGATTTCCGAATATTTTTAATAGCAATTAAGGTACTGTAATTCATCAGGTTAAATTAATTAATTTAAGAGGCCAAGAACTATGTATTAATTTATGAATCAAGGCCCTTCAAATTTTTGCCTCTCGTTACTATTTCAATATGAATTCAAAACCAATAATTCTTAAAGAGCCCATAAAAATTGGGATTTCCTAATAGTCTATTAGATTAGAAAACCCCAAAAAAGAACAATCTTGAATAGTTTCTCTCATAAAAAAATAAAAAAATAAATATAAATAAACCCGGTAACTGATCATTGATCAATCGAACCGTAAGCCTAAAAAAACAAAAACAAAAATAAAAAAGGCATAATATTACAGATGGGAAAGCAAGCATATAGAGAAGGCGGAAATAAGTTCAAAAAAAACAATCTATGTTTTTTTGCATAAATAAGCAAGCATATAGGTAATAATAATAAAAAAAGCCTACAAAGGAGAAAAACACTGTAACGACCCAAAACCCAAAACCCAAAACGGAGTTTTAGTTTCGAAAAAAATACGGATAAATTTGAACTTTTTAATTTAAGTTATATAATCCAATTTCTAATACCGAGCATGAGGTTTATCAATCCTCACTATAACTAAAGTGGGTTTAATTCTATACTTTACAAATATTGCAGAATTTAAAATAATTTCTATGCCAACGATTAGCCGGTAGTCCACGTAAGATCTTACAGGTCGGTCCCGTATACACTCGTTATTCCCGTCGTTGTCGCCTCGCCCTTTCGTTTCTTTCAACTTACCTGCGACACGAGCACGCTAGTGAGCCAATAGCCTAGTAAGTAGATTAAATAAATAAGTTGCTAAGTCTGCAGGTAACATACAACCAATAGATATCACAGCACAATAATCTAACAAAAGGACGGACTCGACGATCGAGTCGTCATAGTCCGAAGAGTAAACGTCACTCTTAAGCAACATTGCCCGCTAAGTAGATTTCAAAGATAAGGTGCTGAACCTACGCGGGATACAATACCTGCAAAAGAATTGTGACTTGGAACGAGGTCGGGCTTAACGATCCACTAATCTCGACTCAAAAGTCAATCTCATAACTTGTTATAATCTCACTCAAGTTCACAACTCTCTGACTTAGCTTATAAAAATACGTGTTCACACGATTCACATCCATACCCCTTACGGGTCGTTCTAGAACTTATACACAATCTAGACCTCTCATGGGTCGTTCTAGAATTCAATACACATTTAGACCCATTACAGGTTGTTCTAGAACTTAAGATACATTTAGACCCATTAAGGGTTGTTCTAGAACTAATACGACTCTGGACCCTCTGTGGGTTGTTCCGAAACCTCACACAGACAATGACCCCGTCGGGCGATCTCGGAATCGATCATGACCGCAGCACACAGCATATGAAGAGGAAGGTCGTCTACAGACCTCCTCGAGACCCCTCGGGTCATCCCGAAATCTCACACAGACAATGGCCTCGTCGGACGATCTCGGAACCGATCATGATCGCGGCCTCCTTCCGGGCCCTTCAGAAACATACGGTGCTCCTGCAACTCTTGGCTTTACTTTACATCCGATCGTTCCAAAACTTAATAGTGTTTCCGCTCAGGTTGGGCCTTATTTCAGGCCGTTTCTTGAGTCTATCTAGGACGCTCACAGTGACGAGGAGAAATCGTTCGACTCAGCTTCTTGGACTCCTTGAGCCTAGCTAGAACATTCACAGCAATAAGGATGAATCATTCGACTCGACTCCTCGGACTCTTTGAGCCTATCTGGAACGTTCACAGCGACGAAGAAGAATCGTTCGAATCAAACCCTCAATCTCTTTGCGTCTCTCTGGAATTTAGCTCATCCTGCAATAAGATCTCAACAACAACATAAATAATTTTATGTCTGTGGTCCCATACCCACCGACAAATAAGTCAAACTAACATATACACACACAAACAGTCACACACCCTACACTAGAACCTGACCCACGAAGTTGGATAGTTTTATGTCTATGGTCCCATACCCACAGACAGGTAAATATATACAAACACACGCCCCAATACACACCTAGAAAAACACAACATATCATAAACGAACCTACAGTCCCATACCTGTAGGCTCGTTGCACAAATAAGAAAAACATGATCGAGGGCCTGTATTCGCGGCCCTAGCGAGAATGAAGATCCACACAGTTTAATAGCCACAATTTTAGAAGCATCGAATGCTTAACATAATCTCAACATATGCACGATTAATTCAAGCAGGGTAAAGTATACTCGTGTCACAGTGGAGATCCACTTACCTGAGGTCCTAAGCCTCCCCGACTTGGTCCTCGCGATTTTCCTCTCTCGACGTCCCTCTTTGGAGTATGTGGTGTGACACTTCTGTCAAACACGAGAATCAGAGGGTCAACGTCGAAGTCCACTAAATATTCGAGAGGAAGGAAACTTTAAGAGTTAATGGACTCATAGAATGGGACACTAGACAGTGGGTCGAGCAATGGTTCGTCGAGAAATCCCTCTAGGGATATTCTCGTCCCGAATGTCGTTGACTTAACGTAACAATCAATCCAGACTATCGGGTCTTTCGTTTGACTAGATTAGGTGAGAAATGAGTTCCTTAAACTAATCGGTTTCTGACTTTATTTTATCACGTATTAAATATTCGAGCCGGAAATCAGGCAGAGTTCCCCTGTTTTTCGGATATCCCGGCCGAAGCCTTTACCTAATTTCAAACCAGCACCGAACTAATTTCGGTCACAGTCAATCACAACAACCACACAAGCAATTTTATCATTTATCATAATTACTTTCAAAACATATTCATAATTCAATACCGAGCCCCGGTGGCTCGGATTCCACACAAAGAGAGCGATATTGATACATTTGAAATTAAAACAACTTTCAAGTCGTCATTGGTTCTCTTAAACCGAAAATTGCCTTTGGCCGCTCGCTTATACCTTTGGCGAAGGACGGCGAAGTGGTCGTGAGTCCAAACTTGTTTTGTTGACGTTCCTATACAATTAGAAAGAATACTAAAAAAATGAGTCTGTAACGACCCAGAATATAATATTACGAAAATATCATAAAAGGTTATAAATCACAATAATCTATAACGATATAAGTATTCAATATCCCAAAAATACGATTAAATTTGAACTTTTTACACAATAATAATAATAAATACATTTTAACTCCCAAGCACGGGTTCCCAACCGTGACCCCATAATCATCAAAATTAGTATTCGTATGAGGATTTGTCAAAATGAGTTTAGGACTTCAAAAACTTTTTCCATCGGATAGCCGACGGTCCACACGACGCCCACAAGGTCGAACTCGTATGCACCCGCCGTCTTCCTTCATTGCCGCCTAGCCTTCGATCTTTCCCTTTAACTTACCTGCAACACGAGCACACTAGTGAGCTAATAGCCCAATAAGTGGATTAGGGACATAAGTAATAACATTCATCACAAATTCAATAAATCATAAATATCACAATAGAAAATCCCTATTAAAGAATCAAGTTACCAATCCAATGGTTGCAACCCGAGTCATAGATTCAACCCCCTCTGGTTTTACTTTAAGACTTTACATTACGATCTTGCCTTACCAAATATATGTGTGCACATGGCTTATTATTTTAAAGGATCCTTACTTAATATTCATTGGGCCCGTCGGCCATTCCAAAACCTTTTACGGCCAATGGCCCCGTCGGGCCGTTTCGGAATTGATTTCACAATCGCCCCGTCGGGCCTTTTCGGGACTTGAAACAATAGTGGGCCCCTTGGGCCGTCCCTTTCAATTTATATTCTCATGGGAACATCGTCTCCCTCCGGGCCTCTTTGCCCTATCCGAAACCTTTCGCGACCAATGACCCCGTCGGGTCGTTTTGGAATTATTAACCTTAACTTACCCCGTCGGGCCGATCCGGATCGTTAAACAACATAACGTGAGGAAGGCTATCCGCCAACCTCCTCTGAGCCCCTCGGGCCGTTCCGAGACCTTTTGCGGCCAATGGCCCCGTCGGGCCGTCTCGGAATAAATCTCATGAATGCCCCATCGGGCCTATCGAGAATGAAGACGCTTCCCGTACTTTGAATCATTTTGAAATTCATTCAACCTGCAAAACAATCTCAACAACGATACTCGGATAGTTTTATGTCCATGGTCCCATACCCACTGACAGACTGACACACACATGCACATATTAGACACTTAAACTCATAATCCCATACTCATGGGTTAGACACAAAATAAAAGTACGTGATCCCATACTCACGCACCCTAAACATGTATTAATGCAACTAAATTAAACGAACACCTAAATGTAACACCACAAGCTAGCACAAATTCACAACACAAATGGTCGCTCGACCATGGTCAAGTCTACTCGTGTTACATAGGGGATCCACTTACTTGAGGTCCCAAGCTTCCTGCCTCGGTCTTCGAGATCCTTCCTAAACAGTGTCCTTTCTCGGAGCTCGACGTGCGACACCTCTGTCCAATATGAGAATTTGAGGATTAACGCCGAGGTTTACCAATTATAAGAGAGGAAGGAAACTTTAAAGCTCAACGCGACATTAGGAATGGATTTTAAACAGCGGGACGACAAACGGTCTGACGGGAAATCCCTTAAGAGCACTCCCATCCCGAGTGTCGTCGCTTTTAAGGTTTACCGTCAATCTCGACTAATGGTTACATCAATGACTAGATTAGGTGAGAAAGAATTTCTTGGACCTAAGCGGTCCTTGACTTAGCCATAATAAGTGACTAAATTTCGAGCCGGAAATCCGGCAGAGTTTCCCCTGTTTTTTGGATATCCCGGCCGAAGCCTTCGCCTAATTTCAACCCAGTACCGAACTAATTTCGGTCACAGTCCATCACGACAACAACCAGAATAATTCAACATAACACCAAAAATATTTCAGAACATCTTAATAACAGTACTTCTCGAGCCTCAAGGGCTTATCACATAACACTCTTCTCAATGATTTCAACAATTTCAAAACTTAAGTTACAACTCTAATGCCATTTCATTTTACGACTAAAACTTGATTTCGGCCGCTCGGTTATACCTTTAGTATACAAAGGTGAGGAGTCGTGCGTCCAAACTGGCTTCGTAAGCGTTCCTGCACGATTTGAGAGAATAGAAAAAGAAATCAAATCAAGCTTCGAACTTAAACAAAAGTATGGCGCGAAACGCTCGGTCTCGCGACCCGATACTCGTTTTAGGCTCAATCGGACAAGTTTACAAAAATAAAAATCCAATAAAATTAGATTATAAGGTTTGCGCAAAACCCGATCCTCAAGGAAACAAAATCTTCCTTTAGAAAATTCATTTCAAAATTTTCTTAGTTTGAAAGTTCCAAACTTAGCGCTAACTCACACATTAATAAAAGCGTCTTCTAAATTTTACAAAATCACCATCCGATAAGATAACTCTCATCAATTTTTTAAATTCTCGATACTTTTAAACGATAGTAGATGAAGGATTTTAGATTCCTAAAATGGCACAAATTCACAAAACCTTACAATGCCAAAACATCTGAAAACACTAAGTCCAACGGGGCCACGAAATAAATTAATATACTAAATCCAAAAGACACATAAGTTCAAACTAGTACAACAATCAAAATATTCTTATGCCATGAATCGAAAACGCTCTTATATCCGCACAACAAATCACAAAATTTTCGTAATCACGAACCCGCGAGAACAATTAGAATCTACAACAATAAATTAACAATAAACCTTTCCAAGCAACACAATCACCAATGAACGGAAAATTACCCAAACAAAACTCAGCAAATACGAGCCAATGAGAAGCACACCGTCCAATTAAATTTATTCGTGAGTTTTCGAGGCTCACCGAAGACGAAAGAGTGCGGCTAGGGCGAGAGAGCCTCAACTCGGTCACGTCGGGGTTGGCTGCGCGAAGACGAGGAGTCGATAGAGGGGGGCTGCGCAGAGCTCAGGCAGAGCTCGGGTGGCGTTGACGACGCGCGAGGTGCGCGCACATGTTGGCCTCGCGTTGTGGATGTCACGGCGAGGAGGAGAGCACGAGCGGAGGGGCGCATACACTGATGAGGCGGGGGCTGTGCGAGGGAGGCCGGAGTTGGGTGTCGCGCGAAGCAAACGTGCAACGGCGTGGCGCTCTGGTGCGGGAGAGACGCACAGAGCTGGGGCTGAGCGCGAGGAGGCGCGGCTCAGGTTCTCGCGCGAGGATGAAGCGCGAGAAGGGCTGAGTAGCGCCGGCGAGCAGAGAGGAGCGCGCAGAGGTGCTCGGCTGGGAGCTAGCGACGACGCAGGGAGATGGGATGCGCGCGGGGTCAGAGGGTTTGCGAGGAGCTCCGACGTGAGCTCGGCGGAGTGTTGGGACGGCTAGGACTCCGGAGCAGAGGCGGAGCTCGGGCGGCGAGCACACTTAAAGGCCGCCGGCCGGAGCTGATGAGAGAGAGATCGAGGTGGGGAGAGAGAGTGAAGAGAAGAAGAGAAAAAAAAAAGGGAAAGCGAGAGGGGGAGTGAACGGCGGCTGTAAGGGAGAAAAGAGGTGATATAAAAACTCTAATGGGTAAAATAAATATATATATATTGGTGCTAAGCTCTTTTTTTTTTTGAAAGTACAAAAATACCAATTAAGTTCAAATTGAAAAGCAAGGAATTCTGATAAAATTCAAGTTGGAAATAAATTCTTGATATGTCCGTAAATTTAAAATGCACAATTAATATCACTTGTACCAATATTTTTATAAAGCCAAGAGTTGGCCAGATTTAACGAAACTGACCAACTTCTCTCTAAATTAAATTAACCAAGATAATAATGTCAGCACATTTGACTCGAGAAATATAAGAGTAAATACTCGCAAAAGTAGTCCAGGTTCAGGCCCTTACAGAGTCACTTCGATGATTTTCGGTTTAAAAGCTTTAACCGCTATAAGTTCTGATGAGTGAGCAATATACTCACTCATATATCACATTTTCCATCTTGAATTATTGTAAATTCCTCAAGTTTTATGTGTTTTGATGAGTTTTGTAAGTGTACAGGTGATTTAAGTACAGGTACGAAAATCGAGATGTAAAAGTACACAAAACGGAGCATTTTGAAGCAAAGGAAAGCTGAAGGAAAAATACAGAGCCATCGCCGATCGATCGCGGTACATCAGCCGATCGATCGGCAGGAATTTCATAGAACAGGAGCACAAAGGCAGAGCGACCGCCGATCGATCGCGACATACCAGCCGATCGATCGGCACTGTTTCAGAAGATCGCCCGCAACATAGTTGATCGATCGTGACATAGCAGCCGATCGATCGGCGAACTCCTACGAAACCTAACATAGTCAGCGCCGATCGATCGTGGAACTGAGCCGATCGATCGGCAAAACCTCCTGATGCAAAACGTCATCGTTTTTTCAGACTTTTAAGACTCCGAATTTCCACCAAAATTAGGTCAAAGCACGTGCTCTATAAATAGAACACAGTTTTGGACGAAAAAAGGGGAGGAAGACGGAGAAAAACAACTTAAGAAGCTCAAGAACACCAAGAGAAGGATTGGCTCTTCAAAGGGAAGATGAAGACGGATTTGCCTGTAATTCCCACCTGAGTTTTCTCTATTCTCATTATTTTCTTCTCTTATATTTCTTGTATTAATTATGAACCCTAGTTTATTTTATATATTAATTTGTTTGGTTTCAAGAGGCTGAATCTCTCTCTAGGAGAGATTGGCCGAACTCAATGTCGAATCTATATTAGTTTTCATCAATAAATTGCTGCAATTACTCAATTGTCATGTTTGTGTTCTTGTTGGTTTATTTATTTCTATTTGCAATTGAGAGATTGGATAGAAACTCTAGATTCAATTAGGTTAAACTTGAGAGAGGCAATTTAATTGAATTGAGAATAACAAGAATCACAGCTTAGAAGCCATAAGGACTGAGAGGTGACTGGTAGTCTAGGTAGTCGAATTGTAAATCGTAAGGACCGAGAGGTGATCGATTTAGGATTCTAGGAGTCGAGCTTTAATATATTTAATTCTAGTGAGCGGACGTGTGAGTTAGGATCAAATGCATAATTAGGTCAATAAGCGAGAGCTGCGACATAATTCATAAACTCCTAGACTAGCATAGAATTGAAGATTGTGGTGAGATATTAACGATAATTGAATAGAGGACACGTTGAGGGAAGCTAATCGATTCTAGGTTTTCTTTATAGTATTTTTTGTTTACATTTATTTTGTTTATTTATCTTTCATTATCTAAATTATTAGCCTAGATAAAGTAGACATTTAGTATTCATAATGCTTAATTAATTAGGTTAGTTAGTTCTCCGTGGGAACGATATCCGGACTCTTCTGTCCACTATATTACTTGAATGACCCGTGCACTTGCGGTTACAATTCGCGTGTGTTTTCGAGCGAACAAGTTCCAAGTTCAAAGAAAAAAAACAAGGAAGCGAATACTAGGACCCGTGACCCGATTTCAATAACTCTTGCCGAATTGATAAATTCTCGAGTGATAATTTGAGAACGACACCACTTGAAGAAGTTTTGGTTTCCAAAACGTCATAAATCCACAAAGTTTTGTAATGCCAAAACACTCGATAATATAAGTCCAATACGGCCATGAAATGAAATATAAACAGAATACCGAACAACAAAAATACATTAACACAAACTAGTGTATTTGCCGCCAAATACACAATCACTAACCAATTGGAAATCGAAATTCCCACACAGCTAAACCACAAGCAATTTCCTGAAATCCTTGCAATCACAATCCCGTAGAAATAAGATTTTCAGCAATAATCTTTTTTTTTGTGAGGCAAAACAATTGATAAGCGGGACGAGACCAACTAAAGTTTATTTCATAAAGTTAAACAACCGCCAAATCACTAAGGGTGACAAATTCTATTTACACACATTAGTTCAGGCAAATATCGGGTTCTAAGTCTTGGCACAAAACCAACCAATTAGTTTATTAAGCTCTTAATAACTACATCACTAAACCCGACCTAAACGCGAGCTTTCAATTTATAACTTTCAAATCATAGATTATCCCACAAATCACAAAAGTTCTAATAAAAGGAAGCTTGATCAACATTGAGGCTATATGCCCAAAATGCCCAACTTCACACGAACACAACATTACATTAAATCGATACATTTGCCACAACCTCGCCAAAATAATTGAAAACTACATTTTGATAAAAATAATTTAACCCGATCACTAAGCGTAACGAGGGTTGAAATTCGCGAATAAAAATATACAAAACATCAACAACCATTACTAACGCGAACATAAATTATCGTTAGGCTCCAGATCGAGTTCGAGGCTCACCGAGGTGTGAATGGCAGCGGGGTTCGAACGACTTTGCGGAGGAGAGCAGTGTTGGGTCGTGCAAAGAGGCGCGGAGCAGAGGCGCGGTTCGAGCTCATCGGCGCGAAGTTGGGCTGAGCAGCCCGAGTTGGTGTCGCGTGGAGGAGCTCGCGCGAAGGCAAGGCGGTGGAGTCAGAAGCTGGGCAGGCGCAGAGCACGCTCGAGCCGGCGTGGGGGCGGAGGCTCGCGCGGACTCGCTGGGTCGCACAGCGGCAGTGCCGGAGATGAGGGATGGGCTTCGTCAGAGGCTCGCCAAGCTGGGCTCACACAGATCGGGGGCTCGTGCAGCAAGACGAGGTGCGGCGAGCAGCGGCTGGGCTCGCTGGAGTGCGCTCGCGACTGGGCGGCGCAGGGGGAGCACCGTCGGAGTTGTACGGGGCTGCGGAGCTGTACGCTGAGGGCCGACACGACGGGAGGCGGCGTGAATCGTGGTCGGACCGCGCAGAGCTCGGGCGGTCGAGCAGCGCGGGGTCGTTGCTGGAGGCGCGACAGTGGTCGAGCTGGGCTTCGCGCAGATCGGAGGGAGGTGCACCGGAAAAGGGCGAGCGAGGCGAGGTCGTCACGCGGGTCCCGCGGTGACGCGGCGCTGGTTCATCGTCGACGAGGGGGCTTGGCAGCTCGGCATCCCACGAGAGGCGTTGGAGGAGGCCGGAGCTGGGCGGTGTTCGGCGTGGGCGGCACGCGTGGAGGCTGGGCATCGGCCGCTCGTCGCCGGCAGGAGTGAGAGGAAAGCGAGGAGGGCGCGCAGGAGGTAGCGCTAACGAGGCTCGGGGGCGCGAGCGCTGGACACGCGAGAGGGAGGCAACACCGGCGGGGGCTGGACTGGCCGGTGGCAGGGGCTGTAGGGGGATGCTCGGCAGAGAGAGAGAGAGAGAGAGAGAGAGAGAGAGAGAGAGAGAGAGAGAGAGAGAGAGAGTGTGTGTGTGTGTGTGTGTGTGTGTGTGTGTGTGTGTGTGTGTGTGTGTGTGTGTGTGTGTGTGTGTGTGTGTGTGTGTGTGTGTGTGTGTGTGTGTGTGTGTGTGTGTGTGTGTGTGTGTGTGTGTGTGTGTGTGTGTGTGTGTGTGTGTGTGTGTGTGTGGGTGTGATAGAGAGAAGTGAGAGGGTGGCTGCTGGGCAGAAAGAAAAATGGGAAAAAGAAAATAAAGCCCTAGTGGGCTTGGGCTCAATTTTGGCTAAAATGGCCCAAAAATTTACTAACGGGAATGGTAAAATTTCTCCGTGAAATAATAAAATTGCACACGTAATTTGGATAATGAGAGTTAGGAATTTTAATATCATTCTCGAAATAAAATAAATTCTTAGCACATCCAAAAATTCGAAATTACAAAATATCCATCCAATTCCATAGTTTAAATCATAGCTATAAATTGACCAGATTTAATGAAACTGACCAATTTTACAAATTGGTCATAACTGAGGTAAAAATACAAATTAATTAACTGGCACAGTGCTTTTAAATTCAGGTCATTACAAACACCAAAGTATTATTTAAAAAACAATGGTCTTGTTTTTTTCCTCAACAAAGCCACAACTATATTAAACAAGGATGTTTAAATAGATGGTATGCGTTCTTGATTCGTGACAGTAAAGTTTAGTATTTTAGATAGCATCGTCGATCACCGGTGATAGCGTGAAGAGAGTGTAATCTTAGGGTTTCAACGCTCAAGAGGGGATCTTAAATGGAGATTGGAGACGAAGCCATAGAATGGAGACGAGAGAGAGCGACGAAGATTTTTTTCTTTTTGGCAATTGGGATGTTTTTAAAAAACCCACCCCGCCCCGTTAAACCAAAATATACAAATGGGGCAAACTCCGCCCCGGCCCATAACCCTAATAGGATGGGATTATTGTGACCCTAATAGAGTTGGGTATCGCGGGAACCCGCTCCATTGGAGTTTTTTGCCATCCTTATCCATGACACCTCTGCTACGCAACATTCAAATATTATAAAAAGAACAATAGTCATATAATTTGGTTTGAAGAAGATTAAAATGATAAATATGAGAAGTAATATTTTATACATATAAATTTAGTAGGACATGAAGATAAAGTTGAAGTTCATATAATTAATACTATTGGCCATTAGCTACTATGTTTGAGTTTGATTTCTTATTTGAAGTTCTCTTTTTATTTAATTTATCTTCCCTTTGTATTAATTGTAGCTTCAACATAATTGTCTATTCATTTATATTTATATATTCAATTTCACGTAAAATATTTGTACAAATCAATGAACATAAAATAAGAAGCAAACAATAGAAATAGTATTGAAGATATGATATAACAAAGAGTCATGCTTCTGCTACTTTCTTAATCAACAAAGAATTCATTTTGTTTTAAATTATTTTAGAGTTAAATAAATGGGGCAACCTTGCTCCGCCCCGTTAGGGGTGGGGACATGCGAGGCCCCGCCCCAGCGGGGTAATTTGACATCCCTAGTCTAGAACGGCGTGGCTTTGATAGAAATGCGAATAAGAGACAGCAAATCCAGAAAGGCGTGACTCTGACGGAAGTGCAGATTGAGGACGTTGGATTGGCACGATGCTGCAGTTGTACGAGGAACGTCAAAGGCTCATATCAAGGATGCCATATCGGCAAGTGCATATCTGGGCAAGGTGTGGATGTGAGACGACGTGGTGGCGCGAGAGGAGCTCGTCGATGGGGGAGAGGAATGCCGACGAGACCTAAGTCTGGGATATCTCCCCAGCAACAGATTGGATATTACCGGCGCTAGAGAGAGAAAGATGATGTTGACTCTATCTTTTTTTTTTAATTATTTGATTTTCTAATAATAAATTAACAATTGGGTGTGATAAAAATATATGTTAGTTATTGTACACCTTCATTAGTACCCAATCTATAACCCTCAAAATCATTCCCCACCAGTTTATTTTTTAGAATGTCTCAATTGAGAATTCTCTTTTTTCTTTATATCAACAAAATAATAAAAAAAAATACGTGTCAAATTTAAAATATCCAAATAAAGAAAAAAAATTAAAAATAGAAATAACTTTTTATGATATTAGAGTGCGAGAAGATAATCATAAGAATAAAAATTAAAATTACAATATTGCAAATTGCTTTAAGAAATACACCAAACTCAAACTAAAAATTTAAAATTATTGAGATCAAAATAAGTATAGCACAATGGGAGTCAAATGTTAGAGGAAAAATTCTAGCTAATCGTGCAAAGGAAAAATAAAAAATAAAAAATAGCAAGGTCAGTAGTGATTAAAATTTTTAAAACAAAGAAGGTAAAAAAGTAGGAAAAATAAAAAGCTTCTTTCGTGGTTTTTTTTTAGGACAATTCAGGCAAAAAAAAAATCTCTAGAGAAATGAGGAGAAATAAAAATAAGAAATAAAATTAATAATAGCTGGAACGTGCGCAACAGCAGAGAATTAAAATACCATAAAATAACAAAGAGGTTTGCGATCCATTGGGTGTAGGTACACACGCATTTGTGCAATTCATTTTTTATTGTTTTTAAGATGTAAAAACCAAGCCATTTAGCTAGTTGTTTTGTCTAAGGTTGGTCCACTACATAAATAAATAGATTTTTTTCAAGGTTTATAAATATACGGGGATTTTTTAATATTTTTTTTAAGAAGATTTACCTTTAAAGTAGGTCCTACATCTTAAAAAAGTAAATCTGACGATACAAAATTGTTTCCCACCATAAAAATAAAACCAACTAGAGAAACACAGATAAATATAAGGGGAAAAATTTGTAAATTGAGATTAAAAAAAAAAAGAAAAGAAAGAGAGGGAGAAACTCCAACATAGCGTGAATCATTAGGGTAAATTAGACACAATGTGAGAGAGGAAGAAAAAAAAACTTTTTTAATAAAAATAATAGAAAAAATAAAAAAGAAAAAAACCAAGTCATGTAAGACAAATAACTTAACCTACAAATGAATACTGATACTGATATTATGTCTAAATAGATAATTGCCCACTCTCTTTTTCTACAATAGTTATGACTTGACAGATACTAATAGCTTTTATCGAAAACATTGTTTTTATTCATGATCTTGGGTTGTATTTTATAAGATTCATGAATTTTTTAGTTTAAAAATAAAGGATAATTAAGTCTAATTTAATTTTTTCGAAGATTACTATGGTTATCAGATAGATGGTAATCTGAAACCCACCCCCCTCCATGGTATTCAGATTACCCCTTTTAAGGTAATCTCATACCCACGGGAATCAGATACTCGGGTATCTTTAATTAAAATAAACACGTAACAAACAAGGTAATCTTAAGATTACCATTCTCTTGATAAAGATACCCGCGTATCAAACGGCTCTTAGGTTCTATCTTATAAAATTAGTGAGCTCAAGCTTGACTCGTTTGTCAAACGAGCACTACAATAAAGCGCAACTTTACTCGTTTGCATGACGAGCCGAATACAAACGAATTTTTATCGAGTCGAGCTCTGAGTAGCTCGTGAGCAGCTTGGTTTATTTACACCCCTAGCCTTGTAAATGTAGGAACCTTAAGACGGAACTAGTTGGTATTGTAATTGGTCAACTAAGGTTTTTTCCAAGGAACTTATATTTTTTGATTTATGGCTGAGGCAATTAAAGACCATAAAAGTCAAACCTTGTTGTCCTTCTCCTCAAGTAAAGAAGGCGCATTCTTTCGTTGCTCAAACATCAATATAAAATAAATCTTATGGTCATTAAACTGATCTCAAGCAAAATATTTCAAGTGAAATTGGAATTTGCGGTTGAGAATTCAATGGACGATTCCCAAGAACAAATGATCCACAGTGCATGGTATTAAATAATAACAAAGAAAGTTTGCATAATATGAAAAATTATTTCTAAAAATAAGCTGTCAGAAATGCCCAACTCAATTAGCCATCACCACAAAAGAAAAAACTCAACGGTGGGCTACACGGACGACTTGCTTACCGACATTTTTCCCTGAAAATAACCCAGCAAGAGCTGTCGGAGCGCTTTCCAGGCCTTCATTCATGTCTTCAATGTAGACAATATTTCCTTGCCTGTAATAGGCAGTGACGTGTTCAAGGAAGCGCGGATATAAGTCTAAGTAATCACGTTGTAGAAATCCCTGGATCTTTATACGTTTTATAATGACATTGTACAAGTTGCGTAAATTTTGGGGATCAGATCGTCTGTCAAGAGACATCATCCCGCAAACAGCAATCCTACCAAAAACCTTCATGTTGCCTAGCGCTGCATCGAGCATGTCTCCTCCAACATTGTCAAAATAGATGTCAATGCCTTGTGGGAAGTACCTATTATAGTCATAGTAACACATATAAAAGCTATAGCCGTAACGATCTTACCAATTTGACAAAAGAATTGGTACATCATAGGTACAAATCTCAGTTTGCAAAAGCACATCTCATAAATCCAAAGTACATGAAAAAATCGAGTATTCAATTGATTGGTGATTCCTCAATGCGGCAAACAAGCGCTGACAGAAATACCGATAAGTCCATGGAGAAACAAAATGGAAAAGGTTATGTGGACCTTTGCAATCATGGCATTGGTATGGGTAATATGGACTGAAAGAAATATTAGGAGTATTTTTTAGGAGAGGGAGACATCAACAGTTGAAACGATCGATAAATTTAAGCACAATGCTTCACTATGGGTGTCTACACATAGGCTGTCCTTGGTAATTCTTAGTTGGCAGGACTTGATGAGTTTGTAATTTTGGTGTTTTCAGTGTGCTGCTTTTGTTCTTCTTGAGGATATATTATCATCATATGCATTTGTGCTGTAAACTCTTTTAGTATAATGCATAATTTTTTTCTATCAAAATAAAATTATTTTATAGGAACTCGTGACTAACCTTTTCAAAGCTGCATCCAAGTCTGACTCATCCTTGTAGTTAAACGCGTCATTAAAGCCAAGTTTATTCTTCAGCAGATCAACCTAGTACATGTTCCAAATATTTTCGTTTGTGAGTACTGCTTCTATGTGAAAGATTTGAGTACGTAACGAATTTCACTACTCGCAAATATATGCTATAGTTGGTATGAAAATCAAGTCATTACCTTTTCGTTTGAACCAGCACTTCCGACTACATAGCAACCATGCAATTTAGCAAGTTGGCCAACAAGTTGTCCAACAGCACCCGAAGCTGCAGAAACAAAAACATTTTCTCCTTTTTTAGGAGAACAGACCTCATAGAATCCCACATAAGCTGTAAAACCGGGCATTCCTGCATCAAAATGCAAAAAATAAATTTGTTTAGCATACTTTTTAACAATAAAAATAGTGTAGTCAGACTGAGTCTTTGATCGAATTATAAGAATATAATACCAAGAAGGCCCAAATGGAACGAGAGAGGAATGTGATCATCTTGGTGAATTTTTCGTAGCTCTTGAGTTTGATAAATCACACTATACTCTTCCCAGCCGGTCATCCCTGTGATGAAATCGCCAGGCTTGAAATCTGGGTTGTCAGAATTCACAACTCTGGCCACACCAAAACCTTCGAGTGCCTTTTCCACGCAAGAAAAATCATAAGAAAGTTTGTGTTTTCTTCCTTTGCATAACAAGGTTTTCAGTTGGATTTAACAACCAGTATCGTGGTGTTAATAAAGATCCTGAAATTATCAATTTAGCTGTGGCTTAGTTGGTTATGTAGCATGGGCTTAAATTAGATTGAACTTGAATTTGTCTAGATTGATCCATACATTTAAATAAACAACAAAGACAAATAGTTTTTTGGCTAAAAAGTTAAAAAGTATCAACTTATAAGCTGCTTAGAAAGTAACAAATTGCAACCGTCAAAACCATATGATCTTGACTCGAGTAAAAAAATATTGACATTTTGTTACTCTAAATTTATAATGAACTGAAAAAATGGGAAAAAATACCTGAGAGGGAACAAATGTGGGGAGATAGGAACCGCGGAAATAGCGCATACGGCCTTTCATGTAAGGATCACAAGATAGATAGAGATTCTTCACAACAATTCTTCCGGAACCACTCTTTGAAGGGAATGGCTTCAACTGAATCTCACTCACCTTCACTTCCATATCTGTCTCCTTTGGTTTCCCATCTATATATCCCTTCAATGTCACTTGCTTGTTCTCCACTACTATTCTCTCTCTACTTTCTTCCATCGTAAATACTTGACTAAAAGAGAATCTGAGAGAGAGCAACAACAACTGCTACAACAGAAGAGCAAATTGAACACAAGGTCTAGCTTTTCACTTGATTGGAAGTCCCAAACCCAACTAACCCAAGTAACACAACCACCATTTTGTGGTGTGCCATGTGCGTGCGTGTATATATGCAATGCAAACTTATAAATAGTCAGTCAACAACTAATTACTTATTGAGTAGTTTATTGTGCCAATTTCAAAGTGGCACACCCACATATGTATATTATATGTTTACCTACCTTTTCTATATGCTGGAGTTCATATAAATTATATGAAATAAATATTGTTTGTACTCACACTTATAAACATAAATTTGAAGATTTAGAATAATGACTCATCGAAGCATATATCTTACTCTAGATTTTTTTCTATTATTTCTTGAAATTTGAGTTTTAATAAAATTTTTGAAAAACAGTAGAAATATTATATATTTGTATATATCGATGTGTATGTAATCTAGTATATATTCAATTTATTATATTGGTACATGTTTTCCAAGATATCTGTCAAATACAAATGCTAAACGTAATTGAAAAAAGATGAGAAAAAAGGTCTTGCTTTGTGGCCGATTACACAATCACCATGTGCGCTTTATTCCACTTTCAAAAGCGGCTTATACGTCCATGTGTCAAACTCTATCATGTATGTATGTTATTATATGCACCTACCATTACTGTAAGTTAACATTGACCTGTACCCAATGCTTCACTGCTTAGTATCAAGGATGTGATACTCATGGCTTTGCCAGCTTTATAAAGGAAATTCTTTTCGAGAACAATTTTGAATAGTTATAATTACTTTTTTTTTAATTATAAGGATATAGATATGATGTTCATAATATTCAAATTTTTAATAATTAATTTTAATAATATCCAATATTTTATAAATTATAATAAAATATTCAAATGATTTAATTACTTATGTTGATGCTGAAATTTCGTCAATAGGAAATCTGAATCGAGAACTCTGCAAACTTAAGCAAAGGTCCTGTATAATAGAACAAGCGTCAAAGGCCAAAGAGGTCGCCCCTCGCCCGGGTTGTTATTGGCTTTAGCTCTCTGATGCTTAGATCAGTAAAGTGTTTAGAGAAATAGAGTAAAGAGTAATTAGAGACCACCTGCTTACCAAATGACACCTATTTATAGATATAGGACGACTAGTTTTTCCTTCTTTGAGGAGGCCGATTCAAATTAGGAAATATCCTCATTTGGTGGGATTTAAATATATCTCGTAATTATCTCATAAGATGTAAGGAAATATCCTTTATTTATTTGAATCCGGATTTATATCTTTGAGATTAGTCAATCTGCAATTCTTTCCCTTGATAGAATTGATGAGCGCTTAAGTATGTTTTCGTGAAGAGAATGACATTTGATTGCGACTATCATCCTCGGGATAGATATCCCTCGGGGTCTTGCGTGTTGACCCAAGATAAGCTAACCAAGGTGGGGTGAACTGGTTTCTAAGCTAAATAATAACAAAATCCAAATTTTGCAAACTAATAAATGAGGCAAGATATGATAAAATGAGTTAAACAAATCAAAACTTCAAAAACCACTCAAATGTATCAATAAAATGAGTTATACAAATCAAAACTTCAAAAACCACTCAAATGTATCAAAATAGATAAGCAAGTAATAAAACAAAGTAAGGAAAGCAGAAGGCAAACTATTTGTTTATGGGGGTTCTATTCAAAGATGATCTACGCTCCTCATTACCAAGCTCTCCGTCACGAGCAAGGTCTTGAAATCGAATTTTAGCTCGATCAATTGTACGTTCGTCGAATACCTCACGGGCACAACCGGAGATTTCTTAATCCTCTTCACAACAAACCTACCTAATTCACTACGGGTTTTGGCCAACCCTTTTTGTCAAAAACTCATCCAACTCTAACAAAATTAGTAAAAGAAATGGATGAATACAATGAAGCTCACAATGATACACAATGATATAAGAGAATATTCCATAGAAGAAAAGGATGTTTTTGAACGCTTTTAGCTCTAAAAATTGCAGGTTATTTTGTGTGCTATCTAATATTAGCAAATAGGGGCAAAGCTTTTTACATTACATTTGTAAAACACATTCACCGAACCAACCAATCAACCGGTTTGTTGGGCAAAAGAATCTAACAAAACGACTTTTTTATAACAGCTCTTCTAAGCCCGTTGCTTCCTTGGCCGATTGACCGATTCCACCAATCGATGGTACAGTCGTCTATTTTTCCATTTTAAAAATGTCCTTTCAAATACAAAACAAAACAGGTACGAAAATATGCTTTAAATATAATATTGAATGCAACATTTTCTTGATAAAAGATCCTTAAATGATTTTTAACATATATACAATGATCAATTATTTACTTTGATTTTTTTTATAATAATGTGACAATAAAACTCAAATTTAAATTTCAAAATAATAAATTTGATTTTACAAACAAATCAGCATTACTTTGAGGAGAAATAATGTCATAGCAACTCCATAAATTCAATTAGAAAGAAAATTACTTTAAGAAAAAAATTTTAGATTGCGTCAATGAAATTCTTTTGAGCCAAAAATTATTAAATACTTGAGAGTGATTTGCCCTTACATTGAAAAACCTAATTTTTGCTCTTCAAGCTTTATCCTCCATGATTTGCGAAGGTTTCATACTTCACGCTTTTACTTTTTAGCTCTTCTTAGGACTTCGAACACTAAACAAACATATTAGTAATAATAAATCGTTTTGCTTATAATTATTAAAACATTACGTTAATTTATGACATAAGCCAACATTGTGGACTATGTTGCGTCTTTTGAGACTTTGGATCCTCGCTTGCTCGCTCTTTTGGTTCTTGGGACCGAGCGTATGCAGGTCCCTCCCAGGTTTAATGGGCTTGGACTCCTCGCTCTGGAGGTGCCTTTGGCTAGTCGTGCCCGAGTTACTAGTGCAAAAACTATCCGATAATAGTTATCACCCAGTCTTGATCGGGTCGCTATTTGGCGGGTCCTCGAGACTATTTTTCACGAGAATGGTTTCTACGTCCTCTCAAGGGATCTGTATCTTCCTCGGACAGTACGGCTGAGGATGATCCCACACGATTAGATATGAGCTTAATACTGTGTTCAGTCATGAGTCCAGTTCCAATCCTTATCTCTTGTTCGTCCAGTTGGAAATCCAAGTGTTTGACAGGTTTTGAAAGGTACTATTTCGTGACTGATCACAGATTGAGATTCTTTATCAGGCATGAGATGATTTTGGGTTATTAAGACCTTTTGCCTTTTGCATAAGAGAGAGAGTACTTCCTTTCACCATACTCGTGCTAATTGATGGGTGTGCAGTATTTCCTTGACAATTGTTTGATAATTGTTATTGTACAAGAGCCTGATTGGTGGCAGATATTTAGCCCACACTCCTTAGAAGTCTAGAGTGCATGCTCGTAGCATGTCTTCTAATGTTTGAATTGTCCGCTCGGACTTCCTATATGTTTGCGGATGGATGGTATGCAGTGCATAACTTTTATTTTGTTCTGAGCGCTCACAACAAGCTCTCCCAAATGTTAGAGGTAAATCAATTATCGCTATGAGACATTAACGACTTAGGCACTCTGTGCAATTTGACTATTTCTTCGACGTATAATTCGGCCAGTTTCTCCAAGGTATACGTTATGTATACTGGGATGAAATGTGTTGTCTTTATTAGACGGTCCATTACGATCCACATGGAGTCGTGGCTTTTATTGGTCTATTGCAATCCAAACATAGAGTCCATGGTAACTTGATCTTATTTTTATTTTTTAAAAATATTTATAAAAATGCCTCTTGAAGAGAAGATCTATGAAATTTATTGCTATAAAAAATTCTAACATTTATTTTTGTTCTGTTTTTGGGATTGCTTTTTGGATTTCAGTTACACATAATAAATAATAATTTCTAAATTTTTTGGGATATTTCATAATAAGTTTTTTATTTTTCTCGAATTTTACCATTCGGAGCTAACTTCGTCGAAATTCTGCCGTAACAACTTCAGCATTGTTTGGAATATGCACTTGAAATCATATCTAATAAACATTTTTTGAATATTAATAAAAGAAGTAGTTATTTGTGAACTTTATTTGTTTTATTTAATTTTAGTATGTAAAGAGGTTTACATATGGGACGATTAAAATTATAAATTAACATATTTTAATTAGTCCGTGATAGATCAAAGAGTATGGATCTCTTTTATCGGTATTCACTAATACTGTCTATGACGTTATTTACGAGACCGTCTCTGATTCAGATGGCCGATCAATGTGTATGACACTAGAATGAATGTATTTTATATAATATTGATTATATAAGACTTAGATTGACCTAATTATAGAAACTTAATTTAAGTACTATTATGAAATTCTAATTGATAAATTCCATAGTCATCATTTCTTGTTATAATTTTTAGGTGCATTTATAGATAATAATATCCATTTTTAACTTGCATTTTAGGTTTATGTTATTATTTTTGTTAACTGTTAAATTATTTTATTTTAATTAATAATTAATAAAATTCATGATTAATTCAATTAATTTTAGCTTAGTTTAGTTTAAGTATTTTATTTGGTCATATTTATTTTATGCAATAACGTTAATAAAACGTGTTTTGGGTTAATTTCAGGTAAACATTCGACACGGCACAGGATCGGGCCACAAAAGTGGCCCTCGACACTAGCTCGGGGCAGGTGACGCACGCACACCAAACACGGGCGCTGCAGCACCCTACATCGAGTGCTCTGCGGCGCCGCAATGCTTGAAGAAACAACGCACTTGGGTGCTACGACGAGTGCTACACCATAAAGAGCGAAATCCAGCAAGCATCGCAGCCCTGAGATGCTAGCACCACAGCACAGATGAACCCAGAAACAGGCGCTGCGGCGACCATTTGCCTGCGTCGCGGCGCCCGTGCCAGGTGCGAGACGATATAGCTTGATGGCGCTGCAGCATGCGCACAACTGCATTGCAACGCCCATCACTTGGCCACATAGGCCCGACTCGCAAAAGGAGGGCCAAAAGCAACCAAAAAACGTATGCTACAAATTCTAGAAACCCTAAAAAACGAAGAGGGGGGAGGGGGGAGGGGGGGAGGAGGATCTATCATTCATCAAATTATGAGATTTTTGAGACAGGGAGGAGAAGGCTAGAGGCTTGGAGAAGACGGACTCGTTCGTGTGCCCAAGACGGACTCGTTCGTGTGCCCGAGACGGACTCGTTTGTGACCGTCATTCTTTCTCGTTTCTCTTCTTAATTTTCATTATGAATAGATTATTCTTGATTGTTTCCTTTAATTTCATTATGAACTAATTTCCTTTTCTAAGGCTACGATGTAGCCAAACCGATGCTATAAATTATTTGTTATTTCATTCAATTTAATTGATGTTTTATTGCGTCGCTTGATGATTGTTTAATTACACGATTAATGCTTTCATAAGAGTGCGCAACTTATGATTTAAATTCTGTAATTTTATTTAACATTCGAGAGATGGGAATGATTTGTTTGCTGCATAATTGAACAACATGAATGTATGATCGACTAAAGATAGCAACAAATGTTTATGTGACAAGTATATTCCCATATGAATGCGAGTTTGATGAATATAACGATTAATTGAGAGACGAGGTTAATTTGTTAGACTTATGATTGTTTATGTTCGAGAGAAATAAATAGTCAATTTAACGAATCGTCATCATCAAGAGCATAAGTCATCAATTAGTTAGGTTTAGCAAAGGTTCATAGCTAGGTAAGGTGAACTCGTATGCCTTAGACTGCCATATCATTGAATTAAGTTCAAAACACTAGGTTCATAAGAAATATACTTTTGAGCACTCAACTTTCATAAGAGAAGGAGAGACGAAGCAAAACAAAGAGAAGCCAAATGCAATTCTGCTTGGAATCGAATGACAACGTCAATTTTTCTTTTTTCTCCTTTGAAGTTCTCTGTGTACATTAAATTAGTCATGAGTTGCTAAATTTCTTATAGTCAATGGTTTTTGAATTCTTTAATTGATGAATTGTGGATGTTATAAGTGATTTTTCGTCTGCGAATATACCTTTGGGGGCGAAGTCTCCGAGGGTCGTTTATTGCGAGTACAAGCCCCCGATCCCAAATGAAAAGGAATGCCACGTCATCATAGGAGCTTCCCTCGGACGAAGACAAGACGAGGATCCTCGAAGATGATCCTCAATTCTACACCCACGGGGATAAGCCAGAGAAACACCACCGAAGATGATGTCGATTCCTCACTTCGCGAAAGGCCACGGGCAGAAAATAACCGTGAGCCGCTCAGGATAAGCCCTAATAAGTGCAGAGTACCTCTGGCACTTACCACATTTTTTCGCGTAATCGGCAGCATCTTGCTCCATCGTAGGCGAATAAAATCCCTACAACAAGGCCTTGTATGCTAAGGACTGCCCCCCTGCGTGATTTTCACAGACACCATCATGGATCTCGCTTAGGACTTCTTTGGCTTCCTTGTCGTCGAGGCATCGAAGCAGCGGTGTTGAAACTTCTCTCTTGTTTAAATTGTCATTCAACAGCAAGTAATGTTCAGAATGGTACCTGACCCTCCTAGCCTGTTCTCGATCTTCTGGCAGCTTATCTTTCTTCAGGTAAATGACGATTTCGTCCATCCAGAAAGGTTCTGAATCGATCGCTTCCATCAAGTTTTGCTTCACGATACTTGGCTCGGGGATGATTTTGACCAGGACCAGGCGAAGAAGCTCTGCATCTTTACTGGTCGCTAGTTTTGCCAAAGCGTCTGCATTCGATGTACTCCACTTCATACCTAGAGAAGTTCTGAAGCTCCGCTTAGACCTACTCTAGGTAAGCTGCCATCCTATCATTGCGGGCTTGAAACTCGCCTTAAATTTGACTTACAACTAATTTGGAGTCACTAAAAATTAGAAGTGAGTCAACCTGAAGTTCTTTGGCGAGTATGAGGCCAGCCAGCAGTGCTTCATATTCCACCTCATTGTTCGAGGCTTTAAATGTGAACCACAAGGCACTGTTGATGCCATGATTCTCGGGACTGATCAGCATGAGTCTCGCTCCTGAGCCATTTTCGTTCGAAGATCTATCTACGTAAAGCTTCCACTTCGAGAGTTACATCTGCCGATCCCGATCCTCTTTCGAAGAAAAGGTGAACTCGGCAATTAAGTCCGCTAAGACTTGCCCCTTGATCGTGGTCCGTGGTTGATAGAGGATATCAAACTGTGTTACCTTGACTATCCATTTCCCAAGTCTACCAGAGGCCTCCGGTCTGCGCAGCACTTGCTTCATTGGATGATTTGTGAAAACAATCACTGGATGAGCTAGGAAGTAATGACAAGCTTCTTGGTCGAGACGATAAGAGCGAAGGCGAGTAGTTCTAGCTTAGGATATCTGATTGCAGTATCGAGGAGGCGCTTGCTCAAGTAATCTACTGGCGCCTATACTCTTGCAACCTCCTTGACAAGCACCGAACTGACTGCATGCTCTGAAACCGCGAGGTAAGTGAAGAGCTTCTCTCCTAGTAATGGCTTCGGCAAAATCGGGGCGTGCCCAAGATAGGCTTTAAGCTCCTGGAACACTCATTCACATTCTTCGGTTCAAACGAACTCTTTACAGCCTCGGAGAACATTGAAGAAGGGAAGACATTTATCAGTCGACCGAGAGACAAACTTGTTCAATGCGGTGATGCATCCTGTGAGTTTCTTGACTTCTTTCCCTCTCCGAGGGGACTCCATGTCGAGGATGGCTTGGATTTTCTCCGGGTTAGCCTCGATTCCTCGCTGACTTACCATGAAGCCTAAGAATTTTCCAGCTCTGACCGTGAAGGTGCACTTATTCGGATTGAGCATCAAGTTGGTTTGTTGAAGGATGAAGAAGGTTTGATCTAAATGCTTGACATGATCGTGAGTCTTTGCATTTTTGAACAGTATGTCGTCGATGTAGACTTCCACCGAGACTCCTAACAGCTCCGCGAAAATCTTATTTACCAACCTTTGATATGTCGCCACTACATTCTTCAAACCGAAAGGCAGGAATTTGTAGCAGTAAAGCCCGCGATCGGTAATGAATACAGCGTGTTCCTCGTCTCGATGAAACATCGGGATCTAGTTCTACCCCAAATACGCGTTCATGAAACTGAGAAGTTCATGGACCGCAGTCGCGTTAACCATTTGGTCGATTCGGGGCACTAGGAAGCTATCCTTCGGACATGCTTCATTGAGATTGGTGAAGTCTACGCAGCATCTCTATTTTCCACCTAGCTTCGGGACCAGTACAGGATTCGAAACCCATACTGGGTACTTCGCTTCGCGAATGAACCCAGCTCTAATTAGCTTATCGACTTCATCATTAAGCGCTTGGGCTCTCTTGGGGTCGAGTGGTCTCCTCTTCTGTCGTCGGGTCGGGACCCGCGTATCAATGTTAAGATGGTGGCACATAAGCTTGGGGTTTATCCCCTTCATGTCATTGTGACTCCATGCAAACACGTCTCGATTGCGCCGTAGGTAAGCGATGACAGCCTCGAACACTTATGGACTCAGGCAAGTCCCAATCTTGACTTTGGGCGTTGAATCGAGGTTGTCTATGCCCACCTCATCTGTGTCTTCGGCTGGGCCTGTTGATTGCTATTGGGCCGGCAGTCGAGGTTTCAGCTCGTCCTACCCTCGTGGCAATGAAGGCAGTCACTGCCAACGGCTCTCGGAGGGCTTAAATTTGTCGTCGTAGTAGTAGATTACTTCACCAAGTGGGCCGAAGATATTCCTTTGTCGGCTATCACTAAGAAGAACCTGGCAAAGTTCATCCGTGGATACATCATATACAGGTTCGGGATACCTCACTCCTTGGTTTCGGACAATGTTCTTCAGTTCGACAATCAAGCGGTGAGGAATCTTTGTGATCAGTTCGGCATCAACAAAGACTTCTCAGCACCATATTATCCGCAAAGTAACGGTCAAGTCGAGGATGTTAACAAGATCGTCAAGGTTACCTTGAAGAGGCATCTCGACACTCTCAAAGGACGATAGGCCGCGGAGCTGCCTTTAGTCCTGTGGAATTATTGCACCATAGCTCGAACGGCCACTGGAGATACTCCGTTCTCCATGGCTTATGGCACCGAAGCGATGATTCCTGTTGAAATGAGTTCCTTTGTTTCGATATGAGAATTTTGACGAAGAAACTAACACGTCACTCTTTGCTGCGGAAAGAGATATGATAGAGAAATGTAGAGAAGTTGCGAGGATCCAGATGGTAGCCCAGAAGCAGCGCATGGCGAGGTATTACAACTCCAAGGTGAGGGAAAGAAAGTTTAAGGTCGAGAAAATCATACTTAGACAAGTATTTCAAACACCAAGGAGCCCAGCTGGAGCACTCCGATATTTATAGGAGGGACCCTATCAGATCACCGAGGTGCTGCGATCAGGCGCATACCGACTTGCAGACCTTGCTGGTGTCCCGATCAAACATCCTTGGAATGCGGAGCATCTCAAGAAGTATTACCAGTAGGCTCTCCTCGTTTGTAATTTATTTTTCCTCTTGTAATTCAGCAATTATTAATTAAAGTTTTGCATATTTGGTACCAATTTTATAATCAATTATTTTTTCTCGTAAAAAAAAAAAGTCTGCGATGTCGACTGCAAACTCGACATATAATGGAATGAACCGTGAAGCAGATGATTTCTAGAAACACTACCCTCGACTATCTCCTTGACCGCGAGAGCGGTCAAGAAGACAGCAGGTGTGCCCTATAAGTACTTCAAAGACGTACGGGGCTAGAACGCGTGAGTCTGGAGGGTGTATGTAGGCTTCAATCGTTGAAGCTTCCTGCTACAAAGGTTTTTCTTGTCAGGTTTAAACATGTTCGGTGATCAACTTGGGAAGCATTTGCCTGATTTTTTCCTAGAAACATTCTATACTTCGAAGAAGGTAGAAGACCTAGATATGCTTAAAGGGTGAACCCCGAGGTATGAAAAACTTAGGAAAATTTTGAAAAAATTAGACTATGTTTGATTACTAAAGCATAAAAGTAAAGAGGTCACGCTCTATTCAGAAGCATTGGGGGCCAATGCAAGTAATAGGGTGTTTACAAATTTCGTCGGTTATTAGACTTGGTTCGGGATAATCCTTCGGAGAAGGAAGAACCCGAAGTGGCTTGGCATCTTTCGAAGAAAAGATTGTTCGAGTTACAGTTTAATTAATCGCTTAATTTGTTATAATTATGACCCTCGGAGAGGGCAAGAATTAGAATAGTTGTGATCCTCGAAGAGGACATGACTTAATACATGGTTTATCCCGGAGGGACTCGATCGTGTTAGACAAGGGAAAAAGGAAAAAATAAATTCAACAATTAGAGTTGCGAGGAAATAAGCACATAATTTTTTGTGAAAACAAAAAATTGTTTTATTGATAACATCGAGGATTACAAAAAGTGGTGGGCGTCTGAAAGACCCTGAGGCAAAAGAGGAAAAGATACAAAAAGCTTATGAGAATCATTGGCGCAGACGCGGGCTCTTGACTTCCTCGAAGACGTTTCATTCGGGATGGAGAGCGTTAAGTTTCCCAAGCACCCTGTTTGCGCCTGCTAGGGTAGCTTGCTGCATCTCGACTTGGAAGCTAGTGCTTCTATGAAAGTCCGAGATCCATTGCTGCCTCTTTGACTCAACAAAGTTCTCATAGGCAACGCTCTTATTAAAATCCACTACAACAGTGCGGATCTTTGCTCTAGCCTCGTTGAGATCGGCATCGGTCTTGCTGAGCTCGGTGTGTGCGTTTTCGAGCTCATCCTCCAGCGTTTCTATCCTTGTCTCGGCCGCTACTCTCAACCCCTTTTCTTCCTCGAGCGTCGCATCAAAAACAGCCTTCTCAGATAGAAGGCCCTCTTCATGCACTCGACGATCATCCTCGAGGGTCCTCCAATCTTCTTCACGAGATGCTCTCTCCTGGTGCAACTCTTCCTGAAGCTTGGCCACCTCTTCATCGCGACTCCTCCTGAACTCCTCAGATGAAATATCCGTCCTGGAAGAAACTTCCTTGACCTCGGCAACCACCTTCTTGTTTTCCTCACGGAGGTAGAGTTGGGCTTCTTGACCCTTAGCGAAGACGGCCTCCGTTCTTCGGGAGTAAATAAAATTCGCAAGAAAAGCCTACATCATTTAAGAAGGTTAGGATCGAGGAGTTAAGAAAGAAATGTTGAAAAAATATAAGAAACCTTACCCTCGAAAGCATCCGCATGCCTTCTCGATTTTCGGCTTGGAGCGGCTCCTTAGACAACTCCTTGAAGTTCTTCTCGGACCAGATCTCCTCTAGCATAGGACCGAGACCCGCGATCCAAGGAAATGACCCCGATAGATCAAAAGATCTCTCGCCGTAAGGAATCCTGGCTAGAGGAACCATGGATTTCAGTGGAGTCCCTTCTCGGGGTTTCACCAGCCGGCGTCTTCAAGGACGACGATGCCGTCTCCTCGCACTGAATATTACTCTTCTTCGGGAGCGGAGTTCCCGAAGGAGGAGCATCTTCCATAGGTTGTTTTCCGTTGGCATTGTCCCCAATGGAAGATTCAGGGACGGGAATACTCTGCGCCACGGCCCCTGAGGATGGCGAGGGCCTAAGGCGACTGAAAAAGTCATCTGCAACGACATTACAACAAAACATGTTAGTATTTGAAATTTTGTTTATAAAATATGTCGTGCGTTTTTTTTTTTTTTTTTTGCAGGAAACGTCTACTTACCATCGTAGAGGATGATGGGTGCTGAACGTGTCAACCCAAGCATAGCTTGAGTAGGTGCCGAAGCAGGCAAAAGCCGGCTTTGGCAGAGCATCTAACTCCGAAGGAGTTGGATGTGCACGCTCCTCTGCAAGGAAGTCCTCGACGCTCAGGTGATGATCTTCCTCCAAGGCTTCTAGAGGATTCAGCGTAGTCGAAAGATTTCCTTCGGGGAAAAACTCTTTCACAGCCTTGAGAGTCTCCCGGGAAGCTTCAACAAAAGATACTCCCTCGAGAGCCTCCATTGAGGGGGCTACCGGGGGCGCCTGAGATTTCTCTAACTCGGGGACGACTCGAGTCTGAGGAGCCGGAACATCCTCACTCCCAGAGGAAGGAGGATCAGATGGAGCCATTTTTTAAGGAACCGGCTCTGACTCCTTAGTCTTCGTTCTCTTCTTTCTCTTCAGAGGTTCCAGAGAAGGCTCTTCCTCGACCTCCTCTGTCGAAGACAAAACTGCTACGGCTACGGGCTTTGATGAAGCTAGCCTCTTTGAAGGAGAGGCAGCCTTCTTCCTTTTAAGTGCCCCGAAGGAAGTAGACTTCTTCGGAGAAGAAGCTACACCCTCTTCGAATGCAGTCGAGGACTCTCTAGCCACAGATTTGGACTTCTTCGGGGCAGGTTTGTACCTGCAGAGTTGGTCTGGGTCCAACTCCATACGAGTGGAAATCCACCTGTAAGTGACTAGACTGTCCTCGTTGACGAGGACCCAGACGTCCCTGTACTCTTCCGGGTAGGCCAGGGCCTCTGATATCATTTGTTGTTGGACCTCGGACACCAGAGGTTGTACAAACTATTCTGCAAGCAACTATGAAGAAATTAGTTGAGGATAAGCAACGGAAAAAAAGAAATTTTTATGTTAAAAACTCACCAGGGACATTGTAGTTCCTCAGGACGCTTTGAGCTCCCGCGACGAAAAGGGTCGAAGTTGCCCCCGACCTAGAAGTTCTTGTCCTTCCATCCTTCGCAATAAGAGGACAAGTTCGTCATCGTTATCTTTTTCTTCTCCCAAAAGGCCAAGAAGAATTAGCCAACCTCAGACTTCTTTGAGGAAGGCTTATAGAGGTAGCAGACTTCCTCTACGGAGAGGTCAACCTCAAACAGCTGCCTCCACAGGATGTGCATCCCCGCCATAATCTTAAAGGCATTTGGGTTCAATTGGCTCGGGGCCAGTTTGTAGTGCACAAGCACTCCCCAAACCAGGGGATGTAGAGGCAGCCTCGCCCCATGTTTCATGATGGCTTTGTTGAAGGCCACCAGCGGATACGGAGGACGGTTTGAACGTTCCTCCATGGACATTATCCGGGTCGTTATGTCCGTGGGCAAATGGAATTGATTCCTCAGGTGTTCCACGTCGTTTTCTGAGCACGTGGCAACCTTGCTCTCTGCAATGATAGTGGGCGAAGGCACCATTATAATCGGCTCGTCTACCACGACTGTCGTCGAGCCCGGTGGAGGTAGTGGAGCAGCCGTCGCCTGGGGCGTCTGCACAGGTCTAGCCTCAGTAACCCGCGGAGCAGGGGCCGACAAGTCTGGTCTCGAAGCTGCGGCTCCGGAGGACCGCGAAGCTGGGCTGTCCACCAAGGTCACCAGGGAAGCTAACCGAGCGGCAGAGGCTATCTTGGGCCTTGTCTTCTTCTTCTCCTGTTCCACTGTCAAAGGCGGTGGAGAGGCCGAAGAAGACTCAATCTCCGCCTCCAAAGGCAACGGAGAAGCCACCAACGAAGCTGGTAGGGATGGTTCCGAGCGCACAGATGGGGGCTTCGACCCAAAATGACCCACGGATAAAGATGAAGCAGACTCGTTAGACATTCTTCTAAAAAAGAAAAAAGAACGACTAAGTTAGTATCGCCAAATACAAAAACCTAAAAATATACCTAAAACCCTAAACCATTCGGAGAATGGGGATTGAAGAGGAGTCCGGAGGACTTACCAGAACGGTGGATAAAGAGGACGGTCGTACAGTAAATTGAATTTTCGGCGAATAAGACGAATTCTCTCAAAGCTTTAAAAACTTGAAGGGTTTTTGAAGTTTCAGAGACTGTATTGGAAGTACGAAAATTTGAAAGTTCAGAAAAGAAAAAGGAAGAGGAACTTTATAGGCGTCGATGGAGGTGAGGAGTCGCCTATTCATTCGCGCCATTTCACCTCCTCCCTCAAACATAAATCAGGTACATCCAATTCGAATCTCTTCCTTATCATTCGACGGTCAGGGCGAGATTTGACGTCAGCAAATCGTTTCGAGCGATGGGAATCCCTTAAAAGATGACAGAGCATTTAATGCTCATCAATCAATAGCAGCAATTTTTCAAAAGGTAAGCTTCCCAAGGAAGGAATCCCAAAGGGCACGCTTCGTACCTTCGGGATTGGGAGGCAGATGTTATAAGTGATTTTTCGTCCGCGAATATACCTTCGGGGGCGAAGTCTCCGAAGGGCATTTATTGCGAGTACAAGCCCCCGATTCCAATTGAAAAGAAACAACACGTCATCACAGGAGCTTCCCCCGGACGAAGACGAGACAAGGATCGTCGTAGATGATCCTCAATTCTATACCCACGGAGATAAGCCAGAGAAACACCACCGAAGATGATGTTGATTGTATGGCAAGAGCATCGGAGAGAGATTGATGGATGAGAAGACCACAGGTCATCGAAGATGATCCACCCTAGCGAAGCTAGCCTCGGAAAGAAAACAAGGACTTCACTCAAGACGGAGTGCTTGACCCGCAAAGATAGTGACCCCCAATCGAAGATGAAGTCCACGCGAGCTAGTTTAGGTCTTTATTTCTATTCCGCTTTTATAGCCCCGATCGTGGGACATTATGTAACTGACCCCGTAAGACTCGCGATAGATATAACCGTTAGGATATTTAATTACCGAGTCTTAAGGGAGAGATAACCGCAACACAACTGCGAATTTAATTTGTTAATTAATCCCGAGATTTGAGGGATCATGGCTTATGTGTTTCCTTCTCCGAACCTTAACCCTTCGTCTAGAAATGGAGAAGGGGGAGACTGAAGAAGGGGTTGGTAGGAATTTAGTCAGAAAATATAATTTACAGTGGACGTAGGTTATTACTCCGAAAGAGGGCCGAACCACTTTAAAACTCTCTCTTTATTTTTTTGATTAAATATTCTGACACAAATTTTAATTTTCATTGTCGCATCACACCCTAGAGGTGCGGATCTCGACGTTGTTTAAAGTATACACCAACGATGGATGTTGTTGATTATTTAATAGAAATTGAGGTTGTCTGTTTCCTTTGTTTTGATTATTTATTGTTCGTGATTCAATTAATTAAAAGGCCGTTAATTTTCTTGCTTGCATTCAAATTGCTAGATCGGGATTAAAGTTTCTTAATCTTGAATTCTTGGTTAGAGTAGTGAATTGTGAGGAGCGTGTGTAATTTGCAATTTAGGAACAAACCTAGGTTAGATCTTCCACATGAATTAGTTAATTTAGACCAGAAAATCTATGGCTAAATCTTCACTCAATTTTTTTTTGCAGTACATGTTGGAATAATTTGTGTTAGGGGTTGGATAGGCGTGTGTGTGATTAATATAAATTAGATGAGACTGGTAACCTCGAGTGTGAACAATAAATCATAATTAGGGTGGATAACAACTCCTCGCTAACTTTCTCATCGATTGATTTACTTTTAATTAAATTGCGGTCTTTCACTATTTAATTGCAAAAATTTCTTTTTTAGCAACCGAGATTCTAAGGGATTGACTCTTACTCGTTGCTGTACTAGTCTTAGTATAAGGGACCTTGAAGTTATATTTGGCGTGTTTCAACAACACTGTCAGCAACTATAAGTGTAACATGCACAACTTCTAAGTTAAAGCCTTATAAACATACATATGGGTTCCCGCATATAATTTAGATAACACTTTCTTATATTATCAAAATAAGTGTAAAATAGCCTAAATTTCTATAAAACGTAAGCTATAATATTGCGGGAATTTTAAGAAATAACCCCTTTTTAGAAAATAATTTTAAAAAACAGTCATAGTTTCAAAATTTTAAAAAGATAGTCATTTTAGAAATTTATCTTGATAAAAAATTTCTTACAGTAAATTTTATGGATAATTTTGTTACAATAAGAAACCTTTGTAAAAATAATTTACTGCTACTTTTAAAATTTTTTGAAACTATATATTTTTTTAAAATATATCATTCAAAATGGCTAATTAACTAACTTATCCTAATATTACACAAACAACCAGAAGAATTAAACAAACAAAAAAGAAAGAAAGAAATTGAAACAAAAAAAAAAAAAGTGAAAAATGTTGTATATTGGTAAATCAAGAACACGGCTTGGATGCAAATAACATGATAATATATGATTGATAAGTACTGATTAAGCACTAAAAGAGTGAGTAATTAGAACTGATGGACGGCAAAGATGTTGAAGGGGCTGATCATAAGGAGGCGGCGCGAGGGAGGAGGGCGGCGGCAAGTGCCGCACATGCGCTCCGACGGCGAATATTCCATCTTAACCAACGCGTTGTAGAAGCCGCTGACGGTGCACGACGGCAGAGCCAGAGGACCATGGTCGCCGCTTTTCGGCGACGATCCGTAGCAGTACTCTTGTTGTTGGCTCAAAAGATTCTTGAAGACAGGATGGTTTGCGTGTTCTGTTCTCATTGCCAACCTCTTCTTATTCCCTCCTATGCTCACCCATAGCCATCCTGTTGGTGCTCTTCTTCTTTCTTTGCTAATTGTTGTGTATTTCTCCATTACAATTACTACACAATCTTGCTTCTGTGATTTATCAACTACCAAAATCTTTATATATAAGGAAATTTTATTGATCTTTTTGTCACAACTAACATTATAAAAATAGTTTCTTGCCATTGGATTACACGTCATGGGCGGTGCAGATTGTTTTCTCTTCTCCCATATTTCTACATCAGTTGTGCTAGTTGTATAATTGTCAAACACTCGATCTTACGTCGGACTAACATGCGACCAATTTTAACATGATTAAAAACATTGAACGGCTAGTAACCAAAAAAAAAAAAAATCCCTATCTAATTTATGGTAAAATTGATAAAATAATACATAAAGGACCAATATAGTTGGTAAGCTTTCATATTACATATTGTGATGCATTCTTAAAAGATAAAAAAAAAAAAAAGATAAATGAGAGAACCCTGACTAGTAAACGGGTATGAGCTTAGTTTTGGTGTCCATTGATTCCTATTAAAATTTTATATACTATATTTTCTTATATTTAGAAAATATATATATATATATATAATATAGTCTTAGAAAGAAGATTATGCAAAGAAAAAAAATTCTTAGTATGCATTTTGATTGCATTTCACTTTATGATTATAATCAATGTTTTACATAAACAGAGCCTACGAATACTATAGATGGATTGAGAATGGAATTGGTGTCCTTGTCCCGTATCGTTGCTAGTCCTAATAATCAAGCTCTAGCCAGTTAGAAAATCAATATATATAATATGATATTAATTGGAGGCTGGGGATTTAAACTCTTATACATTTTGGTGAAGTAAATTTTATTTTACAGCCAGCTTATGTTTGCAACCATGTATCAATGATTTTTTAATCTTTGGTAATACTGGTGATTAATAAAATCAACTTTAAGATTTGAATTACTATTTCACATTTATAAGCTTTTCTATTACGTTACTTTTTCCTCATTGTTGTGTGTTACGCCCGTTGACTTATTATTATCCTAATATATATAACGAAGATTGTATGCCTATCCAAGCAATCTTTTGCATCCATATAAAAAGTCATAAACAAAGAGAAAAGCAATCAATACACACAACATTTAATAATAATTTGAAATTTTCGTATTTTTTTAATTTAATTTGTACACAAAGAATTGCTAATACAAAACACAGCAAACTACAACTACACGGACTAAATCAATAATACTACATACAAGAATTTCAACCAATTAATTAATTAGTTAATTGATCATGATTCATGATGGTCCCGAATTTGTTTGCTTCTTCGATTGACCTGAAAATGACTAGAATAATTAAAAACAACTATCTGGTAAAACCCTTCCAAAAGTCTTTCCATTTGCATTGGCACACGATGATTTGGCCTCTTGGTTTTGGTAACTAAGATTAACGTCCTCAAGCCTTATCCCGTCGCATGGATTCTTTGCACTGCAAGCGAACTTCACCGCAACCGCTGTGGCCGATGTACCTTTTATTCCTCTGTATATTACGTCGCTGATTTTCACACCCGACACCTAATAAAAAATTGGAAATTATAAGAAACAATAGTTTTGTTTAGGTGATTTAAAATCATGGCAAACGTTTTCATTTATTAAGAAGATAGCCTTTAAGTAGTTATAAAATGACGAAGTTCATTTATGCATCTTATACTATTTTTTTAATTTTTTAAAATATTGACTAAAATTAAAAAGGACTTTTCCAACATGTCCTATTTACTTAGATTCACCCTATAATAATTATGAGCTATTAGATCACGAACCATCGATCCATTTGACCAAAAAAAAAAAGTTGGCTAAACCAATATTGTTAAGATAACAAATGGCTCACCTGACCAGGACAATTAAAGTTGCGTGGGCAGTAGTTTTGGTCAATGATAATGGGATTTTCGACATTTTGCATCACCACATCTAGGAACTGAACTCCTTGTACAAATCCCTTGCTAGGCCTAGCCCATGACTTTATTCTTAATCCATTTTGGGTACCTTTAAAAATTGCCTGCTTAACTGTCACATTTTGCACCCCTTCTTCTTCCAGCTCTTTAGCCAAGCTACCAATACTATAACCAAAAATTAAAAAAAAAATAAATAAATAAATTTTGATTGAATTTAGCCAACATATTTTTGCTAATCACATCCATTTGAGTCCAGATCTTCAGTCTTTTTTCTCTGTCCCCCAAATAAGATTTTGATACTTAAGCCAAAATAGTTAAATTTTTAATTACTTTTTATTTTATTATATTTTATAATAATTATTCGTGCTTAGGTATCAAATTCTTATTTAAGGGACATAGAATGAGTTAGAGACAAAGGGACAGAAAATCTGTATTCTATATATAGCACTACTAAACCGTAAAATAGGTACATAATATTGCTATTACCTTATGCCATGGCCAGGGCCGCATTCCATGCGCTCAATCCACAAGTTCTGCGTGCCGGGGCCGATGGAGACACAATCGTCCCCAGTTCTGATGGAAGAGTTGAAGATTGCGACGTTTGTGGATTGCTGGACGTGGATGCCGTCCGTGTTCGGGCTCTCGCCGGAGGCCAGCACCTTCACTCCCCTCATCTCCACGTTCTGGCAGTGATTCACAACAATGTGAAACATCTGGCTGTTTAGAGACAGCAATCCCACTACTTTGACGTTCTTTGAGTGTGTTATGCTCAGTGTCTGCAAATAATTACTTGCACATAGTCAGTCAAAGTGTCACATATTTTGAATACTAAACAGAATGCTAGAGTAGAGATCACTAGTAATCAACTCAAAAGTTTTAATACTCAGATGACGTGAAGATGATTTGTTAAATATTATTTCATCAATTGTCAAATTTTACTTCGTATATTAATTATTTTCCGATTACTAAAAATATTGCTGGCAGAATCTATTGCTATTTACTTACCGTGGCTCCGTCTGGACAAGAACCGGCGGCCGCTTTGCAAGCCCACAGGGCAGGTCCTTTGGCGTCGAGAGCCCCACCGATGATATCGAGGCCACTGACACCTTTGAAGCTGAGCCAATTCTCCGCTCCGCCGAGGACTTTGTAGTCGAGCGGGGCAACCAGAGTGCCATCGATTTGGAAAGTGAAATGGGGGCATTTGCATCTGTCGCCCTTGAAGGCGAGAGGGCGAAGCAGATACCTTCCTTTGGGCACGTAGATGCGCACCGAGGACAACGAGCCACATGCTGCGCTCCACGCTTTGAGAAATGCTTCGGTGGAGTCAGTTACGCCATTGGCTTTCGCCCCAAAGCTTAGGATGTTATAAGTAGTAGTAGCAGCCGCGAACACATTTGTTGAGGTCATCATTACACATACAACTGACACTATTAGTACTGCTTGAGCAAAAACAAAGAAGCCCCTAATTAATTTGCCCATTGCCTGATTTCTAGTTACTTTTCAGCTAGTTAAATTGTATCGAAAAATATTTGTTCAAGTATGGTTTGTGTTGATGGAAGAAACAAGTGATCAATAGGGTTTATATAGAAATGAAAGTCCATGAAAATATGTACAGGTGAAGTAATAACAAGAGATAAATAAAATTTTAGTGCAAGAACATGTATGGTTTGGGTTTGAAGTAAGCTAGCATTAATGGTATGTTACAACAATATCAACAATCGCAAATGAATACATGCATTGTACATATGTACGGATAAATATATCTAAAACAAGAAAGCTGCGCCGTTGCGAGACTATGGATGAAGAGACAATTTAAATCACGAGAAATTAAATTATAGTGAATACCCATTTTTTAAAACTTAATGTAAGTTTTACCCAATCTTTTAAAAAATATAACCAACTACCTAAGTAATTCAATTACTTACCTAGTAATAAGTGGTGGTAATTCACTTACTTACCAAAAGCATGTGCAAGAAATTCAGGAATTGACTAGAAACTCAGTTACTCCAAAAGTCTGGGTATTTGTTTTTATTGTTATATAAATTCTGGGTATTTTCCTACTTCCCCTTTAATGCACACTTTAATGTTTCTACGCTATGATTGATGAATGAATGCTCATTGGCTGCGTTGTTATCTTATAGCTTCAGTTTTCTATTTCTTTGCTCTCAAAATGGCAAGTCATCAAATAAACTTCATTTACCACAATGCTACGTTAATCACAGCTTTGTTTATTATAGATTGGCCTTTTTTTTTTTTCGTTTTAGTATCCCTCTTTATCATTCTTTTCCCAGCTGCTAAATTGGTGACTGCTTTGTCCAGTTGATTGCGTACTGTTTAGTGAAGTAGATTAGAGTGTTATTAAAGCAAATACTTTTCTTGTTAGTTTTAGACAGAAGAAACATCAGAACATTGCCGTTCTCTTTCGTTAGAGTGTTTTGTTTTTATTTTTATTTTTATTTTTATTATAATTATTTTTTTAGACTCTTTCGTTAGAGTTGATTTATGTAGATAATATTATTAATATTTTATTATTTATTACGCAATTCTTTACTAAAACGAGTTTTCAAACACGCTGTTCGACCCTCGTAAAAAATCTCTTGATTAAATATAACAAATAAGATAAAAATATCTTCAACAAATGATTTTTTGTTAAAAATTTCAATAAATAGTTCACTTTTATAATTGTACAAAAATATATGAAGAATTTTATAATTTTTTCAAACACCACAAAATAAAAAAAAATGGATAATAGCTCATTTAGTTCTTGAATTTTTATTCAGGTACAATTTAGTCCTCGATCTTTTTTTATTCACTGTAATAGTCTTTGAATATTTTATTTGTTGCTGCACCGTTAAATTTCTTACACGTGGTTCACGTTTTAAAATAAAATACTTAAAATACCCTTGAATATTTATGGGAAATTATAATAAATAGTCAATTTTTTTTTAATGTTTTTAAATGTTAGCCTATGTTTCAAATAAATAAATAAAAAAAGCCATGTTACGAATTATATAGCAAAAAAGTGTCACATAAAATATTACATATCTGTAAAAATTTGTAAGATATTATGAAATACTTCAACTGTTACTCATCATTTTTTGAAGTGTTAAATAATATCTTACAAATATTTACAGATGTGTAAATATTTGTTTGACATTTTTTGTTAAGAAATTTTTTACGGTGGCTATTTATTTTAAGGGAAATCATAGGAAATAGCCAAAAAAATTTCATTTTCAAAATTCAGCTCAGGGTTAAAAAAATTAAAAAAAATAGCCATGTTACGAATTGCATAACAGAAAAGTGTCACACAAAATATAACACATCTTCAAATATTTGTAAGATATTATTTAACACTTCAGAAAATAATGAGTAAAACTTGAAGTGTTACAAAATATCTAATAAATATTTACAAATGTGTTATATTTTGTGTGACATTTTTCAGTTATACAATTCGTAACATGGCTATTTTTTTAATTTTTTAAACATAGGCTATCATTTAAAACAAACATTTTATTTTGACATATTTTTGCAACTCTTCCTTTTTTTAATTTGTCAAAACATAGGCTATCATTTAAAAGACACATTTAATTTTGGTCTATTTTTGCAACTCACCCAATATTTAATTTAAAAAAATTATTTTCAATTTCATGGTTTTGATGTGAAAAAATGATCTACAAACATGGATCTACAAACCAAAGATCTTTTTGGTATCGTCCCTATGATTTTTACGACTGCAAAGTCCCAAACACTTGCCATAACTATTCCACAAAAAAGGCAGTCTCATCTCCACTGTCCTTGTCTCCTCTTAGCCCAATGTTTCATCAAAGAATGAAACCACGACAAACTAACGACACTGCAACCAATAAAGAAGACTATGATACAACAATAAAGGATGCAAAACAATCACTTAGTGGAACTCTCGCCGAAATTTTGCTCTACTACAAGCGGGAATTTCTCACCGAAATCAAAATCCAATAGCCATGGAAGAAACCCAACCAATAAAAAGAAAAAATGGAAAAAAAAAACCTAGTAACTTGTTTAGTTTTGAAAGGAAAAAAAACATTAATCTCCTCCTCCTCCTCCGCCCCCGTCCCCCTCCACCCTTCGACCTCTGCGACGATCTCTGACCACCTCCGCCTTCTGACCTTCGTGACGACCTCTGACCCCCTCCGTCCTCCGACCTCTGTGACGAACTCCGACCCCCTCCGACCTTCACCCCTGACCCCCTCCGACCTCCGCAACGACCCCCGACGCCCTTCGTCCGATGCGATGACCCCCGACCCTCGACCCCCGACACCCTCCACGACGACCCCTGACGCCCTCCGCCCTCGGCGATGACCCCCGACCCCCTCCACCCTCTGCGATCGTCCCCAAGCCCCTCTACCCCAACCCTCTCCGCGACGACCCCCAAGCCCTTCTGCCCCCGACGCCCAATGCCCTCCTCCCCAAGTAAAAAAGAAAAATAGGATAAATGTTGTGAAAATAATAATAATGTAGTACTAAAATAATAAAGCAAATAAATTTATGAAAGAGATTAATCACTCAAAATAATCTTCCCTCACTCTTTCTTCTTCCTCTTCTCTGCTTTCTTTCTTTCTTTCTCTCTTTGTACAACTTTCTCTCAATGCCAAGTATTATGATTTTTATTACTGTGTACAAAGGTGAAAATGATCATCTATTTATATGTCTGGTGCTTTTGATGCCTTTTGCATCTTGTAAATAAATTTGCAAAAGCATCCAGCCATCGAAATATGGACTTTAAATGCATAAGCCATAATGTATTTGGCGTCCAAAAATAAAAAGATTCTATAAAACTCCCTTTCTTGGATGTCCATTATGTAAGAATATGCCTCATTAAAACTTTTTTAAAAAGAAATCCCATGGGAAAACAAATTCCTAATGAAGGAAAAAGAGTGCATCATTCTTATTTGTTCTACGCTTTGAAATTACTACCTTATTAAAAACCTTGCCAAGAAAACCCAGTGGGACAAAACCTTGGCCAGGTGAAAAAGAGTGCAGTACGTAGATAACTCTCCATCATGCAACTATGACCGGTGTCACTCAGACACCAGTAATAGATCTTTCAGACGCCGCATCCTGATCTTGTGTACTAGCTTCTGAAATGTTGAAGTAGGGAGTGCTTTAGTGAATAAATCTGCTAAGTATTCACTTGAGCTAATTTGTGGGACATCTATATCACCCTTCTTTTGTAGTTCGTGCGTGAAAAAGAACTTGGGTGAGATGTGCTTTGTTCTGTCGCCTTTAATATACCCTCATTTGACTTGAGCAATGCACGCAGTATTATCTTCGTATAATGTTGTTGGGCTTCTTTAATCAAAAGATAACCTGCATGTCTCTCGGATGTGATGAACCATAGATCTTAACCAGACACATTCTCTACTTGCTTCATGCAATGCAAGTATATCAGCATGTTTCGAGGAGGTGGCAACAATAGTTTGCTTTCGGGAGCGCCATGATATTGTAATATTGCCACATGTGAATAAATAATCACTTTATGATCGGGCTTTGAGCGGATCAAATAAATATCATATATCTGCAAAACCAATCAAGTGTGATTTTGAACTTTTTGAATAAAATAAACCGATATCAGTGGTTCCTTGAACGAATTATATATTTTATTCTTTTCCAATGCCTTTTTGTTGGTTCAGAGCTGTATCTTGCAAGTAAATTAACATCAAATGCAATATCTGGGCGAGTGCAATTTGCAAGATACATAAGAGCACCAATTGCGCTCAGATACGGTACTTCAAGACCAAGTATTTCTTCGTTATCTTCTCAAGGTCGGAAAGGATCCTTTTTAACATCAAGAGATCTTACAATCATGGGGGTACTCAATGGGTGTGCTTTATCCATATAAAATCTATTGTTTATCTTTTCTGTAAGTGTTGATTGATGGACGAATATTTCATCTGATAGATGCTCAATCTGCAAACCAAGATAGAATTTTATTTTTTCGAGATCTTTCATCTCAAATTCTTTCTTTAGACATGAAACTGTTTTATTGAGCTCTTCAAGAGTCCCAATAATATTTAAATTATCAACATATATAGTAAAAATAGCAAACCCAGAGTCTGACCTCTTAATAAAAGCACAAGGGCAAATTGTGTTATTCAGATAGCCTTCTTTCAACAGATTTTCACTAAGACGATTATACCATATGCGCCCTGATTGTTTTAAACCATACAAAGATCTTTGCAATTTAATTGAACACATATCCCGGGATATAGAATTATATGCTTCAGGCATTTTAAATCCTTCAGGGATTTTCATATAAATATCACTATCTAGTGATCCATAAAAATATGCGGTTACCACATCCATTAGATACATATCAAGTCCTTCAGAGACTGCCAGGCTAATTAAATATCGAAAAGTAATTGCATTCACCATGGGAGAATATGTCTCCTCATAATCAACACCTGGTCTCTGTGTGAAACCTTGTGCTGTTAGCCTTACTTTATATCTCATAATTTTATTTTTCTCGTTGCGTTTTTGTACAAAAACCCATTTGTACTATACATGTTTCACCCCTTCAGGCCAAAATGGATAGCGTCTTTTCATTTTGGCTAATCATTTCTACGTCGACATTCTTCGACGGATTTAGGTTCAAGATCATCGCTTTCTTCTATAATTTCAAGCGCTATAACATATACAAATATATTGTTGACATTAGTTTCATCACAGTTTCAACGTTTTCCAGTACTAACATAATTTATCGAGATCTCGTGATTATCAATATTTTTAGGTACCTCGACATCATCAAGGGTCTTTGTTGTGTCAGTTATTTGTTCTGGAAATATGGTCTCTTCAAGAGCACCAAACTCTTCAGGAGTTTTAAACTCTCCATGAGTTTTAACATGATCCTTTCTCTTTCGGGAAACTTTATCTTTAGAACCGATAGGTCTACCACGCTTCAGGCGTGCTTTAGATTCATTTGCTATTATATCTCTAGATTGTCCTTCAGGGACAATAATTCGAGCTGGAGTGTTTGTAGCTAGTATATGTAACCTAGTCACTTTCTTTGTATCAATGAATGCATCTGGTAATTGATTTGCTATATTTTACAAATGAATCATTCTTTGAACTTCCAGTTCACATTGATTTGTGCGAGGATCATAATGAGATAATAATGATGTATTTCATGAAAATTCAACTTTTCTTTTCAGAAATTGATTCATCAAATTGACAATCAGCAAATCTTGCTGTAAGAATATCTCCCATTAAGAGTTCAAGGTATTTGATGATAGAAGGGGACTCAAATCCCACATAAATTCCCAGCCTCCTTTGATGACTCATCTTGGTGCGCTGTGGTGGAGTAATTGAAACATATACTACGCAACCAAATTTTTTTAGATGGGCAATGTTTGGCTCTTGACCAAAAACAAGTTGTGATGGGGAGTACTTTTGATAACTTGTGAGTCTGATGCGCGCAAGTGCTTCAGCGTACATTATTACATGTCCCCAAGCTAAAATTAACAATTTTGTTCTCATAAGTATTGGTCTAGCAATTAGCTACAAGCGTTCAATGAACGATTCTACTATACTATTTTGTGTATGAACATAAGCAACAGGATGTCTAATATTTATCCCAATTGACATACAATAGTCATTAAAAGCTTTGGAAGTGAATTCACCAGCATTATCAAGACGAACAGTCTTCATTGTATGATCCGGAAACTATGCTCTTAATCGGATTATTTGAGCAAGAAATCTCGCAAATGCAACATTGCGAGTGGATAATAAACAAACGTGTGACCATCGTGTTGATGCATCTATCAACACCATAAAATATCTAAATGGTCGATATGCTAGTTGAATAGGCCTACATATATCTCCTTGAATTCTTTCTAAAACTGCAGGAGACTCAACTGCAACTTTTAGTGGGGATGGCCTTATAATTAATTTTCCCTGAGAACAAGCAGCACAGAAAAATTCATTGGACAAAAGAATCTTCTGGTTCTTTAACGGATGTCCACATGAGTTCTCAATAATTCTTCGCATCATTACAGACCCAGGATGACCCAAACGGTCATGCCAAAGAGTAAAACATTTTGGATCGAAAGCTTTCTGGGTCATCACTGTATGTGATTCAATTTCAAGAATACATGTATAACATAACCCGGAAGAGAAAGCTGGTAATTTTTCCAGTATTTGCTTCCGTCCTGAGACGACATTAGTATATAAAGATATTCAATATTATCTTCATTTTTCGTCTCAATATGATATCCATTACGACATATATCTTTGAAACTTAGTAGATTTCTTCTGAATCTACTAGAGAATAAAGCGTCGTTAATCATAAATGTTGTTCCTCTAGACAACATAATATTTGCTCTTCCAGAGCCTTCAATCAAATCTGCAGGACCTAATATTTTATGGACATTAGCCTCGACTAATGTCAAATGTGAAAAATATTTATTATCTTAAAGAATTGTGAGCGTTGTCACGTTATCTGCCAGACACGGCTCTTTGCAATTTACCTTAGAGTAATAATTAGTGAAAGCCATGTTTCTTCAAGAAAAATAAGTATTTTCTCATTAATATTTTAAATAAAAAGTTTATTCTCATTATTTTAGTAGGAAAATACTAAAATCATCATATTGAAATTTAAGGTTTACAAAAAGATTTATTTAGAGCAAATATGAAGTATTGACATTTCAATTGTAAAGCATGTTCTTGAAGCTTTCTTCAGGATTCTCAAGAAAATCTGAAATATCTAACTGCGTAGTATCTATCCGATCATTATGATTAACAAAATTTATTTCTACGCCTTTTTCTTTTTTCTTTAAGGAAGCTTGGTAACGATCAGCAAGATGCTTGGGCGTACGACAGGTACGCAACCAATGTCCTTTCATGCCACACCTATAATAAATATTCTCTTTGCTCTTGGAAGATTTCTTTTGGATACCTTTTCCTTTTTTCTTACTATTTTCCCACTTCTGGTGGTCAGGTGTTACTTTTTTAAACCGTGAGGAGTTAGTATTTTGACCACTTTGATGTCAAGTGTTCCAACCACGGTCATGTTTACAGCCACAACCACGGTTACGACCGCGGTTGTTGAGTGATGTAGCATTCGCTTTAGGGAATGCTTGTGGCTCATTTTCAGTGGATGTGGCATTCACTTCAGGGAATGCCACAGAACCAGTTGGGCGAGATTGATGATTTTTCATCAATAATTCATTATTTTGCTCAGCAACTAGCAGATAGGATATCAACTAAGAATATCTTTTAAAACCAAGCTCTCGATACTACTGTTGCAGTACCAGATTCGAGGCATGAAAGGTAGAGAATGATTTCTCTAACATGTCTGCATCAGTAATATTTTCTCCGCACAATTTCAACTGAGAAGTGATTCTAAATATTGCAGAGTTAAACTCGCCAATTGTTCTAAGATCCTGCAATCGCAGGTGTATCCACTCATATCTGGCATGTGGGAGTATCACCGTTTTTTGGTGATCATATCTTTCTTTTAAATTGTTCCAAAGGACATATGGATCTTTTGTCGTTAGATATTCAGCCTTTAAAGATTCATGAAGATGGTGGCGAAGGAATATCATGGCTTTTGCGTGATCCTGCAGGGATGCGCTGTGTCCTTCTATAATTGTATTTCCAAGGTTTATGGCATCAAGGTGGATCTCATCATCAAGGATCCATTCCAAATAGTACTTGCCCGAAATATCAAGGGCAACGAACTCAAGGTTTGTAATATTTGACATTATAAAACTATAACAATATAAATAAATAATTCACAATCAGAAAATAAATATTTTATAATACATCAATAATATCAAAATGGTAATTAACTTTGCAGGAATATATTACGATTATAACTATGAAACATGGAATTAATTAATCAAATGAAATACAAGCATAATAACGACTATTATAATGTGTATGTAAATATGTAAGTAACTGGCATTTAATATTAAATATGATAACTTTATTTTGTGAGCCAAATAATATAATATATGCAATAATGTTTGATCTATTAGAATTTAGAGAAAATAATATATAAATAGCGAAGTTTACCTGAGCAGACCAACAGTGGTTAGAGACTCGTGCTGATAACGTGTTGTGAAAATAATAATAATAATAATAATAATAATGTAGTACTAAAATAATAAAGCAAACAAATTTATGAAAGAGAGAAATTTTATTAATCACTCAAAATAATCTTCCCTCACTCTTTCTTCTTCCTCTTCTTTACTTTCTTTCTTTCTTTCTCTCTCCGTACAACTTTCTCTCAATGCCAAATATTATGATTTTTGTTTGTGTGTACAAAGGTGAAAATGATCACCTATTTATAGGTGTCGTGGCCGGTGCTTTTGATGTCTTTTGCATCTTGTAAATAAATTTGCAAAAGCATCTAGCCATAGGAATATGAACTTTAAATGCATAAGCCATAATGTATTTGGCATCCAAAATAAAAAGATTATATAACAATAAAGAAAATAGGGCTTAGTTTAAGGGTGTTTAAGACGTTTTCGTATCTGAAGAATTGCACGTGCAATTCACGTGCACATTTCGTTAAAAATCAAACAGAATATTTTAATTTTAACGGTACAGTAACAAATAAAAAGTTTAAGGACTATTACAGCTAATAAAAAAAGATTAAGGACTAAACTGTCACCCGAGTAAAAATTTAGGGACCAAATGAGCTATTAATTCAAATAAAAAAGGCTAAACAAAAGCAAAAATAAATCATATTTGCACTATAAAAAGTATACGACAATAGATATCAAAAGATCAAGAAACAAAATTAAATTCCAATATGCGAAGATTTTTTTTTTTAGATTACCACTTTAGAAAATAGGTTTAAATGATCGGAACAAAAAAATTAAAAAATAAAAAGAGAAAGATAAGAATTTGCTAAAAAAAAAAAAAAAACCTTTAGAATTTGCGAAAAATGCCATAAAAATTTGCTCAAAGGCCCCCAAACGAAGAGCTTTTTTCCAAAAATAAATAAACAAATAAATTGGGAAACTGAAACTCACAATTCGACCAAAAGGCACGTTTGGTGGAAAACATTGTTTCAAACCCCCCATCTCCAATTTAGATGTTAAGATAAATCAATATAAATAATTTTCTCAAAAAATAGTGTTAAAATTTTTTGAAAAATTAGAATTGAAAAATAAAAAATTACTTAGTCTCAACATGTTGCAAGATTGAAAAAACAAAGAGTGAGGGAGGAGGATGGTTTGCATCAATCAATAATTAAAAAAAAGGGTCAAAAAAGAAAAGAAATAAGAGAGAGTGTATATCAGGCCTATGTACCATGCGCAGAGAAGAGAAAAAGAAACTGCAAAATAAATGGGAAGGGAAGCACGTGAGTGTATGGTGGAATATTGAAAAGGAAAATAAAAATTCAAATAAAGAAAAATAACTTGACTCTTGAATGAACAGTATTAATGTGAGTAGATGTACAATAAACCCCCTCATCTTTATATATATACTAGTTTTTATACACGCGTGTAGCGCGTGTAAAATAATATAATTAATAAAAAATATGACACGACGAAAGAAATAATAAAGTATATTTTTATTAATTTTTTAAAAAAATTGATATTTTTGTTATTTTGAATAATTAAAGAGTTAATTTTATTATTTAATATAAACACAAGGGCTTTTTTAAAAAATTTCAAACTTAAAAAATAAAAATAAAAGCTTAGAACAAATAAATCAAATAAAAAATAGTTCCGTAAAAAAAAAAAAACTATGTGACAATGTGTGTCAAAAGATTGAGAAAAATTTCTGAATCCAACTGTCGCGAGAAATTTTTTTTTTTCGAGATCATTACAGCAAAAAAAATAGCTGTTAAAACAATTAAAACAAAAAAGTAAAAAGAAAAAGAGAATTTATAAAAAAAAAAACCCTCCAAAATTTTTGAATTTGCAAAAAAGCCCTCCTAAAATTGCGAAAAAGCCCTTTGAAATTTCCCAAAAACCCTTAAAATAAGCCCTTAAATGCAATTTTTTAAAAAGAAAAAAAGTTAAAAGAAAAAAAAATGCCACGTGCCGTCCACAGAGGACGCCACGTGACACCCTTATATAATCTTAGGGTAGCGTACGGTGCAGCAAAAAAAACACAGAAAAATACAAAATAACTTAATCCCTGAATGAATAATGATTTGTGAAACAATAAACAGTAAACCCTACTCATCTTTATTATATATGTATAGACTAGTTTTTAGACACGCACTACGCACGTGTAAAATAATATAACTAATAAAAAATATGACACGATGAAAGAAGTAATAAAGTATATTTTTGTTAATTTTTTGAAAAAATTGATATTTTTGTTATTTTGAATAATTAAACAGTTAAATTTATTATTTAATATAAATACATGGACTTTTTTAAATTTTTTAAACTAAAAAAATGAAAATAAAAGCTTAGAACAAATAAATCAAATAAAAATAGTTTCGTTAAAAACAATATATGACAATGGGTGTCAAAAGATCGAGAAAAATATTCTAAATCCAACCGTGGCAAGAAATTTTTTTTTTCCAGATCACTACAGCAAAAAAAAATAGCTGTTGAAACGATTAAAACAAAAAAGTAAAAAAAAAAAGAAAATTTATAAAAAAAAAACCCTAAAAAATTTTAAATTTGTAAAAAAATCCCTTTAAAATTGCGAGAATGCACTTTAAAATTTCTCAAAATCCCTTAAAATAGGCCATTGAATGCAATTTTTAAAAGAAAAAAATTAAAAAGAAAAAAAAAATACCACGTGTCGTCCATAGGGGATGCCACGTGATGCCCTTTTGTGTAATATTAGAGTGGCATACGGTGGAGCAAGAGGAAAAAAAAAACAGAAAAAGATAAAATAACTTAACCTCTAAATGAATAGTGAATTGTGAGAGGATGAACAATAAACTCACTCATCTTTATTATATATAGATTTAACAAAGGATATTTTTGTTAAAGATTTCAATAAATAAGTTCACTTTTATAATTTTAGAAAAATATAATGAATTTTATAATTTTTTTCAAACACCACACAATAAAAAAAGGCTGAACAAAAATAAAAATAAATTATATTTGCACTTGTGGAAAGATGTTTGTGTGTCTCCTCTTAATGTGGGTGGTAAAGGCGGCTATGCTGCGTACGACAAATAGGAAAGTGGCCCAAGTCCACACTCGAAGGCTTCCCCAGCGGAGTCGCCTTTTTAGTGTGTGGAGATGTTTTTATTAAAGAGAGGCTTGTGTACACGGATTCAACCCAACTCCATACTCAAAGGCTTCCGGGTAGAGTCCCACTGAATTTAGATAGGGCATTGGATTTTTGGACCGTTAACCCGCTTCAACAAACCAGCAGTAGTATTCCCACAGTGAGATGCTGAATGGTGAACTGGAGTGACAACAACCCTACACTATGTGAGTCAGTATCAATAAGAAATGAAAAGACAAACGGGTTATAGAAAATCTGACGATGGCCGTAGGACAAGCTATATAAGTTAAAAGATTAAGGCATAATATCTATGATTTAGAGTAAGATAAGTCTAACGCATGCTTAGAATACAGAATAATGATGATATAGTGAAATATGCCATAATTCAGTCATAAACATATAGTCGGTGGTTAACTTCAATGCATAAAATACTATATATGGACATGCATGAATAAGTAATTAAGTAAACAAGTAATTTACCAGCATGTTAAGAAAGCAATCAGAACGCCTATTGGTGGTAATAATTAGAATTGGCGGTAGGTAAAAGCATGTAAGCACAAAATCAATCAATCAAACATGTATAATCAGTCTATGATATAGAGAAATAGTTCATTATTAGTTAATAGGTTGATTGGATATATGTCGGTGATAGCAGCCAGAATCGACGGTAGGCGTAGCAGCCATAATATAACAAAGTGAAGGAATTTAGCCAAGGCCGAAGCCATGATATAATGAGATAAGAGCGTATAGTCGGGATTAGAGCCACAGTAGTACAATGTTAGTACATAAGTTCGAAGAGTCAACATAACAGGAATTATCTTTCATGTACATGTCAAAGCAAGTTTACCGAGGATCTTTACATCAAAATATCGTATGATAGCCGTATAAAGACACATAGGAATTGGTCTCAGAGGACAGCATATGTGTAGGGAACATATTAATCCACTCTCAATATGCGGTCCGACTTGGACTATAAGATAGATGGTCCCAGAGGACGATAATAATAAGCGTGGTCCTGGAGGACGATAATATAGTAATAGCGTGTGAGTGGACGAGTAAGATGAGAAGAAAGAAAACCAACGGAGGATTATTCAAAAGAACATCATTGATAGTAAATTTTTCGATTTATGTGATAAGACATATACACTCGAAACGGCTTCTAAGTCTAGAGGTATGCCCATAATCAAACAATGTCACATAATTATGTAAGGTGGGCCCTAGCGTGGTAACTATATGAACATGAAAATGACATGTAAAGCAAATATTCATAATAATTATATAATATTGTATTTTTTAGATTCTAACTATAGCATGTGAATATGAGATATTATAGACTAATAAAGCGAATAGTCATGTCACCATTATTTCAAGTAAAGCAGACAAATAAGTATGTGATTAAGTAAAGTATGTGATTAAGACAAATAAGCACCGAATTAAGTAAGACATGTGATAAACGCAATTAAGAATGTATCAAGTAAAACATGCAAACATATATAAGTTTATGACTATGATATACAAATAACTAACATGTCATGGCATATATGAATATCAATGATAAAATAAAATAAGTAGAATATGACATAATGTAAAGTATCCATGCCATATTCATGTAAAATGTTATGAACCCGCTAGCGTTAAATGAAGTGTATAGGGACACTTCGCCAAACGGTTTGATTATTTACGACGCATTATGTGATAGCAAAATAACTATGTCATACAACGCCCTATTCTCGTTGGCATTATGGAGACGCATAGGAACGTTCCACTAGACAGTTGTTTGCATCATAATTTAACGGGTCGAAACCATGTCACGATGCCCATGTTAATGTGGATGCTACGCTCATGATCGTATGTAACGGCCAGAAGAGAAATTGTACGATGTCGGGACAACACATAGGTCAAATTCACATACACCGACTGAAGTCATGTCACAGGGACAACTTGATGTCAAATCCACAAATGACGGTTTTAGACACACAGTATGATATACAGGCTAGTTAAGCGCGTCGCTCTGCATTCATAATCTGCGGTAATGGTATATTTGGGTATATAGACAAGTGTACATATACTCAAATACAAAAGAAAGAGGAAAACTAAAATATAAATTACAAAAGGTAAATTGCAGAAATGTAAATTGCGTGAATCGAAATTGCATAAATGTAAATGTTAGGAATGTAAACGACTGAGAAAGTAAAGAAAATAAAGGTACAGGCTCGGACTGATTTAGCGAAAATAAAAATACTAAAGAAATAAAGAAAAATAAAGCATATGACAAGTGCCTGATTTGTAGGAATTTAAATGACTGAAGAAATAATTGAAAATAAAGCACAGGACAAGGGCCTAATTTGTAAGAATTTAAATGACTGAAGAAATAAAGAAAATTAAAGCACAGGAAGACGGCTTGATTTGTAAGAATTTAAATGATTGAAATGTAAATTACAAAAATGTAAATGACTGAATAAGTAAAGAAATCGTACAGTATCAGGACAACACGAAATCAAATCTGCCAATGATAGTTTTAGATTATAAATAAATAAACATATATATAGTATAATAATATAGTATAATATGGTACTTATTATGTACCTAACATATAATATATAATATAGTATATAATATAATAGTATATATATGTTTATAGTATATAATATGATATAGTATAACATGGTACTATGTACCTAATATGTGATATAGTGATGCATAGTATTTATATGACATAGTAGTATATATATAATACAGTAATATATGTATAGTATAGTATATAATATATTGTAATAATGAAATAGCAATATGATATGATGATAGTATATAGCATAATATGAATTAAAGCATGATATGATAATATGAGCTAAAATAAAGCATATTAAGTAACAATATGATAAACTCATATGTAATATGAGTTATATCATGAATAGGCAAAAATATTAAATCATAGAGTTTGAGTAAATAAAAGTTAAAGTAAAATAAATAAATAAATCTCTCTTAGTTGTTTGATGAAGGTTTTTAACACCATAGTTGTAAAGTACATGACACATAGGGGTGTAAACGAGCCGAGCCGTTCGTGAGCAGCTCGGTGTTCGGCTCGATAAAAGCTCGTTCGTGTTCGGCTCGTTGTGTAAACGAGCTAAGCTTGAACATAATTTTAGGGCTCGAATAATAAATAAACAGAGCTTGAACTAACTAAAGCTCGGCTCGTTAAAGCTCGTGAACAGGCTCGATTATATGTTCGCGAACAGGCTCGTTTACGAGCTCGCGAACAGGCTCGATTATATGTTCGCGAACAAGCTCGATTATATGTTCGCGAACACCCCTACATATATTAATATATATATATATATATATTATATGTACATTACATATATATATTTGTAGATTATAATTTTAAAATTTATTTTGGCACTCATTTTTTAAATTTTTGGTCTTTGTTTCTTAATTATTATATTTTTTCAACCTAATTCAAATTAGTTTTTTAGCCAAACGAGCTCGAGCTCGAAAAAAGCTCGAACGAGCTCGAGCTCGAAAAAAGCCTTTAACGAGCTCTAAACGAGCTCGAGCTCGAAAAAAGCTCGAACGAGCTTAATTATCGAGCTGAGCTCGAGTCGAGCTCGAGCCGAGCTCGAGCTTTTAATAATCGAGCTCGAGCCGAGCTCGAGCCTAATTTTTCCAGTTTTGTCGAGCTCGAGCTCGTGAAAAGCTTGACGAGCCGAGCCTGAGCATTTCAAAGCTCGGCTCGGCTCGGCTCGATTACACCCCTGATGACACATGACACTTGTGTTCATATATGGACAACTTTGATAAGTAAGTGTATATGATGACTAAAGCAATGATTGAGAACTTATAGACTTAAAGTATTGAACTTTTTTTAAGAATATTTAGGAAAATAAATGATGACTTTGATTGGTGGACTAAGGTTTGGAATTTTGGTGAAAGAAAGAGAGATTTCTATAGAGAGAGAGAGAGAGAGAGAGAGAGAGAGAGAGAGAGAGAGCATGTAGAGTGAAGTGATGTGTTTCGTGTGTTAGTGTTTTGTGGAAAAAAAAAATCCCCTCTTCACATGGTGAGGACCCCCTATTTATAGGGAAATAAGGGAGTGAAAATGATAAGGTTTTCTAACCCATTTGGTTTGTGGTTAGAGAAATTTGGCTCTTTTGACAAGTCTTAGTTAAGGTAAGTGGATGATGTTAAAGATGGGTTATTTAATCATCAAATAATGAAGAATTTAGTTAGAATGTGAAGTATGATGACAATTTCCTTCATGAAAGTCCTCCAAAGCCAAGTAGCATATCTTGGAGGGAAAGTAAGAAAAAATGATAAAATTTTGTGTTTATCCAAAAATCTTCTAGAATGTTGCTTAAGAGATGTAGATAATTTTAACTACTGAGGACTTGAGTTGCCAACAGTTGATGGTTAAAATTTAACAAAGTATAAAATCGAGCATGAGTCCGGAATTAAGCCATATGGGCCCCAAAGGCCCGCGAACGCCCATTAAGAGGAAGTATTTACACAAACAATCGTTATACAATCACATATTACATATCAATTCAACAACTACAAGTATTTTTATAACAATTCATTACGCTTAGGTGGCAAAATTATAAGACTAATATACCCTTAACCCAGATTACACAACCGGGTAACACATTATACAAATTTTCAATTAATGGTTTTTTTTTTTAATATTGACTGGTTGCCGTTATTGAATAAAGTCTTAAACCCCTCAATTATGGGAGTAATTAACGTGAACTATGGAAACGGATGGAGAGTCAAAATGATAACAAAATTATATATATATATATATATATATATAATATTTAAAACAATAGTAACTAAATTTCGTTGAAAACATATGCAAAAAGCAAGGGACTTTTATTTCATTTAATTTTTTTTAATTGAAACTAAAAAGAATATTCAAATCAACTAACCATCAAGGCAAACTCATTCCCTGCATAATCATCAATAAAAATCCTTCCAAGAGATACAAACCATCAAAAATATCAGACTCATCCCCCTATTTAAACACTTTCCATTCTCTCAACGATTTTCCGAAAAAAATATTCAGGCCACCTCCGCACATCTGGCTACGAATAGATTATGAACACATTCGACAACATTGAACAAAAGAAAGAGAGATGACCTCTTCATTGAACTGTCATCTGACTAGCATCGGACGAGAACCATCATGCGAGCACTTCTTCGCTGAACACCGTCGTCCGACTACCACCGTTAGAGAACAACCATGCGAGCACCTTCGAGTGAAAATCAACATCGATTTGTGAGTTGAAGGTTGCAAAAATGTGCAAGGTAAATAAACGATTTAAAGTGAATTGAAGGTTGCAAAAGACCTACTGTGTATCTTAGATGGGTAAAAAATAACATCTCGTTTGAATATGGTTTTTTTTTGTTTCATATTAAAATTCTAATATCACAACGTGGTTCTTGTTTACCCAAAAAATTTTCATATTATATTCAAATAAATATTACATATTCGTTCATTCTGTAATTTTATACATAATGAACAACATTGTTTTCTGTATAATATCATAATAAAATTTTAATATCATATTACAATTTGAAACTCGTTCTCCAATACATAATTCTTCATATCATATTGCATTGTTAAAATAATATTAAGAAAATCGTTGGCTATTTTTTGTGTTGCTTGAATTGGAATCAACAGATTCACAATAATGCAATATTGTAATATATATTTTACTTAATTTATTAACTCAAGAGACTAATATTTTTGTCTATATTTTTTGCAGATAGTCTGAGGGATTTTGAATTCAAAAAATAGAGGTTGAGAAGGTAGTGGGAAAACAATGGTGATAGTTATTAACTAAACGGGTCGGACTCATCGACTAAGGGTAATTTTGGAAGCAAAATTATGCCACGTAGGTAAAATGAATATATTTGATATTTAATTCAAATTTGAAACAAATATGTAATATATGGTTGAAAGTTGAATAAATGCGTAAATGTCCCCAGTAAGAGCTCGTCAAGACCTAATAAGCTAAGGTAAAATTCTTAATCCACACCATCGCAAAGATTAAAGAATTATGTTCTAATCGTTGTATCTTTTGTTTAAGAAAATCAAGAATATTTTATAATAAAAAAATCACTTATTTTTTAACATAACAAATATATTTTTATCAAAAGCACATAAATATTTAATTTAGGGATCCAAGTCCACACATGATGATTTATTAGGATGTGGAGTGGAATGACTTAGAATATTAAGTAAGGCTAACAAATAGAGTCATATTTAAAAGTTGAAAAAATTCATAAGAATATTTTTAAGTATGATATTTGTTTGTTAGACAAAGAAAATAAATAATCTCATTTTTTTCTAACACTATTTAGACGCAATCTAATTCTTATCAAATAAAAGTTTTGTACATTACTCTCTTAAATTCATGCGACACTTGTAATCTTATTTGGAGGACGATTTTAAGTCACAATATTTATCAAAACTACATGAGTCCATGGTCATCCTATGATTAACTCCATGACGATCTTTTATCCCAAATATAATGTGTCAATCCATTTCTCATCACTAGGAAATTTAGTATTTTTATTAAGAAAATGGTGATTTGTTGGTAACTCAAGTTCTCATCGGTTAAAATTATTATGCTTATCTACACCTCTTAAGCAACATTCTAGAAGAATTTTGGAAAAACACAAAATTTTGCCATCTTTTCTTACTTGCCTTCTAAGACATGTTACTTGGCTTCCAAGGACTTTCGTGAAGGGATTTGTCTCACATTCTAACTGAATTCTTTATTATTTTAATGATTAAAGTACATCTCTTTAACACCATCTACTTGCCTTAACTAAAGTTGCCAAAAGAGGCAAATTTCTCTAACCAGAAACCAAATAGGTTAGAAAATTCTACCATTTTTTCTCCCTTATTTCCTATAAATAGGGGTTCCCACCATATGAAGAGGGGATCATTTTTTTTTTTTTGCACAAAACACCAACACGCAAAACACATCATTTCACTCCACATGTTCTTTTTCTCTATCTCTAGAAATCTCTCATTCTCTTACCAAAATTTCAAATCTTAGTCCACCAACCAAAAGCCATCCTTTATTCTCCCAAATATTTTTCAAAAAGCTTCCAACACTTTAAGTCCATAGGAATCCTCTCACAATTATTGCTTTAGTCATTATATACACTTACTAACCAAAGTTGTTTATATATCAACACGAGTGTCATGTGTCATATATTTTGCAAGTATGGTGTCAAAAGCTTCATCAAATAACTAAGATAGGTTAATTTATTTCCTTTACCTTATCTTTTATTTACTCATACTCTATGATTTAATATTTTTGTCTAATCACCATATAACTCATATTACATATTTATTTATCATATTATTACTTAATATGCTTTACTTTAGTTCATATTATCATATAATGCTTTAATCCATATTATGCTATATATTATCATCATATCATATTACTATGTCATTATTATACTGTATTATATGTTATAATATATATATATATATTACTATTTTATATATATATATACAATGCCATGTATATACTATCCGTCACTGTATATATAGTACCATATAATACTATACCACATTATATACTATAATCATATATATACTACTATATTATATATACTATATATTATATACTATATTATATATTATATGTTAAGTACATAATAAGTATCATATTATATTATATATATTTATTTAGTTATAATCTAAAATCGTCATTAGAGAATTTGACTTCGTGTTGTCCCGGTGACATGATCTGGGTCAATATATGTAGATTTGACCCATGTATTATCGCGATACTGTACCATTTCTTTACTTATTAAGTTATTTATATTTTTGTAATTTACATTTCGGTTTTTTAAATTCTTGCAAATCAGGACCTCGTCATGTGCTTTATTTTCTTTTATTTATTTAGTCATTTAAATTCTTGCAAATCAGGCCCTCGTTATGTGCTTTATTTATTTTTATTTCTTCAATCATTTACATTTCTAGTAAATCAGGCCAAGCCTGTATCCTTATTTTCTTTATTTCCTCAGTTGTTTATACTTCTTTCATTTACATTAATGCAATTTACATTCCCGCAATTTATATTTATGCAATTTATCTTTTCGTAATTTACATTCTAATATTTTCTCTTTCTTGTGTATTTGAGTATATGTTCACTTGTCCATATACTCAAATATGGCCATTTACATGACTACAAATTTTGAATACGAAGCTACGCGCTTAGCTAGCCCGTATATCATACTGTGTATCTACAACCGTCACTTTTGGATTTGACCTCTAGTTGTCACAGTGACATGACTTCGATCGATGTATGTGAATTTAATCTATGTGTTGTCCCGACATCGTACCATTTCTCTTCCGGCTGTTACCTAAGATTGTGGCAGTTACCGTCATTCGACCCCACATTTTAGTATAGCATCTACGTTAGCATAGGGCATCATGACATAGTTTCGGCCCGTTACATTATGACGTAAATAATCGTTTGGTTGAACGTTCTTATGCGTTTTCATACAACCAACAAGAATAGGACATTGTATGATATGGTTATTTTGCCATGACATAATGCGACGTAAATAGTCAAATCGCTTAATGAAGTGTCCCTATATACTTCATTTAAAGCCAGCGAGTTCATAACCTTTTATATGAATATGGCAAGGTTATTTTACACCATGTCATATTCTACTTATATTATTTTATCATTAATATTCATATACGTCATGGCATGCATACAAGTATATATGTTTGCATGCTTTACTTGATATATTCTTAGTTGGATTTATAACATGTCTTACTTAATTAGGTGTTTATTTGTCTTAATTACATGCTTTACTTGATCACATGCTTATTTGTTTACTTTACTTGAAACAACAAGATTACATGACTATTCGCTCTATTAGTCTATAATATCTCATATCATATGTTATAGTTAGAATCTAGAAAATGCTATATTATATAATTCATATGAATATTTGCTTTAGATGTCATTTTATGTTCATATAGTAAGCACGCTAGGGCCCACCTTACATACTTATGTGACATTGTTTGATTATGTGCATACTTATAGACTTAAAAACCGTCTCGAATGTATATATCTTATCACGTAAATCGATGAATTTACTATCAATGATGTTCTTTTGAATAATCATCCATTGGTTTTATTTCTTCTCACAATTACTCACACGCTATTATTATATTATCGCTGTCCAGGACCATGCTTAGCATTATCGTCCTCCGGGAGCACCTATATTATAGTTCGAGTATGTTCTCCACATATATGCCGTCTTTTGAGACTAATTCCTGTATGGCTTTCTACAGTTATTTTAGGAATGTTTTGACGTAAAGATATTTGGTAAACCTGTTTTGACATATATGTGAAGGATAATTCATGTTATGATGCTATATGAACTTATATTCTTGTATTCTACTACTATGGTTCTAATTCCAACTATATGCTCTTATCTCATTATATTATGGCTTTGGCCTTGGCTAAATATCTTCACTTTATTATATTATGGCTGCTACGCCTGCTGCCGATTCCGGCTGCTACTGCCGACATATTATCCAATCAATATATTAACTAATAATGAACTGTTTCATTATATCATAGACTGATTATACATGTTTGATCGATTGATTGTGTGATTACATGCTTTTACCTATCCCCAATTTTAATTATTACCGCCAATGGGCATTCTGATTGCTTTCTTTACATGTAAATTACTTGTTTACTTAATTACTTATTCATATATTAAAGTTAATGGTCGACTACATATTTATGACTGAATTGTTGTATAGTTCACAATATCATCATTATTCCACATTCTAAGCATGAGTTTGACTTATTTAACTATAAATCATGGATATTATGCCTTAATATTTTAACTTGAATAGCTTGTGCTACGGCCACCACCAGATTTTCTATAACCCGTTTGTCTTTTCATTTCTTACAGATACCGACTCACATAGTGTAGGGTAGGGGTGCTTCCCTTCGTGGTTGTCAGTCCAACTCATCATCCAGCATCTCACTATAGGGATACTACTGCTAGTTCGTTGAAGCAGGTTGACGATCCAAAAATCTAGTGTCTTATTAAAATCCAATGTCTTATCCAAGACCAGTGTCTTACTCGACTGAAGCCTAATTTGACGAGCCGGGCCCAAAATACTCTCCATATTAAAAGGCGACTCTAGCCGAGAAGTCTTTGAGTGTGGAGTTGGGTCGAATCCGCGTACAGCAGCCTCTCTTCAACAAAAACACCTCCCTACATAAAAAGGCGACTCCACTGGAGAAGCCTTCGAGTATCAACTTGGGCCACTTTCCTCTTTATCGTACGCAGCATAGCCGCATTTACCTCCCACATTAAAAGGCGATGTACAAACATCTCCCTACATTAAAAAGGCAACTTCACTGGGGAAGTGATCTACATGAACTCTTGTTATGATTGAAACTGGGCAAGAAGCGAAAAGGCAGACTCGCAGTCCATCATTAGATGGCATTCAAGAAACTCAACAATCCAACCCGATGAACGTCGCACAAGCTATTCAAGCTATAAGACAAGAGCAGACGAATATCCTCAACACCTTGCAAGACCTTTGCGACTCTATCAAAGGTCCCGATGAAAAAAAAGAAGGCCAACAACCCGGTCATACTGCAAATGAACGTCGGCAATCTAGTCATACCACATAAGCCGCTAATACTCAACAAGATCCCACCAATAAACATCGTCAATCGGAGACGGACACCTATCGGTAATTTCTAAACACGACGACGCTCGATCACCAACATTACTATATTCTATCTGTATTTGTGACACCAGTGAAGTCAGTTCCAGTACGAGCTTTTGCCACACATCCACTTTATCTTGTAGCAAAATCCTACCAACAACTGCTCACATCAGTGATGTGATGCCTTGAAAAAAGAAAAAAAGAACTAACTAGGATGCATAGTTATTATATTTAGATATTTTGCTTAAATGATCTCCATTAATATTTATACGCATTAATAAATTTAATTAAAAGCTAATGTAATTCAAGTATTTGCAGTGTATGGCGCGATATCCAATGCCGAAGAATTGATGTGTAAGGACCATTTATAAAAAAAGAAAAAAAAAGTGAATTAGCAACTAGTAATCATAATCATAATAAAGCATATTACTTGTCTACAATTATGTAAATTTGACTATGTGATAGTTATAATTAGTATATCTCATGTCTTTATTTGTGCATATTATTATATTATTTGGTATAATTATTGTGTTATGTCTATATAGGTTTTTCTTAAAAATAAAAAATAAAAAAATAAAAGCGTTCAAGCTAATTAAAAACTTCACGTTATACCATCTCTAATTCAAGCCTAAAAGCCCAAGCCCAAAAAGCCCAAGCCCGTTAGTTTAAGTTTAAAACCAAATGGATATATATATCCATTCACTCTTGTCGATTAAGCATAATCAACGAACAAAAAAAAAAAGAGAAAAGAAAGGAAAGGGAGAACGAAGACAGGGAGAAAGAGAGGGATCTGCTTCTTTCAATTTTCAGTACAACAAATCACCATTTCATCTCTTCCTTTTCGATTGGAAGTCCTCAAACAAAGAATTCACTTTGAGTAAGTCAAAAATCCTCTCTAAATTTATTTTGTGTGGTGAAAAATTAGAATTTAATATAAAGCCCTAAACTGATTTGGTTGAAATTTCTTGTAGTTTTGAAGTGAAAAATCATGTTTTAGTTATGTTTTATATTTAGTTACTATATATTGAGCTTAGAATTTAATGGGTGATATTTTTATTATTATTTGTGACTAAGAATTTAATAAGTGGTGTTTTCCCTATATATGTGTTTGTAAGTTATTCTGTTTTATATAAGTTTCAATATGAGTTGATTAATATCTTGATAATGTGATTGTTGCACTAAAATAGATTATTATATATTGAATTGATTTGTCAAAGTAGTTCATGCTATGAATTCAAGGGTTTTAATTTTGTATTTTATAATATTAGTTAAGGTACAATTAGTGCCTCCAATGTGTTGAAAGTTTAGGGTATTAGAGAATTGAGTTTTATTACTATTTATAAGTTATTTTCAAAGCACCCGAATACTAAATAGTAGAGTTAATAAATCAAATTGGTGTAATTGTATAATTGATAATATAAACATTTATATAGGTATTAATAATGTAAATTGTATTATTTTATATTTTAGAGACTAAGACCACATCAATTGCTTGAGGAAGGATATCTGCTCCTACACTAGAGAATCAAATTTTGAAGAGGTAAATAGAAATCTTACTTTTTCAAAATCATCACAGGAAGCAATAATACATGTTATGTGCTCTATGTGCTTAAATGAACTATGTTATGGATTGTATGAAACTTACTATATTGAATGATTCATGAGTATGATTTCAAAATGGAAAAAGAAAGGTTATTGTACTCTTGTTTTGACACTTAAGATGTAAGTATGAATTTTGGTTTGATATCTAGGTAGACAAGGGACGCGGGGGACCGGCGGACCCAATTATGATGGTTAAATCCCTTGAAGCGTAAAAGCCAAGACAGGGTATAACTCTTGTAAAGGAAAGGTGAATTCCTCTTGGCATGAGGTTTCTAAGAGGGATGAACTTTCATAAATTCTGGCCAGTATAGAACGGGTTTCGAAAACTCACAGCCTATTGGATATTAAGCTGAGATTTATACTTAAATGGGGCTTAAATAATTGATGAAAAGATTGATGTTTTATGTTAAAAAATGAGTACAATAACAATAATGAATGTTTTATGTTTTTTTATTTATTATTATCTTGTAAAATGAAAGTTTCTACTTACTGAGCGTTAGCTCGTATAGTTTCTTGGGATGCAGACAATGAGTCTCATGAGCAGTAGGAGTTGGTTGAACTGCCGCCCGTTTTCCTTCACAATGTTCTTATGCCAAGAAAGGAAGAACATGTAGTATAATTTTTTAGAAAACTAATTATATTTCGTTATGAGTATGTTCTAAGTAGAATATGGTTTGAGAATTGCCTATTTTTGTTTGGTAAGATATTGTTGTTTATATTTTTGGTAGCTTTTTTGCACAGTTTATTTTAAAAATAGGTTGGCTTCCATGTTTTGTATTATGTTTATAAGAATGACATAAATGAGATTATCACTCATTTGCTTAACTAGGTAGATTATGTTAAATACGTTGTTAGGTATGTGGGTTTTACAAGTGACTTCAATGAACTCCGCCTTGGCACCGAGTCCTTCATCATATTATAATCAATCTGCAAAAAATCCCATCGTGGCATCAACATCTATGCTACATCATCCTCAACCTGTAGGGACATCCACCCAAGCACTTGCTACTACTACTGCTGCAAATCATTTACAATCTACTACAGCTCTGCAACAACTGGACCAATTTGTTCACCAGCTAGTGTTGCATCCCACAACACAACAGCCGGATCAATCTATTTACCGGCCAACGCTGAATCATGCGCAACAGCTCGACCAACCTGTTCACTAGCCAATGTTGCAGCCTACCTTACGACTGAATCAATCTATACTAAACCATCCAGCTAACGATATCAACAGTTCCACTGCGAGGATTCAATGTGAGGCTTCAAATGCCATTATTCCATCTATTGTGCAAATCTTGCCTACCTTGGTTGGAATGAATATTCCACTTGCTCCACCCAGGATAGGCCTGCAATTCTTATAACATGCAAATATTTCGAACCCCGCAGCGACGACTCATCAGTAGCAACATACTACTATGGCGCTCCAGGATCACAAAAGAAGATACCCGCATACTATCTTACCCAATACACATTACCAGCAACAAGCTAAGCTACATTATTTGGTGCATATTTATCAAACATATCAAGATTCCCATATACCAGATCAAGCGACCCCGGTGCCACAACAACAAGCTCATATTGGTTCAGGCGATCACCGATAATTCCATACTGCTCCTGCTACCCATCGACAGTACCAGCTTGCGCCATGGCAGTTCCGAATCCGAGACACGTCAATCAAGTCCCAAGGCCTGAAGAGCAAGAAACTGATCTAAAACAAAATGACGTTCTAAATCTACTCCGACGGAATTGCAAAAGTATTCAGCCGATGACTTCAAGTTCATTTCTTTGCCGCCATATCCGACGGAGTTGTACAAAATGACATATCCTTAAGGGTATAAAACTCTATGTTTCTCTCTCTTTGATGGAAGGAAGGGAAGTCTGAATGAGCACATCAGCTGCTTCATCGATTCACTCAGTCCACATGCCGAAAACTACAACCTACGACTAAGGGAGTTCTCCAAGTCCCTTACCGACCGAGCCTACACGTGGTATACTACTCTTGCACCAGGATCTATCCGAGACTAGGACGAGATGGTAGCCAAGTTCTGCCAAAAATAGTTCCAGAATAAAGAAATGACCACCATCATCCACCTTAACAATACGAAGCAAAGACATGGAGATGACTTTGTGGACTTTGTGAAGAAATTTTGAGATCTTGCTCTTGACTACTATGTAGAGCAAGACAAACAAGTCTTGTTGGATATCTCTGTCAATAACATTATCACCGAATATCGAGTATATTTGGAAAACCTCTTCGTCAATCAATTTTCAAAGCTTATCAAAGTCGCAAGAAGGACTTCGGCATTAGTAAAAATCACACTACCGAACCTAGAAGGATGGAGGACTGAAAGGAGAGAAGTGCCTCAAGCACTTGTGGTCATTGAAAGAAAATCAACATCACCGCCACCAAGGCCACAAAATACTTATCAATCTGAGAGGGCTCGTCATTTCAATTCATCACAAGGAGGAAGCTTCGGTCCAAGCAGAGAATGGAGAAGTGGATCTTACCAAAGAGGAAGAACCAGTTCAACCGCCAAAAGTTTTCAAAAACCAAGAGATGACACATCATTTGTTCCTTACCAAAGAAGATAATTTTGAAATTATCCTCCATTGCCCTGTATCAACGAAGAATTCTATGTCATATTTGAACAATGAATTATCGGCGGCATAGTAAAACCACTGGAAGCAAGACCCGATCACACCGACGAGAATAAGTAGAATCCTCAATATTGTCGTTATCATCATTATGTGAGCCATCCGACTCCTGCTTGCAGAACCTTGAGAAGAATATTTTATGCCAAGATCAATGATGGAACGTAAGAGCTCTCTTTACAAAAGCAAACAATTGATTCAAACTGTTCGCTCTTTTCCACATGCGAATTATAACCGCAAGTGTACGGATAGTGACAAGTAATACAATGGATTGTGAGTCCGAATATCGTCCCACGGAGAACTGAAGGATAATAATATCTAACTACTACAACTAGTAAAGACTTATTTTGTTTAGAAAATATAACTTAAAATTGGTGATTGAATGAAATAAAAAAAAATAAATGTAACTAATAAATCAATAACTCAATTTCACTAATCAACTCAATTAACTAAATTTAGGATCGATTAGCTTCCCTTGATATATCTTTTATTCAATTATTCATTAACTTCTCTCTACACTCCTCAATTCTATGCTAGTCTAGGAATTTAAGAATTAAGTCGCAGCTCTCGCTTATTGAACTAATTATGCATCTAATCTAACGCACGCGTCCGCTTGCTAAAATTAAATACATTAAGCGCGATTCCTATAATCCTAGATCGATCACCTACCGGTCCTTACGATTTACAATTCGACTACTTTGACAACCAGTCACCTCCCAGTCTTTATGGCGTCTAAGCTATGTTCTTATTATTCCCGATTCAATTAAATTGCCTCTCCCGAGTTTAATCCAATTAAACCAAAATTTTCTAACCAATTTCCCAACTGCAAATAGAAAATAAATTAAACCAACAAGAACATAAACATATGAATTGAATATTGCTGAGATTTATTAATGAAATTCAAATAAATTCGACATCAAGCTCGGCTAATCTCTCCTAGTGAGAGATTTAGCCTCTCAAGGCTAACAACGAATTAATAGAAATAATGGAGTTCATGTTCATAGCCAGAAAAATAATAGAAAAAGAGATAAAGAATTAAGGAATAGAATAAACTCTAGGTCGACTAGTCTTCGACAGCTTCCTTGAGTCTTCTTGTCCTTGTAAAAGCTTGTTCTTCTCCTTCTTGAGTTTCTTCGTGAGAATTTGAGTTTTTCTCTCCATCCCAAGTTCTCTTTTTTCATCTAAACTATGTTATATTTATAGAGCCCAAGGTTTGACCTAATTTTGGTGGAAATTCGGAGCCTAAAAAGTCTAGAAAACGACGTCGTAATGCATCAGAAAGTTTTGCCGATTGATCGGATGAGTCCCACGATCGATCAACTGAGACGCTGTCTCGGTCTTCATTGGGCGCTCGATCGATCGGCCCGTATACCACGATCGATCGGCTCGTATACCACGATCGATCGGTGCTGCCGCTATGAAACTCGCGTAGTTGGGCCGATCGATCGGCTGGTATGCCGCGATCGATCGGCGATCGTTCTGACTTTTTTGCTATTTTGTAAATCTCTTAGCCGATCGATCGGCTAATTATGCCTGATCAATCGGCGATGGCTCTGCCTTTTATCCTCGATTCTCTTTCGCTACAGATTGATCCGTTTTGTGTGCTTTTTCATCTCGATTTTTGAACCTTTACTTAAATCACCTGTACACTAACGAAACTCATCAAATCACATAAACTTGAGGATTTTAACAACAGTTCAAGCCTGAATTTGCAATATATGAGTGAGCATTATGCTCGCTCATCACAAACCCTCTGTCCCAACATAAGGGAAAAGAAGTCATAGCTATGGTCGACCACATCGGGGAAGATCCTATGGATGAAGATGACAATGTCATCTCTCACGTGTAGAAGGATGAACCGAAACCCACTGACGAAATTTGAGAACCCAACCGATGGTGTGATAAGTCGTTTTGGAGAAAGTACTCAGCCTCAAAGCATTATCTAGATCATTTCCCTAATCCAACGGGATGGGGAGACGACTCGGAAGAAGCTCCGAGGTTTCAACATTTGAGTAATCAAGAAAATATGTTACCGGAGGAAAATGAGGTGTCGGGATAGTACTCACGAGCCCAGAAGAACACACTTTCACATGGTCTTTGCAGTTGAAGTTTCCATGCACCAACAATATGGCAGAATATAAAGCTTTTTTATTGGGGCTGTCTACATCTTACAACATGGGGGCCAGAAGTATTCGTGCTATCGGAGATTCCAACTTGGTGGTTAAGCAAGTATGGGTCGAGTTCTTCGCCAAAGAGCCTGCTTTGGCACCATACCAAACCGCCACCCAACAAATAATCAAGAGATTCCAAAACTTTTTGATCGAGCATATAAGCAGCGAATCAAACCGATACACTGATGCACTAGCTACTCTTGGATCTCGAATCAGATTCACCGATGGTTCTGTGGATGTCTCTGTTATCAAGAAGTGAAAGTCAATGTTAGAATCCATGGAGGAAGACAAAGAACCCGAAGATTGGAGGAGCCCAGTCAAGAAGCCTGCTGACTACACTAAATGACGGTCGAAGTACCTGAGGGAATACGCCCTACTTAGAGGAAAGTTATAGAAACAACTTCCCTAATGCGTTGCTTAAGAAAGAATAAACAAATGAGCAGCTTGAAGAGATGCACGAGTCCATATGCAGAACGGATCACGTTGTCGGTTTGTACCACTGTCTACATCGAAAGGATTACTACTGGCCAGAGAAGAAGAAAGACACAGAATGCTCAAACTGTCAGAAGACGTTTTCATCAAAGAATGCTCTTACTGCCATCATTTCAGAAGATTGGCGAACCCCGTACATCGAATATCTCATCGACGGAACGCTTTCCAGAAGCTCAAAAGAGGCATATCAACTCAAAAGAATGGCTAAAAAGTACTTTCTCGAAGGGAGCATGCTATTCCGACAAGGGTACAACGGTGCACGTAGGATAATATGGCGAGCACCAAGGCCGAAAAAAGCTTTGTCGAGAGTTACTTAATTTCGACTATTATTGGCCGACTATGAAGAAGGATGCCGCCTTCTTTGTACGAAGATGTCATGCTTGTCAGATCCACAGCAACCTTCTTCATCGACCTTCTCACACCTTGCAAGATATGCACGCGCCTTGGTCTTTTCATATTGGGGGGCTTGATCTAATCGTGCCAATCTGGCCTGCTTCTATCGGACACATCTGGATCATCACCGCCACTGAGTATTTCACTAAGTGGGTTGAAGCCGTCTCTCTGAAGAATGCTACCGGCGCTGTCATTGCCAATTTTATTCGAGAGTATCTAGTATACCGCTTCAGAATACCGTATAAAATCGTGAGCGACAATGGAACCCCATTTGTCAACAAACAAGTACATTCAACGCTCGTCGGATATGGGATAAAACACCAACGGTCGACGCCCTATTATCCTCGTCGGGCTACCAATAAGACGCTAATTCGCATTCTTAGTCGGATGGTGCACGAGTACGAGGGCAGATGGAGTACTCATTTTCCTGATGCATTATGGGCATATCATCCCTCATAAAGGACTGCGATTGAATTTTTGCTATACTCCCTCATCAAGAGCAAATTCACCAGTCGAATTGCTAGTCTCGAGTGTGTGTGGCGCTAGTAAATGATATAGAATGAGACGCTAATGAATGCACTATAATGAGAGCTTTTGATTTAGAAGCCGCAGAAGAACTTCGAAACGAGGCAAGCCGATGCATGCAACTCTACCAAGGACGTGCCATAAGAGCCTATAACAAGAAGGTGAACCCCCGGATCTTCAAACGAGGGAACAACATCTTAAGGACCGCAAAGCATGTAAGACGATAACTTCTCGGCCCATCAAAGTTTTCACCACAATGGGAGGGACCCTTCGTGGTAAGCCAAGCTCATGGAAGCGTGTACGGACTGTGACATCATCAACCGAAAGTGGTTAAAAATGTAGCACTGCTAAGACAACTAACTGGAGCAACCATTGTTGATACCATCAAGCGAGTATGACGCCGTACCAAGGAAACAACTAAGAGGCAATTAGTTTCTTAACAAAAAAAAAAAACTAAAAGTCCACAACTCGAGGTATGGCTTTTCGCTCACAAACGACACATACTATATATATATATATATAGAGTAAATTCCATATATATCCCCTACGTTTAGGCGAAATTCCACGACATTCCCTTGCGTTTCTCAAAATTCCAAAACCTCCCTTTAGTTATTAAATTCATATAATTATACCTTCCGTTGACTAATTGACTGAATTTTTTTTTCTGAAATACCTATACTACCCTCATCCGCAACCTACAACCTCTGCCTTCATCCCCAACCCACAACCTCTGCCTTCGCCTTTGCCTCCACCCCCAAACCCACGACCCCACGACTTCCGACCTCAATCTTCGACCCATAACCACCGCCCCCTGCCTGCACCTTCGCCTCCTCCCTCAAACCCCGACTCTCGCCTCAGCGAACGAACCCCAACCGACGAAACCAAGCCTCACCGACAAACCCCCAACCTCAGCCAACGAACTCCAAAAAACACCATCGCTGATGCCTCTGCACAACCCCATCGCCAAATAACCCAATCGTCGATGCCTCCGCATGACCCCATCGCCAAAAAACCCATTCGCCGACCCAATCACTGAAAAACCCCATCGCCTCTGCACGACCCCCGACCTCCCCGACCTCTGTCTATGCCTCAGTACGACTCCTGACCCTCTGCCTCTGCGTCTGAACGACGCCCGACCCTCTGCCTCCGTACAACCCCGACCCTCCACCTCTACCTTCACCTCTGCACAACCCCCAAGCCTCCGCCTTTGCACGACCACCGAGCTTCCGTCCCCACCCTCGCCTCTCCTACCCAGAAAATTGCGAGGGCCATATCAACTCGGATTAAACCAAATCCTTGACCTCCAACCTCCACCTTCGACCCACAACCACCAAGCCCACTTTTTTTTTTTAATTTTTTTATTTTTACTGTTGGAGTATGTTTGGTTACAGAGTGATTTATTTGCATTCAAATATTAAGTATTTTAATTGGGGAAATTTAGACATTTTGTATTCATTGTTTGACTAAAAGTCAAGACAAGGTATAACTATAGTTCAAATTAAAAAATTAAAGGGAGGTTTTGGAATTTTGACAAACGCAAGGGAAGGTTTTAGAATTTCGCCTAAACATAGGGGATATATATGGAATTTAATCATATATATATATATATAATATATTTGCAAAAAAAAAAAGCAAAAAAAAAAAACACATGTATAGTACAATATGCAAAAAAAAAAAAAAAGGAAGAGGAAAGGAAGGTTCACCACTTAAGGTATAGATTTTACATTCACAAATGATGCATACTATTGTCCATTATTTATGATTAAGTGACCTTTTCTCTCGTTCTTCTAAAAAAAAGTATTTCGGCTAAAATTGATGTGTTTCGACTTCCTTGAGAAATATAAACCTATATTAGTATCATTTTCATATATAATATATATAATAGTAATGATCTATGACAAATTCACAAAACATGAATATATACATAATAGTAATGATCTATGACAAATTCACAAAATTTGAGCATATATGTAGAAATATTCTCCACCGTCATTTAATACTATTTTACTTGGGTTATTTATAACTATGAAATGATTTTTTTTTTTTTTACAAAATTAATCCTCTTCTTCTTTACCACACTTTGATCACCATTCTACTTTGATCACTATTCTACTAGCTTTGTTGATTGATTCATTTGGCACATGATAGTACTAGCAAGATTTTATGGGTTACTAATTTAGTTTTAAAACTATGTATACGATATAAGAAAAAAAAAAAGAAGAAATATAATACTATTCCTAATCAGTTATCAGTTTGATCAAGGCTACTCGAAAGTGATTTATATCTCGTTAACACAATTTGCCAAGCGATTTTGTAGGAATACGTGAATGGCAAGGTCATTTGCCAATAAAAGCTTATATTTATCTATATCATATTTTATTCCTTGCAGATGAATAGAAGTATGGCCTTTAACTTAGTAAGAAATCATGATGATAGCATGTAGCATTTTGCATAAGATAACTTGTTAACCACCTTTAACCTAGTTTGCATAAAGTAACATAAACATATTTACACTAGTCCGCGGTAACTAACATGATTATAATTTTCCTAGCTTAAATAAGTTAATATTTTTAGGATCATGTGTCTCAAAAAAGAGGGTCCAAATAGTAAACATGAAGTCCGAAGTTCTTGTTACAAATATGAGACATTAATGCATATAAATAGCCAAAACATGAGTTTAGGTTGCTCATGTATTACTTGTTAGCATATAATACTAACAATTTTGTCCAGATGCATACCTAGCCATGATTAACAAAATCGAAATGGGTAGTCATGCTTAAGTCATAAAGTTACCAAATATGTTGCTAGCATGACAGTAATATCAAGAGACGCTGCTGCCCTCATCAAAAGAGAAATCCTCCCGTAATCATAATGAAGAAATATACACTCAATCCAACCAAGCAACCTAAAAAAAAAGAGCCAAGAAATAATCAAGAAGCTTACATAGACAAGAAGTCAATAAAGACCATGAGATAATGGAAGATGCGGCAATAATGGGCGAAAATGGCCTTCCGGCATCGACATATCTTTTTGCTCATCCTCCAAGGCACGCCGAGCAGTCTTCGCCTCGCCAAGAAGGCATTCAGGGCCCATGAGTTGCATTCTAAGTTACGAGGTGCGTCTCTCTATGTCGACAATACTAGCATTCAATGAAGACAATTGCATATCAAACCCATGGAACTTGAGGAAATGATAGGCTAGACCACGAATATACGAATCAAGAAAACCTACATCAACCTCAAGGTGCATGGCATCGCAAACTACATCTCTCATGCAGAGAAGTATGTCCTCAGAACAGCCGGCGAGTGTAAATCGTTGGAGTGCAAGAAAAACCGAACTCAAATTACCCACTACAATTGACTTCAACGAACTAGAGGCATTGCAACGCGCCAAGAAATCACAAAATCGAGTGATGACATCAATGAGAGGGGAAAAACCCTCCGAAAGGATGGCCATGCTGCGAAATACTGAACTATGGCCCGCAAGAGTGAGGTAAGATCTAAGTGGGAATGCGGTGGCCGACTCTATCCCATTATAACAACTCAAAAACTTGATAAGACAGTACCCTGAATCTTTTCGGTTGAGGTTCGCCGCCTCTACCATTCACGGGCCCACTTGGAAGGCTCGCCTATCTCTCGAGGACCCGCGTGAAGAACATCCACCAAGTATCGAATACTTGGGGGAAAAGAATCCCGAGGAACCAGGATCGTTGGAATGACATCCTCAAAGCTCGGTGGAACGAGCGAATCATTCAAATCAAAATCCACACGAATGGAAGAACGAGAACCAGGCTGTGCCGAAGAAGTGTAAGGCTATAAAGAGGAATAACTAGTATAAGTAAAAAGTGCAAAGGCATGAAAAAAAGAGGGGGGTTAACTGTGCACCAAATAAATGACATTGTCGTCATACAGGCTCCGTGGTCCTTAAGAAGATGTCCCTTTATTTGAAGATCCGAAGGGTCACCTTCTTGTTGTAGGCTCTCGTGGCACGTCCTTGTTAGAGATGCATGCATCGGCTTGCCTTATTCTAGAGTTCTTCCGCAGCTTCTAAATCAAAAGCTCCCATTACAATGTATGAATCAACGTCCCATTCAATATCATTTACTAGCGCCACACGAGCACTCGGGACTAGCAATTCAACTGGCGAAACCGCTTCTGAACCGTAAACCAGGGAATATGGCAAAAATTCAATCGCGGTCCTTGATGAGGTACGATACGCCCATAACGTGTCGGGCAAATGAGTACTCCATCCACCCTCGCACTTGTGCACCATCTGACTAAGAATGCGAATTAGCATCTTGTTGGTGGCCTCGGCTTGCCTGTTGCCCTGCGGATAATAGGGCGTCGACCGCCGGTGTTTTATTCCGTATCCGACGAGCGTGGAATGTACTTGTTTGTTGACAAAAGGGGTTCCATTGGTGCTCACGATTTTATACAGTATTCCGAAGCAGCATACCAAATACTCTCAAATAAAATTGGCAACAACAGCGCCGGTGGCGTTCTTCAGAAGGACAGCTTCAACCCACTTAGTGAAACACTTAGTAGCGGTGATGATCCAGATGTATCTGTTAGAAGCAGGCCAAATTAGCACGATTAGATTAAGCCTCTCAGTATGAAAAGGCCAAGGGGTGCCCATATCTCGGTGAATGGAGATTGGATCCTGCTTCTCGCCTCCTGTATGGCTAACCCCGTCACTGTCTTGCCGTGAAACATTTTCAGCTGGGCCTTCACTTGGCTTTGAACCTCCCTCCATAAATCTTCTTTGGTCATTCCTGCATCAACTACTTTTTTTACCTTATCTTCTTCTTTTCTCTTTTCTTCTTCCACCTCTCTAATCTTCATCTCCAATGCAATCTTCTCCTCTAACGCCATCTTTTTTTCACCGCAATCTTCTCAACGTCGCGCTTGGCTCCCAGCATTTTCTGAGTCGACCTCTGCTGTCCTTCTGTGTCCAGCTCTGTTCCTTTTGGGATTTCTGAGAAATCTACATCGTTCATCCACTCTTAATCCTTCTTTTGCTCTTCTCGTTCCTTCTTGAGCTCTTTCTTCTGTTGCTCCAGCTCTTTCTCCATCGCCTGTTGTATGGATACCATCTTCAGCATAAGCGCTTCTGTCTTCTACATTTTTTGCATCATCAACATTATCATCTGTTACATAGTTAGTGCCGACAGAGTTGGATCCAGTCCATAACCCTCGATATGGTCTTCCGCCACCTTTTGTGTTGCGTTCTACCTCGTCATCTCTTCCTTTTCCAGCTTCTTGCTTCTCTGGCTTCAACCTGTAGAGTCAGATCTTCAATCTGAAAGAAATATTAGGAAACAAATGGTTTGGTTTCCAACAGACGGTGCTAAACTGTTTGTGCCAGAATCTAGCAAAATAGTTAACAGTACTCCGCGTAATTCGCTCTCACTTGAGAAGAACAGATGGCAATTAGATCTAGAAAGATAAAAATCTCTCTTGAAATTCTCTCTGAAATCTCTCTGGAATGTCTTTCAAGAATCTCTCGCAGGATCTTTGCAATGTATTTCTGTTCGCTCTTTAACACACGCGAATTTAACCGCAAGCGCATGGATCGTTCAAGTAATAAAGTGGACAAAAGAGTCCGGATATCGTTCCCACGGAGAACTAACTAACCTAATTAACCAAACACAACGAATACTAAATGTCTACTTTATCTAGGCTAGCAAATTGGATGAAGGATGATAAATAAACAAATTAAATGTAAACAAAAATACTATAAATAAAGCCTAGGATCGATTAGCTTCCCTCAACGTGTCCTCTATTCAATTATCGTTAATATCTCACCACAATTCTCAATTCTATGCTAGTCTAGGAGTTTATGAATTATGTCGCAGCTCTCGCTTATTGATCTAATTATGCGTTTGATCCTAACTCACGCGCCCGCTGGCTAGAATTAGATACATTAAAGCTCGACTCCTAGAATCCTAAATCGAACACCTCTCGGTCCTTACGATTTACAATTCGACTATCTAGACTACCAATCTCCTCTCGGTACTTATGGTGTCTAAACTGTGATTCTTGTTATTCCAAATTCAATTAAATTGCCTCTCTCAAGTTTAACCTAATTGAATCTAGAGTTTCTATCCAATCTCTCAATTGCAACTAGAAAAAAATAAATCAACAAGAACATAAGCAATTGAATTAAGTAATTGCAGTAATTTATTAATGAAAACTAAAATAGATTCGACATTGAGTTCGGCCAATATCTCCTAGAGAGAGATTTAGCCTCTTGAAACCAAACAAATAAATATATAAAATAAACTAGGGTTCATAATGAATACAAGAAATACAAGAGAAGAAAATAAAGAGAGTAGAGAAAACTCAGGTGAGATTCGCAAGCAATTCCATCTTCATCCCCTCTTTGAAGAACCAATCTTCTCTTGGTATTCTTGAGATTTTTGTTGTGTTTCTCTATGTGTGTGAACCTCCTTCTTCATCCAAAACATGATATATTTATAGCCCAAGTGATTTGACCTAGTTTCCCATCTTGAAACGAAGTTAAAATGTCATCGTTTTTGCATCAGCGAAGTTTGACGGTCGTTCGGCTGAGTTTGGCGAACATTCGGCTCATAAAAAGTTGATGCTGAAAATTGGCCTGGAGAACGTTCGCCCAGATTGGTAGAACGACCGCCAAGCGTGGCGAACGTTCGCCCAAAGTTGGTGAACGTTCGTCCCAGGGAGTTTTTTCGCGATTTGTTACCCGGGCGATCGTTCGGCAGGATTTTGGCAAACGACCGGCGATGCCTCGGGTTTTTCCTTCTTTTTAGCTATTTTGGGCGGTCGTTCGGCCCATGATGGGCGAACGACCGGCTCCTGACCTTTCTCCTTGCTTTGCTTACTTCTTCATCAAGATTTGTTCGTTTTTTCAGTTTTCTTCGTCTCGATTTTCATATTTATTCTCATCAATATGAAACTTGAGGAAATTACAACAATTCAAGATGAAAAATTTGATATATGTGTGAGTATATTGCTCACTCATCAATTTCTCAAGTGGGCGAAAAGTTACATTTCATTACAAGTGACCTCTATTTACAGAGTTTCAATTACATAAGAGTCTGGGTTTCCCGCTCTTTTACACTCACGCAGGGAGAGTGACTATTCAGGTGTTCTCACGCTCGAAACGATTACGCCAGATCCGCACGTTTGAGCCTAGTCAGCTATCATCTAAGTATTTATAAGTTTACCCATTCAGAAAGTAAAATACTGGCATCTTCTGTATAAGAAGAGAGAATGGGGGACAACCCCTGACACGCGGGCCCCACGCTCGCGGACCTACATCAGGGGCAATTTTTTTGTGCTTTAGTTCTTTTTTTTTCTTCATTCTAGTCCTATTTAATTGCATTTCAATCCTTATTATTTTATTAAATTATATAATGACCTAGTTTTTGAAAAAAAAATCAATTTAACCTCCCAAAAAAATGCCTTTTTTTGAGTTTCGAATGAAAAAACGCCAAAAAAATGGGGGCCGAAACGTTTTGGCCTTGCATGGACGAAATGCCCGGCCCTCTTAATTCTTTTAATTGTTTATAGAAAAGAAGCCTCCAAAAACAATGCCAAATTGGCTCATAGTTTGATTACAACAATCACAATGCTCAAGTAACTATGAGAAACACTGATAGTTGGCAGAAAAGGAAAAAAGAAACTCAAAATCTAAATCTAATCCGGATCAAAATGATGTGACGTACGTAACCATCTTCTCCTCCACTCGAGACACTGAAAATTTAGAATAACGGCATACAAAAACTCAGAAAATAAGAATAGATTATCATATTGTTCAAAACACATATATATGCTATACAACATTTGTTTTGACATGCAAATAACTTATTAGAACACCAAAACCACTGAAGGATAGAACATAAGAAGTTAATAAAACATAGTTTTTAAGAAGTGTTTTCAAAAGCAGAAATCCTTGAAATGACAAAACTCTATAAGTGTAATGAATGAGATAGATTATAGATGTGTGGAAATGCTATCTACATGGCCTTAAGCCTTGTCACCGTCACATACAAAAATACAAAGATTATAAAACAATGTGGATAGAAAATATCAGGCTTCATACCGTCATCTTCAAGATTTATGCTTTACCTTAACCAACATGTCAAATAATAAACAGATGTTTTATTTGACACTAGATTCAAATTATAAGGTGTTTAGCATTTGTAAGTAAACAATTCTCATCTATATCATAATTCTCCCAAGAATATAGCAAATAACAAGAGACACCAGGCTGCCCAACCGTAGTAGACCACATAATTTTTGGTTTGTTCATCTAGACGAATAATAAAACATTCAGATATTTAAATGCAAAAACGGCTACGCAATCAGACTCTAAATGCAACACCAAACCTTTGAATCACAGCATGACAGGATAGAATTTGAAGATACCGAGTTACTGTGAACCTAAAGTAACTGTAGAACCTCAAATAACAATGCAAACAAGTAATTGTAGCTGTTTAGGAGAGTTATCTCTTAGAGATGAAGAATAATTGGAAATAGATGACCATAGCAAATTCCTTTTCTAGTGAATCTTTCAGCATATGAATAAACAGGCAAGCCACCTATTGATGAGAAAAATAGTCAACAATCTGTCTTAGAGGATGAAGTCAGTGCTAGTGGGAAATATTCTGAGTTTTGGATTGGCGTGATTTGAATTCAGTATTGCCACAATACGAAGTGGACCTGATTAAGCTTAAACGTGGAAAGATTAGGATTAGAATCAACCTTGTACATACAAAGTTACAACCTTGTTCAAATATTAAACAAACTTCACTCAAATCTTGATGAACCGTGTTCAACTTTGATCAACTATGATTGAACCTTGTTCAACTTTGATCAACTATGTTTGAACATTATTCAACCTTGCTCAACTATGTTTGAACTTTTCAGACTTCAATGAACTGTGTTCCTTGGTTAACCTTGTTTGTACATTGTTGTAGAACCTTGTTCACACTACTACAGAGTATCCCAACCTAGTTGAACATTACTTGTTTGTGTCGCACAAATATACCTCAACTTTGTGTAACATTGTCCAACCTAGTGCTTAGTACTTGGACTTTCTCGTCCCAGCCTACTTAACTCCATCTATAAATACGTATCATCACAAAACCACAAGGACAACTCAAGCTGACAGAAAAAACATGTTCTCAAGCAACTCACTATCCTAAACACCCAGAACACACAAACATTAACCATGAACATTTAAAACATGAAAAACAAGCCAAGTATAGGTTGTATCATCATCCTCACCAATCCTATTTCACGTTTACAGCTTAATTAGAGATTGAATTATTTCTCTCAGTTCAACCTCAATATTATCCCATTTTGTTATTGAGATCAACAATGTAGATTCACTTCAAACAAGGTAGTTAATCTACGTAGGTATTTTAACATTCACCATACAGTAATTGTTTCCATCGAACCCGGAATATTTTGGCGACTCCGTTGGGGAACTCTCTTTAAGTTAAACTAAGATGGTCATTTTTTTTAAGACATTAAGAATCTTGCACTCATGGAAATGAGAAGCCAAGATACGAGAACTCATAACGAAGCCCAAGGTACTAATGCAGTTACTAACAATGAAGCTGTAGCAAATGTATACGGGATCACACTAGCAGCTACTCTTGAAAGCATTCAAAAGACAACAAGATGGAATTTTGAGATTATTGAATCATCTAATACCTTCTGCGAATCAAGACGTAGGAGAAGTTATGGGTCATGCAGATGAGAGAGCAAATCATGCGACCCCGTCAACTCAGTTAAACATACCTGTAGAACAACGAGGCCAGCCTACCCCTGATTCTACGAGATTACCAAGAACTTCGGAGTTTACTGAAAAATCAGGATAAGACGCTCGCTCAGTCTCAGACTATGTGACCAAGGATGCGCTAATTGGATTATTGAAAGCAGAGCGAATCAAGATACCTTCTGGCTTAACAACTATAGATTTTCACCCGCCATACCCGATGGAAATCGCAACGAAGCCATATCCTCGTGGATATGTGAATCCTGCTTTCCGCAAATATAATGGAAAGGTTGGCAATGCTAAGAAACATATCATACAATTCATTGACGACATAGGAATTTACGTTTATGATAATGAACTAAGGCTACGTGAATTCTCTATATCCCTAACTGAAAGGGCATACTCATGGTATGCAAGTTTACAGCCATCAAGTATCCAAAGTTGGGAAGATTTGGTTTCCCAAGTTTGTGCCAAATTTTTTATTATCGAAGATAAATGGAGCGTAGCTAACCTAACAGGGGAACGCCAAGGGTATATTGAGATACTGGTCGATTACGTGCAACGCTTTAGAGAGAAAACACTTGACTGTAAAGAAACCATGCCAGAAAAAGATCTCGTCAAAATGTGTATCAAAGGCATGCTTGATGAGTATCGTATTTACATAGAGAATCACGCCATCTATAATTTTGCTGAACTAGTTACCAAAGCTAGAAATACGGGTTCAACAGTGGCTCGACTATCAAGACCTACACGACGAGACGATCAAGCGCAGAAACCATGGAAAAATTTAAAAAGAGGAGTTGAGGTTGCTTACACGCAAGAGAAAAAGGACTTTGGGCCACCTAAGAGGGAAAGGAGAGACAAGAAGCCTCCGAATTCCCATGCACAAAAGACAAGCTATGTTCATTACTAGAAACCTGGGTTAGAGATGGCGAAATTATGCTTCCCTTCATAGAATCGCTTCCTACGGCTGAAGATCAACGTCACGAGTTGTATTGTCATTATCACTGCAAAGTTAATCACCCAATAATGAATTGTTATACGTTGCGAAAGATTTTTCATGAACATTTACGAAAAGGAGAAATCATACAAGATCAAAACAACGTAGAGCAAATAACTTTTCCTCAACACCAGAATGCTGGTACTATCATGACATGTACTGGAGGATTCCCAGTGATTCGTAAAGAGAATATGTCAACTGTTCGCATTGAAGAAATATTTGAGGAACCTTCTGAGGCAGGTACCTCGCAGGACCCGTTAGTTTTGCCTCCTTTGCGCACTAAATTATTGAGAAATTTCTTTGAATCTCTCGAGTTTGAACACGAAGCTAGGAGACAAGCTGGTACTATCATGATAGTACTATCATGACATGCACTGGAGGATTCCCAGTGATTCGTCGAGAGAATATGTCAACTGTTCGCATTGAAGAAATATTTGAGGAACCTTCTGGGGCAAGTACCTCACAGGACCCGTTAGTTATGCCTCTTTTGCGCACTAAATTATTCTGAACTTTCTTTGAATCTCTCGAGTTTGAACACGAAGCTAGGAGAGAAGCTGCTGAAGCTTTAATAAGAATAGCTCAAAAGTACGGACCCACTTGTTATATGATAAGGCACCCTATACGAAAAATGACAAAACAATATGAGGGTGCCATTGTGTTTACAAATGTTGACACTCAAGCAATACCATTCCTCCACAATCGACCATTGTATGTTGAAGCAAGGGTGTATGGATTAAGGGTAAAAAGAGCTGTCGTTGATAATGGGGCGTCTGTCAACCTAATGCCTGCAGCTACTTATGCCGTGATGAAACCACCAAAAGGAGGTCTAGTCTCGCAAATAATCACATTGAATGGCTTTGCCGCTTCTCCTGTTAGAACTTTAGGCTTTGTAACTGTGGAGTTGGAGTTTGGACATATTAGAAGCCCAACTAGATTCCACGTCATCGAAGCAGAAACATCTTATCACTTTTTACTTGGGCGTCAATGGATACATGCGCATAATTGTGTCCCTTCAACCTTACATCAATGTATTAAGGCCCATATTCGGGGAAAGGATACTCATATCTCTGCAGCCAAAACCCGTTTTGCAAGGGAACAAGCTTACATGGCTGATGCCGTGTTTTTCGACGAAGTAAGTGAGCAGTGTGTTGACTTAACAATACGACCTCGAGGGGTGAGATTACCAAGCTGGAAAGAATATGAATTAACGGATGAACCCCCAATCATGAAGCCCAAGAAGAAAGGAAGAGTGGAGAGAGTCGTGCTTCTGAACGGGAGAAAGGCGTATCGCTTATGACGGTGTGCGGGGCCAACGGAAATGCTGAGCCCCACTATTACAACAATAGAAGCCGGGATAAAAGAGCTCAAAGAAGCACCAGCTCAATTACAAGATGAACCCCGACCACAGGTCAACAAGTTAAAAGAAGTTAACCTGTCAGCGAATCTACGAGGTAAGAAATCAGTATTTGTATCTACAGAATTACCTAACCCTTTTAAGCAAGAATTGATAAAACTACTACACGAATATCAAGATGTCTTCGCTTGGACATATCAAGAAATGCCGGGCTTGGAACATACGCTTGTGACGTATAAGTTAGCTACTCTGTCCGAGGTCAGACCTGTTAAGCAGCCACCAAGAAATTTTAATCCTGAAATACAATTAAAGATCAAAGCTGATATAGAAAATCTAATACGTGCTAGGTTTATTCAAACATGCAAACATCCGCAATGGTTAGCTAACATAGTTCATGTTCAAAATAAAAACGGGCAAATTAGATGTTGCGCGGATTATCGAGAGTTGAACAAAGCATGTCTAAAAGATGATTTCCCTTTGCCGAATCTAGATACTCTAATTAATGCAACAACAGGTCATGAGATGTTCTCTTTCATGGATGGCTTTAGCGGTTACAATTAAATTCACATGGCGCCAGAAGATGCAGAAAAATAGCATTTAGGACCCCATTTGGGAATATTTACTATACTATTATGCCATTTGGGTTAAAAAATGCGGGCGCTACATATCAAAGGGCAATGACCGCAATATTTCACGATATGATACATGACTACCTCGAAGTCTATGTTGATGATATTGTTGTAAAATCATGTAAACAACCCGCTCATATACAAGACTTGAAAAAGGCATTTGAAAGGTGCAGAAAATTCAAATTAAAGATGAATCTGCTGAAGTGTGTATTCGGAGTAAGTACAGGAAAATTTTTAGGATTTATAGTACATAAGGATGGTATCAACATTGATAAAGATAAAACAAAAGCTATCCTAGCAATGGAACATCCAAAAACACCAAAAGGATTAAAAAGCTTTCTTTGTAAAATATCTTACCTGAGACGTTTTATACCCGCATTAGCAGAATTAACACATCCATTGTAGTTGTTATTACGAAACGGTACATCATTTTCTTGGGGGCTGGAGCAGAAAAATTAATTTGAAAAGATAAAACAAGTCTTAGCCTCACCGCAGGTTATGATCTCACCATCACCAGGTACACCTCTCCTGTTATATTTGACAGACACTAACACATCGATCGGCTCTTTGATAGCACAAGAATTAGAAGGAAAAGAAAGACCGGTATATTATTTGAGTAGACAAATAAAAGGGGCAGAGGCTAATTATTCCTATATAGAAAAACATGCCTGGCTCTAATATACTCTGTACAACGTTTACGTCACTATGTGATAGTGCATGGGGTGCTTATTGTAACAAAATTAGATCCCATAAAATATATGTTAACCAAGCCGATACCAACAAGTAGAATGGCACGGTTGATGCTTATGTTAAGTGGACTTGACATTTTTGTGATACATCCTAAGGCACAGAAAAGCCACGCTTTATGAGATTTGCTAGCACAATGCCCTGACACATCTGATGATACCTATTGGTGTAAAATTTGAACCAACGACGAGATCCGCACCTCTAGTGTGTGATGCGGCAATGAAAAGTAATAAAATTTTTAAGCGGAAAATAAACACTCGGAGAATTTTTAGAGCGGTTCGGCCCTCCTCAAAAGTAATAGCCTACGTCCACTGTATTTATGATATTTCATCTTTTGAATCTTTTCGTTTACAGAGTATCATTTTTCCCCTCTTTTTCTCTCTTTCTCCGTCCCTCCGTTGCTCCTCCTTCTCTTATAAGCGAAGAAGGGAGCTACAGTTATAAAGAGACAAAATGTCAAATCCCCTAAGTCACGGGTTTGGTTCACCTAATAAAGCTGCCCACCTGCCGGGAGCAGTTCTTCTGAATTCGGCAGGATAAAGCTGTTTGTTATAGTGAATTCCCTGCTCGGGGGAGAATAATTGAGGTCTGCGACCCCGCGGTCAAACGCTCTATGACCGACAGTCGATGACTCCGAGGGCCGGGTCTACGTCGACTGATCCTTCATCCGCGGCACCCTCCTTCGGGGATGAACTAGCTTCGAGGATCTTTAGTCTACACGCCGGTCCGTCGTAAAAGGGCTTTTCAAGAGCTCCCTCTTTTGATGGTGGAACACCTCCGGGGGTATAGGATCGGGGGTCATCTTCGATAATCTTCGCCAGTCCTTATCCTGAAGGGAGTTCTCTCGATGTGGTGACTTTCGCTTGGTTCTGAGGAGTCGGGGGTTCTGGACTTCTCGATATGACTGGGATACCGCCCTTGGACTCACTGACTGAGGAAAAATCACTGACAACATCTGCCCCCCAATCCCAGCAGCGCGAATCGCGTTGCTTGGGATTTGTCCTGGTTGAAGCCAATCTGCTAAGGGTACATCTCCTGCCGCGGAGGAAGCCATTTGCGGAAGCGATTCCGGCTACGCCAAATTTTCCTGTTGCCTCGGAGGAAGACATCCTTTGTAGAGAAACGGGGTCTGACCCCTCCGGAATCTGATGTCCCAATAGTTCTGACTCCGCTGGCTCCGACATCGTCCCCAACCTTGCTTGAGTCGGAGAGTTTGTCTGCGCCTCTTTTGATGGTGGAACACAGTGGTTACCTATAAAAAGAGAATTGGTTAGGCGAAGTATAAGGTTTAAAAGTTTAAATACTACCTTCTTCACGCTGTGGCCCCCGACTATAGGATCAAGTCCCTTCGGGATTATTCCTACAGTCGCTCGTCGTGTCCTCTCCGAGGACTACAACTCTTCTGAATCATACCCTCTCTGAGGGTTAAAATGAGCAAATAAGACGATTCGGAATTAGATCGAGACTTGAGCATACCTCCGTGAATGCACTGTTTAGTTGCGGGTTGTTCCTCCTACGAAGGATTATCCTGAACCAGGCTCCTTCGGGGGTATACTCGTGGGCCAATCATATTCGTCGAGATTTGCGAGTATCCCATTGCTTGCAGCGGTACCTGGTGCTTCTGAATGGGGTAGGGCCTTTCGCTTTATGCACCGGCGGTTAGACCATCCTTTGAAGGATTCTCGTTCCTTCCGCCTCGGAGTTTCTCCTTTGAGCGCACCTAGTTCTTCTACCTCCTCTGAAGAATAGAATGGTTCTAGGAGACAATTGACCCAGCCTCCCAAGTTAATCTCCGAACAGGTTTCCATTGAAGGGAAGACCTGACAAGATAAACCTTTGTGCGGTAGGAAGCTTCAGTGAGCAAGGCCTTCGTAAGATCTTCGGAACTCACGCGTTCTAGCCTTGTTCGCCTTCGAGGTGCCTATAGAGCGTATCTATTTCTTTCTGGTACCCAGGATTTCCCTCAGCGGCCTGATCGCTCCGCGGTCAAAGAAGCCGTCGAGGGTGATGTTTATAGGATTCATCAGCTTCGCGGTTCTATCCTTTATACACCATGTTTATACCTTCTGTAGACTGAGTAGCTGGCCGCGAGGGAAGGTCCCTGCGAGACGGGGGTCTTGTCCTGCGGATCCCTCTTGGTCACGGGCGACCCGGTTGCCGTCAGATGTGCTTTGGTACTCGAACGAGCCGTCTCTTCCTTTTGGCGCGCCTAGAGCCACGCTCGGAGTGCGCGAGGGCGCTCCGTGCTGGCAAGTGTAGGGATCGCCGAAGAAGTGACTCCAGGAGGCTGTTGACTATCTCCGGGGACGTCCTTCGATCAAGCACTTCGCTTTTGCGCCGCAGGGTCAGTCATGCTGATGATGAAGCTCCCTCTCCGGGCTATTCGGCTGCTGCGTTCCTTTGGCGTGGGCCTTGAGTTTGGTCGTTGAGGCGACCTTGCTCTTTTCGCCAGCAGCTGCACAGGCGAGATTCGCGGGTCTTGTGGTCTGTCCCGATAATAGAGATATCTTCTTGGTTGGCCTCGGTATCACCTTCGGGGGCTATTATTACGCCGACTTTCTGTTGGCTTGCCTAGAGCCATGCTCGGAGCGTACGAGGACATTCCGTGCTTGGCAAGAGGATGTGGCCACCTCTCCTTGAGAATCAAAGTCGCTCTGTCGACTGTGGTTAGAGATCTCAGGTTTATCTCCCCCAAATCACCTCTTCTGTGCCATTGGTCTGTGACCAAGTAAAAACCTTGGGGTATATTGATGCCGAGGGCAGGGAAGAGGTGGGAGTGGTAATAATTCTCACAGTCCTTCGGACTGCGATCACTCGCGGAACTAGGTCATCACCGGATATCGAGACCATCCGAGGCGGTCCTCCGACTGTGACGGAGCATGCCTCAGTGGTTCTTGGGGATATAGACCCAATTCGCCTGATGTGGAAAGAGACGATCTCTTTTGCTCATTAGCGACTGGTCGTGATATCTTCCGGTTTGGACCACTGGCGGTTGTGCCTCTACGGTTTGGGGCCTCCGGACGGTTTATCGTCAGACCTTTGGCTGCGATGGTGGCCGGCCAGGGCGTGCGATCCGCCAGTAGGCTGGCTTCGAGTCCGTCTAGGTGATGTCCTCGGCAGCCACCTCAGCTGCGGCTTTCTCCCGTCCCGTTCGAAGCCGCGTCTGGAGCTCTTCTGTTTATCCCTTGCCGGTGATGAACTGCAGATGCTAATGGTCATGAATCGAAGATCTTCACCATGCTGTTCATCTGGGACATGGGGTTTTGGACGCTCTTTCTTTTATGCTAGATCTGACCCAGCTTGGGATTCACGGGGTTTCTTTCCCGTTCGTCAGGCCGTCGGCGCTATGATTTTCGATCATAGGTGACGACGAGACTCCTGGAAAAAGCTTGAAAGAAACTGGAATGGAAGGGCATGCCTGGAGGTTCGGGCGGCCCTCCTTCTAGCGCCAATCTGTTGGTGTAAAATTTGAACCAACGACGAGATCCGCACCTCTAGTGTGTGATGCGGCAATGAAAAGTAATAAAATTTTTAAGCGAAAAATAAACACTCGGAGAATTTTTAGAGTGGTTCGGCCCTCCTCAAGAGTAATAGCCTACGTCCACTGTATTTATGATATTTCATCTTTTGAATCTTTTCGTTTACAGAGTATCATTTTTCCCCTCTTTTTCTCTCTTTCTCCGTCCCTCCGTTGCTCCTCCTTCTCTTATAAGCGAAGAAGGGAGCTACAGTTATAAAGAGACAAAATGTCAAATCCCCTAAGTCATGGGTTTGGTTCACCTAATAAAGCTACCCACCTGCCGGGAGCAGTTCTTCTAAATTCGGCAGGATAAAGCTGTTTGCTATAGTGAATTCCCTGCTCGGGGGAGAATAATTGAGGTCTGCGACCCCGCGGTCAAACGCTCTATGACCGAGGGTCGATGACTCTGAGGGCCGGGTCTACGTCGACTGATTCTTCATCTGCGGCACCCTCCTTCGGGGGTGAATTAGCTTCGGGGATCTTTAGTCTACACGCCGGTCCGTCGTAAAAGGGCTTTTCAAGAGCTCCCTCTTTTGATGGTGGAACACCTCCGGGGGTATAGGATCGGGGGTCATCTTCGATAATCTTCGCCAGTCTTTATCCTGAAGGGAGTTCTCTCGATGTGGTGACTTTCGCTTGGTTCTGAGGAGTCGGGGGTTCTGGACTTCTCGATATGACTGGGATACCGCCCTTGGACTCACTGACTGACGAAAAATCACTGACAACAATACCATTTCTGAAGAAATACTAAGAGGGCTACCAGAAATCATGACTTGTGAAGAAGAAAATTGGATACTAACATTTGATGGTTCTTCAACAGCAATAGGAGGAGGAATAGGAATTATATTGACAGATAAACAAGGAAGAAATAGCATTCATGCATGCAAATTATCTTTTAAATGTACAAATAATGAAGCCGAATATAAGGCATTAATTTTAGGAATGATGACGCCAATTAAAATTGGCATAAAATGGCTAACTATGCGGGGAGATTCCAGACTTGTCATTCAACAGATGAAAGGGGAATTTGCCACTAAAGAGCCCTCCTTAGCAAATTATCGAAGTATAGAACAAAAGTTAGCAAGAAAGTTTAGTGAATGTTGTTTCGAACATATCTCACGAAATCAGAATAGATACGTAGACGCTCTAGCAACAATGGCTTCAATGATTGAAGCAACTGAAACTCAAAGACTTACACTCAGGGTAATTGAACATACAAAAGAATTTTCAGATGATGGAGAACCTGAAAATGACGAATGGCAACGAAAAATTAAGATTAAACTATCGCGGCCAAAGATGGAAGATCTCAGGGAAATACAACACTTTGTCGAAGTGGATAATACATTATATCACAAAGCTACCAATGGAGTATTGGCAAGGTGTATAAATAAGGAAGAAGCCAAAGAAAAATAGAAACATATCCATGAACTCGTATGCGGCAAGAAGGGACCTAAATTATCACAACGATTAGAAAGAATAGGGTATTATTGGCCAGAAATGATCAAGGAGGCAGCTGAGCTACAAAACTCTTGCCCAAATTGCAGGTTCAAATTCGACAGTGCCGAGTCTATCATGGTGACTGAAATTTCAGATTGGAGGAATCCATATATAGAATACTTAGAACACAAAGTTTTACCCCCTGAGAGAAAAGAAGCAAGCAAATTATTAAAACATATTGGAAAATATTGCACTACGGTAGGAGATTTATATAGAAAAGGATACAACGGTAAACTACTTCGATGCTTAGGGAACGAGGAATCTGAAGAAGCTTTGAAGAATTCATACGCATCGGATATTATTGGCCCATAATAGAAAGAGATGTCATGGATTTCAGCAGGAAATGCCAAAAATGCCATATTTTTTGTAACAAAATTCACGCACCCGTTGTTCCTCTATAATCAATTACAACACTGTGGCCATTTCATACTTGGGTTTTTGATCTTGTTGGACCAATTTCACCACCATCAAAAGGAAGAATCTGGATTCTAGCAGTAACGGAATGTTTCACTAAATGGGCAGAAGCAATACCACTTAAAAAGGCATATGCCAATGTTGTTGCTTCATTCATTCTCGAACACATCATATGTCGTTTCAGGATCCCTAAAAGAATTCTTTCTGATAATGGGACGCCATTTATAAGAAAAGCAGTAGAGAAATTACTTGTAGATTATCAGGTGTTTCATGGAAAATCCACAAGATATTACCCACAAGGAAATGGAATTGTCGAAGCCTTCAATAAGCTACTCTTACGTGTTCTTAGCCGTACGGTGCATGATTTTCCTATGATGTGGCATGAATTTGTCCTACTGGCTTTATGGGCTTATCGGACATCAAAGCGTGGTTCAACACGATTTACACCATTTTCTTTGGTATATAGATCTGAAGTAGTATTACCAATAGAAATAGCAATCCCATTAACTAGATTAGCTATGGCAGTCGGGATGGACATAGAAAAGGCAAGACTTAATGAGCTTGAACTACTAGACGAAAGAAGAAACCAAGCTGAAAACAACATTTTGCAATATCAACGAAAAATTGCATGAGCATATGACAAACTAGTACGACCAAGGATGTTTTGCAAAGGCAAATTAGTCTTAAAAGCATCCGATCATGTCATGAAAGGAATACATGCCACGAAATTCACACCAAATTCGGAAGGCCCTTACATCGTCGACGACATTAAGGAAAGCGGATATTGTGTCTTAAGATATGCGAATAGTAATCAACTGTTACCAAAGACAAACATAAAATATATTAAGAAATATTATGCGTAAAAAAAAAGGGGGGAAACACCCTTTTAGAATAAGTAGTATCTAGTGATAATGACAAGTAATATATAATAAATATATATAATATAGAAACTTTGTTGTAGCAAAGCTTTCGATATTATTATCAATACGTGGCATGCCTAAATAATGCATAACTAACTTCTAAAAGAACAAAATGTGTCATCATGTATTACGAAATTGAGTTGCTTCAATCTCTAACTCTTTAATTTGTTGATCAATGAGATCTCGAGCTCTCTATTTCTCAGTCATTTTATTCATCACCTCTTGATATCTTTTTGTCTCAAAAACACGAACGGATTCACAAAAACGCCTCTATGAGCTTCTGCAGCTCAGGAAGGATTATGGGAATCGAGCAAAGCAAAGACCAACGCTCTAGCAGTTCTGAACGAAATAATGAAGAAGGTGGCGGAGTTGAACGTAACAAAGGTACCATCGCAGATCCTAACTGCAACATAATACTTCTTTATCTTTGACAATTTCTCGAACTCCGCTTCAAAGGTTGTATCCAAAGATCAGTATAATACATAAAAATACATAGCTTCATATTGCACTGGGTGCCAAAATGAGTTTTCAAATAAATCACACCCAGTTGTTTAGAATCTGTGGATAAAGGCTGTGCGGGAAAATTGTCAATTTCCAAGGTTTCAAGAACCTCAGTAGAATTGTCACCACCTGAAAAAAAAAAATTAAACACATATATCTAGTTATATATACACATATAAAAAAAAGGGTTTTGGAAGAAAATAAGACTAACTAAAAAAAAACATCACCTGAGGTAGCCAATCCACTAGGAGAATTTAGATCAGGACCATTCGTCACCACGGTATCAGTAAAAAGTAATTGAGTAGCAGCATCTGCCTGATATGTGCAAAGCATAGTTAAGTGTATATATGAATATGTTAAACAAATATATATATATAAGGCAAAGAAACATGACAATGCTATACACACGACGAGCTCTGCAAGTGGGTCGGTAAGTAAAAGTATCGGAGTTCCATTATCCGGGCTAGAGCGAATATCTACTGAAGCTAAGCGCTCATCAGAACATGTCCTCAATTGACCCTAGTATTAAGTACACATTCTACTTCACATCAAGTGATACAATATCAAATGAAGTTAAAAAAAAATGCAGAGAAAAGAGGACTTACATCAGAGACATTACCAAGTTGCAAATCAGGAAGATTTTGATTATGAGCCGTTAAGGATTGAACATTATCCTAGACAAAGGAATGTGATGAGTAAAAAATAAAAATAAAAAAATAAAATCTCTTGGCAACAAGATAATAGTGAAAGTAACAACAGCAACAATAATAATAACAAGAATAAAGCAAGATAATATGGAAGACAGGTAACACCTGGTTAGTTTTAGTTCTAACAAGATTAGATAGCTGTGTTGAAAATAAATCGGGTTCAAAAATATTATTGTTTACGGATGGTAACATGCTCGTAGAGAAAGAAATGTCCTGAACTGCTTCATCAACATTTGACAATAAAGAGCCAAAACTTTCCAAAGGCTCCTCAAGATTTCTCGTATAAGACAAGGGCAGATCAAACCATGAACTCATTGGATTGTTACCAAGAACGACATTCGTGGTATTAGAAGAAGCACTCACATTAAAAATGTCAGTAGCTACGTGAGCACTTGCGAGGTTCGATTCCGCCAAGACGGGCGCTGTGTAACTAGTGGATCGACATAATTCAGATTGATTATTGGCCACAGCAAGCACGCTCGATGCTCTAGCTTCACATGAAGGATTAACCATGCTGTCACATATTCCTAAAAAAAAAATCAAAAGTTAGAATCTACAAACAATATGCGCAAAATGGAGTGCACACAAAGTCTATACCCGTTGATGGAAGGGCAATGATTGATAAAGCAATAGAGGATGCCTGTGAGTGAAATCATTTCCTTGCACCACATTAAAAAAAACAGTAAAAAAACAATTACCAATGTATATATGTGTGTAAATATATATATGTATATGTATATATATTATTCTTGAAGAACGGATAATAATAGAGATAACGACAAATAAAGGGACAACGATTATACCTGAAGAAGTCGAAGCATGAGCACGATTCCCAAGGCTGAGAAAATCAGAACCTACCAACGACGAAGGACGGGAAGTTATGTTTTCTTCTTTGTACAAGGCTATATTAGCCGACCACCTTTTGGAAAAATTATAAGAAACCCCTCCTTGTCTGTTGTCATCAGGTAAATGCAATGTTGTTTGCCATTTCTTCATGCCTCTAAGAGTATAAAGCAGGAATAAAGAACTAGCCTTACATGAAGTGGCTGACTTTCGACGACGAGGGACATATTGATCAAAACCAAATTGCCTCAAACCGGTGTGGTTGATAGAGGACAACAGACCAAGGATTGGGAAGGTCCGAACTCCTAAAAAGCAAAGCAATGAACGAGGCAAGCACACGGCAAACCAAAACCCGTTTTCACCGGGGAAACTACTCAATGTAGACCGATCCTCTGATAACAAAGCAACACCCCTGGAATACAACTCAAGGGTAGAGAAACCTGTCAGAGCGAATAAATAGGGGCGAAATGTAAATTCAGACAAGTCATCAATAAATGATGTTAATATTTCAGTCCCTGTATAACGAGAATGAGTCCATGACAAAGCGCGAGGTGCTTCCTCTCCAAATAGTTCAACATCCGACTCAGAAGGTTCATACACTTGGCTAATCTGTTTACGTATGGGTGAAATCCTCTTGAACCGTTCCCACACAAATATTTGTAAAAATGCTACATCTACCGGTGTGCTCAATTTCATTTTGCCGTTTGTTGTTTTAACCGCGTTTACCAAAGCATCTAAACCATGATACAGTGTGCCCAAATAAATAGGAGCTAAAGCAATTTTCCTCCCACGCGCAAGCTTACATGCTAGAGGGAATACATGAGCATTAACACGTCTAGACGACGAAGAAGGGAAAATATATCGGTTGAACCAAAGGTCCAAGAAAGCTGCCAAATCTAGTATATTTGTGCCATCTTCTTTATAGAAGTACTATACCCAGTCTGGTAGATCAGCTTTCCTGTTATTCTCCCGATAAACCTGCGAAGTATTTGCTTTAAGCAGAGATAATAGTTCTTTTTCCCTCTCTAAAAGAGGTGAAGTTACATCATCATCACCATATATAGGGAGCAAATACAGTAAAGACACATCTTCTAAGCTTATCATGAATTCCCTCTAATTAGCATCAAAAGTATGTGTGGTAGGACACCATTGTCCCAAATTTAACGCATCTTTATAGAGTACCAAGTTAGAAAAAACCCATATGGGAGACAATATTTTTGCAGCACTTAACTGTGGATGAAAACGACGAACAATTGAAGTAAACCATTCCTTCCAATTAAATATAGTACCAGTTCGAGCTCGATAATCTATTTCCGGTATGTTCTGTGAATAACGAAAGTAAAGGAACGAGTTCACTTCAGGAAATAACAGATCGGCTACCTCATCATCATACAAGAATATCCCATCAGTACGAACGGAATTAGAAATCTGATCTCCATGAGAAAAAAAAAAAAAAAACGTGGCATTATCGGTTTGCCTGCCTTCGTCATCGGCTACTGCTGTATCCAAGTTATCATTAAGGGAAATCTTCCTTTTGCACGACATGCTTAACTGAACATAAAAAAAAAGGAGTTACAAAATCACACCTAAAATATAATAATAATAATAATAATAATAATAATAATAATAATAATAACAATAAATTAATTCAACACAAAGAAAATATAGCACCCTGCGTCAAAAGAAACACTTAAATTGGAAGTTTTCTTCAAATAAAAAACACATATGTCGGTGTCAATTCCTTCCAGTTAGGAAAACAATAAGGGATACACACAACACAAGTAGACATATACCCATATGTGAACAATTGCCGAGACAATTTCTCTCTAAAATCAACTTGACACATTTCCTCAAGCAAGGCACAGGAAGCAGCTCTAAACTCAAGTTTGTCCCATTGAACACTAGTGACACATGCTTAAATTCCTAAAATTTTGACTTAATTTATAGTTTTGACCATGGGATGATAAATGCAAAGGTATATCCGATAATAGTAAGTGGATGTCAAAATCATAAGCAAGATTGCAAGACCACGAAATTTTAATAAAAATACCAGTATCTTCCTTCACTAAAAAAAATTAAAAAAAAAATTGATCAGCAAAAAACAAAACAAGTGACTGAGAGCCATATAGTCCACAATACGTTGCAAAAAATAAATAAATAAATAAATAAAATGGCATAATTACTTAAACTAAAGGAAACTCTATTTAGACAATTTGATAACAATAACACGAAAAGAGCAAAGCAGAAATAGCAGGCTCGACTAAATATTGACTTAAAGCCGCAGGATTCACCAAGACTATGCTGCAACTACACTTTCAGTGACGATACAAATTCCAAACCTCCATTTATAAAGAAACAAAGTTGAAAAACAAAACATGTAAGTAAAATCTCTGATAATTCACGTTTTTAGGTATATAATCATAAGTTTGGATGCATAGTTGTGCAAGCTTGTTTTGCATTGTCCAAATTAAATAAGGATAAGTGCTTAGATTTAGTTTGAACATAACCTGGAAAAGAGCTCAAAGGGAGACTAATCCAAAAAAAAAAAAAAGGGCAAACAACGTTGAACAATGTTTATATCATACACACATAAGAATATCTCATAACCAAAGGTTTGCCGTTTACCTAGAGATATTAGAATAATGACTACGTTGAACAATGTATATATCACACATACATGTGTATCTCTTGGAACCAAGGGTTTGCCTTTAACCTAGAGATATTAGAATAATGACTAAACAAAAAAAAAAAAGGGAGCAAACATTATTGAGCAGTATTTAACATGCTTGGATTAAAATATTAAGAGTCAAGAACAATACACGAACCTGCATAAAAAAAAAAAGAGGGAGAAGAAGAGGAAGATGTTCGGCGCTTTATGAAGAAAGAGGTAAACACAATTCACATTTATGTGTTATAGGCGGTGGAAAGAACTGGGCTTTATGTTAATTGGCCCATTAGTGATTTTTCCTTTTTTTGGGCTTAGTTTAAAAAAAAAAAAAAAAAGCCATGCGCAGGATGTCTCTTCCCGGTTGAATCTTGATGGATAGTCATTACTCATTAGTAAGATTTTTTTTTATTTATTATTTATTATTATTTTTTTTTACAAAAAAAAAAAGAGAAGAACTTTGTAAGGAAGTGAATGAATATAATACAATATTATCGAATTCAAATGACACAAAAAAAAAATCTATATGTACAAAGCTAAAGTCATATATGAGCTCAAACAACCATATACATCAACAACCTTATACACCGATAAACTAATACGTACAAGCATAAGTAAATATTAAGGTCCACTGTACAAGTTGTGTCTAAAAAAAACAAACCAAGAAATTTGTAGGTACCTTGCGCGGAAAAAGGAAAAAGAAAAGAAGTTTTATATAGCGAAAGTAAACATAGTTCAGTACAAGTGTTTCAAAAAAAAAACTACATGTTCTTTACACATTGAACCCCATACACCACGGCAGTCACCTGTCTATTTTACAATACTAGTCTCAAGCCTACTGAGACACAAAATACCATTAAACTAGACTACGTACAAGGCCAGCAGTCAAGATTGCACAACGTGCAATCACAAAAAAGAGGGACTGCTCAACTAAGTAGTATTACATATACGTGAAAACATGCTAACTCAACCATTGAGCCTCTCAGCAATAACAGGAACTAAGGTCTTCATGTCCTCTATGATTCCGACATCCCTCCACAGCTCAAGTTTCTCACACTTGGAATGACTAATCTTCAGTTCCTAACGACGTGCTCCTAGTTCTTCCTGAAGTGAAATCATGTAAAGGCGAAGGTTGATTATTATGAGATTGGCCTTCTCCAATTCTGCCTCTCTTTTAAACAAAGTCAGTTTGTTATTTTCTAGCTCCAATTCGAGGTGCCCAAGAGTTTGAGAGATTTCATCATAAGGGCGAAATGGACGGGCTTTCTTTGGGGGAGGAGGAACCAGAGCCCCACCATCCCCTCTATGTTACTCCCCTCTATGTGATGATGAAACAGAGGAGGCCATAGTCAAACAAGGTTCAAAACAAGCTTTGCAAAAAAAAAAAAAAAAAAAGAAGTGAAAAAAGAAAACAAACAAACAAGATATGAGAAATAAAATTGTGAACAAAGTAAATATATGACCCTCTCAAAGCGGTGTTATGGCAGTTCTCAGAGCAAGAAACTTAGTGCACAGAAATCCATAAGAAGAATAAGGCGATTTCAGAAAGGAATCATAATGCTGAGTTGGAACTGAACTAGATTGCCATCACATTTAATTACTTCACTTCAGCATCATTACATATAAAAAAAAAGTGCGTTACACATTAGCATACTTAAAAGAGAACTTAGTTATAGCATACTTAAAAGAGAACCTAGTTATAAGACTTTGGTGACCAACTTAGTCCGTGATTTTTTTTATGGTCACGACTTCAAAACCAAATAAAAAAGACAACAACAATAACAAAAGACCATCATGAAACTACATAGATGGGTCTACAGCGTTTGAGGTTCTTAGTGCGCTTAGCATACTAGTAATTGGCGCAAACGTGGTACTGGGGGCTGAGCCATATTGCTGGAAGAGCATAGGGTGTTTGGCATCAAGATAATAACCAAACCATTTCTGAACTTCTATCTTCAGAGATTCAACATCCTTGCCACATTGAGAACGTATGGCTCTTATCTCCGTCTCCTTCCTACAAGCATAAGCATTCACATGATAAAGGTCTTACTTCAGGGATGAAATTTGAGCACCCATTTGGTTGATCAATTGAGCCATATCATTAGCACGGTGCCCAAGCTCATGGTACTCATTTAGCTAAAATATCGTAGATTGTTTGGCTTCATGATAATCATGTTCTAAAGAAAGCACACGCTTGCGCAAGTTGTTGATTTAACGCAAAGGTTCAGGTGGCAAGATTTCCAAATCCTCACGAAAAGTGTCATTAAGGAAATCATTGCCTTCAATGGCATCGACACCTATAGAACTATTCACGAGAGAATTATGTTCAGGCGTAACAGGACTACCTCCAATTTCTAGAGGAACATTAATGGGAGAGTGTACATTTTTAGAAGACATGGTTTGCAATACAAAAAGGAGCTTTGAAAGCCTGATGAATTCGTAAGGTTGCTAGGTTATTTATAATATATGCATACACAGAAAGTACTACCTTTTCTTTGTATGCAGGGGGCTACATGTTGATGACGAAAATAGTCAACAATCTGACTCAGAGGATGAAGTCAGTGCTAGTGGAAAATATTCTGAGTTTTGGACTGGCGTGATTTGAATTCAGTATTGCCACTATACGAAGCGGACCTGATTAAGCTTAAACGTGGAAAGATTAGGATTGGAATCAACCTTGTACATACAAAGTTACACCCTTATTCAAATATTAAACAAACTTCACTCAAATCTTGATGAACCGTGTTCAACTTTGATCAACTATGATTGAACTTTGTTCAACTTTGATCAACTATGTTTGAACCTTGTTCAACCTTGCTCAACACTGTTTGAACTTTTCAGACTTCAATGAACCGTGTTCCTTGGTTAACATTGTTTGCACATTGTTGTAGAACCTTGTTCACACTGCTACAGAGTATCCCAACCTAGTTGAACATTACTTGTTTGTGTCGCACAAATATACCTCAACTTTGTGCAACATTGTCCAACCTAGTACTTAGTACTTGGACTTTATCGTCCCAGCCTACTTAACTCCACCTATAAATACGTATCATCACAAAACCACAAGGACAACTCAAGCTGACAGAAAAACATGTTATCAAGCAACTCACTATCCTAAACACCCAGAACACACAAACATTAACCATGAACATTTAAATCATGAAACAACAAGCCAAGTATAGGTTGTATCATCATCCTCACACATCCTATTTCACATTTACAGCTTAATCAGATATTGAATTATTTCTCTCAATTCAACCTCAATGTTATCCCATTTTGTTATTGAGATCAACAAAGCAGATTCACTTTAAACAAGATAGTTAATATACTTTGGTATTTTAACAGTCACCACACAGTAATTGCTCCCATCGAACCCGGAACACCACCACAATAAGGTGGAAGGGAAAAGTATCTTGTGGGCTTTAGGACATTCTAGCAATAAAAAACCCTTATGCTTATTATCTTTTGATTATTTTATCTTCCGAAACACAAATATTCTTTTATCTTCTGGAACACATCAAAAGTTAAGATCCCAAACCTAATGCGCTGACAGTCACCCGAAATTGTTTAGCCTAAGAAGATGGTTCATCATTTAAAACATTTTTTATTATAAGTCTTTGAGCGATTTTCTCCCACTACGTTATAACATAAAGACCACAAGCACATTTGACCACAGCGGAAGCGAATGATAAGATAAACTTGTGAATAAATCTGAAAATAAACTAAGCATTCTATGTAGGAAATTCGACAATGAAGGACAACTAAGGTGGTAAATATTTGGGGAACTATAAGATGACAATGATTACATCAAATAGATGAGGGTCCCAACAAAACTTTTGTTACAATCAGAAGGAGCCCAGCAGTTTAAAAGCCTATTAACAAAGGGGAAAAAAATGCTTCAACAATGAGATCTCACTGCAGATTGAAAGCATTTGAAGGATAAGCAAAACCTACACAAATCTTCGCAGCCAAAAAAATAAATACATAAAAAATGCTTTAGTCTCCTTCTTGTAAGCCTTCCTTATTTCTGACATATTTTAAGGCCCTTCTCCAGGAATGGATCCTTGCGAGATTTCTCTCTTCTTGTCCTAATGATTTGGCATTGATTTTAGGCAATTCTTGAGGTCAAGTAAATTCCTTATGGGTTTGGGTTTGGATGTTTATGTTTATCATGTGGACATGTTTTGTTTTGCTTCGGACAATATTCTTATAATGTTTTTTTTTATTATTATATAATTTTGCTCAAAATTGATTTCCTTTCTTTGCAGAAAAAAAGGATAAATTGCAAATAATAGAAATACCCAAATTGCTTCTTCGTAAAGAATGATTTAAAAAGCGAGAATAAAAGAGAAAACCCAGTTGATCATTTCCAAGTTGAAAAGGAAAAAACCTATTGGATAATTTCCAAGTTGAAAAAGAAGACTTTTATCCTTCCTTTAGATAAAATAGTCGATGGATTCCAATAAATTCACGATGGTTTGGTTTTGGTTTCAATTCAGGAATGAGACGGAACAAAACTCTCTAGTTTTCCTTGTTTGTTTGTTTGTTGTTGTTGTTATTATTTTGCCTTTTTTTTCAACAGGCTTATGGTTCATTTTATACCCCACTGATTCTCTGCCAAAAGTGCTGCCCCGACCTCAAATTACAAACCAAACCCTTATTTGAGAAATTCTAGTCTCACTAGGAATCCTAATTCAAATTGAAAAATAACTCAACAGAACTCCTTGTCCTGAAAGGATTTGATAATAAGATATAACAAGGAATTGTCCTAAGCAATAATAATGACAAATAAAAATCCTAATGAATCTTAAATTCCATAATTCTCTAAATCACATCACATCCTCGTCCCCACAACATAGACGCACAATTTCAAATTTCAAATTATCTACCACTTCACATGATACGATCCCGTAGCGAAAACCGGGTTGACTATCATTTTCTTGTTGGACGACATGGACTGGATAGAAACCCCGCCAAAGACTCGGTTAGGATGCTTGAATTGATGCCACAACGAATGCGGAATGGCCATTGATAAGTCTATGGACTGAGGAACGCCACAAACGGTTGCGGAAGGGCCGTTCGATAAGTTCAAGACGAATCGTCAAGCGTTGGACTTGAACAATTCAAGTTTCCGAGACAAACTCAGGAAGAAAAACTCAAAGGTGTTTTTGCAAATAACGTAGTCTGTATCTTTCATTCATAATAGCCTTTAAATAGGCTTGGTAATTTTACAACCCTAATTGGAAACTAAAATAATTAAAATTCGAAAATAAATCTAAATAAATTCAAAATTGCTAAAAATAAATAACCAGAACGCGTGAAATTAAAGCTGGGCGAATTTTCCTCACGTGTGCGCGATCGATCGGCAGCTCTGGGCGATCGATCGGCTGAGCTCACGATCGGTCGGCTGCAAGCGGCGATCGACCGGCGCTGTCTTTGAACAATTTTGCTCACCCGCGCGCGAATGTTTGGCCAGCATGGGGCGAACGACCGGCACAGCCTCTGCCCGAATTCCACCCTTGCATGATCGATCAACTATGACACGCGAGCGATTAGCTGAGCCTCGGATCTCCTTCGGCAAAACTCCACTAACACAAACCCAAATATTCCTAAAAGTGTTCCAAATTGCTCTAACACTTATTTAAACAATATTTATTGAAAATTACATAAAATAACTCAAATAACAAAATAAAAGAAAAGGCCTTCCACGAACACTCAATTGCTCGTCTTGGTAGTTTCACCCTCTTCATTTGCTGAACGACATGTTTGCTCTTCGGTCTCGGCTCGCTCGTCATGAACCTTTGTCCTCAAACGTCCTGGATCCACGATGGTAGATTGTATGCCGATCATGTTCGCATCATTCTCGTCCTCTTCAAAGGGATTTGACCTCAAATCCGAACTTGTAACATGAGAAAGAAAATCAACGACATTGCATGTTGTGTTTGAATTATACTCTCCCAGTATCCAAACCCAATCACCGGGTTCGAACACAACATCGCAATGCTCCTTATACCTCTTCTTCCGAATGAATAATGCTTTGCTGCCCCAAAAGAGTGGTAGTTCGGGTGGCTTCGCATTCACCAACTTCTTCTCAGCTTCCTGCAAAAGAGAAAACATGGTAACAGGAAAACTCTCACTTTTTCTAAAAAGGAAACTTTTCTTTTGACTCTCTTTTCTTTCCGCTTCTTTGATTGGGTGTTTGTCTTTTCTCTCTTGTTTTCCCTCACCGTGTGTTTCATTTACTATTTCTTGCTCAGTCTCTTTTGTATCACTCTTTTCTCTCGAAACCCATTTCTTTCAAGCGCTCTACTCTCATGCTCACTCTGAAGGAAGTTTTGGTCTTCGAGGACTTGACTAGGTGTCATGGCACTAGAGCAATCGTCTTGCCCTTGTATGGCACGATATATTTATTGGTGTAGCAGTCGTGCATAACACGCTGATCAAACTGCCATGGCCGGCCAAGTAAGATGTGTATCGCCTCCATAGGTACCACATCACATAGTACCTCGTCTTCGTACTTGCCGATCTTAAATGACACCAACACTTGGTGTGTCACCATCATGCCTCCATTGTCACTGAACCACTGTAGTTGGTAGGGTTGGGGATGCTTTAGCAATGGTAGAGATAATTTCTTCACGAAGCTCTCGCTCGTCGTATTGGTACAACTCCCGCCATCTACAATCAAGTTGCAAACTTTATCCTCCACCTTGCAGTGCGCCTAGAAAATATTTTCCCGTTGCACGTCATCTTCACTCTTTGCTTGGGTGCTCAAGGCCCTCCTTATCACCGCTAGTAGCCCAAGCATCTCTCAGACTTCCTCTACCTCTAACTCCTCCCGATGAGTCTTCTCCTCCTCTTCATCCGTCTCATATTCTCCGTGGGGCCGCATCAATATCGTCCTTGTGTTTAGACATTGACTTGCAATATGACCACACCCTTGACACTTGAAACATTTGATATCACGGTTCCGAGAAGTAGCGTTTTCAATTGTACCTTTGTTGTTGGTTGTAGGAGTTGAACTGGACGGCTTGATCTCTTGCTTTGATGGAGGTGGAGTAGCTTCCTCGTCCTTCTTTGGCACAGAAGGCTTCCATGTGTCTCGATCACTAAACCTTCTCCGTCTACCTCCTGTCTTGAATTGCTTCTAAACTTGGGTTGCCTTATGGACCAATTCCTCCATCTCCATGTAATGGTGCAGCTCCACTTCGTTGGCAATCTCGGTGTTCATACCCGCTAAGAACCTTGCCATAGTCACCTCTACATCCTCCTCTAGGCCAAGGCGGATCATCAATAGCTCCATCTCCTGGTGATAATCTTCCACGCTCTGGTTGCCTTGAGTCAAGCGGAGCAAACGTTTATGAAGCTCTCAGTATTTCTCATGAAAGCCTTCATGTCGTCCCAAGACTCCATGGGTGGCTCTCGGCTCCTCCTCCTATTTGTAGTAATTTGATCCCACCAAGTAAGAGCATAATCAGTGAATTCAGTAACTACGAGTTTTACCTTTTTGCGGTCGGAGTAACGATAGATGTCGAAGATGTTCTCAATCCTCTTCTCCCATTACAAATAAGCCTCGGGATCATTTCGGCCCTTGTATTCGGGAATCTTTGACTTGATGCTTCCAAGATTATCATCTTCTCTCCGATTATTACGGCGTCCTTGATCATACCGCCGCCTATCGGGTCCTCCCTCTTCATAATCGTTCTCCTCAAACTCTTCCTCCATGTCTTCCCACATTTTCCACTCTCGCGCTCGTTATTGTTGAGGAGCGACTCGATCTCTTCGTCCCACATTCGCTCTATGCCAACGTTCCGCTCTCATCTCCCCTATCTCTTCTCTCATACCCTCCATCTCTCGCATTAAAGCCCTGAATTGGCCCGTTATAGCTTCCATCATGAAACGTTGTTCGCCCGGTTGTCCTTGTTCGCCACGTGCCCCATCGTTATCGCTTCCTGATATGGTTAGTTTAAAATTGAAAGGAAAATACCTCACAATGCTCCCTCACGTGTTTCACTCTTAAGGATGAAAACGCTCAAGATGTCGCTCGTGTTTATCACTCAATCAATTGGCTTTTACTCTCAATTAATCTCACTACTCGTTCCTTTTACCGCTCAATTTCTCACTAAGCCGCTTGAAAACTTGAAAGTACTCAAGCACTAAGATGGCAGCTTGACAACTTTGACATTTTAAACGACCAAAACACAAAATGTTCACGGAGGCAACAGAACCCACAAGCGCTTAAGAATACAAGGCGAATCGCAATTCCACCAAGACAGACAAACCTAATAATCTCAATCCCAAACTTGACGCTTTTTTTTTTGTAAATAACGGCAGACGTTTTTTTTTTGTTTTTTTGTTTTTTTTTTCCGTACGTTCTTCTTCCTCCTTTTTTTTCTTTTTTTTTTTTTTTTTGAGATAACTTCCTTTTTTTCTCATCTCTTCTCTGATTTTGAAAAACATCTCGACAGTGTATTTTTCTGCAACCTCTTCCTCAACCGCCCTCATATTTGTTACATTTCTCACCGGTTTTGTATTCAAGGACTTGTACTCGTCCTGTGCTTCCTTATAATGCAACCAACATATCGCAAAGTCCATGGCAGAAACAAATTCCATCGACTTTACGGAGGCCTTTATTTTGGATTTAAGGAATGCATGCATCCCCTCACTCCGTTGTGTTGTCCTCATCCCAACAAAGAAGTGTCCCCATAAAAAAGTGTCCGCCCAAATGTGTCTTTTTTGATAAATCAATTGAATCCAGTTATTTTCTTCTAAATCAAAGTGTTTAACCATCTCTGACCACTTCATCTCAAACTCTTCTTCTGTATATCGTCTCACATTAGCTTTCTGAACTTACTTGCAAATGCAGAATTTTTAATGTCTGTAACTGTATTTTGGTGCGGATGCAGAGTGCAAAGTCGATGAATTGTTTCCCACATTAACTCTTTTATCGCGTGTCTCGTTGCATTATCCCCATCTGTTATCACAGTTCGCGGCCTCACACCATCCATACACTCTAAAAATGTTTGTAATGTCCAGTTGTATGATTTGATCGTCTCATCCGCTAACAATGCCATAGCAAAAATAATAGTCTTGAAATGACGATTAACTCCCACAAAAACTAAAAATGGCTTGCCATAGAAATTAGATCGATACGTCGTATCGAATTCAAGAGCATGGCCAAATATCTTATAAGCAGCTCTTGATTGTGCATCAGCCCACAATATATTTTGAAGTCGCATATCAGCATCGAGACTATATTTTCCAAAGAAATTACTTTCAAACTCACACTTGTGTTGTAGATACCCAATGCCTTTGCTGCATTCGCGTCTACTACGTCAGGTCCGTTTTCCTTTCCAAGGCTGTTGTACAAGTCTTTAATTCCAAACCATGCATTCTCAAATCCACCAACTTGTCTTGCTATGTAACCCATTATGTGACACGTCCGTATTCTAGCACTTCTCGTAGATTTTGCTGTCTGCAATGCACCATCTGTGACGTGACGATTCGAAGGTAAGAACACTATATGACTTGCAGAAGCCAAATGATGCGAATGGGTAGTGACAAATTGTTTGACAACCCATTTGGCAGACGATTTATTCCTGTTCACACGGAATCTGACTTGACAATCTTCTCTTGTCAAACTTCGAGCAACCTTCTTGCGATTAGCCATTGTTAGAAATTCATCGTCCCTTTCACCATCTTTCGCACAAAGCCATGTGCGATTTGTAATCTCTCCCAAAGTGTTTGTTTTCTTATGGCTCTTACGCATACTAAATCCCATGCTCTTCGCATAAAGGTTGAAAAATAACTCGGCATCGTCGTAGGTACGAAATTGCCTATTTAACAAGTCTTCTCCTTGAAGTTGAAAAGGTGATTTGTCCAACCCAATACTCAGCATCAATTTCGTCCACTGGCACCCGTCGTTTGTTTGTGTATAGAGTCCCCATCCCTTTTCATTATCTATTTTCCAAACTCTGCGAATCCAATCCTGTTCACTATCATTCAAATGACTACTATTTTCTTGGGACACACATGGCTTCTTGAAATTCGCATGATCTTCCGTTGTTTCATCACTTGTACACTTTGTAGTTTCCTCCAAGTTTGTCCAATGCTTGTCCATCTGCAACATTTAAGCCTGGGTTTGACTATATCTATTGCAAACCCATTTATACTTTGTAATCTAAACATGTTTAATGGACACCAATACATTTCTGTAATTGTATCGTAATAACAAATATAAATATTACGTATAATATCTGGATGAGTCTTATAGTTAAGTGTGAATGCGATTCATGTAATGGTATATCGACACATTATAAACCATTTGTTCATAATATTGGTTAGAAAATATTACCTTCTCCTACTCGTTGTGGTAGATCGAGACGGTACACGGCATAGAATATTTGGGCAACGGGAAGACTATATATGCGTCTCAAATTCTACCAGGTAAGCCAACAATGAATAAAAAATGAGTATATATATATATATATATACACGTTCAAAATTTACATTATGCTAAATTAGGTGGTTATCGTAATTCATGCGAGCTTCATAATGGTTGAAAATTACAAATCACAAGGGACACAACACAAACCTGCTAAACTTGAGTGGAGTTCAACAGTGTACCATCTTTGTAGTATCGATCGTTTCTTCGAGTTCCCCAGTACATTTGAGGAAGGTGAATATGGGCGGGAATTTTCGTAAAAGTGAAGTATTCAACACAGTTGGTAAGTCGACACATTGCTATTTTTCATGTGAATTTGATTGACCTTGACCCTTCGCCACATTGCGCGTTTATCAATACTGTCAACTGCAACCTTTTACTGACAGAACAACGAAATAGTTCAAACTAATAAGCGGGAAATACAAATCCACAACGTTGGAGTAATGTTATTGCTGGAAATGAGCACAAATATTTGAAATCCAACATCTCTTGTTTCAGTCCTGTGACCGAATAGTAGTCTTCTCTACGTAGGTGGGCCATGACCCATTCAGTATCCATTATTTGATGGAGTCACATTCAATACACTATATAGTATTTATTATATTTAATGGAGTCACATTCAGTATATTATATACTATTCAGTAATTAATGTACGACCATTTAGAGACTATATATTGCTAAAATGACATAAGTATATACCAACTATTTATTTTGTAATATCATTTGTGGAAATGTAAAATCCACTTAGGTGACTATTAGGGCATACAAACATTTGTCATGCAAGAAGAGTAATACTACTGTTGAAGCAGATTATTGCTTCTTAATATAAAAACCGAATTATGAAGAAAAATTACAATTATAATGCTATTAAGTATTATTCTAAATATATCATTGTGTTGCTTCCATCGTTTTCCCCCTTTGGCTAGACGAAGCGGCCTATTTATAGGCACAAAAAATTCTCTTGGTGGTTATATCCTCCAATGAGAGTATTCGTCTAACAACTTATTCGCTTGTCATTAGCCGTTACTAACGGCAGCTGCTGATTGGTTCTACCAACGGTTGCCGTGTGCCACGTGCCTTTATTTCACTGGTTATATTATTCGGCCACCGCCCAACAGAAGAATATACGTGTCAAGCAAACACTTGGCTCACGCGTCTAACGTCAAGCTTTAGAAATACAAGTGAAATATATCTTTCTTAGAAGAAGATGTAGTCATTTCCTGTACGGCTTTAATGTATTCGGGACAGATTTCAATGCCCCTCTAACTTATAACATAGCCTAGGAATTTTCTAGCCGCTACACCAAAAACACATTTATCCGGATTTAACATCATTCTGAATTTCCTTAAGGTATCAAATGTCTCCTTTATATCATTGACGTGGCCAGCCCGATTTATGCTATTAACAAGCATATCATCAAGGAAAAATGACATGTTTCTGACTATCTGTGCCGAAAACATGTGAGTCATTAATCTCCGATAGGTAGCTTCGGTATTTTTTAAGCCAAAAGGCATAACTCGATAACAGGATAGTCCTAATTCGGTAATGAAACTAGTTTTTTCCTCGTCCTCCTCGGCCATAGGAATTTGGTTGTAGTCCGAGTACGCATCTAGGAAGCTAGGTAGTTGGCATCCAACAGTTGAGTCCACGAGTTGGTCAATTTTTGGCAGTGGAAAACTGTCTTTTGGGCAGGCATTGTTCAACTCTCTGAAATCTACACACATTTTCAATTTTCCGCCCTTTTTAGGCACCACAACCACATTGGTGAGCCATTTGGGATATTGGACTCGACGGATAAACCCGGCCTTTAACAACTTACGTGTTTCAGATGCTTCGCGTGATCGTGTTGTAGAGTCTTCAACCAAAGCTCCAGAGGTTGCTCCCTAGTTCAAACAAGTGTGAGTTTAACATTTGAATCCGATCTATAGCCTCCCATAAATCCCCTATAAGGTTGTTATCATCGGTTGGAGAGAAAGGGGGAAGCATGGGGTCCTGAGAGGAGCCTATTGGCTCTTTCCCTTCCCTCCTTCTTTTGGGATAAGGAGGATCATTTTGAGGTTTTGATAGATCAGTCATAGCTAAATAAAAAAAAACAAACGGGGGAGCGAGGTTACCTATTTGTAAGTCACGAAGACATATATAGCAGTACAATAATAATAGACGTGTCACATAAATCACACGCGTCATAGTAAAAATAAAGTGATTTGACAAAGGTACAACAAAACGTCCTGACACGTAATGATACCGCATTAACAAGTGTTCACTCAATTGACAACGAATTGGGTGATTCAATAAACTTGGAGGACACCCCTAACAAAAAAGGAGAAATGTCGTTATGGATATAAACACTTGATTGTTCAAATTTTTTTCTCTAAAAAAAAATAAAAGAAAAGGAGAGAAAGCGAAAAAAAAAATTATGTCTATCATCAAAGCTCTTTCTTTGAAAAAGAAAAAAAAAAGAAAAAAGAAAGGAGATATAAACACTTGATTTCTCAAGTTTTTTTCTATAAAAAAAAAAGAGACAGAGAGAGAAAAAAAAAAAAGATATGCGTTTTTGCTCTAATAAAAACAAAAAGAATGGATATAAGCACTTGATTCCTTAAATTGTTTTCTCTAAAAAAATGGGAGAGAAAGACAAAAAAATATGTGTATCCTCAAAGCTCTTTCTTTAAAAAAGAAAAAAAAAAGAAAAAAGAAAAGGAGATATAAACACTTGATTCCTTTCTTATCTCTTAAAAAAAAAAAGAGAGACAGAGAGAAAGAAAAAGAAAAAGATATGTGTTTTTTCTGTAATAAAAAAAAAGAAGGGATATAAGCACTTGATTCTTTAAATTGTTTTCTCTAAAAAAAAAGGAGAGAAAGAGAAAAAAAATATGTGTATCCTCAAAGCTCTTTATCTAAAAAAAAAAAGAAAGAAAAGAAAGGAGATATAAACACTTGATTCCTTAAGTTCTTTTCTCTAAAAACCAAAAAAAAAAAAAAAAGAGACAGAGAGAGAGAAAAAGAAAAAGATGTGTTTTTCTGTAATAAAAAAAAAAGAAGGGATATAAGCACTTGATTCCTTAAATTGTTTTCTCTACAAACAAAAAAAAAAAGAGAAGGAGAGAAAGAGAAAAAAGGGATATAGCCGTTGGAAAAAGAGCTGTTACAGTTTAGCGGTTCGCTTAGAGATTAGCGGTTGGTTTGAGAGCCGTTGAAGTTTAGCGTTCGGTTCGCTTTGAGATTAGCAGTTGGTTTTAGAGCCGTTGAAGTTTAGCGTTCGGTTCGCTTTGAGATTAGCGGTTGGTTTGAGAGCCGTTAAAGTTTAGGGGTTCGCATGAGATCAGCGGTTGGTTTGAAGTTTAGCGGTTCACTTGAGATTAGTGGTTGGTTTGAGAAGTAAGCGCTTGGCTTGAGTTCAGCGGTTGCTGTCTAAGCGCTCGGCTTTATTGTGGGTGTCGCCAGTGGTTGATATCCAGAGCCAAGCGCTTATGGTTGAGGCCAATTGACACCTAAGAGCTAAGTGGGTATAGCCTGGTTGACATTCAAAACTAAGCGGTTGAGGTCAAGCCCAACGGTTGACACCTAAGTGCCAAGTGAGTGTGGCTAAACCAATGGTTGGCATCTAAGCACCTGACACGGTTGAGGGTAAGGGCTGTTTCGACCAGCAGGTGGAGGTTGATAAACGAACGCAATAGAATTTTACACTTCGTCTTATCCCTAAAAATGCTTAGCGAGAAAAGACGAAGCGGAGGAAAGTGTTGGTGTCATTTCACTTGTATTTCTAAAGCTTAACGTTTGACGCGTGAGCTAAGTGTTCGCTTGACACATATATTCCTCTATTGGGCGGTGGCCGAATAATATAACCAGTGGAATAGTGGCACGCGGCACATGGCAACCGTTGGTAGAACCAATCAGCAGCTGCCGCTAGTAACGGCCAATGACAAGCGAATAAGTTGTCAGACGAATACTCTCATTGGAGGATATAACCGCCAAGATAATCTTTTTTGCCTATAAATAGGCCACTTCGTCTAGCCAAAGGGGGTGAACGATGGAAGCAACACAATGATATATTTAGAATAATACTTAATAGCATTATAATTGTAATTTTCCTTTGTAATTCGGTTTTTATGTTAAGAAGCAATAATCCGCTTCAACAACTTCGCCACAACTTTGAATTAAAAAAAAACATATTTCTTGTATGTATATCAAAACACAAACTTTGCAATCAATTGCGTTAGCAATAATTTTTTATATGCGTACTGTAAGGCCATCTCCAACCCAATACTCAAAAATACAGTACACAATATTCTAAAATAGAACAAATGTCACTATCAAACAGTATTTTATCTCCAATCCAATACTCTATTTTTCACTCTAAAAAAGAATATTCTATCTATATTTATTTTATCTTCATTATTTAATTACTTTTTATTAATTTTCTACTATTTATATATTCTACCACACATATCAAAAGTATTATTAAAAAATGGCGCATGGTTTAGAGTGGGGTCTTTTCCCCAAATTGCAACTGTTCCACGCTATTTTAGCGTGGATTGGAGTTGCTCTAATATAAATATCAGTACTCGTTTGAAGTTGCTATAATTTTGCTACAAAAGTACAAACTTTAAGGTCCAATTTTTCAAACATACATTTCATAATTTTTTATATAAAATACACAAAGCACAATATAGATGTGTTCTTATCACCGGTAATAAAACTCTTCATGACATAATCATTGCCTTGAAAATCAATGTGATCTAGTAGACATACAACTATTAATACCGTCCATACAAAACGAAAAAGACACTAGATAGAATTGTTCAAAAATTTAAGCTGCATTAACATATAGATGATAGGTGATACAAATACAAATACCTACGAACTTAATCAATTCATATTATTACACTACGGATTATCGGCCTATTGCTTGGACTAAAGACGGCAACGTCTACTTTTATATTTGTCAACATCTCTTTAATAGTGGCCAGTATATTCAGCAAGCACGGATCATGCATCTTCTTCGCTGACACATATTTTATTGCTGCATCCACTTCAGCTAAACTCCGATCAGCCTCCGCAAGTATATTCGATCCTATGTATCCAACCATTATTGGATCAAGCCTTCTTATTATCGGGCACCTTGGCATCTGCATATTATGACGAAGTTCCACGCTTTCCATTTGTGTTGAACTGTTGTCTTCACTTTCAGAGATGTCGGGGTCAGACACATAACTTGCTACCTTAGTCACTTTCTTATCGGTCACGTTTTTTGTAAAATCAAATTTTTTTTACCAATTACAGCTGAACTATGTTCCACTTGGATGGCTATTTAAATACCGTTCAAGATAACAAAAACACAAATGGGTCTAGACGGCGTTGTTTCTGTTTGTTATACTTTTAAGTTAATATATAATGCAAACATTAGTGCGTGGATATCGTCTTGTGATGTGAACTAATAATTTGATATGACATGTTGCTCAGCGGCATAGTAAACAATGACTGTATCCATCAAACAGTAATAAAGCTTCTGCTTGATATGTCTTATCGTGCCAGATTAATAAACGAAGTTTGACCGCGGCCAAGGGCTATTGATGGGAACTCTGTCATTAGCACGTAAAAGTGTCAGTTGGTCTAGAATTAATCTAGTTAGTCCATTACTGGTGACTCTTCATTTATATTTTATGTTTGATTGGATGACCAGCCCAACCACTACCTTGGGCGCAACTGTTTTTGAAATCGATAATTGTTTGCGAATCTTCATTGTAAGATCGCCCCTGTAAGATCAGATTGACTGTGGATAGATTTTGTTGTACCAATAGCATAGATGGGTTAGTGAAGGCAAAGTAAAACTCTATTATATCCATGAATAATATTACTTACTTAATATATAAATCACTTTGGAACATCTACATCAACAGACATAACATTTACGATATGAACCACGAGTCAAAATGCATATATAACTTGCAGTACTTAATAAATGGAGACAAATATTGAGCACTAAACACTAAATCGACATATTTCACGGTTCACTGGCGGCGCATCGTGTTGTTGGTCGATTTATCGTTTGAATCTTGTTTCCAACCAGTAATTAAATGTAATAACCTAAAATCGAGGCTACTTATACGAGTATTTATTTTGAATTTTGAGACAAATGCGTTTTTAATATTATCATGGTTATTTTAACTTTGGGGAAAGTTGGTCAGTTTCGTCAAATCTGGTCAACTCATGGCCATGTAAAAATATTGGTTAATTGTGCATTTTCGAATAATTGAGCATGTTAGGAATCAAATTTCAACTGGAATGTGATATTAAAACTCCTAACTTGTCGTGTTCAATTTATTAACGCAATTTTAAAATTTGATTCGGAAGATTATACCATTTTATTTTATTTTATTCTATTTGTAAATTTGCTAGCCATTTTGTCCCGATTATTGGCCCAAGCCCATTAGGGCTTTTTCTTTTTCTCTTTTCCCATCCCCCTCGTCAAAACTCCCTCTGCTCTCACTCTCTATCCCTCTCACTCGATCTCCATCTCTCCTCGCCGGCGCACAGCCGCGCCACGCCGTCGAGCTCTGCCTCGCCTCGCCGTGGCCGCCTTCGGGCAGCAGCCGCGCCGCCGAGCTCTACCTCGCCTCGCCGTGGCCGCCTCCGGGTAGCAGCCGCGCCGCCGAGCTCCGCCTCCACGCCGCGACCAACGAGGCAGCAGCCGTGCCTCCTCCGCGAGGCTCCGCAACGGCCACTCCGAGCACGCCGCCGCCAGCCGCCACTCGCCGAACTTGCGTTTAAGCTCCACCGACAAACCTCTGTGTTGCTTCTCCCGCGAAGTCCAACGAGCCCAATGGTTAGCAACCTCAATCTTGCTGCCCGTTGTGGTTTCAGTTCCGTCGAGTGAGCTCGTCGATGCCGTCGCTGTCGCTAGCGAGTCGTCGCCGCTCGCGCTAGGTAAGCTTACTGTGGCTGAGTGGGTTTACTTGTCTTGATAGATTAACACTGTTGTGTTGAATTTCGATGTTGTTTATGGTTGGATTAATAATATCACGGCGAACATATTAGTTTGTTTGGATGTGTTTGTGCGAGATTAGTGCCTATTGTGTTTCTTAGTCTTGCGAGTTTGTGGGCGTGCTTGGCTTAGTATACTTTTGTCTTTTTGGTGCTATTAAGTTTGGTTGATTCATGTCGTTTTGAAATTTGACGAGTTGTCGTTTTGGTGGACTTTTGTGAAAACCTCGTTTGGGCCATGACAAGCTTTTGAGTGGCCTTATCCCTTTAATTGTGGAACCATAATTGGAAGGATTAATGTTGAAAAGCCATACTTTGTGGGATTGTGATTGCGATGGCTTTATTAATTCGTTTAGCTTAAATACTTTTTGGTGAATGTACTAGTTTGATTCAAGGTGTTTATTAGAATTTTCTAAAAAGAAAATTGTGTGATCTTGAGGATTTGGTTTTGTTTCACGAGCTTTGGTTGTATTGGGTTGTATTTTTGTTAACGTGACCATTTGAGCTTAAAGCGAGTATCGGGTCGCGGGTCTGAGCGTTTCGCACCATGTTTTTGTTTTAAGTTCGAAACTTGATTCGATTTATTTTATTCTAGCAAATTGTGCAGGATCGTCAACAACGCAAGTTCGAACGCTCAACCCTTCACTGCCTTTTATTAAAGGTATAAACAGCGGTTGGAAACAAAGTATTAGCGCTAAGCCACGACAACATTCTCTGTGACATTCTTTTGTGGTTTAAATGTCCATTGGTCTATTGTGAATCCGAGCCGCTGAGGCTCGATGTTGAATTATGATTATATTGAAATTAATTATGATAAATGATAAAAATTGTCTGTGTGGTTGTTGTGATGGATTGTGACCGAAATTAGTTCGGTGCTGGGTCGATATTAGGTGAAGGCTTCGGCCAGGATATCCGAAAAACAGGGGAAAGTCTGCCGGATTTTCGACTCGAAGTTTAGATGCTTAGTAAAGCTAAGTTGGAAGCTAATTACATTAAAGAATCCATTTCTCGTCAAATTAAATCAAACAATATACTCGTTGGCTACGGGTTAACGTATAAAACTAAGTCACTGGCGAACGGGACGAGGATACTTCAAATTACAATTTGATATCCGTTTGTCCGCTCTTGGTTAAAGACCAGCTTGAGTAGTCCGTCAATCCTTTGAGCAATTCTTTGATTTATGTCTAGTGGAAAGTGGCTTTTGACCTTATTACTCGCGTGTTGGACAGATTTGTCGCACGACGAGTTTCAAGGGAGGACGCCACTAGGAGAGAGTCGCAAGGACCGAGGCTTAGGACCTCAGGTAAGTGGATCTCCACTGTGACACGAGTATACTTACCATGCTTGAATATTGTAACGACCCAAAACTCAAAACGATATTTTAGTACCGAAAAATACGGACAAATTTAAACTTTTTTTTTTTAAAAAAATAAGTTACATAATTGAGCTTTTAATAACAAACATAAGGATTATCAATCCTCATCGTAGCCAAAATAAATTTAACTTAAACATTTATAAATATGCGGAATTTAAAACATTCTTTGCCAACGATTAGCCGGTAGTCCACTGAGATTTTACAGGTCGGTCCCGTATACACTCGCTGTTCCTGTCATTGTCACCTCGCCCTTTTTGCATCGTGACAAGATACCTGCGACACGAGCACACTAGTGAGCTATTAGCCCAGTAAGTGGATTAGATAGATAATTTGCTAAGTCTGCAGGTAACATACAATCAAGAGGTATCACAATATTATAATTCAACAAATGGAAAGACTCGACGATCGAGTCGTCGTAGTTCGAAGAGTAAACAACACTCTTAAATAATCTTGCCCGCGGAGTAGAATTCAGATATAATGTGCTGAACTTACGCGGGATAAAATACCTGCAAAGGAGTTGTGACATGTAACGAGGTCGGATTCAACGACCCATTAATCTCGTTAAAGTTAATCTCATACTTTATTCTAATTTCACTCAAGTTCACAACTCTCTGACTTAGCTTATAAAAATATGTGTGCACACGGTTTACTATTTAAGAATTCTTGATTCTATAATATTAGGGAGGTCGCATCGGCCTTACCCCTTCTTTAGACCTCTCACGGGTCCTTCCAAAATTTAATACACATCTAAACCCGTTCGCGGGTTGTTCTAGAACTTATACAAATCTGGACCCTCTACGGGTCATTCTAGAACTATACAACCCTGTACCCTCTGCGGGTCGTTCTAGAACTATACAACTCTGGACCCTCTACGGGTCGATCCGAAACTTCTCACGACTGGGGTTCCGTCGGACTGTTTCGGATTGATTGCGCAATCACCCCATCGGGTTAATTCGGGACATGCTATGGATCTTGGCCCCTCGGACCGTCCCGATATTCTTTATGATCGTGAGGACTCATCTTTCTTGGGCCTCTCTGCCCATTCCGAAACCTTTTACGGCCAGTGACCCCGTCGGGTCGTTTCGGAATTCATTATTGCACTTTACCCCGTCGGGCCGATCCGGATCGTCACATCATAAACTGTGGGGAGGGCCGTGGCTCTCCTCCCCAAGACCCCTCGGGCCGTTCTGAAAGGTGGTTCGTTGACCTCCGCGAGGTCCCTCGGGTCGCTCCGAAATCTGTCATACAAGATGGCCCCGTCGGGCTATTTCGGAACCAAATCATGATCGCGGCCCCGTCGGGCCATACCCAAATGATCAAAGTAATGCGACAGAGGAAGGTCGTCCGCCGACCTCCCCAGGCCTCTCGGGCCGTCCCGAAACGAAATCAGTGGCCCCGTCGGGCTGTTTCGGAACCGATCATGACTTGCGGCCCCGTCGGGCCCTACCCGTATACATACAATGCTTTCGCTCCCTTTTTCTTGTCTTAGAGTTTTCTCCTTGACCTGCAATAAAGTCTCAACAACAACAGAAACAATTTTATGCCTGTGGTCCCATACCCACCGATATATATATCATACTAACACATATACACACAAACAGACACACACACCCTGCACAATAACTTGAACCACGAAGTTGAGTAGTTTTATGTCTGTGGTCCCATACCCACAGACAGATAAACATATACGTGAGCACACAAGCCAATAAACATCTAGAAGGACACCACATATTATAACAAACCTACATTCCCATACCTGCAGGCTCGTTGCACAAAATGAGACAAACATAGTCAAGAGCCCATACTCACGGCCCTAACTAGAATGGAGATTCACATAGTTTGACAGCCACAATTTTGGAAGCATCGAATGCTTAACATAATCTCAACATATGCACGATTAATTCAAGCAGGGTAAAGTATACTCGTGCCACAGTGGAGATCCACTTACCTGAGGTCCTAAGTCTCGCATCTTTGTCCTCGCGATCTTTCCTCAGTGGCGTCCCTCTTTAAAGCTTGATGTGTGGCACTTCTGTCTAACACGAGGATTAGAGAGTCAATGCCTATGTTTACTAATCATTCGCGAGAAATGAGACTGTAGGTCTCAATGAATCAACAGAAGGGAAGTTTAGACAGTGGGACGACAGACAGTTCATCGAGAAATTCCTCTAGGGGTATTCTCGTCCCCAGTGTCATTGACTTAACGTTAACAATCAATCCAGACTATCGGGTCTTTTGTTTGACTAGATTAGGTGAGAAATGAATCCCTTAAACTAATCGGTTTCTGACTTTATTTTATTACGTATTAAATATTCGAGCCGAAAATCCGGCAGAGTTTCCCCTATTTTTCGGATATCCCGGCCGAAGCCTTCACCTAATTTCAACCCAGCACCGAACTAATTTCGGTCACAGTCAATCACAATAACCACACAGAATAATTTTCACAATAATATTTTGAATCATTAGAAACATAAACACAAGTCATCACTAAGCCTTATCGGCTCGGATTCTACTCGAAGGTGATAAGCGTTTAAATTAAACTCAAATCAATCGTTCCCAAGTCTCCGAAATATTTAGGTTGGACGCCATAGTCAATCGCCCGTTTATACCTTTGGTAAATGACGGTGAAGAGTCGTGCGTCCAAACTTGTGTCGTAGGCGTTCCTGCACAGTTTGGGAGAATAGAAAAAGAGATCGAATTAAGTTTCGAACTAAAACGAAAACATGATGCGAAACGCTCGAACCCACGACCCGATACTCGCTTTAAGCTCAAACGGGCAAGTCAAAACACCACCCAATACAATTAGATTATTAGGCGCGTGCAAAACCCGATCCTGAAGATCACACAATTTTCTTTTTATTAATTTTCTTAATTTAAGAAAATTCTCAATCTCTTGCCAATTAAGATAAATTAAGCTACTTCGCTACGTGCTCGGGTCATGTTTTATTTTATATATATTAAAACGACACTTCTTGGTGAGTTCTAAATTTCTAAAACGAAGCAAAACCACAAACTTTTGTCATGCAAAGATACTCAAAATATCAAGTCCCTTGAACTAGTACATTAACCAAAATATTCTAGCCACAATTCAAAAAGGACATTTTAGATTTCCGCACGATTAAACAATAAGCACCTCCCAAAATCCTTGCAATTACAATCCCGCAAAAATGAGATTTTCAACAATAATCTTCTTAGTAAAGCAAAACCATTAACAAGCGGGACGAGACCAACTAAAGTTTATGAAATAACCTTAAACAACCAACAAATCACCAAGAGTGATAAATCCCATATACACACATTAGTTTGGACAGATACAAGGTTTTCAAATCTCGGTACAAAACCAACCAATTAAACAACTTACCAAGATTTGGTTAATCTTGTTACATATATAAGACAAATAAATCATCGATGGCAATCCAACCAACAAAAGTACCAATTTTCTAAAATAATAAAAATTAGCTTCAAATTACACGGAGCATTTGATCACCTTACCCAAAACCACCAAGAGACGCACACAAAGGCACAATCTCATCTAATTACATAATAAACACAAATAGATAATATAGCCAAGATATGTGCAACAAAATCAACCGATTTGCACCCATCCAGTAATGTTTACAAGGGGACTACGCTACACAATTTTAATCACGTCATCAAGCCCAAACAAGATTTTATTTCATTATTACTGAAAATTTCTAAGACTTTTCAGTAATCCAATTAACACTAAAAACATGCCACAAACACGAATTACCAAAAACGTGCCAACAAATCATAATTTAACCTCCCAATCAACAATTCACGAATCACAACAAAACTTATCATTACGAGCCAAAGATTACAAAACACCACCAAGCATTACAAACTCAAATATAATTTTATCACTAAGATTAACTCGGGCTCGAGGCTCACCAAGCGTGAAGGCAGCGGTGAACCCGAGACGAGCTCGAGGCGGCTCGCTAGGTTGGGGCTCGCAGAGGTGGCGTCGCGAGCTTGGGACTTGGCGGCGCGCAGACTGAGGTGGCCGTGTGGGGCGGAGCTCTAGCAAGCTCAGCGAGGCGGCCGACAGCGCGGGTCACAGCCGGCGGCGGCTCGACGGCACGAAGGAGTTGGGTCGGCGAGGCTCGCGACTGTGCGAGCTCTCAGGCCCGCTAGTCACGCTCGGACGAGGCGCGGCGAGTGGGCCAGCTCCGAGAGAGAGGCGACATTGCGCGGCTGGGGGCGGCGCGAAGTGGGAAGGCGCGACACAGCGATTGGGCTGGGCGCGGAGAGGAGGCCGCGGAGAAAGATCGCGCGAAGGTGGGTCTCGCGCGGGGGATAACCAGGCGGCGTTGCTCGGGCTTGTGAGCGACCTGGGTCGCGCGAGGAGGCCGCGCGCGAAGAAGGCTGGGCGAGGTGGGGTCCGGCGCGGGAAGGCACTGAGGCTCGGAGCGCGCTGGGTGAGAGGCGAAGGAGGAGGCGCGCGGAGGTCTGGGTCAGCACGCGGAGGCTCCGACGAGGCGCGCGGAGGCCTGGGCTCGTCGGGGTTGCTCAGGGCGGCGCGAGGAGGACGCGCGACAAGGCCTGCAGCTCGCATGGAGGCGGCGCCGGAGCTGGGTTCGCGCTGCTTGCGGAGCTCGGACGGAGCTCGGGCGGTCTCGCGGCACGGGACCGCTGCGGGAGGCGCGGCGGTGGGGGAGGGTGGCGCGGCTGTGCGCCGGCGAGGAGAGAGGGAGATCGAGTGAGAGGAATAGAGAGTGAGAGCAGGGAGAGTTAGACGAGGGGAAGGGGGAGAAGAGAAAAAGAAAAAGCCCTAATGGGCTTGGGCCAATAGTCGGGCCAAAATGGCTAACAAATTTACAATTAGAATAAAGGAAACGGTATAATCTTCCGTATCAAATTTTAAAATTGCACTAATAAATTGAACTCGACAAGTTAGGAATTTTAATATCACATTCAAGTTGAAATTTGATTCTTAACATGCTCAAATATTCGAAAATGCACAATTAATATTATTGCACTAATATTTTTACATGGCCATGAGTTGGCCAGAATTGACGAAACTCACCAACTTCCCTCAGAGTTAAATTACCATAATAATATTAAAAGCGCATTTGTCTCAAAATTCAAAATAAATGCTCGTATAAGGAGCCTCGATTTCAGGTTATTACAAATATATTGTGCATGTGTTGAGATTGTATAAAGTTTGCGATGCTCCTAAAATTGTGGCTACCAAACTATGTGGATCCCCATTCTTGCTAAGGTTGTGAATACGAGCTTTTGATCGTGTTTATCTTGTTTGTGCAACGAGCCTGCAGGTATGGGACTGTAGGTTAGTTTATGATGTGTTGTGTTTCTATAGGGGTGTAATTGTGCGTGTGTTCATTTATATGTTTATCTGTCTGTGGGTATGGGACCACAGACATAAAACTACTCAACTTCGTAGCTCAGGTTCTAGGGTAGGGTGTGGGTATGTTTGTGTGTGTATATATTACTATGACTTATCTGTCGATGGGTATGGGACCACAGGCATAAAATTATTTCTGTTGTTGTTGAGAGTTTATTGCAGGCCAAAGAGAAAACTCTAAGACAAGTCAAGGGGAGCGAAACCAATGTATGTATATGGGCAGGGCCCGACGGGGCCGCGAATCATGATCGGTTCCGAGATCGCCCGACGGGGCCATCGTACGAGATTTCGGAACGACTCGAGGAGGTCGGCGGACGACCTTTCTTTGCATGTGTAGTTTGATCATTCAAGAGGGGCCCGACGGGGCCGCGATCATGATTCGGTTTCAAAACAGCCCGACGGGGCTACTGGCCATGAAAGGTTTCGAAACGATCTAAGAGATCTTGAGGAGGTCGACAGACGACCTTCTGGAACGGCCTGAGGGGCCTTGGAGAGGAGAGCCACGGCCCTCCCCACAGATGTGACTTTGACGATCCGGATCGGTCCGATGGGGTGATTGCGCAATCAATCCGAAACATTCCGACAAACCCCAGTCGTGAGGAGTTTCGGATCGACCCGCAGAGGGTCTAGAAAGATAGTAGTTCTAGAACGACCCGTAGAGGGTCCAGAGTTGTATAAGTTCTCGAACGACCCGTAGAGGGTCCAAAGTCGTATTTGTTCTAGAACGACCCGTAGAGGGTCTAGAGTTGTATAAGTTCTAGAACGACCCGTAGAGGGTCCAGAGTCGTATTGGTTCTAGAACGACCCGTAGAGGGTCCGGAGTTGTATAAGTTCTAGAACGACCCACAGAGGGTCTAGAATCGTATTAGTTCTAGAACAACCCGTAATTGGTGTATATGTATATTAAATTCTAGAACGACCCGCGAAGGGGTCAAGATGTGTATTAAGTTCCAGAATAACCCGTGAACGGGTTTAGATGTGTATTAAATTCTAGAATGACCCGTAAGAGGTCTAGAATGTTTATAAATTCTAAAACAACTCGCGAATGGGTTTAAATGTGTGTTAAATTCTAAAACAACTCGCAAAGGAGTTTAGATATATGTATAAGTTTTAGAACGACCCGCGAGAGGTCTAAAGAAGGGGTAAGGCCGGCGTGACCTCCCCAATATTATAGAATCAAGAATTCTTAAATAGTAAATCGTGTGCACACATATTTTTATAAGCTAAGTCAGAGAGTTGTGAACTTGAGTGAGATTAGAACTAAATATGAAATTGACTTTTGAGTCGAGATTTATGGGTCGCTAAGCCCGACCCCATTCCACGTCACAACTCTTTTGCAGGTATTATACCCCGCGCAAGTTTAGCAACCAAGGTTGTTTAAGAGTGACATTTACTCTTCGGACTATAATGACTCGATTGGCGAGTCCGTCCCTTTTTATTATATTATTGTGTTATGATATTTTGGTTGTTTATGACCTGCAAACTTAGCAGTTTATTTATCTAATCTACTTACTGGGCTAATAGCTCACTAGTGTGCTCGTGTCGCAGGTATCTTGTCACGAAAGCAAAAAGGACGAGGCGACAATGACGGGAGCAGCGAGTGTATACGGGACCGACCTGTAAAATCTTACGTGGGCTACCGGCTAATCGTTGGCAATGAAAGTTTTAAGTTCCGCATATTTTATAAATGTATAAATTAAATCAATTTTGGTTAGGATGAGGGTTGATAATCCTTATGTTTGTTATTATAAGTTCAATTATGTAACTTATTTTAAAAAAGTTCAAATTTGTCCGTATTTTTCGGGACTAAAACATCGTTTGGAGTTTTAGGTCGTTACATTAAAGCTCCAACCAAGCACCCCATAGCAAACGCGGCGACTATTGTAACCGACTGGGTCATGTTTTGATCGGGGCCTGAGGTCGATGCGATGTGATGCTGAATCCTACGTAAAGCTGCTACGGACGTTGAACGATTCTCCAGATGGATGTTTAGAGATTCTTCTAGTCGTCTGGAAATGTACTCGTCTAATGCATCAACTGCCGCATTGTATATACTGAATCTCTGGTATAGCCTACATTTGAAGCGTGACAATTGCCCGTTACAATCTTCCCAGGACTCGTAAATACCAGGATTGCGGCCTTCAAAGACGCAGTAAAATTTCTTTGCTCCTATTTCGTTATATCTGCAAGAAAGGTTATGGGTATAAGACAATAGTGGACAAATCCGTCAAATATGAAGAACAGTAGACCGAACATTTACTTCTTACTTTGAGGATACATTGCCAATACGTTGGTACTGAACCTGTCTTTAATAAATAATAGAATGGTGTAAATGAATATGTATGGAAGGGGAACCGAACATTAATAGTTGCTTTAGAGAATATTTTATGAATAAAAATCCGTTCATGTTGCATAAATAAAATTTGATGGACTTAGAAGCCGAAATTCGATTTGATCATTTGAGAAAAAAAAACGTAGGAAATTTAATTTTAAGAAAGTTTTGGGAAATAGCATTTTTTTTAATTCGGTCTCCCTGACCTGATATAATACGATTTTATTAATTCGTTACAATAGCTTTATGAAGAAAGTATATAATTGGTAGGTTTCCTGAAAAAGTTTATACCGAAAAGTTTCTTGTTTTTAGAAATTAAGGAGAGTCTCTTTAGAAAATTTTGTCAAATTCGGTCTCTAGACCCCTTTACTATGAAATTTTACTAAATGGTTTATTTTATTAATTTTTTATTTAAGTAAATCTATTTTATTTAAATTATTAATAAATAAAAAATGGGTCTTCAACGGGACGATAATTAAATTTTTGTTTTCGCATGTTATGTATATTTTGCCTTACTCACCGAGGACTTACTACCCAAGGTACGACACCATGATGAGGATCCTCTAAGAAGAAGTTAAAGCAAGCTAAAGTAAAACTATATAATGTATAATGAAGACTAAATTTTTCATGTATTGCATACTTATATTTTTGTAATAAAATAATTATATTCGCTGAGCTTTAGCTCCTTAAGTTTTTCCTTCGTACTATAGGTAAGAAACCCATGGTTTGAGGATGGATTGTGCGGTGGCGGTGCAAGACAAGCGAGGCGGGCAATGAGAACCATTAAGAACAATCTTCCGCCTTATAAAGTATTATATAAATAAATATTCAGTTTGGACAATTTTTTATTTATATATTCATATGATTATGTTTTGTTTCTAGATAATTATTATTATGATATTCAAATAATAAGGATGATGTTCGTATTAAGTATGATATAAAAAAATATTGTCTCTACTTTCCGTACCAAAGTAGATCCCATTGTCATGTTTTGTGTTAATTGTATTTTAATCAATACGTAAAATTCATTTTCCATAATCGAGGTGAATCAGACGTACAATTTCATAATGATAGTGTTCTATGTCGACATCGTATCGGGCCTCATATTTTATTACGCAACATATGCAATTTAGTGGAATTGATAATGATAGTGTCACCATAGCATAATCTTAATTAAATTTAGACACTATTGAAATGACAAAAGATGGACTATTGTCGTCAAAATATTAATTTCTAAAACCGTTAATGTAATGTAATATAAATAAACGGAATAGTATGTATTCATACAAAATATCTTACACAACCATGTTGATTTTAAACAAGGATTAAATATTACTTAATGGGTCATGTCAAACTAAATTTGACCCATTGGATAAACTTATCTTAACCTCTGGTACAACTCATTTGTATATATATGACAAATTTACGACCCATTCAAATTGTAAACTCATTCCAACCAAACTTTAAATTTAAAACCTATTTATAATCGTATTACAAAATAGAGATTAAAACGTAGAAATAAAAAGGAAAACTATCACCCATTATAAGTCCAACATTTATTGAACTTGTCTAATAAAAACATATTTTCGCTTCACCATGTCATAATCGTGTCTTAAACGGTGTCATATTCTTCTCTCACTAAGAAGACCGCGGTGGGGTAGGGTGGCACATAAGCCACACCATCTAGGTGTCCTAATTCGAAGTTAAATAGGCCATGGAAGAAATTGCATAAATAAATTTCCAATTTAATGTGATATAATTTTGAATAATCCATTCCCAATAAATTCAAACACTCCACATTCTTCCACTTTATAATAATAAAAGGGTTTTTTGCAGCTATGGCCCCTCAACTTAGCGTGTTTGAAAATTTGGCACCCCTTTTTTTTTTTTGGCATTAACTCCCTTGAATTTGAAAATCGTTGCAATTAACTCCAAATTGGAAACACCCGTTCGAAATTAGACGGAATGACCTCGTGCTGCGCACGTGAGGAAGCGCGACGCTGGGTTCGCACGAAGGAGGGGCCAACGGGGCTGACCTTGCCAGACGGAGGGCAGTGGAGAGTCGCTGGCTGGGCTTTACGTGAATCGAGGTAGTGCAAGGGAGGCGCGACGCGTGGAGAAACTCGCCGGGGTTTAGGCTTGCGCGGATTGGTGTCGGAAGAGGCAGGAGGCAATCGGCGAGGAGCTAAGAGACTCACCGGAGTTGGGCAGCGCGGCGAGGGGCCAGGCGAAGAGGAGGCGCTCGCGGGGCAGTTGGATCCGGCGAGGAGGCTTGGTCGGCCGAAATTGGGGTTAGGGAAGAGAGGGAGAGATCGAGGGGGCTTGTTATAAATTGACAAATATGCCCCTAAATAAACGCCCATGTACAAATCACGTGCCAAATTCCGTCTAATTTCGAACGGGCGTTTCCAATTTGGGGTCAAATGCAACGATTTTCAAATTTAAGGGGGTTAATGTAAAAAAAAAAAAAGAAGAGGTGCCAAATTGTCAAACTCGACAAGTTGAGGGGCCATAGGTGCAAAAAAAACCCTAAATAAAAGGACTTTAATAATGGTGGGCCTAAATCCAAATACACTGTTCCACTTTGGAATCAAAATCAAGGACTTTAACAGTACTGGGCCTAAATAATTTCTCTACTATGCAAAATAGGTGTCAACATAGTCCACCAGTTATATTTGTAATATATGGTCTTAGATTATTCAATATATCGGCGTCACCAGCTTGATTAAAGACCAGTTCGAGGTACAAGGTGTTCCAATATACATGGTTATAAACGGCGGAGATAAACATAAGGTAGATCAACATATTCATCTGTTGTTGGAAAAATCTACTGATAAGATTTTATAATAGGGAGTTGTGGTACACTATTATTGGTAAGCGATATCACAACATCTTCTTCGGTAAGCAAAATCCCTTCTGCAAGGTAGCCCTAGATATTGAGTTCGATCCATTTGTGTTAGGACAAAGTAAGAATGATTGTAGAAATTACCATAACTGTATGTATTTTTTTATCAATAAAATGATGTCATATCTTCATTGGGTCTGGATTGGGTAATGCTCAATACATGTACTATTTGTCGTCATCAGTTTATATTCCACAACTCCATTAAGGACTGTTGAACAAACGGAATTACCAGACTAATTTCGCGAAAATGATTTTGTTTTGTAGTCGTGAGGTAATAATGGTATGTGTGTTTAACATTTTGATGCAATGATAGGTAAATTTGGTTTATCGAAAATAAATAAATAACAACAACATTATTTTAACCTTTTCTTGATTTGGGTGTGTCGGACAGCAGATGAACGCATATGGAGAGAATGAGGTAAAGCACAACAATTTCAACGAACACGATGGCCATACAGTAAACGAAGAACATTCTCCACCAGATAAAAGCACAAAGTTATGCGATGCGTTTGGTTCAATGGTAGATGGCTAACATGATAGAGAGTGGGATGACGAGAAAAGGATTCGAGCTATTGAGGTTCGCTGTCAAGACATAGTATGGTACGCGTCAAAGAACACCGACTTATTTGTTGAGGCAAAGGGTAGACTGGATGAGTTACTTTCAACACTGGTAGACAAGTGGGTGAGATATGAATGTTGCAACCACACCAATATGATGGAAACCAAGCGTTAGGGGCCTTTGTCTGTTCGTGGATGTGCAAAGCGTAACTTGTGGCCACGTAGCCCTGTGGGTCGACCAGCAAGAGGTGGAAGAAACACTACTATGCGTGGAAGGAAAAAAGAAACATGAAACACAAGTTCAGTCCCCAATGGACGATGAGTGGAATGCAAAATTAGGGGTTAATAAGGCCTAAAATTTGCCACCTAACCTAAAAGAGGACTACATTGTGATGAAGAGTAGTGGAAGAAATGCAACGAATGAAAAAGAAGAGCCCGAAGAAAACAATAATACCGAAAGAACAAGGGGGAATTTACAAGAACCAGGGCTGAAAACACCAACAGGTTTTGCATCACCGGGAGATATATTTGAAAATAGTAATGACTCACCAAGTTCAAATATGGTAACACCAGAATGTTTTGTTGGCTAGGTCTGGTCATGGGGGACGCCTTATGGCCAGCCATAGATCATCGCATGAATAGACAACACTTTTTTAGTGGCAACTCTGTCTTCAAGTTTTTTATTTTTGATATTTTTTTGTAAAGTAGACAGATTGAAAATCAAATGTGTTGTATGTCGATCAGTACATTAAACTGTCTATCTTTATGCTGTCACCTTGTAAACATGTTTGTTAAGTATATTATGCCGTGTTTTCGTAAATTGAATGTAAGCGGCGTTATGCAGCCTAAATATCAGGCAACATTCCCAAACTTATGCTTGGACGCCTTTTAAGTGTCATATGTTATGGTTGGATGCCTTACGAGTGTCGTATTTATAGAAATGAACATGTCTTTAGTCCTTAGTAAATCAATTGCTTAGAGCATATAATCTATAATATTCGAACTTCTTTATGGAACTACTCATTGTTTTCAATTTATTATTGGGAATTATCATAACCACGCTAATAATGTCACGAAAGTATGAATTGTAATCAATCTGTACAGTGGACTGTACAAGTAATTTCAGCGTTTATCATATTAGGAGATGTGACTTCAGAAATTCTCTCAATATGATTTACTATGGTTGGCCTGCTTGCACATATTTGAAATTCTACCAATTAGGGACATGAAGGGCCTTTTACATTGGCCCGAATACTGTATTACATTATAAAGAAAAAATAAAAGCCCAGCTGTCTTAATGTTTTCCTCATATTTGTCTAATAACAGAGAACTCATACAAGTCTATCAACCCCCCTATTTTTTCAATGCTAACAATAAATGCAGCAACTTAGATATTTTCTCATCGCATAAACCCTAACACAGCCGCTTATCATATACAACTTCATCGTTTAGATTGACTATTGAGGAAGGTAATTTTATGGTGGATGATATTAAAAACAACAAAAACTAGAGTACGACAATTTCTTTGGATCTTATGGATGACCAAATAATAGGAATTGGAAATGTTTGCAATGTCAACATCTCACTGAGATATGGAGAATCTGTGTCGGCCAATAGCATAAATATGACTATAACCAATCGACGCCAGAAAGCGAGAGGAAACAATGATGTCCGACATCTTCCGTCGAAGAGGTCATTTTTATTCAAGGCACCTTTAATGACAAAATAGAGGCCGCGTAAAATTGAAGATCAAAAGATACCAATGCTTATTTGTGAAATTAAGAGGATAATGAAAGGTCGTAAATTTGCAGATGAGGTACAAATTGATGTGAAACCAGAAACTCACGTTTCAGTCAAGGTTAGTCCTTAATACGTAACAAATTTAGTTATTCATATTATATTTAAAATTACTAGTCGTACAAATACTGAAATTATTCTATATAATCAACAAATATGAATAATCAATCATTTGTCCATATAATTACTAACTACTACTAGAATATGTGACCGGCTAAGTATTAAGTAAAATCTCCAAATACTAATCCGAAAAATGGGTAACGTTTGGGGATTTCTAATAATCGATCTACCTACGTGTATTATCATAATCCCAGCTCCGTTTACCAGGCACGTCCTAAATTCCCAAATTTTTAGACTAACTCATACATGTATTGACCCATTTTTGGGATACTAATTGAACATGAAATAAAGTAACACTGAGATACAAAGAATAATTTCATGTACATGTTCATATTTGATGGAAGCAAATATAAAATTTTAGATTTACTACTGTAGGTTTACTAAGATTATTACACTGGAACTACCTTTTTGTGCTTAACACATAAATATGTTGAAATTATTTTGTTTAGGGACAACAGCAGGAAATTCGGTGCAATACATCAACCCAACTAGTTCATCGTTGGTACAACGAACTTCACCCAAGAGCTCCGGCTCAATTCCAGATAACTGGGTTCCAATACTGTGTTGAAAGCTTGCCGACCGTAGATGTTGATAATGGATTGATCCAAGTCCTAGCTAAGCGTTGGTGGGACACAACGCATACGTTTTGGATTGAAAATGTTAGGGAAATGACCATGACGCCAAAGGATTTCAGTTTTATAACCGGGGTGCCGGTGGGTTATCGCCATATTAAACTATGCAACCATGTTCACAATAATGTGGAATTTAGAAGAAAACTCATGGGAGAAGAGTTCATGTATTGGTCAAGTGAATGGGTACCAATATTATGGATTTGTGAAACATACCGTCATTGCAAATGTATAAATGATGCATCTACAGACATTGTGGTTAGAGCTTTCATGTTATTCCTTCTGGGGTCAGTTTTGTTCGTCGATTCGGATGCCCACGTGTCTTTAAATTTGTTGCCATTACTTGAAAATATCAGTTGCATTAGTAAGTACAATTGGGGGCCCACAGCTTTGGCAAACCTATATCATGAAATGGACGACTTATGCAGGGGAGTTAGGGACATAGTCGGTGGACTAAGCTATGCTTGGGAGGTATATAATCAATTTATAAAAACATTTTGAATCGTGGTACACACTACTATCAAATTACATTGTTCTACCTAATATCAATATTAATTATCATAATAGAGAAATCAATAAATTTCCGATGATTTCCTGTCTAATCAAACAAAATAATTATTACGCAGGTTTGGGCAAATATATACCTACGATCAGGTTAGTGGGACAAAGTTCGATACATGTTACTTTTCCCGCTGCAAAGAGATGGTTGAATCTTCAAAATCATATGACAACATACTCATTGATGGTTGAATACTATAGAATAAAGCTAAAACAAGTTTCAAAAGAGGATGTAAGTTGTTTTTTGTATGTATATTATATTTTTTGTTAAAGGTCAAACTTTTTTAATGAGTTGCTCTCAATGCAGATTGTTTGGAGTCCATTGTTATGGGATGCATCTGTCCCATATTATATCAACCGATGCAAAGAATCGACCAAAAAAAGACTACTGTTAGTAAGTGAGAGAGGAGGAGCTTGGTATTTAGGGGAACGAGTCACGCAGCAAAGTTTGGGAACGCCTGAACAATGCATACCAAAGCCTTCTCCGTTGTCTATGTTGTTGCATTATGTGAAAAGCATCAAATATAATACTCGTTCCATTTGTGGACAATTTGCATTAAAGTACATTATAAGGCAACGAAAAGAGACGTACAAACAGTTCTTCTCCAATTTGGTAACGAGATTACTTTAGACTAACAATATTTGTTCGGCCTTGTTTATAATTTTAACAATGTATTTTTTTTTAATTCACAATAACCAACTACTTTCATAAGTTGTATTTACAGAAATTGCAAATCGTATTCGAACATCACGGGTGTGCGTCAACTACTCATCTACAACAAACAATTATTGACTAATTGCCTTTCCCACTACCACCATGGACTTTGCTGGTTCCAACAGTTGATGGGGAAACAAGTATAGTAAAAATACCAACTGATATCAGTATAAATGACATAAACATACCAGATGAAGATAAATTCGTGAGTTTCTCAATTTCCATTAACCGCCTTTAAAGCGGGTGAACTACAATACCACAGTTAAATATTATATTTCGCTTCCAATTTTAAATTTCCAAAACTTATCTTGGCGATAGGTGAAAGTGGATGTCGTGCATAGTCTTCTAAGGATGGTGGGAGGAATGCAACATATTCTTCTCAACACCATTATTCAAACAAAGGATCAGGAGCGGAAATCATCCCAATTGATACTACAGTTACAACATCAATTGGTACACGGCTTACGTAACAATGAAATTATATACAATTATAATACAAACCGAAATAATATTAACTTTTTCTAAGTTGACGATTTTGGATTTTCCAGTTGGCATTTGAAGAAGGAGAGGGGGAACAACATTCCATGGCATCCATTAACACAATCTACAACAAACCAGTTCATCCCCATTATCCGAATTAGTCCTTCGATACGAAATCATCAATTACCAGATCCAGTATACGTATAATAGTTATTTAAATATTTGAGAGATTGAGTTCATAAGTTAGGACCTCTAATCTTCTTGATATCCGGCCTACGTCATAAAACTATTAAGTATTTTAATATATTTTTTCTTCTCTCTTTCACTTTGTACTTTATGTCTTACCCAGTCTTTTGCATATTTTAAGCAAAATTATTATAAAATTGGATTGATTTCTAACGTGCAGTGGCCAAACTCAAAACATAAATCTCATTTCTTTTCAAGTAATTATGCATGGTTAATTACTTTGTTCAAAGTACAACATCCAATTTTATACATGGTATCACACAAACATCAGTATAATGTACTAATAATGAAATTTTGCAACATCCTATGAAATCTTAATTTTAGTCCACATGAATCTATTCTATTCCACATGATGAATTTGCTGACAACGTCTAGAGCAGATGACACGTGCTTCTGCCTCTTTCACATACTCTGCTGGACCTCATTCATTGCGTAATTGGGATGGAATCCGTTGCTTGCCACCATCGACTTCTTTAATTAATATTTGTCTACTGTCTCCACGTAATCTTTACTGTTTTCACCTTCCAAGAAGGACAATTTTAAGTATTAATAGCAATTGAACAGTAACAAGCTAAAATGCATACCCACTACAACAAAATGTCAATTTTCATTTTTCTCTGCACATTCGCATCTTAAACGCCTATAGTCCCATCCAATTTATAGCAAGTACTTCATCAGCATCTCGATAACACAGACCACGTCGATACGCACTACAACCCCAAACCTATGATTCATGAGCCACTCCAGTGCCCAAACGAAAAAAAAAACAAAACAAAAAAAAAAACAAATTACAATGGTTCGAAATGATCAGAAACAAAGGAGGACTAGTTAAAGAAGGAAAACAAAGGCGAGTCAGACGCCGACGAGGTCTACTGCAACGTAAGGTCCTGCTCTTCATGTTGCACTTACGGGGCTTCAACTACCACCTTCGTTAACTCGACATAACTCAATGATCATGTCAACACGTAACCTTAATTTCGTTTTCTTTTCTTTGACGGGATGTGGATTTCTTTGTACATTGACCCAACTTTACCTGTGCCGGAATCGTCGACGGAGGGGCTGACTTTTCAGCATCATCCTCTAATGATGGTGTAGCATGAATAATAACGAATAAAAGAGGAATTGAAATTTTATTACAAAAAATTAAAATAACAGCAACTGTGCCACGTTGAAAAATTTAAATAAAAATTTATATTTTTTAATCAGTACTCAGTAACGTCATTAGCAAACCGTTTAACCAATATGACTACAAGATGTATATAACCATGTGGCTGTGTCTTTAAAACATTTCTTCATTTTCTCTAACATTTACATTTCCACCGTCAGATGTGTTCCCATCGCTGGGTTTTTTTAAGAAGTTCCCAACAAAGAAGTTCCTAATTTTTAATACCTAATTTAAATTAATATCTAATCTTTTAAAAAATATTACAAAATAGTGAAATACCTAAGTTATTCAACTACTGATATAGTGGTAATTAAATTAGTTACCAAAAATATGTGCAAGTAATTAACAAATTACTAAGTTATTTCAAAAGTTTGGATTTTTTTTATTTATTTTATAAATTTGAGTATTTCTTTACTTTATCCTTAAATAAAAATTACAATATACATGTAATATAGATTATTATTATGCCAAAAAAGAAATTTCTCAAAATTTCTATTTGAAATATGACATTTCATTTCATTTTTATGACTAACACTCAATTTAAAATGTTATTCTATGGGTAAACTTTTATTTAAATAATACTTTTAATATCTCTAGAATATCCATTATTCGTTACAAATAAAATAAATTCAATATGCTAAAAAAAAAAAAAGCTATTTCGTCCTATTCATTCACGTTCATCACTAACCCATTAAAAAAAAAAAAGCCTAACTCACTTATCTCCTCTCTAGTCTTGATCTAAATCACCTAAAAATTCATACTCTTTCTCTCTTTTATTCTCTCTCATACACATCTAACCAACATGACGAGGACGTAACTAAGCCAGCTCGCATGGAGCAATACAAAGTAGCAATTGGACCAGTTATGAGAGCTCAAGCAAAGTTATTCAAAGAGGAGCTTCACAATCTAGTCACAAAGCTTCAACGAGAGGAGATGAACATGATCACAAAAGAGGCGATACAAGAAAATCAACAACCAAGGCTCGTAAACGTCATTCGGGCCAGCATTGAATAAAGCCCGTGTTGAGGCACATCAATGGGCGCCATTTTTATTGTTTTGGGCCATTTATTTTATTTGTTTAGTTATTGGGCCAGACTTATTCTATTAGGCTCTATGTTTTCTGTTTATTAGGGTGGACCTAAGCTAAGTTACAATACAAGCCTTAGTTATTAGTCTTTTCATTATTTAGATTTTAGGGTATTATTGGAACATGAATAATGCCGTAATTTTAGCCTTTATAGGCGTTTGATGCAAAAGAAAAAGTAGTCAGATTATTTTCATCAATTACACGTTGTGTGTTTTGCGAGTTTAACACTTTTCTATGGTTCTTCGAAGAACTAAGACAGATTTATCAAAATTGCCAAAGGATTTACCTTGGACAACCTGAACAACACAAGAATCTATCTTGTGTCACAAGAATTTATCTTGTGGCGTTCACCGGCCCATCGAATGGCTATTCCACAATCGTTCGTGGCGTCTCACTATCCATCTCAAACCTAAACTCGTAGAACGATCCGAAAGTCGAGCTAGTATGAGTATTGAATCTCGGACAAATCGCTCAGGCTCAATATCAGTTGGTATCAGAGACAGGTTCTACATTAGGCTTGCCTATCCTTTATTTTCGTTTTGTTTTAGTTTAGAGTCGAAAAAAAAATTAGTTTTCATTCTTGTTAGTTTTGTTGAATTCTGTTGAGTTTTCCATTTTTATTTCGTGTCAAATTCATGTTCACGCTTTGAGTTTGTTAATTCGTACATCTTCAAGTTGTTCAATTGTTCGTGTTCGAATCCTATTAAATTAGTCTCTTATTTGGGTTCTCGGATTTTTGTTTGGGAATTTGAGTTCTTGTGGTTTGATTCATTAAATCTTATGTTAATCTTGATCTTGAGTGGATTTAGAGTTGTTAGTTTAGTGTTTTTGGTGTTTGAGAATCAAATTATTCAGTTTAGAACTTAAACGGCGCTTAAAATTCGAAGGGGATCACAAGAAACCTTATTTCGCATAATTCCATAGCAGCCTAGCACTACAGTGCCCATCAATCAGCGCCGCGGCGTCCAAACCCTAGAATCGCAGCGCCACGGCTCCTTCTCCCCAGGACATCGCCCTTGCGTGCACCTGCAACAGCGCCGCAGCGACACCATAAAAAAAAACCCTCTTTATCCCTAACTCTCCAATAGTAAACACGGCATTCGAAAGTCCATATCGCAAGAAAAATTTTTAGTCTAAAAAAAGTCATAAAAAGAATTAGGGGGCTAAATTGCAAAGCCATAAAAGTTTTCAAGGAGCCAATTCTGATTTTTCTTGGACCATTTTCGGGTGTTGTTTCCTTCATTTATCATTCTTGCGATAGTCTTTTGGTGAGTCACATTGGATTGTCACTTGAGAATTCTTGTCGACTTGTCACTTGTGAATTCTTGTCGACTTGATAGTTCGTTAAGAACCGAAAGAGAATTATTCAAGTGGTAAAAGGTAAGAGAGTGTGAGATTATTTGAGGGTAAAAGCTGAGTTATTTTTATACACGAGTGTTGAATGAACATCTTTGACTGAAACACGTAAGAGAGAGAATCTGTGAGATCCTTTGTTCTTTCTAACTTTCTTTTTGCAAACAACATGTCAAACCAACGCAACGAAGGCACTCCCGGCGTAATAGATCAAAGGGGGGTAATCGAAGCTTTTCGAGGAGAGTTTGTACGAATGAGGAGGACGAACTTGGAACAAGTTCATGAAAGGTTAGATAGAATAGAGAATGCTAATCAGGAGCCTCGGCCACGGGTTCCCAACGCCAATAGGAGGGGACGAGCTCAACCGCAGTATATGGAGGAAGGGATTGAAGATTTTGATGGGGATGAATATGAAAACGTTGATAATAGGAAGTTCGAGGAGACTATAGATTTAGTGGCAGTCGAGGAGATTGGAATCGGGAAGATGACAATGTTGGGAGTATTAAGATGAAGATTCCGTCTTTTCAAGGGAAGAACAACCCCGAGGCCTACTTTGAGTGGGAAACGAAGGTACAATTTGTTTTCAATTGCCAAAACTACACCGGCAACAAGAAAGTGAAGCTTGCAGCCACCGAGTTCACCGATTATGCAGTAGTTCGGTGGGATCAATTGATGTCAAGTTGAAGGCGGGCCGGGAGAGACTGATAGACATTTGGGATGAGATGAAGGCGGTAATGAGAAAGCGCTTCATGCCTCGCCACTATTATCGAGAATTGTACAAGAAACTATAACAATTTAGGCAAGGAAGTAGAAATGTTGAGGAATATCACCGCGAGATAGAGGTAGCCATGATTTGGGCCAATGTAGAAGAGGATTGAGAGGCCACAATGGCGAGGTTTTTGGCAGGATTGAATGTCAAAATTGCCAACCAAGTAGAGTTGCAGCACTACGTGGAGATGAAGGATATGCTATATATGGCAATCAAGATAGAGAAGCAACTCAAGACGAGGGGTAGTGCTCGACTTAGTCGATATCCAGAGCAATCAAATTGGAAGAAGAATTTCACGAGGAATGAGAAACAAGGGGTTAAGTTCAAGACCGAACCCAAGCCAACTTCTTCCACGTCTCATGTGCCAAGTAATCCCGAGTCTTCTTCTACTCGTAATCGTGACATTAAATGTTACAAATGCCAAGGTTTTGGACACATGGCTAACCAATGTCCAAACAAGAGGAGTATAGGAATACTTAATAATGGAGATGTTGTAACTGATGATGAGGAGGACGACAATTCCATGCCGTTATTGGAGGATGCGTCAGATGATGAAGTTGTAGTAGATGTAGAACTTACATTAGTTGTTCGGGGTGCATTGAACGTGCAAGCCAGGCAAGACGACGAAAAGGAGCAACGAGAAAATATATTTCATACTAGATGCCATGCTCACAACAAGGTATGTAGTATGATCATTGACGACGGAAGTTAAACCAATGTTGCTAGTACCACGATGGTGAAGAAGCTTGGGCTACCAATGACTAATCATCCTCACCGCCCTTACAAGCTTCAATGGTTCAATGACAGAGACGAGATTTGAGTCACCAAACAAGTGCTAGTGTCATTTCGAATTGGGAAGTATGAAGATGAGGTGTTATGTGATGTTGCTTCCAAAGATGCGGGGCACCTACGTCTTGGGAGGCTATAGCAATTCGATCAAAAGGTAAGGCATGATGGTTACACAAACAAGTATTCCTTGGTGCACAATAATTGAAACATCATTATTCTAGTACCTTCGACACCAAAGCAAGTTCACAAAGATCAAGTCAAGTTACAACAAGAGAGGGTAACACAAAGAGAGAGCGTACAAAAAAATAAGAGTGCAACGGAAAAAGAGAGTGACAGAACAAAAAGAGAGAGAGAAATGCAAAAGAAAAGTGAGAAATTGAGTAGTGAGAAAAAATAAGAGTGAACACAAAAGAATATCTTTGCGGGAGAGAAATGAGGAGAACTTTCTTAACAAAACAGCCTATGATTTTACTTTTGTATAAGGAGGCTATCTTTTTTACTATTTCAAGTGCCAAGGTCCTACCTAGTGCCATGGATGCTCTTTGTAGGAATTTTAAGACGTGGTCGTGGAAGACATGCCTGCGGGATTACCACCAATCTGCGACATTGAACACCAAATTGATCTTGTACTTGGTGCCTCACTCCCGAGTCGCTCGGCCTAGCGTACGAACCCAGATGAAACAAAAGAGTTACAACGACAAGTTGAGGAGCTTTTGGCAAAGGGATACATCTGAGAGAGCATGAGTTCATGCGCTGTACCAGTTCTACTTGTTCCAAAGAATGATATCACAAAGATTCAGACCACAAGTCATCACAAATGACAAGTATATTCAATATATAAAAATCTACAACAGCAAAAAAGACCAAGATAAACAAAAAGGAGCCTAGAAAAACTTGTAGAACAAAATCATAAACATACCTTATTAATGCTCAAATAAAGGGTCATTATGTGTCGGCGAGAAACGAGATGGGTTTGGCGAGAGGTGAGAGGCGGGTGGCGAGTAGCGGGATGGGTTTGCGCACAGCGCGGGGTCGGCGAGAGGTGAAAGGCGTGGTCGGCGAGAGAAAGAAGAGAAACGGATGTCCAAGAGAAACAAAGGGGATGCTATGCGCCTACAATTTTATGAAAAGTCAAATGGGGAAAGAGGGGTTTCCTTTTTTTTTTTCTTTTACACATAAAGGGCATAAGAAGGTTTCTCTATATTATTTAATGTATTAAAATATTAAGGATAGAATTGTCTTATCATAAATAATGATAAATAAAAAAATTGAAATAAATATTTTTTAAGCATGGGTTATAATTGTGAATAGTGGCGCATGCGAGGTCATTGATGAAAAAGATCATGTCCTTACAATGTCATTTCATTTTTATCACATACCCTCAATTCAAATGTTTTTATGAGTAAAATTCTATTTTAATGAAACTTTTACAATCTCTAGAATATCCCTTATATTTTACAATAAAATAATAATAAACAAAATTCAATATGCTGAAAAAAAAAAAACCCAAAAAGCTCTCTCCTCCCTATTCATTTACGTTAATCACCATCACAATAAAGAAAGAAAAAAAAAACCCTAACTCTCATATTTCTCTCTTTTATTCTCCCTCATTCACGTCTAACCAATATATTCAAGTTCGAAGGATATTGCGACAAATAAGGGGGAAAAAAACACAAATCCAAAAGTTGAGGAATAAAAAAAGATGAAGAAATCAAGCTAAAATTAGTAAGTTAATCTCAAATATCTTATTTTTTACTGAGATTAGTGTTTCTAACTTAGGTTTTCATATCTAGGAGGTTATATTTTGAATAAAATACGATATGAGTGTGATATTATAGCTTTTTCGTTTAAAATATTGGAAGAAGATGAACAGTCGACCGCTCTAGAGAAGATGAACAGCTTTAGCCGACTGGTCAACTGCTCTAGAGAAATTTAGTCAGGCCAATCAGACTAGTCGAGCCAGTCTATCATGGTTGAGCCAGTCGACCGATAGAATCTTTTAATATACTCTTAGTATTAGGTCCATTTGACTATAATAAAATAGTAGTTGTCAAATCGATCTTTTTTTTTTTTAATCAAAGTTTACTTAGTTGATTAAGTTGAACAATGGCCTTTTTTATGTCATATTTTTCAGTATTTTAATGTAATATTTTTTGTTCTTATAGGAATACGCTGAGACTGTTGTATATTTTCAATAGGGAAATCGTAAGAAACAGCTAAAAAAAAATTTCGTTTTTAAAATACAACCCATATTTCAAAAAATTAAAAAAATAGTCATATTACGAATTGTATAATAGAAAAGTGTCACACGGAATCTTACACATCTGTAAATATTTGTAAGATATTTTGTAACACTTCAAGTTTTACTTATTATTTTTTGAAGTGTTAAATAATATCTTACAAATGTTTACAGATGTGTAAATATTTGTTTGACAGTTTTTGTTACAAAATTATTTACAGTGGCTATTCTTTTAATTTTTCGAATCATAGGCTATCATTTAAAAGATACATTTAATTTTGGCCTATTTTTGCAACTCACCCATTTTCAAGATGATGGGGAATGAAAAAAGAAAGATGATAGTTCAAATGAATGGTGCTCGTAGAATGAAGACTTAAAAGAGTATAATATTAGACGATGTGAACAATGTTGATTTCTCTGATTTTGTTAACATACATAAAAGGCTTCTTGTGAACAAGTCAACGTGCTTGAAATTGAGTTACATACCTTCGATTTCAAAAACCCCGAGACCTAAATATATTTTGGATGATATTGATGTTAAGTGCTATCTTTCGGATTGTTGTCTCGTATCGCAACGTAGAAGCATGTTGCATACTAAACTTGTTGAAAAAATGAATGTCATGAAGATGAAAGAAATGAAGGGTGTGAAATGGAAATAGAAGAATTCCTTCGAGTTGACTATTGTGACATCGACATAGAGGCCTGCGGGTTTATGATGCTGCTTCTACACAAGGCCAGAAGTGTGATATTTTAGATGAGCCTACTTCATAGCACACTTTACATTGAGAGGTAATGGCATCTGCACCAACTCCATATCTAAAACCTTTAGAGTCCGATATGGATGTTGTTGTAGATCATTGTGAAATACTAGTAACCGATGATTGTTGTGCATCTTACAACTATGAAGACGGTATGAATATTACAGTTGGGCATGAATTTAAGAGCAAAGAAGAGATGAAGTATTCGGTCATTAATGCTTCGTTGAAAGCTTGTTTTGATTTCATGATAATGAGTATGATGAATAATCGTGGGGGTGAAAATATCATACAATAAAGCTTGAAGGGCGAAACATATGGCGAAAAGTGATATTAGGGGTGCACCAGAGATGAGTTTGAAGTACTTTTCAATTACTTGAACATAATAAAAAATTTTAAGTCCTGGTATAATCACACATTTGGTAGTAGATGAAGAGCAAAAGTTCAAGTACCTTTTTGTGGCACTAGGAGCATGCATGGTGGGTTCAAGGCAATGAAGAAGGTGATTGCGATAGATGGAACTGTTTTGAAGACAAAATACAAAGGCATGCTCATTATTACCACAACACAAGATGGTAACTACCACCAATATCCTATTAGTTCCTAATGTAACAGTTACTGCTATCTAAGCTACAACAACACAAAGATTCCAACCTTAAATCATCAACAATAGCAAGCAGAATCGATATATAAAATCTACAATAATAAAGAAGACCAACATAAACAAAAAGGATCCTAGACAAACTTATAAAGCAAAATCATACACATACCTTATTAATGTTCAAATAAAAGGTCTTATGTGTTGGTGAGAGGCAGGGTCGGCGAGAGGCGGGATGGGTTCGGCGAAAGGTGGGATGGATTCGGTGAGAGGCTGAGTCAGCTAGAGGTGAGAGGCGGGGTCGGTGGGAGACGGGATGGGTTTGGGCACAACGCAGGGTCACTGAGAGGCGAGAGGCAGGATGGGTTTGGGCACAACCCAGGGTTGCTGAGAGACGAGAGGCGTGATGGGTTTGGGCACAACCCGGGGTCGCTGAGAGGCGAGAGACGGGGTCAGCGAGAAAGAGAAGAGAAACGGATGTCCAAGAGAATCAGAGAGGATGTTATGCACCTGCAATTTTTTGAAAAGCCAAAGAGGGAAGACTGGTTTCCTTTTTTTTTTTACCCAAAAAGAGCATAAAGAGGGGTTTTGTATATTATTTAATGTATTAAAATAGTAAGAATAGAATTGTCTTATCATAAATAATGATAAATAAAAAATTAAAAAAGAATTTATTTTTAAACAAAGATTATAATTGTAAATAGTGGCTCATGGGAGGTCATTGATGAAAAAGATCATCCTTAAAATGTCAGTTTATTTTTATGACTAATCTAATTTCAAATGCTTTTTATGAGTAACCTTCTATTCTAATGAAACTTTTACAATCTCTAGAATACTCCTTATATTTTACAAATAAAAAATAATAAAAGAAATTCAATATGCTTAAAAAAAAAAAAAAACTAAGAGCTCTCCCCTCCCCATTCATTCATGTTCGTCACGATCACCATAAGAATTAAAAAAAACACGAACTCACATATCTCATCTCTAATCTTGATCTAAATGACCCAAAAATTCGTATTATTTCTCTCTTTTATTCTCCGTCATTCACCTCTAACTAGCATTTTCAAATTCGAACGATGTCCAAGAGAAACAGAGGGGGATGTTATGCGCCTGTAATTTTTTGAAATGCCAAAGAGGGAGGGATTTCTTTTTTTTTTTTAATACGCATAAAGGGCATAAAAGAAGGCTTTTTTTTATATTATGTAATGTATTAAAATATTAATGATAGAATTGTCTTATCATAAATAATGATAAATAAAAAACTGAAAAAGAATTTTTTTTTAACAGGGGTTAGAATTGTGAAGAGTGGCTTATGGGAGGTCATTGGTGAAAAAGATCTGCATTTGCAATGCATCAGAAGAAGAATAAACACTCCGAGTAAAAATGAGAATAAAAAAAATTAGCAGCAGAGTTTTATTACATATAGTTTACAGAAACTAACTTGGCTAAAAGTAAAAATATCTTGATCAATCTCTGAACTGTTGTAACATATCTTCAGAGACTTCTCACACACTCTAAAGATCTCCTGCAAAGTATTAGAGAAACTGGAGCATGCCCATTGAAAGATATCCCGATAACATCCTCGCACTCAAGATGAGGAAGTACTTAGTTTTCGGCTATCTTCTCAACAAAGCTAGTTTTAAACAAATTATTAAGGGGATTTATACATTTCTATAAAAATAATAATAATAATAATAATAATAATGTACTTGTAGGAAAAATATATGCTATTGATGAAATGTTCAAGTTGAATGTTAATGCTTATAAAATTTTTCATTTTGTTTACATATTGTGTTATTTTAATATTTGATATGCTGGATTATGTCATGTTAACAAACGCATTATAAAAAACATGAATAATTTAGGACTTATTCTTGCTTGAATGATTTTGAAAAATGTGAATATTTTAATCAATCTAAGATCACTAAAGTACTACATAAATATATAGATATAGTTTCTGCGCATCTAGATTTAATTTATTCCTATATATGTGAACTTGATGGTGTTTTAAATAGAAATAAAAAAAATTATTTTATCACATTCATTGATGATTGATATGATTCACTTTTGTTTATCTCATTAAGAACAAAAATGGGAATTTGATATGTTCAAATTGTTCTTAGCTTAGTGAAAATAAATTCAGTATGAAAGTTCAGAGATTTCATAGTGATAGAGGTACTGAATATGATTCGAATGTTTCCATAGAGTTTTACAAAGCAGATGGTATTATTAATAAGAAATATACTCCTTAGTCCCCTGAATTGAATAGGGGGGGAGGGCAGTTTGGGGGAATAGGGAAGGAGGGCAGTTTGGGGAAATAGGGCATCGGCGATCTGGGGAGTGGGGCATCGGTGATCTGGGGGAGCGAGGTTTGTTGACGATCTCTGGTTAGAGTTTAAGCGATGGTGGCACAAGGGTGGGGGAAGGGGGGAGGGGGGGGGGGGGGGGGGGGGGGGGGAGGGGGGAGGGGAGGGGGGGGGTGTTCGTCAGCGATCTCGAGTTGAGGTTCTAGAGGCGTGGCGGCAGGGGTAGTGAGGTGTTTAAGGAAGCGTAATTCATCAGGGATCTTGGGTTAGGGTTCGGCGGTGTGGCGGCAAAGGGCGTAGGATATTGGCAATCTAGGTTAGATATGAATCAAGGGCGTCGCCGTTGAGTGCAAAGGAAGGCCATTAAAGCGCAGAGTTCGACGCAAAGATCTCGGCGTAGGGTCACGGGGTTGACGACGGTCGCATGGTCAAGCCGGTAAGCGGTGTTCATGCGAGGATGGTGGTTCGAAGTTGCAGGGTCTCGGGGAATCACGGGGTCGTTGGGAGGTTGGGAAATCACGGTATCACTGGCGAGACCTTCTCGCCAAAGTACGTCTCTGCCGCCGCATAGAGCTTGTTGCTTGTCAAGCCATCGAATTCGTTGTTCACCATAGTCGTCTGTGATGACAATCACCCGAAAAAGCCTCTGTTCCCAAAGAGACCAAGTCCTATAACTCGTATAGTAGGAAGTCTGTTCACTCGAAAACACACGCGAATTTGTAACCGCAAGTGCACGGGTCATTCAAGTAATACAGTGGATAGAAGAGTCCGAATATCGTCCCACGGAGAACAAATGCCTATATCTAATTACTACTATTACTAAAGAACTATTTTGTCTAGAAATCGAATTTAGATGAATGTTGTAAATTAAAATAAACAAAACAATGAACTTAAATTGACAAAGACTAAATTGCACGGATTTACTCAATTAACTAAATACTAGGGTCGATTGGCTTCCCTCGATGCTTCCTCAATTCAATTAATTACTAACTCCTCACTACAATTTCCAATTTCATGCTAGTCTAAGAGATTATACATTACGTCGCAGCTTTCGCTTATTGACCTAATTGTGTGTTTAATCCTAACTTACGCATCCGTTTGCTAGAATTAACTACAATTACGCTCAGCTCTTATAGTTCTAAATCGATCACCTCTCGGTCCCTACGATTTATAGCTAGACTACCTAGACTATCAATCAACTCTCGGTCCTTATGATGTCTAAGTTGTGTTCTTACTATTCCCGATTCAACTCAATTTCCTCTCTCGAGTTTAATTAAATTAAACCTAAATTCTTCTATTCAATCTTTCAATTGCAATAGAAAATAAAATAAACCAGCAAGAAACACAAGCGTATAAACTGAATATTGCAGAAATTTATTACTCATAATTGAAAAGAGTCTACATCGAGTTCAGCCAATCTCTCCTAGAAAGAGAGATTTAGCCTCTCATAATTATGTACAGCAAATAATGAATTCTAGAGTTCATGAATAACATAGAATTAAATGAGAAGAAGATACGAAGAGAATAAGAGTAAGAAAAACTCTGAAAATCGATGATCTTCGCGAATTCTTCAGCTCCGATGAACGCTCAATCTTCTTCTTCTTGTTCTCTTGAGTTTCTCCGTGTGAAAAGTCTTTCTTTTTCGTCCAAGTTTCCTTTTCTTCGTCCAAACTGTGTTCTATTTATAGAGCACAAGGTTTGACCTAATTTTGGAGGAATTTCGGAACCTTTCGCGCTTGGAAAACGACGTCGTTCTGCTTCAGGAGGTCTGGTCGATCGATCGGCGCTTAACTTGCGATCGATCGGCGCTTATGCGTGCTTAGGAATCGTGGCTCCCGATCGATCGGCTTGAATGCCACGATCGATCGGCATTGCTTCTGTGTGAGTTGTGTCGTTCCGCCGATCGATCGGCTAGTGTAGCGCGATCGATCGGCATTCCTTCTGGCTTTTGGTTACGTTCTTTGAAACTTCGGCCGATCGATCGGCTAATGAGCCGCGATCGATCGGCGATTCCTCTGCCTTTTTGTGGCTCGTCATTGCAACTCCTGCCGATCGATCGGCTGCTATGCCGCGATCGATCGGCGATGACTCTGCTTTTGTCTTCCTGTTTTCCTTTGCTCCAAAATGTTCCGTTTTGTGTACTTTTTCACCTCGGTTTCCGTACTTGTGCTTAATTCACCTGTACACTCACAAAACTCATTAAATAACATAAACTTGAGGAATTAAACAACAATTCAAGCCTGAATTTGCGATATATAAGTGAGTATTTTGCTCGCTTATCAAAGTCATTAGCGATCGAGCACGCGAGCATCATCGTTGCCGTCACGGACAGCACAGCCTTCATCATCGCAAAGTTGAAAGTTAAATTCTTTGGTAGGTTTTGGGGGTTCTGTGGTGGTTCAGGTTGAAAGTTGAGTTCTTTGGGGGGTTTTGAAGGGGAAAAGAACGGGTTGAGTTTATATATATTGATATATGGATAATCTCATTATTATTTTAATCTTTTGATATATTGGTATTCAAATGATTTGCATGATAATGAATGGTGCTTTGATATACAATTTTATTTCAAGGAATCAAGTTTGTTTTTTAGACTACTTGGGAAGAAGAATAGAAAGATGAGGAAGAAGAACGGATGAAATTACAAAAACAATCCTTAATATTTAGTCATGTGACAAGCACATGTCATTTTTCATCTATAGAACAAATGTCTGTTATCGATTTGTTTGTAGCGCTTTACCAAGAATTTTGAAGTTAGGGAGCAAAATGCAAAAAATAAAAGATTATGGTACAAATTACCACATTTTATAAAGGTTAAGGACACCAATGCAAAAAACTCTTATTTAAATTAGGCGTTAAAAATTGGATACTCATTATAATTTATCTTATTTTTACTATTTACTATTTTGTAAGTTTTGGTTATTTTTTTACTTTACCCAAAAAATTATTAGGTGAGAAAAGAACTATGGTATCGTATGGCAAACGGGTTCAAATTGTGGTAATTTGAATTTTTTTTATTTGAATTGTGCAATTTAAACGAAGAATTTAAACTGTTGTTGGGCTCAAATAATCTAAATTTAAAATTTATTTGAATTATTATTTGGGTATATGTAGAAATATGTGATTTGAATTATGAAAAAAAATAATTAAATTAATGTTAAATGAAAAAGAACTATTCAAAATAGATCCAAACTCTGGTCAGAAGATGCTCAATAAAAAAAGTGCTCCTCACCTGCTGGTCCGCTAGTGTTGTTCGGTGCTTCGAAGGGTTCATGACTAGCAAAGGTTGCAGCGAGATGTTTATGGCAGGGTTCATGGGAGGAGGAGAAATTTTTTTTTAAATTATTTTTTTATAAATAATAATTGAGTGAAACATACACACTATTTCTCATTCACTTTCAATAAACATCCAATCAAAATAACATGCTATTTCTCATTTACTCTCAATAAACATCCTATCAAAATTAATTCTTATCGGCGGGTTATTATTTTTGATACCAAGATAGAAGTATCATTCAAAAGATTAATTATATTTAATTAATATGAGAAATGAATCGATAATATGTCAATTTGAGGATGTAATGTGTTTATATATAAGAAATTTTTTTATTTTTACGTAATTTTTAAACTATTATAAACTATACAATATAAATAGTATAAAACTATAAAAAATTCATAAACTATTATAACCGCTTCCCTAAGAATAAGACTATGATCGCAATATTTCTTCTAGTCATGTCTCGCCGACACAACTTCCACTTTAACACTAATGAAGTGCAAGATTTGTCTTTCTTTTTTAATTTGGACTTTTTTTTTCCAGGAAAAATAATGTAATAATACCACCAATTTGGATACATCCGCACGAAACAAAACCAAAATAATTAATAAAAATTAACAAAACAAATTCACTAACCAGATCTACCCACCCAGTTTCCCTCCCGCAGCCCCAACAACAACCATGAAAGCATCCTCAAAATTAATTTACAAGTCGAGTTAAAGTTCTACGTTTAAACACCAGATTAGTGGAATTAGAATCGAGAAACAAAATAAAATAAAAACAAAAAATTAGACGTCAGCGTCTTCCCCTACTCCCGCAGATCCCACCACAACTAGGCCAAACCATCTCCAAAAAAAGCTGATTAGAGAGGGGAAAAAAAATTTTATAGTTTAATCGTATAGGACTTGGGTTGGTGGCTCTCTCTGGACCCCACAGCCACCATTACCAACCCCCATAAGCCCAAAAGCCAAATCACCCACAATAGATCGAATTCTTCACCAATAAATTCCAACTCATATCTCTCTTTTTCTTTGTCTCTCCTCTCTCTCTCTCTGCTCTGTTTCTACGAGCCAACAACTGCAACTTGGTAATCTTAGGTCCTTTTGCCGACTTGTTCTCTACAATGTCTTAATTTCCTGCTTCTTTCTTAGAAAAACGTCTCTAGTGGTTTCGATCTATTCGTTTTCCGATAGAATTTTGCATTTCGTTTCTCTTTGGGTTAGTGTTTCCTGTTGGAAAACTCTGAAGAAGGATTTCTAACATTTTGGTACTAGACTTTTGGACAAGGATCCAAACAATATATATATATATATATACTGGAATAAAAATATCGAAAATGTTTGTATTGTTACTTTGATTATTGCACTTCAATACTGATGCTAGACCCTTTCATTTATACTGTGGGATTTAGTACAATGATTTTTCAAGCATATGCTTTGTTACTTGTCAGTGTTCAGAAAACCAAAAATAAAAAATAAAAAAAAAAGCGTTTGTCTCTGGCGTTGAAGGTTATCTCTGTTAGATTTGTTGAAATCTTTTACTATGGTGCCATTAATAGGTTAGTTGAGCTGATAAAAGATGGATCTGAGTATAGAATTTGAATACGTTTATCTTTGTGTCTCATGTAATTTCTTTTAATTTGGATTGATCTCTGTTTATTATAAATCCATGTCATTAAATTTACAAGGAAATATGCAAAACCTATACCTATACACAGTTTATGAATTTTTATTTTTTTTTCTTTTAGAAGTAGAAAACAAGGAAGAGAGGAAAAGAAAAAAGAAAAGGTCCCACGATGAAGGTGATAGAGAAGATCAGAGAGGCGTCGGAGAAGAATGTGGTGTTCTCGTTCGAGTTCTTTCCTCCGAAGACCGATGAGGGAGTGGAGAACCTGTTTGAGAGGATGGAGAGGATGGTGGCCCACAACCCGGCATTCTGCGACATCACTTGGGGAGCCGGCGGTTCCACGGCGGATCTCACGCTGGAGATCGCGCGGAGGATGCAGAACATGGTGTGCGTGGAGAGCATGATGCACCTGACGTGCACCAACATGCCGGTTGAGAAGATTGACCACGCCCTCACCACCATTAAGTCCTCGGGCCTCCAGAATGTCCTCGCGCTCCGCGGTGACCCGCCACATGGCCAGGACAAGTTTGTCCAGGTCCAAGGCGGCTTTGCCTGCGCGCTCGACTTGGTACCTTTAACTCTCAATTTTCGGATTTTTTATTCGATTCATTTGCTGCTCGCTAATGTCTCCTCTATCCTCCACTTATGGTCAGGTCAAACACATCCGAGCCACCTACGGCGACTACTTTGGCATTACTGTTGCTGGTTATCCAGGTCATTTCTCGTTCTCGTTCTCGTTATGCGCTTGCTTTAATTCGGCTTTGGATCTGTGTATTTATCTTTCAAGATTGCATACGGAAACTAGATGTATATGGTCATTTTTTCGGGACACAGCCAGCATGTATGTTAGGATGTTGTTTTTGCTTCTGTTTAGAGTATATTTCAAACATGAAGAAAGGCTTGAAATAATCGTCAATTGTGTAACAATTGAGAGTGAAGTGAAGAGGGGAAAAAAAAAAAAAACCATAATGAGGATATTCATGTATCTGACTGGCTTTGTTTTTTCCCATTTCTTAACAAGTCCCTGTCCCGACCAACTTTTAGCTTAAGAACGCGTTCTTTCTGCATACAAAAGAAACGAATATTATTAAATTCACAAGGTATTTGTTTAAGAACTAATTAGGGCGTGATTATCACTATTTGAGCTGTGTTGCTGTTGAGGCAATAATAAGTCCCAACAACGCACATCACACACGTACCTTAATTTTCTCTATATGCAGAGGCCCATCCTGATGCGATTGCGGACAATGGCCTCGCCACTCCCGAAGCGTACCAAAATGATCTTGTTTATTTGAAGAGCAAGGTCCCCCACTTCCTCAGATTCTTTTCTTTTCCTTTTTGTTTTTTAATTCTGCATAAATTAAACTGTATGTCGTTTGTTTCGGTTTTCTAAACAGGTTGATGCTGGTGCTGATCTAATTGTAACTCAGTTGTTCTATGACACTGACATTTTCCTCAAATTTGTCAACGACTGTCGTCAAATTGGAATTACCTGTCCCATTGTTCCTGGAATTATGCCCATCAACAACTATAAAGGCTTCATACGTATGACTGGTTTCTGCAAAACAAAGGTGTGCACTGTATTGCATTGATGACTCTACGCAGACTTGGACTCTTCAACTCACAAGTTCTTCAATCATTAATCATAATTCAACTGTGAACTGCAGATACCAGCAGAGATCACAGCTGCCTTGGAGCCCATCAAGGACAATGATGAAGCTGTCAGAGCCTATGGAATTCACCTTGGAACTGAAATGTGCAAGAAGATTTTAGCCCATGGCATATCAACCTTGCACCTCTATACTCTCAACATGGAGAAATCAGCATTGGCCATACTAACGGTTCTTTCTCTGACCTAATTGTGAATCCCAGTATGCTTGAATGATCTAATTTCCGTGATTAAAGTTTTTTTTCTGCATAACGAAATTTAAATCCCTTCTAATATATTTGGCAGAATCTTGGTTTGATTGAAGACAGCAAAATATCTAGGCCCCTTCCTTGGAGACGTCCTGCAAATGTTTTCCGTGCCAAAGAAGATGTTCGCCCCATATTCTGGTATGCAACTGCCTGCTTTGGTGGCTTTGGTGGCTTTGTTGTCGGGAATGATTGCTTATTAATTGTACTTCATTGTTATTATTTCTTCTCGATAATTTTAGGGCGAACCGCCCCAAGAGCTATATATCAAGGACTACAGGTTGGGACCAGTATCCGCGTGGAAGGTGGACTGATTCTTGCAATCCTTCATACGGAGCGCTAACAGATCATCAGGTACACCACTTAAACTATTTAATAGTGCTTTTACGTTAAGTAAATACTGTAAGTTGAATCTCTCATTGCCTTTGCCTTCACTTAGTGAGATATTTATCCTCCTTCTGACCCAACACATCTCTCATCTTTTCTGCCAAGCTTGCTCTTTATCTCTGGATTTGGATGTGTCACTTGCTATTCTGAACAGTTTGCTTTAAATTTTACGATATCAATACTATCCTGCATAAAAATATACTTTACACTTATGAAGTCATTATTATGCTGTACCTGGAAAACTTTGTGAACCATGAGATTATTCGAGTTATAATCTATTGTGGGGTATTGATGGATTCTTTTAGGCTCCACACACACACAAATAAAAAATAATAAAACATAAAGTGCTTATGATACATTAGTAATAGTGATGTTTTTTAGTATAGATTTGTTAAAATGTAAGTGAAGAATTGGTAGATTTTAATGAGAGAAGATTTTGATTTCTTCATGCCAACACACAAATTTACATTTCGAATTGGAACGGTCGTGTACATTATTGTGCGATTCGACCTTGACCTTTACTTTTCTCTTACAACTGCTTTAAAGCACATGTAAGAGCTCTGCTAATGACCCCAATGTCAACTTTGAGAATTCATAAGATTCCCTTTATACAACTGTCTAAAATATATTTGACTGTTGTAAAGGTGGATAACGTGATAGCATAACAGATACAAAATGCTTGTTAAAACTTCTAAAACAGATATTATAACTAGCTGGTACTTTTTAAGTTTTTTTTAGGAGGTTCCTCTTAAATGCCTTACATCTGTATAATAACTTGTTTGGCAACTTATACTTGTATGGATACTTTTCTTTTAGTATAAATGTTGAGATATAAAAATTATTGTTGGCCCGTCTCCCATCGCTTAAAATTTTGGGATGAATCGGTGATTTAACATGGTATTAGAGCGGGAGATCTTGAGTTCAAATCCCTACGAACACACATTCTTTAACCCCATAAAATTGCCCATGTGTAAGGCCTAATCCAACCTGCACGTGAGGGAGAGTGTTGAGATATAAAAGCTATTGTTGGCCCGTCTCTCATAAGCTTAAGCTTTTGGGATGAATCGGTGATTTAACAATAAATGAAAATGAACATACATTGTATCTCTCTTATTATCAATTCCAATCATGTTAACATGTATGTTCTTTCGCCACAGTTCATGCGCCCGCGTTCACGAGACAAGAAACTTCTTGAAGAATGGGCTGTCCCGTTGAAAAATGTTGAAGATATTAATGAGGTGCAACTTTTATTGCAGAATGGATCTGTTCATTTTCCTGATAACTCAATTACATATATCTTTTGTGTGCTGAAAATGTTTGCTTTAACAGAAATTTAGCAAGTTGTGCCTTGGAAAATTGAAAACCAGTCCTTGGTCAGAATTGGATGGTCTTCAGCCTGAGACAAAGATCATCAACGAACAGCTCGGGAAGATTAACACTAAGGGTTTCCTTACCATTAATAGCCAACCAGCAGTAAATGGGGAAAGATCTGATTCGCCATCTGTTGGTAAGCAATAGGGCTAAGAGATATGTTTTCAATATATATATATATATATATATATATATATTTATGTACTTTTTGGTTCATGAATATCCAAATGACATGCACTAGCTGCCTGGAGATTGAGGATCTTAATGTTTTTTGTGGCATGGCTAACATGAATCTGACTCCGAATTGCATGACTCTGTTTCCAGGATGGGGTGGGAAAGGAGGTTATGTCTATCAAAAGGCATATCTCGAATTTTTCTGCTCGAAAGAGAAGTTGAACGCCCTGGTTGAGAAGTGCGGAGCTTTCCTGTCCATTACCTACATGGCTGTGAACAAAGAAGGGACCTGGATATCAAATGTTGACCAAACTGCCGTCAATGCGGTAACATGGGGAGTCTTCCCGGCAAAGGAGATCATCCAGCCAACTGTCGTGGATCCTTCAAGCTTTGTGGTTTGGAAGGATGAGGCATTTGAGATTTGGTCGAGAGGATGGGCTCGCTTGTACCCTGAAGCTGATCCTTCTAGAAAACTGATTGAAGAGGTTGGTTTCATGTTCAAATATAGTTATGCAATAATCACACGTTATTATTATATATCTTGCTTGGCTCACTCATCTTTGGCCTTGCGTTTGCAGGTGCAGAAAAGCTATTTCCTGGTGAGCTTGGTGGATAATGATTTCATTCATGGTGATATTTTTGCTGTTTTTGCTGATATCTGAGGTAGAGCTGCTCTAGTCTGCAGTTCCATGTAGAAGAAGCAATATCTAAGTTGATTTTTTTTTTAATATATTCTGGGTTATATTTTTATCATCCATGAGATGTGCAATAATAACTTGGTTGGAGTTGGATTTAATTACTGCCCAAAATGTTGGTGGGCTTCGTGAACTCGATAACAGTATGAGAACAAAAGCTTATAACTGTTGTCTGGCATTTGTCTTCGGCATTCTTTTTATTCATCGAGAATTCGCTACTAATGGGGAAATTATTTACATTTAATCATTTATTAGTTTTCCTGATAATTTGATATTGGAAACTTTCAGCGATATAAGTAATGGAAAATTGTACAATGCTTGTATAACATGTGGTGCACAACTTACGACAACCTCAAAAAATACAAATGCGTAATTTTTATAGCACACTAAAATCTTTAATTTCACATAACTGGTTCATCTTTTTCTAGAGAGAACTAAAAATGTGAATTCTTAGGAATAAAAATTGAGAAGAATAAAATTGCGGAAGTAGTGATTTCATAGCAAAAGAGAGAATCATGGAGAAGAAGAATTAATAGAAATAATGAGAGAAAAGTTGAGAAAAGAGGAGGAAGAACAACAATAAAATTTATTGACTGCGTAGAATTGGTTGAATAATTCATTACTGTGGCATAAGCCAATATTTATAATACAAGCCTAAGACTAAAAGTAACAAACGTGAAAAATCCTAACATGACTCTAACTTCCTATATAATAGGATAACTACAATTAAAGATAAACTTAACCTATCTAATTCTTAAATATCCAACTGGATAATTATTGATAAAATTTAAATAAAACAAATTGAAGATAACTCTACAATTTAAATAAATGTATAACTTGTCTCATATTTAATTGGATAAGCTCTACACTTAAATAAATTGATAATATAATTAAAACCTAAAATGCGTTTTGCAACACTCCCGCACAAGCTGGATTCCAACTTGGACATGTTGCGGTTCGGCTCCTTAGCACACCAGATTGTCTTCTCCACATCATGCTTGAGGTTTCTCAAGGCTTCCAAGTCGGGCTCTAATTTGTTTGACCTCTTCTTTATTGAAACAACCCGAGTCTTCTAAATGTCACAGACCAAACCGATTAAATTTCAAGTAGTGATGCTAGACTTGGAATTCAAGTTCAAGTTGTATGGTGATGCTTTCTCCTTCTTGTGATTGTTTGGTGTGTGTTCTCCTTGTGATGGTACTTCTATGATTGGTTGTGTAGTATCAAGACATTCTTGTATAGGTGTATCATGGGTGATGTGATCAGGTGTATGTGTCAATTGGCAATGATGTTCCTCTTGATTACTCTCCCCCTGAAGAGAAGGTTTCCTAAAATTTTGTTGATCTTGAGCTTGACTGTGAACACCTAAACAAAGTATTGACACTCAAAACACTTTAGGAGCTAGTCTTGTGGTGTGGCTTTCTATCAACGAGGAAGATTTTTGCAGTAAGGGGTGAAAGTGTTTTGGGAACAACATAAATGGGAGTAGAGGAATGAACGAATGACAACGAAAGCCAAAAAATATTAGTAAAAAGATCAGCAATTAAGGCTGACACAATAGAAAAAAATCAGCAATTAAGGCTGAAATAATAGGAAAAATCAGCAATTAAGGCTGAAATCAAAATGGCCAGCAATTAAGGCTTGGCACTCAAAAATGAGCAATTAAGGCTGAATCAATTTAAAAAACCAGCAATTAAGGCTGATTCAAGCTGAAAAAACAGTCAGGAATTAAGGCCGACTGAGCAGAAAAGTTGAAAAAAGAGCCAGCGATGAAGGCTTAGCACTCAAAAACAAGGAAGGTGGCAATGAAGGCCACTCAACCATCAATGAAAAATAGCAACGAAAGCTAGAATAAAATTGATAAAATAACGATGAAGGCTAAGTAAGAGTGGTAAAATCAACGATGAAGGCTGTTCAAAAACAGCGATATCGAAGGAACCAAAAACCAGCAATGAGTGGAATAAGGAGAGAAAAAAAATAGTAATTAAGGCTGCTCAAAGGTTTTGGCTCTGATACATTGGGAATAAAAATTGAGAAGAATAAAATTTCGGAAGTAGTGATTTCATAGCAAAAGAGAGAATTATGGAGAAGAAAAATTAATAGAAGTAATGAGAGAAAAGTTGAGAAAAGAGGAGGAAGAAGAACAATAAACTTTATTAACTACATCTTTGTAGAATTGGTTGAATTATTCATTACTGTGGCATAAGCCAATATTCATAATACAAGCCTAAGACTAAAAGTAACAAACGTGAAAAATCCTAACATGACTCTAACTTCCTATATAATAGGATAACTACAATTAAAGATAAACTTAACCTCTCTAATTCTTAAATATCCAACTAGATAATTATTGATAAAACTTAAATAAAACAAATTAAAGATAACTCTACAATTTAAATAAATTTATAACTTATCTCATATTTAATTGGATAAACTCTACACTTAAATAAATTGATAATATAATTAAAACCTAAAATGCGTTTTTCAACAAAAAATGATTTTTTTTTTGTTTCCCTTTGCACATAATTTTGGTGTTTATTTTAAGGTGAATCAGTGTAAACCCCATCCCGGGGGTTATCCTACTCACTCAAAGCCGGGGTGTAAACATTATAAAGGATTATAATATAGCCTTTTGTTTTAACCTTTTCAATCTTATCTCGAATCATAAATAAAGAATGAAAATATGATTTCTTGTTGATTGCATACATTAGAAAAATATACCTTACAAAACAGTGGGTTTAAAAATAAGGTTCGGCTTAGTTGGACTTAATTGCACAAAAGCCCTGAACTTTCAAAAAATTACATTTTTGCCCCAAATTATGTAAAAACGAAAATGTATGGATGAATTCACTTTCTAAGGCTAGGAAATGACTCAAAGTCACATGATTAGTCATCGTTTGAAATTTGAAGTCATTTTGAGCTAAAACGAATCCGAAACGAGAAGATTTCGGTAAAGTCGTGAAATTACCGTAAACAACGGAAAATTCACAGAGAGTGAGCTGAAACGACCACTAGAACTTCAAAATAAGAATTATATTCCTATGAAAGGAATACATTCAAGTCAATCATAGCCTCGTTAAAGTCTCGGCGACATAGAAATACATAAAGGTAGAAAGTTGATAAACACAGCAAAAATAAAAAGAGGACGGTATAGTCACCGTTGCGTCTAAAGCAACTCTCGGAATTTTTCCGAGGGTAGCACAGCCCTAGATTAATATATATATGTTATTAGATTAATTAGACAGTGACGGAGATATAATCTGTCAAATTTTTAGACTGGAACCGTCCCACACAGTATTGGAAAATACTGAAAATACAACGGTTCGTATTTTGGTGATTAGCAACGTCGGAACAATATTATTAGTGGAAAAATTCGACCATGGTGCAGCAATATTAGCTAAATAAGCTGAATTAAAGTGGACCAACCAGGTGAGAGATTAGTGCCAAGAGTGAGACAAAAGAATAAGACAAAAATGTGGAGTGAAGAGGCATAGTGTAATGATAATGCTCTTCCTTGCTTTGAGCCATTAGATGAGCTAATTTTTGAACTAATGGCCGAGATTAGTGCAGCCAATTAAGTAAACAAATTAATAAATAAGAAATATGAACAGAAATTGAGAAGGAGAGAGAGAGAGGGTCGGATTTTAGAGAGAGAGAGAGAGAGAGAAAGTGTAAATTTAGAGCTTGTTAACCAAGCTTCTCATTTGCCTATAAATAGAACCCATACACTTCTTGTTCTCATTTTAGACTCCCATTTCTGAAAAATAGAGAGAGAGGCCGAGCAAGAGAGAGAGAGAGGAGAGAAAGGAAAGAGTTTTGGAGTTAGAGAGAGAGAGGTGGTCGGTTTTGCAAGGAAGAGAAGAAGAATAAAAGCCTTCAAGCTTCATAGTCACACTAAGGTAAAACACTAGTTTGCATGTACTCTAAATTCGGTTTTCCCTCCTTGAATACTCTCCTAAAACAAGTTTTCTCCTCTATCCTAGACCACCTAAAGGTTCACAAGGTTTGATCTTGGAAGATCAACCCTTAGAGAAGCTCGGCCATAGTAGGAACACAAGAGAGAAAGTTGAAGATTTTGTGCTTGAGAACTTAGGTAAGCTTTTCAAGAATGACATGCATGGTTGTTTTGATGAGTTCCTCTTACCTCTAACCCTCATCCTAACCGTCTCTCCTCTTCCCTAGACCATCATAGCATCAAGCTTTGATCTTGAGGTGGAGAAAGTAGGAGCAAGCCGAACACAACAAATAGAACACCACCAAAATCTCAACCGAGAAAAGCTAGGTATAAGAACCTCTAAACCTTATAATTTTAGTTAGTTTGAGCTTGGTTTTCATTTATGTTAAGCCTCTGGATGTATTTGGTGAGAAATGTTGTAATAGCTTAGTTGCATGTTAGCATGCTTGATGGTAGATCCGAGCTAAGCTAGAATCCCTAGCTTTCGAAGCTCGTGTGTGTATGTGCATGGCGTTTTGTGGTGTTGTGTATGTGTCTCGGCCATGCATGTTTACTTTGGGCCATTTTTATCTTTTACATGCTTTAATATCTGCCCTTGCATGCTTTGATAAAGTGATGAATGTATTTTTAAAAGGATTTAAGGTACGACGATTTCCAACGGATCGTCGTACCGAAACCGTGAGAACTGTGGAAAACATGAACTAGGATTTTTGAATGATTCGAACCTAAACTCTTTGATAAATTTAAAATGGACTATGAACCCCATCTTCACATTCTTATTCTCTGCCCTTAATGTATTTAAGAGTTAGAAAAATAGATTTTTCAAAATAAAGATGCTACGTGATCGGTTCGGTGAAACCGTGAGTAGTTCGGAAAATGCACCGCTTTAAAAGATGGTATGGTGATGAATATTGTAACGCTTCGATGATGGTGAATATAAGGATGATAAATACCCTTAAATACCTAGAAGCTACTGTCCATTTAATGTAATTAGAATGGGAAAAAAAGAACGCCAAAGGTCTTGGCCTAAAATGGCGAGTTCTAAACCCTAACGCTAGTGTAGTAACAAAACGACCTTAAAATAACTAACTCTATCAACGTGGAGTTTTTACGCTTCGATGACGGTGAATATAAGGATGATAAATACCCTTGAATACCTAGAAGCTACTGCCATGGTAAAGAAAGATTTCAAAACCTAAAATGTTGCGTTCTAGTGAAACCAAATATCGAGTTAAACGAACGCTTTGAAATCTTAAGAATTATAGTAAAATTTGTTGATCCTTATACTAAGAATAAATGATTTTAAAAGAGACGATGAAGGAGAAAAATTGGTCAAGTGGACCAAGGCTCGGTCCGGACTCGTAGTCCGTGAAAGTTCTATCCCGAGCCTAAGTCAACCGTATGTTTCGATTAGGAAACCCTCGAGAAGAGTTACTAAGACTATATATATAGAAGAGTCCGGAGCAATACTGTGTCTAGTTTAGAAAATTAGCTTCGCTCTCAGTCAATGAAATAAGCGAACTAACGAGAGTAGTTCCTTTTTATTTAAAGGACTAAAGAAGAACAAGTGGTCGGAGCTCGCAAGTGACACTCGAAGAAATTCGAGAGATTCAACGCTTACACAAGGTAAGTGGCAATGCACCTACGGCACCAAGTTATGTGTGAATGTGCTTGTATGTTAGACTGTTACTTACACACCTCGAAACGCTTAACTATATGCATGCTTTTGTTTAAAAGAAGTAAAGAAGCCGAAGTGAAACCCTAGAATGAGAAACAAAAGTGAAAGAGAAAATACGAACATAAAAGAACGTACAATGTACTGTCATGTCTTGTTATGTGATAATACTAGAATAAGACAAGAATAAAATGTTAATACTGCCGGACCTTGAACCGTGCGTGTAATGATGCCGGGTTCTAACCCGAGTAAGATTAGGGCTAAAACACAACCGAGCCTTGTTGTTGTTAGTTATTGAAATCCTGAAATAGTACGCGCGGGTCATGGTACCCCGAGATAAGAGGCTAAAACTACAAGGACTCTTGAGCAGTCCAAATGTTGTGTTTTATGTTATCGTTAGAAAACTCCAATGCCTCTTATCTAGTTCCTGATCCTCCAAGAGAGAGAGATCATGATGGAACGTAAAAAAAATATAGAAAATGAAATTAACGTCGATGGTACTGCCAGGCTCCTAGTGAGAGCCGTCCTTCGGGACAAGGTCATTGTTGATGATATGGGAGACTTGGCCCTCTCCCCGTGGTGCGCACATTTAGAAAGAAGCAGTTACCATCAGTGGATCCCAGACATCAATCACGTAAGCGTAACAACTACTGTAACGACAATAAAAGTATAATGCTAGAAAGAAAGAAAGAAGAGTAGCCTCTAGAAGTGGCAACTCACAGAAAGAATGGTAACAGTAGAGTTTGATCGTCCCGAAACGATCAGACTCTTTTCATTATTGCATTTTGGTTTGAATGGATTGTATTGTTGTTGCATTGCATTGCATATTTAAGATAGTATAGTTTGCCCTTACTGAGTTTATCAACTCATTAGTTTCCTTGGTGTTGTAGGTAAGGGAAAAGCTAAAGTTGAACAGTGACAGGACTACGAGCTGGCGGCGGGCGGTGTGTGTGGCATTTTAGAAGAAGAAATGAATTCCCGTGGCATATTATATGTTTTTAATTCCGCATTGTATTTTGAGAACATTGTTGTAATATTGAGACCGGGACTGAATCCCGAGGCCCCGAACTTGAGAGAAAACGGTGGCTCTTTTTTCCTGAACTCAAGAGAAGTCAGGTGGATGTGATTTGACTAAGGAAAGAGATTTAAACTTTCGTATTACAAAAAAAAAAAAAACACACGAGCTCGTTATGTTATAAAGTAATTTATGTTTTACGTATTTAAGTAAGATTATAGTAGCTAATAGAAAGAAAACCCCTCTGTCGCGGCCTACGGCCTAGCGCTGGGTCGTGACAGAATTTTTGGTATCAGAGCCCGGGTTTAGCCGATTCTGAAGACTCGCCACACACGCCTCCTCGTCAGCAAGTTGAAATGCACCAAGAGTAGTTTCTTTCTATTAGTTAGGGTTCTAGAGTGTATTTTCCCTGTATGTGTGTAGTTATATATATAACTTTTCTGACAAACGACGATGCAGGATGTCTGAGGTGAATCAACCGTCAAACACGCCATCGGCAGACTCGGGCCAGCATAGCGCGGCTGGACCCGTCCCAGTTCTCCAGGCCCTAGCCGAGTACATGGGTCTTGTTCCGCCCCATGCGACCACGTACTCCGGAGAGGAGAACACTACGCCTTTCAGAGATTGGGAGATGCAGACTATTAGCTGGATGAGGTCATTCAGGATTCCAGAAGAATACCGAGTCGACATCGCCCAGACTCTACTCCGAGGACCCGCCCTCCAACACTGGCACGAGAGGGAGGCTCAGATGGGACATGAGAACGATTGGGTTATTTTCTCCATAAGTATGTCCACCGCTTTTCATGAGATCGACGACATGACCGAGTGGACTCGTCGAGCCGATCGTTTCTACCAGCGTGGTGGAGAGACCATCCGGGCGTATAGTGACCGCTTTATCGACGAGATGGTGAACACCTACCCCAAACCCGGCATCAGAGGCCTACTTTGTATGCAGGTCTTCTCGAGAGGTATCCACCCATATTTTCAACCTCCTCACCCGCATCCATCTTTTCGGACCTTTGAGTCCATGAGGAGAGCCTACATTGAGTACGCTGACCAAATCTACCCTCCAATTCCTCGGCCGGAGAACCGTCGTCCTCGTTTTGCACGTAACCCGCATATACCACCTCAGCTAGCAACCGTAAATCGCGTCAGGACCTTCTGCTCCTGCTCAGCCCGATCAATTGGCCCCCGCACCAAACGTGGAACCCCCACAGGTCGCAGCACAACACGAAGACGATAGCTCCGAAGAAGAAGAGGACCCCTCCGAGCACGACACCGATATGGAACTCGACGATGATGCTGATCCGGCGCCACACCAGGACGATTAGATGACTTTAGGCTTTACTACCTAGATAGGATTTGTACGCTCGATGAAGCGCATTTTGTTATGACCTTGACTTTTGCTCCAGGAGAAGCAACCCTATTACTATTACTATTCGGCTATTATAACTCTATTTCCTTTTGCAGTACGATGTGTAATTGGGTAAATTTTTAAATGGAAGGCCTCGTAGCCTAGACTTACATATTCCCAATTTAATACAAAGAATCAGAAATTTATAAGTATTGTGATCCAATTATTACTATGATCAATTACAATCGAAATATATATATATATATATATATATATATATATTTGTACAAACGAATGTTGGTCTATGTTTGATACTTTGTTATAAGCCAGAAATAGCCATCCTTATAAAAAAAATAAAATAAAATAAAATAAAATTATACCTATATATATATTTCCATTCAATCTTGGTTGCTTGCTTGTTCAAAAATAATAAGTAAATTAAGGAAGTTGACAAAGTCAAGGGACTAACAAAATGGGGGCCTGTAGGTTACCACTGAAAACCCGTGAATTATGCCGCCCAGAGCAATTCCAGCAGCTGTTCGCCGTGAACTGGACGAAGTCCGCCGGATGCTACAAGAGCAACATGACACTGCACAGCAAAGAGACGAGTTGATTCGTACGCAAACCACGACCCTCGAACAACTCCTCACCCGCCTCAACGACTTGACTAGGCAACCTCCTGTGCCCCCGGCACCGGCAGCCCAAGACTTACCAGTACCTAATCAACCGGCCCACCCAGCCGTAAACCAAGGGGAGCCTGAAGCCCCTAGAGGAGTCAACCAAGTTGGAGAACCAACTTACGAAAGGTCTAGGCGCCAAAAGCCACCTCGATTCGACGGGACCCCCGATCCCGCGACCGCTGAAGAATGGATCAAGCGCCTTCAGCATATTTTCAGATATATGGGACTTACCGATGCTGAGAAAGTAGCTTGCGCCATTAACCAATTGGATAAAGAGGCAATGTGTTGGTGGGAAGTGGTTGCACAAACTGAGGATGTTAACGTCGTGACTTGGGAATGCTTTGCGAGGCTCTTTCGCGACAAGTACCTTGGTGAAGCCCGTCTGGCTAGCAAGGTTAGAGAATTCGTGGACCTCCGACAAGGAGCAATATCTGTGGCAGAATACACTGCCAAATTCGACGAACTAGCACGGTTTGCACCAACCATAGTTCCCACAGATGATGCAAGGAAGATGAAGTACATGCTCGGACTGCGAACCGAGATAGTCAAACAAGTGGATAGCGGTAGGGAAGGACCTGATTCCTACGCTGATGCAGTGCAGAGAGCCCTTCGCAACGACGGATGGGACAAGCCAGGAACCAAGGAAGTGACGAACAAGACGGACCGCCCGGTCAGTGGATATACTAGGAACAATAAGTATGAGAAGAAGGGACATTTTCAGTCCCGTTCGGGAAGTTTTCGCAGGGATAACCAATACAACTTTCGGAAGCAAAACTTCAACAGAGAAGAACCCAGCCAGAGGACTGAGAATCGAGGAAGAAATAGAAACCCCAAGAGGGGACAGAACAGAACAGACAATAGGAGTGTGAGAGGGCGTTGGACGCCGCGAGAAGAGAATGAAGGAGAAAAGACAGTCGTAGTCCCACAGTGCCCGAAATGCCATAAAGCCCACTCCGGAGAGTGTCGTTACGGAACGACCCGTGGCTGCTACAACTGTGGCCAAGAGGGCCATATTGCCCGTAATTGCAAGAAGCCACCTGCCAAGGCACCAGAATCAACACCTCGCGGTCGGCCAAATGCGAGAGTTTATAGCTTGAATGAGGGAGATATCGAAGATGGCCCTTCCACGTCCGTTGCAGGTCAGCTACTAGTCTCAAACCTTGTACTTTATACGCTCATCGACTCAGGAGCGACACACTCATATATTGCCAAACACCTTAGCAATAAACTAGAGGGTTGTAGAAAGACCCTAAGTACTCCTTTTGTCACGGTCACCCCCGCAGGGGATGTCTATAACTCCACAGCCTGGTTTAAGGATGTACCCATTAGAGTCGGAAATTCCACTCTTTATGCAAATTTAATTGAGATCGAAATGCGTGATTTCGATGTAATACTGGGCATGGATTGGCTTACCACCCATTATGCAGTGATCGATTGTCGAAAGAAGCTTGTACACTTCAACCCGCCAAACACGAAACCGTTTGAGTTTCGGGGGACTCAGCGCAGTCGGCTAGCACCGACGATATCTGCGCTTCAAGCAAGAAGGTTGCTCGACCGCGGATGTCAAGGGTACTTGGCCAACATTGTCGATCGAACGAAAGAACGAGAGACAGTGCCGGAAGACATACTAGTGGTTCGGGAGTACTTGTCAGTATTTCCGAACGACCTTCCAGGATTGCCACCTGATCGAGAGATCGAATTTTGTATTGAATTGATTCCCGGAACCGCACCTATCTCTCGAGCCCCGTATCAACTAGCCCCGGCTGAACTGAAGGAATTAAAGGCTCAACTTGAAGAGTTGATTGAGAAAGGCCTTATCCGACCAAGTCACTCCCCGTGGGGAGCACCGGTCTTGTTTGTCAAGAAGAAAGATGGCTCGTTGAGACTATGTATAGATTACCGGGAGATCAACAAGGCAACCATAAAGAACAAGTACCCACTGCCGCGAATCGACGACCTATTCGATCAATTAGCCGGATCCGCTGTATTTTCCAAAATCGACCTGAGGTCCGGCTATCATCAATTGAAGATCCGAGACGAAGATGTGCCAAAGACCGCTTTCCGTACCAGATACGGACATCATGAGTTCCTAGTGATGCCATTCGGCCTCACCAACGCTCCCGCAGCGTTTATGGACTTAATGAACCGAGTTTTTTAAGATTACTTGGATAAGTTCGTCATCGTCTTTATTGACGACATTTTAATTTATTCTAGGAGTAGAGAAGAACACGCTCAACACCTTCGGTCAGTGCTGCAACGGCTCCAATCTAAAAAGCTCTATGCCAAGTTCAATAAGTGTGAATTTTGGCTCGACAAAGTCGTCTTTCTAGGACACGTCGTTTCCAAGGAAGGAATTGCAGTAGACCCTACCAAGATTGAAGCCGTTACGAATTGGCAGCGACCGAAGAACGTAACAGAAGTAAGGAGCTTCTTGGGACTAGCCGGATACTATCGTAGATTTGTCGAAGGGTTCGCAAAGATAGCCAACCCACTGACAGCCTTAACCCGCAAGGAGCATAAATATGCTTGGACAGAGCCATGCGAAGGAAGCTTCCAGAAGCTGAAGAAACGATTAACCACCGCACCCGTCCTGACGATACCGCAAGGAGTTACCGGATTTGCCATTTACTGCGATGCTTCAAAGTCAGGATTAGGAGCCGTACTGATGCAACACGGCAAGGTGATCGCTTACGCCTCGCGTCAACTGAAGGATTACGAGACTAGATACCCCACGCATGATATGGAATTAGCCGCTGTGGTATTCGCATTGAAAACGTGGCGACACCACCTATATGGGGTACACTGCGACATCTACACTGACCACAAAACCTTGAAATATCTTTTCACACAAAAGCAACTAAATGTACGCCAAGGACGATGGTTGGAAATCCTTACCGACTACGATTTCACTATCCATTACCATCCAGGCAAAGCAAAAAAGGTTGCGGATGCATTAAGTCGAAAGCCCACTGGAACCCTAGCACTGTTGCAAAGACTCCCGAAGGAGCTATTCAAGGAAATAGTGGACTTTGACTTATTGATAGTGTGTGGAAAATTAGCTAGTCTCCAAGTACGACCAATAATATTAAATGAAATACAAGAGGCACAACTCCTGGATGAATTCTTGAAAGACGTCCGAGAAAGGATGAAGAACAAGCCTCAATTAGACTTTTCCGAAAGTCAAAGCGGGACGTTGACATTTAAGGGACGAGTCTGCGTTCCGAATGTCCCCGATATTAGAGAGAGACTCCTTGAAGAAGCTCACCAAACGCCTTATTCAGTACACCCAGGAGTCACAAAGATGTATCAAGACCTGAAACAGCGATATTGGTGGCCAAGCATGAAAAGGAATGTGGTGGAATTTGTAGAAAAATGCCTGACTTGCCAACAAGTCAAGGCAGAACACCAAAGACCGGCAGGGACATTACAGCCACTAGAGATCCCCGAGTGGAAGTGGGACCAAATAACGATGGACTTCGTCTCCGGCCTACCCAAAACCCGACAAAATCATGACTCCGTCTGGGTCATCGTTGATCGTCTCACGAAGAGTGCTCACTTCCTTCCGGTCAACACTACTTACACGATGGATAAACTAGCAGAACTGTATGTTCAAAACATCGTTAGGCTTCACGGAGTGCCAAAATCAATAGTCTCAGATCGAGATAGCCGCTTCACATCCAAGTTTTGGAGAAGCCTACAGAACGCGCTTGGAACCAAGCTCAAGTTTAGCACCGCATACCACCCTCAGACGGATGGACAGTCCGAACGAACAATACAAATACTAGAAGACTTGCTTAGAGCATGCGCAGTAGACTTCCAAGGGACCTGGGAGAAGTTCCTTCCGTTGGCTGAATTTGCGTATAACAACAGTTATCAAGCCACAATCGAGATGGCACCATACGAGGCCCTGTACGGAAGAAAATGTCGTTCCCCAGTACATTGGGACGAAGCAGGAGAGAGAAAATACTTAGGCCCCGAGTTAGTGGAACAGGCCACCGAGGCAATCAAGAATATTCGTGAGCGGATGAAGACAGCTCAGAGCAGACAGAAGAGCTATGCTGACAGGAGAAGGCGCCCTCTGGAGTTTGAAGTCGGAGACAAGGTATTTTTGAAAATATCTCCAGCAAGAGGAATTACGAGGTTTCGTAAGAAAGGAAAGTTAAACCCGCGGTACATCGGGCCCTTCGAGGTCTTAGAAAGAGTAGGCAAGGTAGCATATCGACTAGCATTACCACCTACTATGGCTTCAATCCATGATGTGTTCCACGTATCTATGTTGCGTAAGTACATAGCGGACCCTGCACACATTTTAAAGTACCCTGAAGTTGAGATCACGAGGGATCTCAAACACGAAGTGCAACCTGAAAAGATTCTAGACCGCATCGAGAAGCAGCTAAGGAATAAGACGATCCCCATAGTCAAGATACAGTGGAAAGGCCACACAGTTGAAGAAGCGACATGGGAGTTAGAGAGTGAGATTCGAGGACGATACCCGGCTTTGTTCTGAGTTTCGAGGACGAAACTTTTTATATTAGTTAGGGATTATAAACCCCATCCCGGGGGTTATCCTACTCACTCAAAGCCGGGGTGTAAACATTATAAAGGATTATAATATAGCTTTTTGTTTTAACCTTTTCAATCTTATCTCGAATCATAAATAAAGAATGAAAATATGATTTCTTGTTGATTGCATACATTAGAAAAATATACCTTACAAAACAGTGGGTTTAAAAATAAGGTTCGGCTTAGTTGGACTTAATTGCACAAAAGCCCTGAACTTTCAAAAAATTACATTTTTGCCCCAAATTATGTAAAAACGAAAATGTATGGATGAATTCACTTTCTAAGGCTAGGAAATGACTCAAAGTCACATGATTAGTCATCGTTTGAAATTTGAAGTCATTTTGAGCTAAAACGAATCCGAAACGAGAAGATTTCGGTAAAGTCGTGAAATTACCGTAAACAACGGAAAATTCACAGAGAGTGAGCTGAAACGACCACTAGAACTTCAAAATAAGAATTATATTCCTATGAAAGGAATACATTCAAGTCAATCATAGCCTCGTTAAAGTCTCGGCGACATAGAAATACATAAAGGTAGAAAGTTGAGAAACACAGCAAAAATAAAAAGAGGACGGTATAGTCACCGTTGCGTCTAAAGCAACTCTCGGAATTTTTCCGAGGGTAGCACAGCCCTAGATTAATATATATATGTTATTAGATTAATTAGACAGTGACGGAGATATAATCTGTCAAATTTTTAGACTGGAACCGTCCCACACAGTATTGGAAAATACTGAAAATACAACGGTTCGTATTTTGGTGATTAGCAACGTCGGAACAATATTATTAGTGGAAAAATTCGACCATGGTGCAGCAATATTAGCTAAATAAGCTGAATTAAAGTGGACCAACCAGGTGAGAGATTAGTGCCAAGAGTGAGACAAAAGAATAAGACAAAAATGTGGAGTGAAGAGGCATAGTGTAATGATAATGCTCTTCCTTGCTTTGAACCATTGGATGAGCTAATTTTTGAACTAATGGCCGAGATTAGTGCAGCCAATTAAGTAAACAAATTAATAAATAAGAAATATGAACAGAAATTGAGAAGGAGAGAGAGAGAGGGTCGGATTTTAGAGAGAGAGAGAGAGAGAGAGAAAGTGTAAATTTAGAGCTTGTTAACCAAGCTTCTCATTTGCCTATAAATAGAACCCATACACTTCTTGTTCTCATTTTAGACTCCCATTTCTGAAAAATAGAGAGAGAGGCCGAGCAAGAGAGAGAGAGAGGAGAGAAAGGAAAGAGTTTTGGAGTTAGAGAGAGAGAGGTGGTCGGTTTTGCAAGGAAGAGAAGAAGAATAAAAGCCTTCAAGCTTCATAGTCACACTAAGGTAAAACACTAGTTTGCATGTACTCTAAATTCGGTTTTCCCTCCTTGAATACTCTCCTAAAACAAGTTTTCTCCTCTATCCTAGACCACCTAAAGGTTCACAAGGTTTGATCTTGGAAGATCAACCCTTAGAGAAGCTCGGCCATAGTAGGAAAACAAGAGAGAAAGTTGAAGATTTTGTGCTTGAGAACTTAGGTAAGCTTTTCAAGAATGACATGCATGGTTGTTTTGATGAGTTCCTCTTACCTCTAACCCTCATCCTAACCGTCTCTCCTCTGCGCTAGACCATCATAGCATCAAGCTTTGATCTTGAGGTGGAGAAAGTAGGAGCAAGCCGAACACAACACATAGAACACCACCAAAATCTCAACCGAGAAAAGCTAGGTATAAGAACCTCTAAACCTTATAATTTTAGTTAGTTTGAGCTTGGTTTTCATTTATGTTAAGCCTCTGGATGTATTTGGTGAGAAATGTTGTAATAGCTTAGTTGCATGTTAGCATGCTTGATGGTAGATCCGAGCTAAGCTAGAATCCCTAGCTTTCGAAGCTCGTGTGTGTATGTGCATGGCGTTTTGTGGTGTTGTGTGTGTGTCTCGGCCATGCATGTTTACTTTGGGCCATTTTTATCTTTTACATGCTTTAATATCTGCCCTTGCATGCTTTGATAAAGTGATGAATGTATTTTTAAAAGGATTTAAGGTACGGCGATTTCCAACGGATCGTCGTACCGAAACCGTGAGAACCGTGGAAAACATGAACTAGGATTTTTGAATGATTCGAACCTAAACTCTTTGATAAATTTAAAATGGACTATGAACCCCATCTTCACATTCTTATTCTCTGCCCTTAATGTATTTAAGAGTTAAAAAAATAGATTTTTCAAAATAAAGATGCTACGTGATCGGTTCGGTGAAACCGTGAGTAGTTCAGAAAATGCACCGCTTTAAAAGATGGTATGGTGATGAATATTGTAACGCTTCGATGATGGTGAATATAAGGATGATAAATACCCTTAAATACCTAGAAGCTACTGTCCATTTAATGTAATTAGCATGGGAAAAAAAGAACGCCAAAGGTCTTGGCCTAAAATGGCGAGTTCTAAACCCTAACGCTAGTGTAGTAACAAAACGACCTTAAAATAACTAACTCTATCAACGTGGAGTTTTTACGCTTCGATGACGGTGAATATAAGGATGATAAATACCCTTGAATACCTAGAAGGTACTGCCATGGTAAAGAAAGATTTCAAAACCTAAAATGTTGCGTTCTAGTGAAACCAAATATCGAGTTAAACGAACGCTTTGAAATCTTAAGAATTATAGTAAAATTTTTTAATCCTTATACTAAGAATAAATGATTTTAAAAGAGACGATGAAGGAGAAAAATTGGTCAAGTGGACCAAGGCTCGGTCCGGACTCGTAGTCCGTGAAAGTTCTATCCCGAGCCTAAGTCAACCGTATGTTTCGATTAGGAAACCCTCGAGAAGAGTTACTAAGACTATATATATAGAAGAGTCCGGAGCAATACTGTGTCTAGTTTAGAAAATTAGCTTCGCTCTCAGTCAATGAAATAAGCGAACTAACGAGAGTAGTTCCTTTTTATTTAAAGGACTAAAGAAGAACAAGTGGTCGGAGCTCGCAAGTGACACTCGAAGAAATTCGAGAGATTCAACGCTTACACAAGGTAAGTGGCAATGCACCTACGGCACCAAGTTGTGTGTGAATGTGCTTGTATGTTAGACTGTTACTTACACACCTCGAAACGCTTAACTATATGCATGCTTTTGTTTAAAAGAAGTAAAGAAGCCGAAGTGAAACCCTAGAATGAGAAACAAAAGTGAAAGAAAAAATACGAACATAAAAGAACGTACAATGTACTGTCATGTCTTGTTATGTGATAATACTAGAATAAGACAAGAATAAAATGTTAATACTGCCGGACCTTGAACCGTGCGTGTAATGATGCCGGGTTCTAACCCGAGTAAGATTAGGGCTAAAACACAACCGAGCCTTGTTGTTGTTAGTTATTGAAATCCTGAAATAGTACGCGCGGGTCATGGTACCCCGAGATAAGAGGCTAAAACTACAAGGACTCTTGAGCAGTCCAAATGTTGTGTTTTATGTTCTCGTTAGAAAACTCCAATGCCTCTTATCTAGTTCCTGATCCTCCAAGAGAGAGAGATCATGATGGAACGTAAAAAATATAGAAAACGAAATTAACGTCGATGGTACTGCCAGGCTCCTAGTGAGAGCCGTCCTTCGGGACAAGGTCATTGTTGATGATATGGGAGACTTGGCCCTCTCCCCGTGGTGCGCATATTTAGAAAGAAGCAGTTACCATCAGTGGATCCCAGACATCAATCACGTAAGCGTAACAACTACTGTAACGACAGTAAAAGTATAATGCTAGAAAGAAAGAAAGAAGAGTAGCCTCTAGAAGTGGCAACTCACAGAAAGAATGGTAACAGTAGAGTTTGATCGTCCCGAGACGATCAGACTCTTTTCATTATTGCATTTTGGTTTGAATGGATTGTATTGTTGTTGCATTGCATTGCATATTTAAGATAGTATAGTTTGCCCTTACTGAGTTTATCAACTCATTAGTTTCCTTGGTGTTGTAGGTAAGGGAAAAGCTAAAGTTGAACAGTGACAGGACTACGAGCTGGCGGCGGGCGGTGTGTGTGGCATTTTAGAAGAAGAAATGAATTCCCGTGGCATATTATATGTTTTTAATTCCGCATTGTATTTTGAGAACATTGTTGTAATATTGAGACCGGGACTGAATCCCGAGGCCCCGAACTTGAGAGAAAACGGTGGCTCTTTTTTCCTGAACTCAAGAGAAGTCAGGTGGATAAGATTTGACTAAGGAAAGAGATTTAAACTTTCGTATTACAAAAAAAACACACGAGCTCGTTATGTTATAAAGTAATTTATGTTTTACGTATTTAAGTAAGATTATAGTAGCTAATAGAAAGAAAACCCCTCTGTCGCGGCCTACGGCCTAGCGCTGGGTCGTGACAATCAGTGAGAGAAGACGGAGGAGAGAAAAAAATCTACTAAAAGACAACTTAACCTTGAATAAATAGTAAAATGTAAGATGTTGAATAGTAAATATTCATCTTCATTATATACTTATACCATAGATTATCTATATTTTTCTAGGCTAATTCTGTGGGGGAGATGTAACAATATAAGAGGATGATGTAACGAATTTAAGACTCATTACTACATGTTTTAATATTATTACTACATATTTTTTTAGTGTTATATTAACACACTACTAAGTGGAGTATAATAGAAGAACTCAAATATGTTCCTTTTAGGTGTGCCCCTTGCTGTGCCTCCAATTATAACTTACCACATCAATTAGTATTTACAACTCACACTTAAAGTTAACTGCCGTTACATTAACTTGACAATTTTATTTTATTTTATTTTTTATTTTTTTAAAAGAGAGAGAGGGTAAAATTTCTCAATAACCCTCTACATGTCATTCATGCCTCCGACTTTTTTTTTTCCTAAGAAATTCTCCCTACGGAAGTGAAGTAGAAATTACACATCCTCAGCAAAATATATATATATATATACACACATATATATATATAAGGCAAGACCTAAGACATCCGAACAATATAACTAACCAATCAAATCAATAAGAAAAAAAGCACTAGAGCATTTGAGAAATAAAAAACAAATAAGAGCCAAGGCCATCACAACTTTGTTCATCCCATTTAGCTCTAAAATACACAAATTTAAAAGGTTGCCCAGAAGATGTGGCCCGTTGTTTTACTTCGGCTACCAACGGCGCTTGATGTTCTATGACCGAAGCGTCTTCCGTGTTTTTTTTTTTTTTTTTAGATTTAAGAAAGCATTTTTGTCTCTTTGTCTTTGTCTTGTATAGGAGTAAAAACTAAAAAGTGACAAGAAAAAGATGAGGATGGGTTTTTCAATGTGAAAGTTTGACAGACTTTCATTTTCTTCTAAACTTGGTAACGGCGGATGTCAGTTTAAGTGTGGGCTATAAATCCTAAACATATAAAGTGAGAAAGGGTGTTTAAAACACTGTTCACCATCGATCAAAACGCACGTTTTATCCATTTTATTTTTTTTACTCGCGTATGCCCCCACACGCGCGACCCAAACTTTTTTTTTTTTTTTTTTTGGCAAAAATGGGCTCCTTTGAAGGGCTTTTGGGCAAATTTTTAGAGCCCTTTAGCAAATTTTAAGGGGCTTTTTTACTAATTCTTATTATCTCTTACTTTTTTAATTTTTTTTGTTTCAATCATTTAAACAGTTATTTTTTTTACCGCGGTAATCTCAAAAAAAAAAACATTCATATTTGGATTTAATTTTTTCTTCTTTATCTTTTGACATCTATTGTTATAAACTTTTTTTAGGTGCAAATAAATTTATTTGCCACCTTTCGTTTTTATTTTATGGTATTTTACAAAATTATAAAAGTCTTCATATATTTTGCTAAAATTATAAAAGTGCACTTATTTATTAAAATCTTAACAAAAGCATCATTTATTAAAAAAATTATTTTATCTTATTTGTTACATGTTGTTAAATTTTTTTTACGCAGATTGGATAAGTACACTACCCTCATGTTTGGGCCACACATCCAAACCATCTCATCTCATTCAATTCTATTTCATTTTTTCAACTTTCTAATCCTACAAACCATTTTATTTTTTTTAATGCTCTTTTTCAACTTTCTAAATCCCTATACAATATCTTTAAATCTCAATCATTTATACAACCTCGAAATTCGTAAACTCAAACAATTCTACTAATTTTTCTAACTATTTTCCAAACTATTTTTTCCATCCCAAGAATAGGATGAGATGTGATGGGCAAAATGATTGGTTCAAACATAAGCTACATGAACACGCACATTGCGCGTGCTCAAAAACTAGTATTAATTGATTTGGCAAGTTATAATTGGTGGCACAACAAAGCGCACACATAAAGTTTACTGCCGTTACATTACCTTGACTATTTTTTTTTTTTTTTTATGAATGCCATTATTATGAATGGAGGAAATGAAAGTCTGCCAAAGCTCATCTTGAAAAACTCATTGTCAAACTTTTTTTGACTTTTTACTCCTTTACAAGAGAGAGAGAGAACCTTCTCAATAACCCTCTATATGTCATTCATGCCCTTTTTTTTCTGCTAAGAAATTTTTCTTATGAAAGTATAGTAGAAATTAACCACTCGCTCACTCAGTCATAAAGCCAAAAACTATTTAAAGTTCTTTTGATAAGCAATTTTGATAAAATAAAAAATTTTGATACAAGTATTCATAATACAATACCAATGTTTCTTTTTGACAAAATACCCTAATCTTTAACTTTTCTTTCCATATTGTTTCAGCTGATCATCAACATTATAGTCATTTTAGAACCTAATATTATAGATTTGTACAAGGTTTACAATATATATTACATCAATCCATCCTACTAGTTAGAAGGTCAATAATACCCCTAATTATTTTACACCTGGTTTTCAACCCATTTTGGTATCCGGATAAAAAATTTTGATTTAACATAAAATATGTTTATTATTATTATTTTTCTTTTTTTTTTTGTTCGTTTGCAAAAGGGCCCTTTTGAGGCCTTTGGGCAAATTTTTAGGGCCTTTTTAGCAAATTTTAAGAGATTTTTTTGCAAATTCTTATTCTCTCCTCTATTTTTTCAATTTTTTTGTTCCAATCGTTTAAACAGTATTTTTTTTACCGTGGTAATCTCAAAAAAAAAAAAAATTCCATATTTGGATTTAATTTTTCTTTTCTTAATCTTTTGACATCCATTGTTATATACTTATTTTAGGTACAAATAACGTTTTATTTTTACTTTTATTTGGCCCCTTTCATTTTTATTTGTGGTGTTTTACAAAATTATAAAAGTCTTCATATATTGTTCTAAAATTATAAAAGTGCACTTATTTATTAAAATCTTAACGAAAACATCCTTTATTAAAAAAATAGATTTATCTTATTTGTTACATGTTGTGAATTTTTTATACACGGATCGGATAAATACATTACATGAACACGAGCGATGCGCGTGCTTAAAAACTAGTATATATGTAAGTGTGTGTGTGTGTTAAAAACTCCCCAAAATCAACAATATTTTCTCTTCCCCTATATTAAAAAAAATATATTAAAACCCACCCTAGTTCTCTTGTCAATACCAATACATATAACTACCCCAAAAAATCAAAAAATCATTCATCCCAAAACTCACAAAAATCTTAGCCTAGCGCTTTCAAATATGAAGAGGAAAGTCTCTCGTCTTGCTAAACCACCACTTGAACAAAGCTCTGGTCTGAACACTACAAATCGAAGACACATACGCAATAATCCCCGGGCAAAGAACTCAACAGCACCAAACAAAAAGGAAAAAGGGTAATATATATTTGTGGTCAATTTGTCCTTGAGTTAATTTTTTTTTATTAATATAACATTTGAATTTGAATATTATAGTACAAATTTTGAAGTATTGTCATTTGGATGTTAGGATACGCGGATTGCGTTGCTAACAAAGTTACTAAACGTTGTGAAACTTGTTACTCATGAACCTCTTGCGATGAATTGAGATACTATATAAGTTGATTGTTAAATCTTAGTGTCATATTATAAATAAGATATGAAGAGTTGAATATCTTATTCAACTTTATATAATGTTGTAAATGAATATTCCATCACTAGGGGTCCCAAAAACTTAGTAGCTAACGTATCCGTGGACAGATAATTACTCAAAACTTGAGTGAATTGAGAGCTTGAAGAACATGTTTTCAAAACTTGAGTGTAAATGAGATTCCACCACTAATATCAAAGGATACGTAGACAACAAGAGTCGTTGCTAGCGACTCAGAGGATGCTCCCTTCAATTCTCCAACACGTGTAACATTCAGGGATTGATTTGCAATGTAATGAAATATTTTTACTGTGTAGACAAGCTTTGGGTGTGCTATGTTGGTATTGAGAACATCTTGCAATATTTCATTTCGTATAAATAACCATATCTATAATGATCGTTGTTACAGAAAAATTTAAATGGCATATGAATATTATTTTATTAATGGATGCTAAAAATATGTATATGGTTGAAAGTAATGTTGAACCATTTTGCATCTTTAATCCCTTTGTTGTTGGATGTGACCATTTGATCTCCTAAGATATTAAACGGAATATTATGTTAAATATTTAGAAATTATTAAATATCATATTACAATGTGGCTTAAAAATTCAAAACAAGTAATTTTAAAAAAATTCTGTTATTGTATATGAAAAACTTAATATCATATTCAATTTTATAAAATATTATATATGAAAAATTGAATATCTTATTTAACTTTATAAAATGTTATATATTATTCAACTTTAGTATGAAGAGGGGAAGTATGGAAACATGTTAGAAAGAAAAAAAAGAGACAACAAATAAATACTGGTTGTGCTGTCTAACAAATAAGGGAATAATAATTATGAGAAACATGGAACGTGATATCAAACTTTCTCCGAATAACCAATTGATTTCCTAAACCAACAGAATTATGTGAACAATATATATATATCACACGTTTGTTAAAAGAGTAATGCAATTAAAAAAAAAGTAACAAAATCATCTATTTAGGAGGTAGTATCTTTTGAAAGTAGGAAGTAGTCAAACATTATCATACATTTTATTCGTTGGGATAATTACACATTATATTAAAATTAAATTATCTCATTAACTAACATATTCCCCAATTTTAGGAGATTAAACTAAAAAATATTAATATTTGAATATCTAAAATATTAGAATAATTGATTATTAAATATCTTATTCCTCACTAAATACGAATTTTTTAATAAAATTAAGATATTTAAATATTTGAAAATGAAAAAATAAAGGTTCAAATATTAATTCATCATATTGTAGAAAACCTACTAAAGAAACGTTTATGATTGAATATAGAGTAATTTGCACTGGTGCCCCCTGAATTTTACGGTCTATGGCAACTTGCCCCTTAATCTTTTAATTTTGGCATTTTGCACCCTGAACTCAAAAATGTTGATAAATTACTACAAATTAATGACTTCCGTTTATTTTTTGAACAGAAATAGACATGTGATCAGCACATGACTAAAAATTAAGGGTTTTTTTGTCATTTCACTATTTCTTCTTCTTCCTTTCTTCTTCTTCCCCAATATTCCTTTTGAAGTCCTTGCCTTCATCGAATTTGTAACATTGCATAAACAAAATTTGTGAAATACTTGTGAAGTTTATTATTACCTAAAGGAAATTAGTTCGATTGAAATTTCTTTTTCGATGACGTGTATGAAGGAAACGGCTCTCAAAAGGTTCGAGACCACAAATTAAGAAATATGTTAATCCTTGAAGAGAAGTACTTGTCAAAAGTGTTGGTCTAGTCTACTCATACTACTACGATCAGGATTGCATTAGTTTTTCAAAGGACTAGCTTGAGCTTTACATGTAATTTGTGGGCATGGACATTGACAATCTCATTGTACCTTAAAACTCTTCTCATCTTACTGGCAAATAGCAATAATGGTGTTAAATAAAAGTCTAAGCAATCAATTTTTTATCTTCAACTTGTTAAGTCAGATATCTACAAGCGGCGATGGGGACGGCTCTGCGGCGACGACGACGCCGTGCTAGAGTAGGTGGAGTTGGGTTGCTGGTCGTTGACGGGGCGAAAAGGGGGAGAAGCGCGGCGGCGGAGGTGCCGGAGGGGACCTCGCGACGTCTTGGGTTTTTGATCGAGTGGACTTCGCGGCGGGCTTTGATTTTGATCGGGGTAGACCTCGCGGCGGGCTTTGGTTTCCGATCGGGGTGGATTGTGCGACGGACTTGGGTTTTCAATCGGGGAGACCTCGCGGCAATCTTGGTCACAAATCGGGGGCCGAAGATGAGATCGAGGAAAGGCAAGGATTGGGTTGGGGCACTGTACGTGAAAGCTCCCAATGCCCAAATCGACGAAGTCTGACTGGGATAATCTAAGTTTGAAACCATGGGGTTTAGGAATACATGTTTTTTTTTTTCTCTGTCATCAACTCGTCGCCAAATGGACCAAGAAAATGATGAAGATTACTTGATTGAGGGGGAAAAAAAAAGTTGAAACGTTCTTGATTTGTGAAAGAATGCTTTACGAACATGTGATTTGTTAAAAAAAATATATATAAATATTTTCTTTTGTTTTATATTTTCATTTTCACATTGAAGCAAGTATTGAATTATTGTACTGCAAGAAAGAACAAATGAGATGATTTAGTGGATGATGATAAATTAAACATTTGAGCTTTGTTTTGATTTTTTTTTTCCCGTTTTTTTTTCGTTCTAAGAACATGATTTAGTGTACTGCTTCTTTAAGTACCCAAATAAGACTTTTTTTATACTACCAAAAATGCCCTTGTCAAATCACGTGCAGGGCACATGGGTTGAGAATTCCGTCCAAAATTGGATGCCCGTTATTGATTTGTATCAGTTTGTCAAAATTTTTGAAATCAGGGTGTAAAATGCCAAAAATAAAAGACTAGGGGGCAAGTTACCAAACACGTAAAGTTCAAGGGGCACCAGTGCAAATTACTCTTGAATATATTAAGATAACTGAATTATAACATTCTTTTTTTAAAAAGAAATAAAGCATATACCGTATATGATTTGAATTCTTTATATGTAACCTTTGTTTTATTCATCCCTATAGTTAAGGGAATTTGAAAAAGTTTCGGATAATATGTAACTCATCATTTGAATAGGAAAAAAAAACATTACATATAAACGTTTCATCCCTATAATTAAGGGGTTTAAAAAAGGGAAATCGTAGGAAATAGCCAAAAAAAAATTTCGTTTTTAAAATACAGCCCATGTTTCAAAAAATTAAAAAAAAAATAGTCATATTACTTGTATAACAGAAAAGTGTCACACAGAATATAACACATCTGTAAACATTTGTAAGATATTATTTAACACTTTAAAAAAATAATGAGTAAAACTTGACGTGTTACAAAATATCTTACAAGTATTTACAAATGTGTTATATTTTGTGTGACACATTTCTGTTATACAATTCGTAACATGGCTTTTTTTTTTTAATTTTTTGAAACATAGGCTATCATTTAAAACAAACATTTAATTTTGGCCTATTTCTGTAACTTACCCTTTAAAAAATTGTCAAATAATTATAACTTATCACTTGAAAAAAAATTTAATAGTTAATTTTAAAAAGACCCGGTTATTTAACCCAGTTACAAAGGGCATAATAGTCTTCAAAAAATTGCCACATAAGCAAAATGAATTTATATAAAAGGTGAAGTAGGCAAATACCCAGAATTTATATAATAATAAAAATAAATACCCAAATTTTTGAAGTAATTGAGTTTTTAGTCAATTTGTGAATTACTTGCACATGCTTTTGGTAACAAAGTGAATTACTACCACTTACCACTGTGTAAGTAATTGCATCTTTTAGGTAATTGGTTATATTTTTCAAAAGATTGGGTAATAACTTACATTAAGTTTTGAAAATTGGGTATTCACTAATAGTTACAATTGTTGAACATATGTGTAATATGTGATTGAATATTGAATAACTGTGTAAATATTTCAAAATGAATTTGAATTACAAGATTTTTCCAAATAATAACACAAATCAAAAGGATCTAATTTTTTTCCTTATTGAATTGCTTACCATACCACCTATTAATAAATTAAAGAACATCCAAACCCTAGAAAATCCTCCAACTAATTTTTTCCATGTAAAATAACCATGTCAAACCCAAAACCTCCCAAATCATACCCCATAACCGAAAACAAAGAGATTATTGAATACTAAGCCACCAAATCACAAAGTTTTGCCACTAGTTTAGTCTAGATATATTCTTTTTTTTTTTTTTTAAGAAGTAAATTTGTTAATAAATATTTCTGTTTGTCCTTTGCCTGGCTTCTTTCATCCAGTGTTCAAAGCATAAAACAGGGTGAAGAGCAATTATGATAGTATGCCTCTGAACTGAAACACAAACCATAAGGTGCATATCAGAGCGGTGCTCGGGCCCTACTTAGCGGATTGGCTTCAATGTAAGATATCAAGAAATGATGATTTGGTACAAAAATCATGAGATATTGGCATTCTTTAAAGATCTGCAGTGCACCACTCCAGCAGATGTCCTCATTACATGCTCCCCAAGCATAGCAACACAAGAATCGTCCGTCTTAAGATGAGGCTGTACAAGTTCCCATATCTTTTTCTTTTGGATCTGCAGATCGTGATGAACAATAAGTTTATAATGCAAAAATAGTGCTAACTGCAGTTGAGATAACACTTCATGGTAATCGCATAGAGAAGCAGATGAAAAATTAATGACGTTTGGCTCCGAATAGTATAGCACAACTAGAATCACCAAGAATATATGATTGTGCAAGCAAAATGAAAGAAAAAAGCAAGGTTGTTGAACATCTTCATTGAATAGTATAACACAATTTCCTTGTCTCTCCAAGCAAGCAAACAAGTTTATGCAATTCTTGCAGTACCAAAAATGGTCACCATGCTAACATTAAATGATTCGTCTAAGGCAGGTATTTTTTTTACCGAAAGCATATAATTTACTGAAAATGGAGTCAATTTGTCTACAAATTCAGGCTACACTGGGTCAGAGGAAAATGTAGAGTTAGCAGTGTGACATCAGTCGGAATGAATCATAATTCATCTTTTCTGATTTAGCACTATAAGCATTAAAAAAAAAAAAAAAAGGCTTCGAACTGGATTAGTTGCTCGGCAACAAATAGTTTCTTGGGTAAAACAACTCCTGCCTAATGGAAAAATAGTTCAAGAGATGAGAAAACATGCACTTCTCATTAGAAAACCAGGGAAAAAGGTGGATAATTTTGTGAAATAATTGTCAGCTAAAAAATAAACATTTGTGCTTGTTAACTCGGAGAAATTTACAAGCACATTTCGGCAATGAAACCTTTGTGAGAACCAGACAATTTGATCTCCAAATTGAATTTCCATGGTTTCCTAAAAGAATCTCTATTGCAACAACTTTAGTCTCCTATTGCCACTTGCCATAACAAAGCCAGAATTTCACCTGGTTCGGCGAGGCCGGGGGAGGTAGGTCTTGCTGATCGAGAGGAGAGCCAAACCAAATTCTGTGGCCCGGGAGCGAATCTGCGGGGGGCATAAGAAGCTCCACATTGTCGTGCGAGGCATTGGAGGCGGCCATCAGCATTCCGCTCGACTTGACGCCGCGCATATTCCTCGGCTTCAGATTCGCAAGCACCACCACTGGTAGATCCTATATAACAGCAAATAAAACTATCAACATTCAAGTGAGTGTCAAATTGACATTTTTCAAATTAGTGATAATGAGATATGCCTGAAGGTGGTGGAGAGGAATGTAGTTGACGAGGCCGCTGCAGATGATGCGAGGCTCAGCCTCGCCCACGTCGACCTCTTCGACGTAAAGAGAGTCGGCCTCTTCGTGCCTCCACGCCCTCACCACGCGCCCAACCCTAATGTCCAGAACATCCGCAGCCTCTTTGATCTGAGAAAACGGTTGCTGCTTCTCTGCCGGTGGCTCTGCTTGTTCTCCTTCTCCTTCTGCTAGATTTGCTTCAGTCACAGAAGACGAAGAAGAGAGGCCTCTTTGGAATTTTCGTGTCCATGGGAAACCTATTGACGAGACAAGGTTGAGGTTGTTCATCTTCTTGGTGTAAATAGCCGGTACGAGTCGAGAAGCTCCAAGAACATAACCAGTACCATTGTGGGCATTGAGCTTGAGGCTAACAATGGGATTGGCAAATCCAGATAATCTTCCTGCACAACCACCGCCGCCTTTTAATAGGCACGCTGCTGCCGAGAGCGTTGCAGTCCCCATCATAAGTAAGAGTATAAGACCTCAGGACCTTCTCTGGAGCTGCCCAATTAGAATTTTGTATGAATTTTTCACAACCAAAAAGGAAAGCTTCGAATTCCTACTATGCACAGCCGATGAGAAATGGATTTCAAGCGTATGAGTATGACCAAAGTGATGCCCTTTTAGATAGGGAAACTTTTATTGTTCGTCTAAATGCCAGATACACCACCTTGATAAAAATTAATTCCGTCAATACCCCTTACATTGTAATTTTTTTTTCATAAACACCCTTTCTGTTAGTCAAATACGACAGAAAGAGAACCTTTGAAAGATTAACTTTACATAGTTACCGTTAAAAGTGTTGAACTATTATAGGGTTACAATGATATAAATATGCGTGGTGATTTTAATATATAATTCATTTACTTTTAACATAATTACAACTTAATAAATAATCACAATTTTTTTCTTCCCTTTGGGAAGAGTCTAGGCTTTCAAGTTAAGAATCGCCATAGTTTGTTGAGAATTTGAAAGAGGGAATTTCAAAATAAAATTATTATTGACACCACTTAATAATATATACCTTAAGTAGTGTGTTCCATTTATTTTCATACTATGTTTGTAGTATAAATTTTGGGTTATAATTTAAAATCTAATGGCCCGAGTTTATATTGTATCGTGATAATACTAATACGAACAATGTCAAACTTAAGTTCTCTTATTACAATAAAGTGTGATTTGAATTGCTATCCAAATGGACCTAGATATTAGAAATTAGAATAGGGAGAATTATAAAATAAGGCCACTTTAAGTATTACTTAATAATCTATGCCTTAAATGGTATGTTCTTTTTGTTTCTACTCTATATTTGTAGTGTAAAATTTAAAGCATAAATTAAAAATTCAACACATAAAGAGCATAGATTATTAATTGGCTAAATATGACTAGAATACTAATCATACTATGCATTTATAGAAATTTGCTCTTACCTCACAAACTTGCCACACACAATAACATTTAACTTGTAAGTTCAACATGCAACATATTAATGGCTTGTTTGGAAAAATCATCCAAACGAGTCATTTGGAATGGTTATTGACTTTTCGAATTTCGAGGTAGTTTAAATGATTGAGATTTAAGAATATTGCATTAGGATTAGGAAAGTTCAAAAAAAAAAAAATAGAAGAGAAATATTTGGACGGGAAAACAAATAAGGGTAACAACAACCATATAAGAAACAAATTAGAAAGAAGCCAACAACCAGGAGATGTCACTATTTGTTAAGTCTCATAGCCACTTCCCATATTCATCACCACAAACAATAATTTGAACTTTTAAGTTGGATCAGTGAAGAATATGCCCTCAAAATCTGATATAATAAATATTTTCTAAAAATAAATAAAATAAGTAGTCTTTTATAAATTTTATTTGTTATATTTTACTATAAAATTGAATATTTATTAAAAGCTAAAATATGTTAACTAAACTAAATTTTTAGTGTGTAAAGAGTTTAAATATAAGAGGATTAAAATTATAGATTAACATATTTAAACTAGTCCGTGATAGATGAAATAGTAAGTATCTCTTTGATCAATAATCACTAATATTGTTTATGACGTTATGAATGTGACCGTCTGATCTGGACAATCAGCGTGTGTGACACAATAATGAATGTATTTTATGTTAAGAGTATGCCCTTGAAATCAGATGTAATAATCATTCTGAATATTAATAAAAAAAAAATAGTAGTCATTTGTGAATTTTGTTTGTTTTATGCTATTATAAAATGAATGTTTATCAAAATTCAAAATATGTTAGTACGATCATAATTTTAGTATGTAAAGAGTTTTACGTATGAGATGATTAAAATTATAAATTAACATATTTAAACTAGTCCGTGATAGATCAAAGAGTATGGATCCCTTTGATCGGTATTCACTAATACTATCCATAACGCTATGAACGTGACCATCTAATCTGAAAGGTCAGTGTATAAGACACTAGAATGGAGATATTTTATATAATATTGATTATATAGGACTTAGACCGGCCTAATCATAGAAATCTCATTTAAGTACCGTGATGAAAATTCTTATCTAGGTCAATAGATGATCATATAAAGGTTGATCTCAATCCTGAATAATTGATAGACTCATTCTATTGATTGACGAGTTCTTTAATTTACTCGTTAAAGCCCAAAGGTAATTGGACCCAACAATTTCATTTAGAAGCCCGCAATTCGTAGAGGCTGGGAATGTGAATTATAGATATAGAATTCACAACTGAATAGTTATAATGATTCCCTTATGTGTTGACTTTTAGAACTAAACGGTTTGAGCGCTCTTATTCGTAAGTAGTTATGAATTAACCGTTTACTAGTGAACTCAATGATACTAGTGAACCGCATGCCCCTACCAGTTCTGATCGCTCGCCCATCCTTCTCCTGATCGCGCGCCCACTACCGCCTCTGCTGGCACACCCAACCGCACGGGAAAGCTGCTGGAATCATTCCAGCAGCGCCCGAGCATGTGGGTAGCGCAGTTGCGCCATTGGCAGTCCCGGGACTATCTCATGGCCGTTGCCTTGGCGGCAGTTTCTCCATTTCGCGCCAATTTGGTGGTGCTTTCGATGACATTTTTTGAAACGATATCGTGAGATGACATTGTGTATCAAAATTATGGTTTTGAACCCAAAATTGGACTTAAGCCCAAGTTTGTGCAAAATTGGACCCGATGAGGTGGACTTGAAGATTTGAAGCCCAAGCCCCCGTTGAAGACCCTAGATATTTATTTCTCAATTTTTACTCTAGGTTTTCTTGGGTTATAATATTTCTAAAGGGACCTAGTCAATTCTCTATTTTATTTATCTTTGCTGTTATTTATATTTATGATGAATGTTTATAGCATGACCATGCAATATAACATGTCATATTGATTAGGTGTGCCTATCTTTACATAATGTTTTCACATTGGTTATTTCATTTTCGTTAAATTAGATTTAAGTTTAAAATTAAGTAATAATCAATGAAAAACTTGATATGAACCCTGGCCGACACGCTCCGAGACCCAATACCCTAGCTAGCTCGAATTGGATCGTTCTACTAATTTAGGTTCGAATTCGTGGAATGTACGACGCCACGTACGGAGGCGGAATGCCGTTCGATAAGTCACGTGAACGCCACAAAGTAAATCTTTGTTAAGTTCGCTTAGTCCTTCGAAGAACCAACGAGAAAATGATAAATCTCACGCATTTTTGACAAAAATACTCTGTTGTGTTTCTCATTAATAATGACGCCTATATAGGCTGAAAATACAAGGATATTTGTCTTTCCAATATTATCCTTACCCTAATTAATTAAAAGACTAATACAAAAGGCTAATAACGTAATAACATAGGTCCTGCCCAAAAATTATAAACTAATGAGCCCAAATTAAATAAGTTTGGCCCAATAAATGAATTACATAAAATAAATGGCCCAAAACAATTAAAGTGACACATCTAGCACATAACTCTACATCTCTCTTCATGCGAGGCCAATAAAAATGCTCTTGGATAACTCCTAGGGTCTTAGCTATACCAAAATGTCCCATGAGGCCCCCGCCATGTGCTCTCTCACTATCATTTCTCGTAAAGAACAAGTAGGCACACATAATTTATTCTTTTTAAACAGAAATCCATCATGTCTAAAATAGTCTCCAGAAGCAAATTTCTCACAGGCCAAATAAAACTCACTAAAATCTTGGTCTAAAGGATACAACTCTTTAATTAGTTCAAAACCAAGTAATTTAGCATCAATAGTAGAAAGTAAGATATACCTGCGAGAAAGGGCATCGGCTACCACATTCTCCTTACCTTAGTTGTATTTGATAACATATGGAAATGGCTCAAGGAACTCCATCCATTGCGCATGCCGTTTGTTGAGCTTTTGTTGCCCCTTCAAGAACTTGAGAGACTAATGGTCAGTGTGGACCACAAAATCTCTTGGCAAAAGGTAGTGTTGCCAAGTCTCCAATGCACGAACCAATGCATACATCTCCTTGTCATAAGTGGGGTAACTGAGTGTGGCCCCACTTAACTTTTTAGTAAAGTACGCAATCGGTCGTCTATCTTGCATGAGAACTGCTCCAATTCCCACACCGGAAGCATAACACTCAACTTCGAATGGTTTCTCGAAGTTTGGCAATGCTAGCAAAGAAGGGTTGATTAGTTTGTGTTCGATGCTTTAGAATGCCTCCTCTTGTGCTTTGCCCCATTTGAATCCCACATGCTTCTTCATAACTCTGGTAAGTGGGGCTGCGATTGTGCTAAAGTCCTTCACGAAGCGGCGATGGAATCTCGCTAATCCATGAAAGCGTTTTACTTGTGCCGTATTTGTTGGTGTTGGCCATTCTTGGATCGCCTTCACCTTCTCTTCATCAACCTGCACTCCTTTGGAACTTACAACAAAACGCAAGAAAACAACATGATCGGTGCAAAAAGTGCACTTGTTAAGGTTAGCATACAACTTCTCACGCTGAAGCACAATAAAAACCTCTTTCAAATGCAATACATGTTCTTCTAAGGTCTTGCTATAAATCAAACTGTCATCAAAGTAGACCACCACAAATTTTCCTATGAATGGACGCAAAACATGATTCATAAGTCGCATAAACGTGCTAGGTGCATTAGTCAAACCAAAAGGCATAACTAACCATTCATACAACCCATGTTTTGTTTTAAAAGCAGTTTTCCACTCATCTCCCTCTTTCATCCTAATTTGGTGGTATCCACTTTTCAAGTCAATTTTCGAGAAAATACAAGCACCATGTAATTCATCTAACATGTCATCGAAACGAGGAATGGGAAAGCGATACTTTACCGTAATATTATTGACTGCTCGATAATCAACACACATCCTTGACGATCCATCCTTCTTTGGTACAAGTAGAGCCGGTACGGCGCATGGACTCATGCTCTCTCGGATGTACCCTTTGGACAATAGCTCCTTGACTTGCCATTGTAACTCTTTCGTCTCCTCGGGATTGGTAGCTAGTCTATTTGGAAGTGAAGCGCCGGGTACAAGATCAATTTGATGTTCAATGCTGCGGATCGGTGGCAATCCCGCGGGCATGTCCTTTACTACCACGTCTTGAAATTCCCGCAAAAGAGCATCTATAGCACGAGGTAACCACTTGAGTTAGTTAAAAGGGTAGCCTCCTTATATAAAAGTAAAATCATAGGCTGTTTTGTTAAGAAAGCACTCCTCACTTCCCTTGCTCCTGTAAAGAAGTTCTTTTGTGACTGCTCTAGTTTTTCCTCACCACTCATCTTGTCACTCTTCTTTTCCTTTTCTTTTTCTTTCACTTCTCTATCTGTTTTTGTGCTCTCATTCTCTTTTTCTTTTGTATTCTTACTCTTTTGGACACTCTCTCTTTGTTTGACCCTCTCTTGCTGTAATTTTAGTTAGTCTTCATGAACTTGCTTCAGAGTCAAGGGCACAAGAGTGATTGCCCGGTTGTTGTGCACCAATGAATACTTATTGGTGTAACCATCATGCGTCACCCTTCGATCGAACTGCTAAGGCCTTCCGAGAAGTATGTGCCCAGCATCCATAGGAGCACATCACACAACACCTCATCTTCATACTTTCCAATTCGAAATGACACTAGTACTTGCTTAGTCACTCGAACCTCTCCTCCATCATTAAACCATTGAAGCTTGTAAGGGCGAGGATGACTCGTCATTGGAAGTCCAAGCTTCTTCACCATTGTAGTGCTAGCAACATTGGTACAACTTCCCCCATCAATGATCATACTGCACACCTTGTCTTGAATATGGCATCTAGTATGAAATATGTTCTCCCGTTGTTTGTCTTCTTCCTCCTTGGCGTGCATGTTCAAGGCTCTTCGTGACACCAATGTAAGCTCCACATCTGCGATGCATTTATCATCTGAAACATCCTCCAATAGTGGCATAGAATTACCACCTCTTTCATCATCGGTCACAATCTCCCCGCTCTCAAGTAACACCATACTCCGCTTGTTTGGACATTGTTTAGCCATATGACCCAAGCCTTGACATTTATAGCACTTAATGTCACGGTTACGAGTTGAAGAAGACTCGGTTTTACCTGACGCAATTGAAGTGGAAGGAGTTGTTTTAGGGTCGAACTTGGGCTTGACTCCATTCTTCTCCTCCCTTGTAAAACTCTTCTTCCAACTTGGTTGTTCCGGATAGCGGTTCAATCGAGTGCTTCCCCTTGTCTTGAGTTGCTGTTCTATCTTAATTACCATGTGTAACATGTCCTCCATGTCCACGTAATGCCGCAACTTAACTTGATGTGCAATCTCGGTGTTCAATCCAGCCAAAAATCTAGCCATTGTAGCTTCTCTATCTTCATCTACATTGGCTCTAATCATGGCGATCTCCATCTCACGATAATAATCTTCAACACTTCGACTACCTTGCTTGAGATGTTGTAGTTTCTTATAGAGCTCACGGTAGTAGTGGCGAGGAACAAATCTCTTCTTCATTAACGCCTTCATCTCATCCCAAGTATCTACAGGTCTCTCGCCGTTTCGCCTTCTACTCAACACTACTTGATCCCACCAAACTACGGCATAATCTATGAACTCGGCAGCCGCAAGCTTCACTTTCTTATTTTCGGTGTAGTTGTGGCAGTCAAACACAAATTGCACCTTCGTCTCGCACTCAAAGTAAGCTTCGGGGTCATTCTTCCCTTGGAATGATGGAACCTTCATCTTGATACTCCCAACATTCCCATCTTGCTGATTCCTATCTTCTCTACCCCCTCTAAATCTCCTAACATTACCCCCAAATCTTGTTGAACTCTCCCTCGCCTACCCCTGTCGGGAACACGTGGTTGAGGTGCTTGTTGAGCATTCTCCATTCTTTCCAACCTCTCATTAAAGTCTTCGAACCCCGTCCTCATTCTTCTCATCTTTCCCAACAATGCTTCCATCATCAATTTCGGATCCTGATCTCCGCGTACACCTTCATTGCTTTGATTTGACATATTAGCTGCGAAACAAGGTTAGGCAAAAATAAAGAGGACCTCACAAATTCACTCCCTTACGTATTTCACTCAAGTATGTTGAAAATCACTCAACGCTCGTGTTTAATGATATGGCTTTTACCCTCGAATGATCTCACACACTCTTGCCTTTTTCCACTCGAACAATTCCTCTTTCGGTACTTACCGAACTAAAAACCACTCTATAAAAATCGCCAAGTGACAATCGACACAACTCACCAAAAGACTATCGCAAGAATGACAATGGAAAGAAACAACACAAGAAAATGACCCAAGAAAACTTAAAAGTGGCTCCCCAGAACTTTTGTCTTTTTGCAATTTGAATCCTCTAATTGAGTTTATGACACAAAAAAATTACAATTGGCCCTCTGAAATTTTTTTTGATTTTACAACTCAGCCCCTCTAATTCTTTTTATGACGCTGTTTTTACTTAGTTTTTTTTTTAGACCAATTTTTTTTTGTAAATTGGGCCTGCTGAGTGTCACGTTTCTATGGGGGAAGGCTTCGGGTAAACCATTTTTTTTTTTAACAATGTGGGCGTGCTAAATTAGAAACGGAAATTCTGACGCATAAAAGAAACAGAAAACTAAACAAGAAGCAAGACACAACCAGACATGAATAATGTTTAATCAAACAAACCCAGACTCGACTTTTGAATCAAGAAAAATCAAGATTCGATCAAGAAATTTAGAATTATGATCAAGAAACGAAATTCCCAAATCTGATATCAAGAAACCTTAAGCGAGAACAAGAAGCAAACACGATGGAATTGCCAAACACAAACACCTAAATAACACAAAATCGGAACTCTGACCAAATTCAAATCGGAACCCTAACCAAACACGAAATAGACACGAATAATAAAGAATACAATGAAACTGATTTTTTTTATACGACTCTAAATTGATACGAAACAAAAGTAACGGATATACAAACCTAACGTAGAAACCTTGCTCTGATACCAACTGATATGAACCCTGGCCGACACGCTCCGAGTCCCAATACCCTAACTAGCTCGATTTGGATCGTTCTACTAATTTAGGTTAGAATTCGTGGAATGTAAGACGCCACGAACGTAAACGAAATGCCGTTCGATAAGTCATGTGAATGCCACAAAGTAAATCTTTGTTAAGTTCGCTTAGTCCTTCGAAGAACCAAAGAGAAAATGATAAATCCTCACACGTTTTTTATGAAAATACTCTGCTGTGTTTCTCATTGATAATGACGCCTATATAGGCTGAAAATACGAGGATATTTGTCTTTCCAATATTATCCTTACCCTAATTAATTAAAAGACTAATACAAAAGGCTAATAACGTAATAACATAGGTCCTGCCTAAAAATTATAAACTAATGAGCCCAAATTAAATAAGTTTGGCCCAATAAATGAATTACATAAAATAAATGGCCCAAAACAATTAAAATGATGCCAATCAACCGTCTAATGCGGGCTTCTTTCGACGCTAGCCCGAATGATCTGTGCGAGCCTCGGTTGATTGTTTCCTTTTATTGCCTCCTTTGCAAACATGTCCATCTCTTCTCCTTGAAGCTTTACAATCAGATGATGAAGCTCCTCTTTGAGTTTCTTTGCTCGAGCTCTCGTGATAGGTCCAACTGGTATTTTGTATCGCTCCTAGCGGGCTTGCGTGCTCACGTCCTCGTCAAAACTCATGATCTATTTTTTCTCAATTAAATTGTTTAATTATGAAAATCAAAATAATGAGATTATAATTATGAATTTTATTTAATCCTAGGTTTACTAATATGAGATATTAATAAATAATAATGATTTGATCATTATGTTCCTAGAATTAAAATACCATTTAAACAATCGTTTTCCATAAAAACTAAACAAATGATCAACACCGTAAGTCTAGCAACCTTGAGAGTTAGACGACGCCTCACGGCGCTTGATCGTCTCCCTACGGATGGTGTTCGTCTAATTCAATACTAAGGCTAGGCTTCTAATCCTTTTGTTGATAGATCTTTTAGACGTATTTCTAGTTTGACCGACCCTACGGCGGTACTCTATAGTTAAGTCTAGAGACTCGAAACAGTGAATTTTATGAAAATAAAGAAATTCTATTGACCAAATTCTAGTTACAATAGTTAGTATAAAATAAGTTGTTGTTAATTACTAATTAATAAAAAAAAAGTCATGTTTTGACTAAGCGTGTCAACTGACCTACCCTACGGTGGCAGTTTGCACGTTGTTTGTCTAATTATCGTTGTAATAGCAGGTTTCATGGTTTGCTTTTCTGATATACTACACGCATGCATTTTATTTCTAAATTGCACTTATTTGCTATATATAGACATTCAACGCAAAATTTATTTATTTATGCTTTTATTTAATTCAGAAAGCATCGTCTAATCCAATTGTTTCCCTTCTCACTGATAAGACCCTAACTGGGGAAAACTTCCCTAAATGAAAAAGCAACATTAATATCATCCTTATCACTGAGAACATAAGATTTGTTCTCACTGTGGAGCGTCCTGAAGAATCTACTGGCAATGCTACCCAAAGGACCTGCAAGATCTATGATCAATGGATTGCCGCGAATAACAAGGCCAAAGGATATATGCTTGCTAGTATATCTGATACTATACGAAGCAAATTGGAAGGCAATGACATAACTTTTGAGGTTATAGGTGCGCTATAACAAATGTTTGGAAAATAGTTCGAACAAGCGCACCATGAAATCACAAAGAAGTATATGAATACGAAGATGAGATCTAGTACTCATGCCAGAGATCATGTGATGACGATAGAAAAATTACTTCAATGAAGCTGAGTTACAAGACTCTACACTAGATAAATCGACTCAGGGTAGCATAATTTTGAATACACTGAACCATTTCATAAGTAGTTATGTTATACATAAGCTGAATTATGGGATGAGTCAGCTTCTAAATGAACTCCACACTTATGAGTCCATTTGTGGGACTACAAAAGAAAGAGGAGAGGGAAATGTTACCGAAGACTCTTTTTCCAAGTCTAAAAAGAGAAAGATGGATTCTGTTCAAATGATGGAGGTAAAGCCCAAAAACCCAAGCAAGATCCAGATGAAAAGAAGCCCATTAACAAGAAAAATAATGCTAAACAACCCAAAGAAAAATGTTTTCACTGTGAGGTGCAAGGCAAATAGAAACGGAACTGCCCCAAATACATAGCCAAACTGGCTGAGAAGAAGCGTCAAAACGGTAAATCTAATTTGCATGTTTTAGAATATTTTTTAGTAGAGGTTGACAGCTCCTCTTAGATAATTGATTCAAGTGCGACTAACAATATTTGTTCTTCTTTGCAGCGTCTTGGATCATTTAGAGAACTTGCTGAATGGGAGCTGGAAATGCACGTTGGTAATGGAGCGTCAGTTTCCGTCAAGGCCATAGGAGAAGCCCGTTTTCAATTTGGAACAAGATTTTTAGATTTAGAAAATATTTATTTTATTCCATACTTGAGTAGGAATTTGATTTATATTGCAATGTTAGCGAACAGTCCTTTGTGATCTCTTTGAATAATAATAAGGTTTTTATTTCAGAGAATGGTCTCTATATATGTTTTGCTAATTTAGAAGATGATTTTTATGTCCTTAACCCTTATGAAAATATTTCATACAACACTGAATTGTTTAAAGTAGCTAAACCTAAATCTAACAAACGACATAAAGTAGATAGTGAATTAGAAACGTATCTGTGACATCTTAGGTTTGGTCATATTAATCTAGATAGGATTAACAGACTTGCAAAGGATAGTCCTTTGAGAGAACTAACTGTTGGTACTCTCCCTATCTATAAATCTTGCCTAGAAGGCAAAATGACCAAAGACCTTTCTCAGCAAAGGCCAAAGAGCAAAACAAAAACTTTAGCTAGTACATTTAGACGTATGTAAACTACTTAATATATAAGCTAAAAGAAGTTATGAATACTACGTCATTTTTATTGACGACTATTCAAGATACGCTTTTATATATCTAATAGCTAGAAAATCTGAAACTTTTGGAAAATTTATGAAATTTTGAGCCGAAGTTGAAAAACAATTAGAAAAAGCACGAAAAGAGCTTCGATCCAATCGAGATGGAGAATACCTTGACACTCAATTCAATGACTACCTTTTGAAAAAGGAGGTTCTCACACAACTAACGACACTCGGGACTCCAGAACAAAATAGTGTTACGGAGTGACAGAACCGTACGTTCTTAGATATGATCAGGTCCATGCTTAGCAACTCCTCATTACTACTATCTGTTTGGGGACACACACAACAAATGACCAACGATATTTTAGATGTCCTACCATCAAAATCAGTCTCTTCGACTCTCCTAGAGTTGTGGAATGGTGACAAACCTAGTTTGCGACAGTTTCGTATATGAGGGTGGCCCGCTCATGTACTCAAGAGCAGAATTAAGAAATTGGATTTGTGAACAGAAATGTGTTTGTTCATGAGCTATCCAAAAGAGACTAGAGGAGGTTTGTTCTATAGGCCTCAAGATAAAAAATGTATTTGTATCGGCAAACGCAATATTTCTTGAGAACGACTATGTAAAAAACTTCAAACTCGTAGTAAGATTGTTCTTGAAAAATTGGGAGGCGATGTGATCGTTCCGCAACCAACAAGAGTTGTTGAAATTAGAAAAGAAAAAAAAAGAAGAGAAAACTACAAGTCTTAGTCAAAATATCATATTACTTAGACGTAGTGGGAGGACTGTGAGACAGCCAATTCGCTATGAACATGAAAGTGAAACAAATGTTCTAGTAGCCGACACTATCGTAGATGACCCCTCATCGTATTACGATGCGATGCATCTTTTCCTTTTTGCTTGACAAGATATTTTGTCTTGCTGCTTAATGTATCTTTAAATACTGAGTCACAATTTTATTTATGTTGTATATTGTTATTTATTTATTTTTCTTTTCGATTTTAAATAAAGCTCAGGCTTTGTATATGTGTCTTTTTGTTTCGATTTGGCTTAGATCTATAGTAGATTTATTTTTTCCCTGTTTGTATTTCTTGCCCAAATATGTATTAGACTTTTTACTTGGTTATTTCTCTCCATTTTTTTTTTCAAAAAAGCTATGGTTCTTTTCTTGGTTTCTTTTACTTAGATTTGTTGACAATGTTCTTACATTTCTTTTTTTATTAATTTTACCTTTTTCTCCTTTCTACCTAGGTCTTCCTCTTTTAAGATTTATATTTAGAATTAGAATGTCTGCTTCTTTTTTACTTACTTGCTAGCCTTTTTCAATTATTGAAATTACGGATTTGTCTTTTTAAGACTTAGATTGATCTCTTTTAATTTGTATTCATGAATAGTGTTATCTGACGAGTTGAATTACATATTGTTTCAATAGTCATTTTTGTATTACTAATGCACTGCTAGCTCATCAAATAAGTTTTAACATCTGAATATCTATCTTTATTTTTTTACTTTTTCATTGAGAAGCCTTTTTATTTCTTAACATAAACAAGAATTTGAAGTATTATTTGAAATGATGAATTATTTTGTAGAAATTTTTTGTGTTTACATACACGATCCGTCGACTATAAGTAATTGATATTTTTATAAATGTTATTTCATCTTAATTGTAGGACTGTGATGAATATTGATTTTTCTATATATTATTCCTTCACTGTTTTTTTTCTTTTGTTGCACAGTGTCTTGAATAAGGAATAAAATTTATACTGTAAATGTCTCTTGCCAGTGCAGAGTAATGTCGATATTTTCATACCTCTGTGGTCTATTATCTCTTTGCCTAACATATTTTTTCTATGTGATAGTAGTTAAAATATTATTTCTTAATATTGTGAAAATAAGGAGTAACTTAGAATATTCAAGATGTTTATTTTATGTTACTATTGACCCAATTATTATTTTTTTTTTGCTTTTTTATTTAGAGTTTTTACTATTTATAAATACTCTTACAAGATAATTTTTGTTGTGCTTTCTATTGAATGAGATAATTATTAAGGGTGTTCTATTTACATACCCCTCTTAATTATCTACACCTCGATTCTAAACACACACTCCATTTAAATTAAAAAATTATAGAATTATTTATCTCACACTCCTAAAAATTTCAAAATTGCCCATAATTCTATAACTTATTAGAAATAATTGATTAATTCTTGAAAAAAATGTTTTCCCCACTCATTTATGGGGTTTATTTATTCATTTTGTGAACCCATTTAATAATCTATATTGGTATGAAAGTTGAACCAACGTCGTGATCCGCACCTCTAGGCTGTAGTGTGGCAATGAAACGGGAAGAATTAGCGGAAAAAATTAGTAACATGGCGGTTTTATAGTGGTTCGGCCCTCCTTCGGAGTAATAGCCTACATCCATTTTTCTGGTATTTCAAATGTGTTTTTTACAGAGAATTTCGACCAAAAATTCTTCCAACCCTTTCTCTCTTCTCCTCCTCTTCCTTTTATAGGTTTTTCCGAGAGGAGAGAGGAGAAGGTTACATTAATTAGGCCTGACAAACTATCTCTTAATTTCTGAGGTTAGGTGACCTAAACACACAGTCGACCATACCCTCCCTGTATTGCGGGAGTGGGTTACCAACTAATTACTGACGTACATTGGGAACGGGATGTCCACAGTACCTGTCAGACATCCCGACAATCGGGGTTAATCCATCGTTACAAGGAGAGACCTAGTCTAAATATCACGCGGACTTCGCCTTCGATCGGGGGTCTCCACCTTTGCGGGTCGAGCCCTCTGTCCTGACCAGCTCTTACTCTTCTCAGCGGATACCATCGCGGATCTAGTTCATCCTCGGGCTTCTGTGGATTTCTGGCTTAATTGCCCTTCCTCGAGGATCTCATTACAAGATAGATGGGTCCACATTCGGTGGTGCCCCCACTGACTATCCTCGTAGGTGCTGGAGCGAGGGTGATCTCCGACAACCCTAGCTCCTGACTCCCCCGATGATAGCTTTCTTGATGACGTGGCGATGCTGCACTGACACTGGACGCTCTCCCTCGCGGTTGCTGCTCTTCGGGGGCTTCGCCCCCGAAGCTACGACCTCAGACGAAAATCCACCTATAACATCTGCCCCCCCCAATCCTGAGGGTACGTGCCGCGCCCTCCGAGATTCCTTCTTTGGGACGCTTTCTTCCTGAAAAATTGTGCCTTTTGAGTGACGGGCAATTAATGCCCTGACACCTTTTGGGATTCTGCCGTTTCGAAGGGATTTGCTGACGCTAGGTAATAATGAGATTCTCTTCGAAAATCCCTGGCCGTTAGATGATGAGGGAAAGATTCCAATCCGACGCCCCAGAATTACGCTCGACGTTTGGGGCGAAAAGGCACGAAGAGATCTCGCCTCTTCGCTTCCTCCTTTCGCCTATAAATCTCCCCCTCTCTCTCACCTCACGAACTTTTGCACCCATCGGCATTTTCTTGAAAAATTTAGAGCTCTCCAGCTCCTCGAAACTCCGATGAACTTGCTCTCAGTTCTCCGACATCCGAAGCTTTCACCGACGTTCTTCCCTCATCACAGCTCACTGACTATTAGTAAGTTCTTCGAACTCACCTTAGATTTTAACTCTCTGAGCAGTTTAGGGTTTAATTGTTTTGAGTGTTTTTTGGGGTTTTGAGGGGTCTGAACAGTGCTCTTCTTTTTCAAAAAATGTCTGGCGAGTCTGCATTATCCTCGTCCGGCGCTCGGTTTGGGTTTGAGCCCTCTTCCGAGCACTCAGAACCCTCGCCACCGGATTCGCCAGTAGCGCCCTCGCCACCACCGCCTCTAACGGCGGTGATAGGGAAGAAGAAGAAGAAGAAGAAGAATGGAGAGGCGAAGAAGACTTCGGCCGCTCTAGTTCCTTCTCCGACGACGACGGCGGGTGACCCAGCATCGCGGTCGTCTGGAGCTGCGGCCACCAGGCCCGAATCCTTTGCCTCGGGTTTTCGAGTGGCCGAGGGTATGCCTGTCGAAGCACGACAGATAACAGCCGCCTCGCAGCTGTCATCGGGTACGCGAACGATCGAGGCCGACGACCCCGTCCTCTCCCACCATCGCTGCGGAGATCTGAGTCTCCACGTGCTCCGAGAACGACTTGGGGCACATCCGGGAGCAATTTCACTTGCCCGGGGACATAACCATCTGAGCGATATCCTCGGAGGAGCGCTTCAACCGTCCGCCCCATTCGCTGGTGGCCTTTAACAAGGCCATAATGAAGCACGGGGCCCAACTCCCATTGCATCCCCTCGTCCGAGAAGTCTTTGCCGAATGGAGCCTCTCGCCGAGCTAGCTGAACCCGAACGCCTACAAGATTATGGCGGGGATGTACATTCTGTGGAGGAAGCTATTCTAGGTCGACCTCGCCGTGGAACAGGTTTGTCACCTCTACAAGTCTTCCTCCAAGAAGTCGGAAGTAGGGTACTTCTTCTTGGCGCCCTAGGAGAAGAAGAGGATCATGATGACAAACTTGTCATCTTCCTGCAAGGGATGAAAGGACAATAACTTTTGGGTCGGGGGAACTTCGACCCTTTCAGCTCCGCGGATGGAGCAAAACCTGTCCCGATGAACTATAATGTTCCTGGTAAGCTCCTCTTTTAGCTCTTTTCTTTTTGCTTTTCTTCATTCTCTTGCCTAACATCCGCGTTTGTGCAGAGTCCTTCCATCGTACCCCAGTGACGGTAGCCCAGGATTAGCGGATCTATGCTGTCCTTGCCTCCTCGGATGAGGGTAGAGACGTCCGGGCCCTCGTCACCGAGGACAACCTGGTCGAGTACGGGTGGATTTCCACTCGAATAGAGTTGGACCCGGACCAGCTCCGTGGGAAAAATCGGGCTCGAAGAAGTCGAAGACAACAGTGGAGCCTTCGACCCAGGCCGCCCAACTGAAGAAAGCCTCTACCTCCCGACCGTCGAAAAGGAAAAGCGCGGTCTCGTCTTCGAAGAAGCCCGCACCTTCCAAGTCCGCGGCCCTACCACCTCCGACAGTGGAGTCCGGGGATGAAGATGAGGAGCCTCTGGTGAGGCCTAAACGATGACGGACGGAGTTCGAGGTTGCTCTTGAGGTCATTTTCCCTCATCTCCCTTCCCCCCGGGGCGAGGACGTCCTATCTTCCCAGACTGGGGAGCCTCCAAGTTTTAAGGACTCTGAGATGCTTCCGACAAAGGCCGCCCCAGAGTCTGAGAACTCTTAGGCGCTCCCTCCCGACTAAGTCCACGCTAGAGTCTGAGAACTCTCAGGCGAATCATGAGGGGGTCTCCTTTGGCGAGGCTGCGCAGAAGGCGTTCGTCGTCACAGAGAAAATTTTTTGCGAACTTCCTCCGGTCACACCGAGCCCTTCGACTACTCTGGTGCAAGATCCCTTGCTGAGTGTCGAGGACTTCACGGTGGAGCAAGCAGGTCTAGCTCCTTTGGGACCAGAGGTTCCACCGAGGCAGACGACGCCTGCTGAATCTTCGACCTAATTCCCACCTAGGTCGAGGCGCTCTGCCTCCATCATCCTCAACGATTGTAAGCAGTCACTTTTCTTACAAAAATAAAGTCCTAGCATCCAACTTTAATATTAGCCGACACTAACGTGCTTCTTGCCTGTAGATGAACTTTTTGGCCTCTTAGCCCCGACCGTCCAACCCACATCCCCGAATCTTCTGCCGGGGACAAGGCCAAGGGGAAATAAGTGGTGGAAGACCCCCGACCGTCCAACCCACGTCCCCGAATGTCCGCCCCCGAAGGAGAGCAATGCTACCTGCACCGTCGCAGCGGGCCCATTTTCGCCCAGGGCACCGGCTATAGAGACCTCGAGGGTGGAGTCCGCCGGGGCTCTCCAAGGTCCTCCCAAGGGTTCTGCCCCTGTCAGGGATCCCTTGGAGGATTTTATAGTTCCTCCGGCGGGGACTCCTTTTGGCGACGGGTCGTACACTTCCTCGGGGTCCTTCTCCTAGATGCCCGATCTTGGTCATATGCTGGACGAGATTTGGTCCGAAGAGAGCTTCTGGCAGCTATCCGAGGAACCGCTCCAAGCTGGCAACAGGGAGGACATGCAGCTGCTATCGAAGGTAAGTTTTGCCGAGGCTTTCTCCTTCGAAGGACCAACACGCTTGTTACTAACTGTTCTAGTTGTTGCAGGCTTTTCTCGCCAACTTCTCCTACTCCCAAAGGTTCGAGGCTATCTTCGCCTAAGGTAGGGAAGCTCTGCTTCGTCTCCCCGAGGAGAAAGACAAGCTCGTTGCCGAGCTCCATGAGGTCTCCTCCCGGGCGGACATTGCAACAAAAATGATGCAGCTAGCCAACAAACGCCTCAAGAGCTCCAGAGACTGCATGAGGGAACACGCGGAGGAGGTGGCCAGACTCCGGAGGGAGTTGGAAAAAGATAGAGCAGCCCACGCGGAGGCAAAATCCCAATTTGAGGTCGGGCTGGCTTAGGCGAAGACCCAGCTGGAAGAGGCATGGAAGGCCCTAGAGGAGGAGCGCCGCCTTCGCGAAGAGAGCTCTCTCTCCGAGAAGGCAGTGCTCGCGACAGCTCTCGAGGAAGAGAAAGGCTTGAGAGTAGCAGTTGAGACGAGGATCCAGGCACTCTAGGGCGAGCTCAAAAATACTCGAGGCACGCTCTGTAGGACTGAGGTTAACCTCAACGGCGCCAGGTCCAGAATTCGCTCTATCGTGGCTGAGTATAAAAAGAGCCCCGCTTTCGACAATCTTATCGAATTGAGGATACAACAATGGATCTATGATTTTCACCAGAGCTTGAGCTACCAAAATGAGATCAAGCTGGCCATCGTCGACGGAGCCAATCGGGTGCCGGACATCGAAGAAGTTAGGCGTGATTTCCCGTGTCTGCCTCAGCAGCTGTCTCCTTAGCTTTTGGTCTTCTTTTGTTTTTTCTTCCAGGGTCTAATCTGACGCCCTCTATATGTATCTTCATTCTTATAAATAAATAAAACTTGGCTTTTGCTTTCACATAAATGTATGTTTACTTAATTTATACGATCAAATCCCTAAGGGATCAATCGTTAAAATTAATTGCGTCCTCTTCGAGAATCACAATCTGAACTATGCCCTCTCCGAGGGTCATACTTAAGATTAATTACGCAATTATTTAGACCGTGACTCGAACCTGGCTTTCTTCGAAAGATGCTCCGAGTTACTCCGGGTTCTTCCTTCTTCAAAGGATCATCCTGGACCAAGCTCCTTCTCCGAAGGAGTGACCTTGGGCAAATCTAATAGCCAACATAACTTTAAAGCACTCTATTACTCGCAACGGTCTCTGATGCTTTCTGAATAGGGTGTGGCCTCTTGACTTATACGCTTTAGTGATCAGACTTAGTCTAATCTTTTGAAAAATTTTCCTTTAGTGATCAGACTTAGTCTAATCTTTTGAAAAATTTTCCTAAGTCTTTCATGCCTCGGAGTTCTTCCTTTAAGCGTACTTAGGTCTTCTATCTTCTTCGAAGAGAGAATGGTTCTAGGAGAAAATTAGCCATACTTCCCAAGTTAATCCCCCCTAACAGGTTTTCTTCTTCAAAAGAATGGTCTGACATGACTAACCTTTGTGTGGTAGGAAGTTTCAATGATTAAAGCCTACGTAAGCCCTTTGGACCCACACGTTCTAGCTCCGCACGCCTTCAAGGTACCTATAGGGTGCACCTATTTATTTTGTGGTACCCCGGGTGCCCCCCTGTTTTCTTGAACGCTTCTTCGCATACAAGACGACAATCGAGGGTAGTGCTTTTAGGAATTTTCTGCTTCGTAGTTCTTTCCTTTATACACCGAGTTTATAGTCTACTTCGCAGACTTTCGAGTTTATAGTCTACTTCGCAGACTTTTGAGTTTACAGTCTACTTCGCAGACTTTTATTTTTATTTTTTTACAACACCCTTGGTACTAAACTTGCTGAACTTTTATTCACTTATCGCTGAATTACAAAAGAAATGACAATACAAGAAGGAAAGTAAATTAAAAGCGATGGGAGCCTACTGGTAATACTTCTTGAGATGCTCTGCATTCCAAGGATGTCTGATTGGGACCCCAGGAGGTTCCCGAGTCGGTAAGCCCCCGATCGTAGAACCTCGGTGACTTGGTAGGGTCCCTCCCACGAATATCCAAGTGCCACAGCTCCTGGCTCCTTGGTGTTCTGAAATACTTGTCTGAGGACGGTGTCCCCAATCCTAAATTTTCTTTCTTTCACCCTGGAGTCATAATACATCGCCATCCGCTGCTTCTAGGCTTCCATTCGGATTCTTGCGACCTCTCTCCGCTCCTCGATTGTAACTCTCTCCGCGGCCAAGAGGGAAGTGTTAGTTTCCTCGTCAAAATTTTCATATCGAAACAAGGAAACTCTTACTTCCGCGGGGAACATCGCTTCGGTGCCATAAGCCATGGAGAACGGAGTTTCTCTGGTGGCTATTCTGGCTGTGGTGCGATAACTCCAAAGGAATCTCTGTGGATGATACGGTGCCAAGAAGTCCTTGTTGATGCCGAGTTGATCCCAGAGGTCCCTGATCGCCTGATTATCGAACTGGAGAGCATTGTCTGAAACCAGGGATTGAGGTGTCTCGAACCTATAGATGATATGCTCGCGGATAAACTTCGTCAGGTTCTTCTCGGTGATGGTGGACAAGGAAATGGCCTCGGCCCACTTGGTGAAGTAATCCACCGCTACGACGGCGAACTTGAGCCCTCCGGGCGCCATTGGCAGCGGACTGATTATGTCGATTCCCCACTTTTCGAAGGGCCATGGGCAAAAAATCGCCGTGAGTCGCTCTAGATGAGCTCGAATAAACGCAGACTACCTCTGGCACTTTTCACATTTCTTCGCGTAATCAGCGGCATCTTGCTTCATCGTGGGCCAATAGAATCCCTACAACAATGCCTTGTGTGCGAGGGATAGCCCCCCAGCATGATTCCCACAAACTCCGTCGTGAATTTCACTGAGGACTTCCTTGATGTCCTTGTTGTTGAGGCATCGAAGCAGCAGGGTAGAAATCCCTCTCTTGTACAACTTGTCATTCAGCAGTAAGTAATGCTCGGCATGGTACCTGACCCGCCTGTACTCGGTCTTCTGGCAGCTTATGCTCTCTCAGATAGACGACGATATCATCCATCCATGAAGGGTCAGAGTCTATCGCCTCTACCAAGTCTCGCTTCGTGATACTTGGCTTAGGGATGATTTCGATCGGGACTAGGCGAAGGAGCTCCGCGTCTCTGCTGGTGGCTAGCTTCGCCAAGGGGTCTGTGTTCGAATTATCCTCGCGATCGATATGCTTCACTTCATGCCTGGAGATGTTTTGAAGTTCTGCCTTAACTTTCTCCAAGTAAGCTGCCATCCTGCCATCGCGGGCTTAGAACTCGCCTAAAATCTGGGAGACTACTAGCTTTGAATCACTGAAAATCTGGAGTGAATCTCCTTGAAGTTCTCTGGCGAGCCTGAGACCGGCTAGCAGCGCTTCATACTCCGCCTCATTATTCGAGGCTCTGAAGGTGAATCGCAGTGCGCTGCTGATGCGATGGTTCTCGGGGCCGATTAGCATGAGCCCCGCTCCAGAACCGTTCTCGTTCGAGGATCCATCCACGAAGAGCTTCCATTTTGGGGGCTCCATTTGCCAATCCCGATCCTTCTTCGAAGGAAAGGTAAACTCGGCAATGAAGTTCGCTAACGCTTGTCCCTTGATCACGGTTTGCGGTTGATATAGGATGTCGAACTGTGTTAACTCCACTGCCTACTTTACAAATCTGCCCGAGACTTCCGATCTGCGCAGCACCTCTTTCATCGGGTAGTTGGTGAGTACGACATCGGGTAAGCCAGGAAGAAATGCCGCAACTTCTTGGTCGAGGTGATGAGAATGAGGGCGAGTCGTTTGAGCTCAGGATATCTCAGTTCAGTATCAATGAGACGTTTGCTGACGTAGTACACCGGCACCTACACTCCAGCGCCTCCTTGACCAGGATTGAGCTGACTGCATGCTCTGATACCACGAGGTAAGTGAAAAGCCTTTCTCCGGTCAATGGCTTCGCTAAAACTGGGGCATGCCCGAGATAGATCTTGAGCTCTTGGAAGGCTCGTTCACATGCTTAGGTCCAGGCAAACTCCTTGCTGCCACGAAGAACGTTGAAAAAGGGGAGACATTTATCAGTCGAACGGGAGACAAACCTGTTTAATGCAGCGATGCATCCCGTGAGCTTCTGGACTTCTTTCCCTCTTCGAGAGGAGCCCATGTCGAGGATGGCTCGGATCTTCTTTAGGTTAGCCTCTATTCCTCGCTGACTCACCATGAAACCTAGGAACTTTCCAACTTTTACGGCGAAGGTACATTTGCTCGAGTCGAGCATCATGTTGGTTTGTCGAAGGATAGAGAAGGTTTGATCCAGGTGCGTGACATGATCTTACGCTACTGCACTCTTGACCAACATATCGTCGTTGTAAACCTCCATTGAGATTCCTAGCAGCGTTTGAGACGGTCGGGGATGGGGGTAGCGAGAAGGTATTCCGTTAAGGGTGTAAAATCCCCAGCTAAGATACCGTCGTGAAAAACCCCGCCAGGAATCCCTCGGAGGGGAGCGATCTCCGCGGGCGAGAATTCCTGGGTTCCCACACTGAGAGTCGCTCATCTTCGATACGGACCCCAATATGTGCAGGCACATGCCTCGTGGTATCTCGCAGCAAAGGGCCCAACCTCTCAAAGACTGAGCTGGGCTGAGCCGGCGCTTCACCTCTTTCGGCGGCGGCATGTGAAGGTTCGGCTTGGTCAGCCGACAGCCGCACTCCTCAGGAGCGAGCTGCGGCCCTCTGAGTCAACGCAGGTCACCGGTGGCGGGAATTGTGGGCTTCGTGCGCAGGGGTGCCACCGGAGTCCTCATCCTGAGTCGCCACAGTGATGCTTATAGCCTCAAGCTCGGCGGTAGCATTTTCGCCGTCGGCCCTATGCCACGCCCGGAGCACGTCGGCTTGCTCCGCGTCAGTCAAAAGTAGTGGCTGACTTCGATTTTGCACCAAAGCCTCTACCAATCCGGTCATTCTCGCCATTGACTCCTCCATGCACCAGATTCGGTCCTCAAGCACCTCTTGCTCGGAGGTCATGTGGTTCTTGCCGCTGCTCCTGAGGTTGGGTGCCATTGATCTTCGATCAAATAACACGGTGGTCAACTCAGAGGGAACAAGAAGAAAATTTTGAAAGAAGAGCGGAGGTTCGAGCCGGCCATCCTTCTTGTGCCAAGCTGTTGGTATGAAATTTGAACCAACATCGTGATCCACACCTCTAGGCTGTAGAGCGGCAATGAAACGGGAAGAATTAGCTAGAAAAATTAGTAACACGATGGTTTTAAAGTGGTTCGGCCCTCCTCCGGAGTAATAGCTTACATCCACTTTTATGGTATTTCAAATGTGTTTTTTACAGAGAATTCCGACAAAAAATTCTTCCAACCCCTTCTCCCTTCTCCTCATCTTCCTTTTATAGGTTTTTCCGAGAGGAGAGAGGAGAAGGTTACATTAATGAGGCTTGATAAACCATCCCTTAATTTCCGGGGTTAGGTGACCTAAACACACAATAGACCATACCCTTCCTGTATTATGGGAGTGGGTTACCAACTAATTACTGACGTACATTGAGAACGGGATGTCTACAGTGCTTGTCAGATATCCCCACAATCGGGGTTAATCCATCGTTACAAGGAGAGACCTAGTCTAAATATCACGTGGACTTCGCCTTCGATCGTGGGTCTCCATCTTCGCGGGTCGAGCCCTCCGTCTTGACCTGCTCATACTCTTCTTAGCGGATACCATCGCGGATCTAGTTCATTCTCGGGCTTCTGTGGATTTATGGCTTAATTGCCCTTCTCCGAGGATCTCATTACAAGACGGGCTCCACCTTCGGTGGTACCCCGACCGACTATCCTCGTGGGTGTTGGAGCGAGGGTGATCTCCAACAACCCTATCTCCTGACTCCCCCAATGATAGCTTCCTTGATGACGTGATGATGCTGCGCTGACACCGACTACTCTCTCTCGCAGTTGCTGCTCTCTGGGGGCTTCGTCCCCGAAGCTACGACCTCGGACGAAATCCACCTACAACAATGTATTTCTACAATCTTTATTTTTATTTTTTATTTTTTTCAAAATTCAATCACTAATTTATATTTATATGCTTTATTTATACTTTTTTTAACCCACTACTATGTAATGGCCTGAAACCATGACCGCTTTTACAAGTAATTAAACTTTATTTATTTTTGACGAATAGCTAGTAATTGTAAAATTGGTTATAAATATCTTTTAGAGAGGATTGCCTTCGTGTCGCCAAATTTGGCCAACTCTTGATTGGGTAAGATATCAGTGCAAATAATGTTATTTACACTTCCGAATTTTAAGGCAGGTTAGGAATGAAATTTAGCTCTAAATTGATATTAAAATTTCCAGCTTCTCAAATCGATCTTATTTGTGTGTATTCATAATTTTTGAAAATATACTAATTAATTTATTATTGTTGGTTAATTTAGCTTTAACACATAATGTCATTTATCCTATTAGGGTTTTTCCTTTTTCTTTCTTCCCCTCCACCGCGTCGTCACTCTCCTTCTAAAAAAAAAAAAAGAAGGAAACTCTCAGCTCTCTCTCTCTCACTCAATCCCTCTTCCTCTCTCCCTCTATCGAGCCCCTCTCTCTCTCTCTTTTCTCCCACTCCCGCCAGTGTCAGCCGCCGCTCGCCCAGCCGCATGAGGCCTCGATCCTCGTCGCCGCCTCGCACTGCCCTGACCCACGCCGGGCTCCGCCCTCTTCGTGCCTCGTCTCCGCGCCTCCCTCTCGCCGCGAGCTTCAACCCCTGCTCGAGCAGTCGAGCTCCAGCAAGCCCAGGCTAATCCCACCGTCGTCGTACGAGGCCTAGCCCCTCCGCGTACCCCGTCGCGCCTTCCCGTGAAGCCTCCTCGCTTCGTCGGTGAGAACTTGCGCTGGTTGACCTCACCCGGCACGGTGCCGCGTCGTCCCACTTCGCGCCGCCAATCTCCTCTCCGTGTGAGACCCCGTGCCATCGCCGCCTCAGATTTACGACGAGCACGCCCCTCCGTAATCGCACCTCTGATTGACCTCGAGCAGCACTGCCTCCAGCTACTCGACGCCGCATCTCCTCCGGTACTGGCCCTCGCCGCACAAGACCAGCAGGCCTGAGCGCTCGCACAGCCTACGAGCCCTGGCGGTCCGACCTCTCCGCGCCTCTCCTTACCCGCACTGCCTCTTTGCGGCTCAGTCCCCGTGCCTTCCTATGCACGCCGTTCGGATCATGCCAGCTCGCACAGCTCTCCCTCCTCTTCCGTCAAGTGTCTCCGCCGAGCTCGCGTGAGCTGTGCCGTGCCGCCTCTCGACAACCAAACCTCACAAGCTCACGAGCCGGGTCGCTGTTCCATGTAGCCACACGGTATTAGCTGCTCGAGGTAATACTCAAACCCTAGCAGCACCGCTTTCTAATTTATGACTCGCAATTTTGAATCCCGTTGTGTTTTGTAATTTTGCGACATTATAGCCGAACTCATTTTCTTGTCTTGATTATTTACTGAGATTGCTTTGGAAAACTTTATTATTGTAGGATTGTGATTATGCGGGTCTCTGTTTAGTGAAGTTATACAAGAATTTAGATTTCCATTTGAGTTAGTGGCTTAAAATATGGTGTTGAGTTAGCGTGTTTGCATGGGTTTAATAATTAGTTTTGTTTTGTGGTCGTATTGGATTTGGTATTTCAAGCATTTTAGCATTATGAAAGTTCGTGGGTTTGGTCATGTTAAAAGTCCAAAATTCTTCGAGTAGTGTCGTTTTGAAAATAAAAAATTTGTCAAGTGGGGACGTTTTAGTAATGACTCGAGAAATTAGTGAGACTAGTTGGTTTAGAGATCAATCGAATCGTCGTTATCGAACCAAACCTTCTAGTTTCTTCATTATTTTTCTAATTGAGAATTGTGTAGCTTTGAAGAGTTCTTGACTTGTGAAACTAATGTTATAAATTCGGAGTATTTGGTGTCGAGGTGTACATTTCCAACGATGTATTGGGTGTAGTTTAAATGTGTAGTGCGAGTTTTAGTAAAAGGTTTGGTTGGGTTCTAATGCCTATGTCATGAATCCTAGTTTAACTCGAAGCTTGTTTTGTTGAAGACGCATTATCTCGAGTTATGCAGGAACTCCGAGAAGTCGAGTCAAATGATTCCTCCTTATTGCTGTGAACGCTTTTGATAGGCTCAAGAAGTCCGAAGAGTCGAGTCGAACAACTCTTCCTCGTCAATGTGAATGTCCCAGATAGACTCAAGGAACGGTCTAAAATAAGGCCCAGCCCAAGAGGAGGCACTTATAAGTTCTAGAACGGTCTGATATAAAGCCAAGGGTTGCGGGAGCACCATACGTTTCTGAAGGGCCCGAAATGGGGCCGCGATCATGATCGGTTCAAAGATCGCATGACGGGGCCATTGTCTGTGTGAGGTTTCGGAACGACTCGAGGGGTCTCGAGGAGGTCGGCAGACGACCTTCCTCTCCATATGCTATATACTGTGATCATGATTGGTTCCGAGATCACCTGACCCGAGGGGTCTCGAGGAGGTCGGCAGAAGACCTTCCTCTTCATATGCTGTGTGCCGCGATCAAGATCGATTTCGAGATCGCCCAACCGGGTCATTTTCTGTGTGAGGTTTAGAAATAACCTGTAGAGGGTCTAGAATGATAGTAGTTCTAGAACGACCCATAGATGGTCAAGAGTTATATTAGTCCTAGAATGGCCTGTAGAGAGCTCAGAGTCGTATGAAATCTAAAATGACCCGTAGAGGGTCTGAAACTATGTAGGTTTTATCGTGACCCACGAAAGGGTCTGGAAGCATGTAAGTTCTATAACGACCCGCAATGGGTTAGACTTGCCTAAAATTATTGGAGTTTCGGAATAACCCGTCAGAGGTTAGATTTTTCGGGAGACGTCACATTGTGCTTAATAGGATTAGGGAATCCTTAAAATGGTAAATCGTGGGCACACGTACTGTATATAAGGGATTGTTAATTGTGAATGCTAGTGTGGTTTGACATGGCCAAATTATACTCTCAAACCAAGAGTAATTGGTCGTCAAGCCCGACCTAGTATCGTGTCACAGCTCATTGCAAGTTATGTGCCTTTCGGAGATTTAACGCCCAATTACTAAGTCTACTCCACAGGCAAGTTTGCTGTAGAGCGACTCTAATCTTCTAGACTGAGATGACTTAATCGTCAAGTCGGCCTTATGTTAGACTGTTGTGATTTGATGGTCTATTTTGGTGATTATGCTGCTTATGTGTGGACTTAGCAATATCTATATTCAATCTACTTACTGGGCTATTAGCTCGCTAGTGTGCGTGCTCGTGCTGTAGGTATCTTGTCACGAAAGCAAAAGAGTGAGGCGACAATGACGGGAATAACAAGTGTATACGAGACCGACCTGTAAGACCTTATGTGGACTACCGACTAATCATTGGCAAAGAAGAGTTTTTAAATTCTGTAATATTTTGTAAAGTTTAGAATTAAATCCATTTTTGTTATAGTGAGGATTAATGAACCTCATGCTTTGTATTAAAAGCTGGATTATGTAACTTAATTTAAAATGTTCAAATTTGTCCGTATTTTTCGAAACTAAAACACCGTTTAGAGTTTTGGGTCGCTAGAAAGTTTGTATCAGAGCAACGGTTTAGCCGGTCCTGTAGACAACCCCGTATGCAAAAGCTTGATTCGTTAGTTGTTGCTAATATAAGTAACCCTTATTTCGCTTCACGAGCCATGAGATTTTAAATTTAGTAAAGTTAATTGCAAGCGTACTCAAGTAGCATGAGCACAATGGGACTTGAGGATCAAGCTAAGAATTAAGGCTCGAAGTGACTGTCCAAGGGACACTCATTCAGAGTGGTAGCTCTACAGTACCCGTGTTTCCTCGAGTAGACCAAAGGCGGTATGTCGCTATTCACCATTAGCCTTAATTCCTAAAGGAAATACCCCTCGAGTTTCTGGCCGTCAACATCACCTTAAGAAGCGTGAATGCTGACTTTACATGAAGAAGAAGTGTAATAATAAAAACTGGCGGTAGACGATCTAAAGGCTAAAATCCTAATGGGGAGGCTGATTGGGCTGCACTCGATGAGAGCGCAACCCCTTTCCTTGTTCGAACTTAGTACAATAGACTCTATTCGAGCAAACTAGTTGACAATATAAGTAGCTAATTGTCATGTTGCTACCCCTTTTTCTTTGTAGCCATGCTAAGGCCAGTCCCATCAATAGCAGAAGTTTATATCTGTGCAAACGTAGAGCCCTGAGCGCATTGGCAATGCGAATGAGCAAGAACGCTGAACTGCTCACTAGAATACCTTAGGTGTGAGTCCTTCTCCACCCCTATCGGTTGTTGACCTCCGTTCACGAATCGTGTAGGAGTGAAGAGCTGCTTGAGTGCTTGGGTTTAGTATCGACTGAATACGGGATATGAGGAGTTCACATAGCCCTATAGGAGGTGTTAGAGCCGTTAATTATTTTGAAAGCGTTGTACGATGGGTTTTATGAGGCTTGATCTCTATCCTTGGATGGCGTTCAAATTTCGTCGTATCCGAGAAAATAAGCGCTAAACTATCTATTTTTCATAGGACGCACAAGCGCTAACCGTGAGAAAATGGCCACAATTTTTATGATTATCAGAGTGGCGCAGTAGCAGCGTGGAAAATAATGCTTAAAGAGAGGTTAAAGGCTCATTCTGCACACTTACGCAGGACCCACATCGAGCCTGTACCACTAAGTTGGTGCTAGTAAGCTCTAAGGCGTTTCACTTCAATTGCGGAGGGCGATGTCAAGAGGTTAGCTTAGACAGTTGACGTGATAACTTAATCGTTCGAGGCTTCCACCCCGACAGATGAGACTGTAGAGTTGCGACCTGTTTTAAGAGTGTATTAGGCCGTCGGTTCACTTCACGTATACTAGGCGTAAGAATAGAGGGAATAAAAATGCTGACGTGTAGTAGAACTTATATTAACAAGTCTGGTCATGTGTGATGTGAGTAGTTAGCGTTTGAATTACGTGTAAAGTACTGTGATTAGTTAAATTGGTTCACGTGAATGTTTGGAATATAGGGGTTACGCTGTAAGTGTATTGGTCATCTGGAAAATTTTGTTATTACAGAGCTCAGCTCTTGTGGGAGAGTTCCAAGCCTCTCGAAAGCTTGGTTTGCTTGCTTCTTGTTAACTTCTAGATCTTGATTTTTACAAACTGCCCTTTCATAATGCTTTGTTTTGATTCAACCATTTGAAATTTATTATGCTCTGTAATAATTATCTTTGGATGGTTATATCTATGTTGTTTTGTTGTTTCTATTAGTTTGGGGGTGTATCTAATGGCTGTGAATCATTTATAGATTTCTTATTTTGATGACATTATGAGCATGGAATGATCCCCCAGACACCATGCGGCGATTGACTGAGCGGAGAGCTTCGAACATAAAGGGTCATCTATGGGGTTAGCCATACTTGTTATCTTTGCTCGTAAATCGCGAACGGTGATGGATGAAGATTGTTGGGGCTCCCTCACTTGCATTGCGACTTATCCCATGAGGACACATATCAAGCTCTGTATATTTCGATGGTAAAGAATTTTACTCATGCCGTTTCTGAGGACCTTCCAGGATTATCTCTCGACCTTGAGATTAAGTTCATTATCGAATTATTATCGAGTACCGCCTCAGTGTTGATGACGTCGTATTATGTGATCCCGACGAGAGTAAATGGGTTGAATTCAGCTGAAGGTGCTGTTCAACGAGGATTTTATAAGACCCAGTCACTCGTCGTTAAGAGCCTCGGTAATCTATGTTAGAAAAGGAGGGCGATTGCGGTAGTCATGTCCCCTTGAGCCAAGATAAGGGTAAGACATGGTAAGTTATGCAATCTCTTCCGACGTGGGCTAGTAGAGGTCTAATGTACCGATTCTCGAGGTAAAGACTTGTGATCGGGCTATCTCTAACTAAAATGACGAGGAATATATGCCCAAGTTTGCCTTCTGTATCGGTTAAGGACACTGTGATCCCTTGATGATATCCTTCAGACTCACCAATACCCCTTCCGTATTACGGATTTAACGAATTGTTTCCTCGAAGACTATATCGACAGATTCGTTACAGTCTTTAACAACGATATTCTCGTCTGCTCGAAAACAAAGGAGGAACATGAGAAGCATGAAGAAGTGTTTTTGTAGAGTGTAGCCGAGAAAAAGCTCAAGACGTGTGATGTTGCAGTGGTGCCTATCGAAAGGATTTTTGTGGATCCTACAAGGATCGAAGCCGTGAGTTCATACAAATAGCCCACGACGTTCACAGAAGTCCATAGTTCCCTAGTTTTAGAGGCGTTCAATAGGCGGTTCGTAGAGGGATTTTCCAAACTTGCTCTACCCTTGACCCGCCTCACTCGAATGAATACCAATCTTCTTTGGACTCTGACGTGTGAAGAGAGCTTTCAAAAGCTTTGGAAGTGTCTCACAACTGCCTCAATGCTGACAAACCCCACTAGAACCACTGAATTTGTGCTTTATTGTGATGCTTCGAAACAAAGATTTGGTGCGGTATGGACGCAACATGAGAAAGTAGTGGCTTACATATTAAGATGACTCAAGGATTATGAGACCCGTTACCCTATTCACGAGCTCAAGCTTGTCGCAGTCGTGTTTTTCTTGAAGAATTCGAACCACTATCTCTACGTGATTCACGGTGAAGGTTACCCAGATCATAAGTTACTAAATTTTTGATCTTGTCAAAGACTATAGCTTGGTCTGCTTAGGGAGAAGCTAACCAAGTAGCGGACACTCTGAGCCGGTAGAACACTGGTTCTCACACAATTCTGCGAATGCTATCCCCCAAGTTAGTGTAGTACGTAAGAGATATGCGACTTCGACGCCGACCTTTAAAGTTCCAAGTGGGCGACCAGGTGTTCCTAAAAGTGGCGCCTATGAAAAGAGTCATGCGCTTTGGAAAGAAATGCAAACTTGGTCCTAGGTATATAAGACCTTTCGAAATCCTCAATTAAGTAGACGAGGTTGCATATCATTTGGCCCTACCGCCTGTCATGACCTTTGTTCATAATACTTTCCACGTCTCTATGCTGAGGGAGTACGTGGTCGATCCTAGCTATGTTTCGTGCCAAGTAGCCTTGGATATGGAGTTCGAAGCTATATATGAGGAAAAGCCTTTACAAATTCTAAATCAAAAGGGCAAAGAGTTTAGAAACAGGACTATCCCAATGGTGAAAGTTCTATTGGAAAACTACACCGAACAAGAGGCAACTTGGGAGCTTAAGACTTCAATGGGAGAGGAATACCCACACTTGTTCTAAGTTTCGAGGACGAAACTTCTATAAGGTGGTAGGATTGTAATGGCCTGAACTAAGACCGCTTTTACAAGTAATTAAACTTTATTTATTTTTGACAAATTTCTTGTAATTGTGAAATTGGTTATAAATATCTTTTAAAGATGATTGCCTTCGTTTCGCCAAATCTGGCTAACTCTCGATTGCATAAGATATCATTGCAAATAATGGTATTTTGCACTTCTGAATTTTAAGGCAGGTTAGGAATTGAAATTTGGTTCTAAATTGATATTGAAATTTCCAGCTTTTCAAATCAAGCTTATTGTGTATTTTCATAATTTTTGAAAATATACTAATTAATTTATTATTGTTGGTCAATTTGACTTTAATATATAATGTCATTTAACCCATTAGGGTTATCCCTTTTTCTTTTTTTCCCTCCACTAAGCCGTCAATCTCCTCTTCAACAAAAAAAAAAAGAAAAAAAAGGAAAAAAGGGGAAACTCTTGGCTCTCACTCTCTTACTCAATCTCTCTAACTATCTCCCTCTGTCGAGCCCTCCATCTCTTTTTCTCCTACTCCCGCCGACGTCAGCCGCTACTCGCCCAGCCGCGCGAGGACCCGATCTGCGCCGCCGCCTCGCACAGTCCTGACCCATGCCGAGCTACGTCCTGATCCTGCCTTGCCTCCGCGCTTCCCCCACGCCACGAGCTTCAACCCCTACTCGAGCAGTCGAGCTCCGGCAAGTCCAGGCCACTGCCACTGTCTCCGTGCGAGGCCCAGCTCCTCTACGCACCCCGTTGTGCCTTCCCGTGAAGCGTCTTTGCTTTGTCAGCGACGACCCGTCCAGCTTCCCTCCTCATGAGACCCCGCGCCATCGCCTCTTCGGTTTTGTGACGAGCGCGTCCTTCCGTAGTCGCGCCTCTGATCGGCCTCGGGACCACAGACATAAAACAGCACAATTTTCGTGGTTTAGGTTCTAGTGTAGGGCGTGTATCCGCTTGTGTGTGTATATATTGGTATGACTTATCTGTTGGTGGGAATAGGACCACAGACATAAAACTACTTAACTTTTGTTGTTGAGAACTTATTGCAGGATGAGCTAAATTCTAGAGAGGCGTAAAGGGTCTGATGAGTCGATTCCTCTTTCTTGCTGAAAATGTTTTAGATAGGCTCAAGGAGTCTGGGAAATCGAGTCGAACGATTCCTCTTCGTTGCAGTGAATATTCCAGGTAGGCTCAAAGAGTCCGTGGAGTCGAGTCAAATGATTACTCCTTATTGCTGAACGCTTTAGATAGGCTCACAGATGTTGGCTTATGTCACAAATTAACCTAATGTTTTGATAATCACAAACAAGATGAGTTTTATTGCTAATATATTTGTCAAGTGTGTATGAAGCAAAATGTCTAGAAGACCAATGTTGAAATGATATTACATCAAGAAAAATCAAGTATGAAGAGCAAGCAAGATTATGATATTTCAATGTAAGAGAAAATTATCTCTTAAGCATTCGATAATTTTTGGCTCAAAGTTTTTATTAAAATCTTTTTAATTCATTTACATTGAATTTTTAAAGTTGAGCTTTCTTGTCTTACTTTATGAAAATTCAAAGTAAATTATTCAATCCTTTAATTAATTCTAAAATCATTTAAACGGTCATTTTTATTAAGAAAATGTCGCACTCAAAGTTTGATTTTAAGCACATTTTTATATCGGTTCGTTTCTTGCCGTAAAAGTCTTATTTCTAGGAAAATTTTGATGAACCACTAGACCGCTTCCACGAACCGGTCGACTGGTTCCCCTGCAACGAACCCAAAACGATCCGTTGCAAGTAGCCGTTTTATTGTCTGATTTGGCAATTAAAACGGTCGACCGGTTAGCGCATTGATCGACCGTTTCGGTTGCTGATTCAAACTGAAAATTGTGTTTTTGAGTTACATATAAAAGGTTTAAGTTCCATTTTGCTCATTCCAAGAAAAATAACGAAATATTCTGATATTCTCTAAGCAAAAGTCTTACAAAATTATTTATTTCTTCTCTTTATTATTCTCTTACATCATTGTGCATCCTTTTTAAGAAAGAAACCAAAAATATTTTTGAGCCAATCATTATCAAATATTTAAAGTGATTCTCTCATAGATTTGTCTTGTAATATTTTATATTTTGAGAGAGTTAGTGAGCTTCATTGTATTCATCATCTTTTCATACTATTCTTGTGAAAGTTAGTCGAGGTTTCGACCAAGGGGTTTATCGAAGACCCGAGGCAACTTTGGTGGGTTTATTGTGAAGAGGATTAGGTAATCCTCGGGTGTGCCTGTAAGGTGTTCGGCAAATGTACATGGTAGACGAAGCCGAAAGTCGTTTGCAATAGTGGACAAAGACCTTGCTCGTGACGGAGAACTTAGTAACGGGGGACGTAGATCTTTCAGGTCGAACCTCCATAAACATATAGTTTACACTCTTTTCTCCCTACTCTTTACCTATTAATTTCTCTTATTTTGTTCTTGAATAGTTGCTGAAATTTATATTAGCACAACTCATTTGAGCATATTGAACTTTATTAAATTAGTTTTATAAAATTGGATTTAATAGGATTTATTCTAATAACCAATTCACCCCCCTTCTTGGTTAGTCATTCTTGGGTCAACAATTAGTATCAGAGCAAGGTTGCTCATTACATTCATTTAGATTTCACAATCTAAGGCATGGCTAGTACTAGTTTTCACACACGAGGGGCATTCCATAAACCGGCCTCCACTTTTTGATGGAAATGACTACAACTATTGAAAGGCTTTGATGACCATCTATCTCCAATCTATTAATTATAATCTTTGGAAAGTGATAGAAAACGATCCTTATGTCCCTATGAAGCTTTTCAAAGAAGAGGAAAAACCGGACCGCTTGGTCTTGAAAGAAAAGCATGAGTATGAGGAGGAAGACAAGAGAAAACTTCCTCTAAATGCTAGAGCTAAAAACTTTTTGTATTGTGCACTAGACAAAAATGAGTTCAATCGCATTTGCATGTGTGATTCTACACAAGACATTTGGAACTTGCTTGAAATCACTCATATAGGAACTAGTGAAGGCAAAGAGACTAAAATCAATATGCTAGTTACTAAGTATGAGAACTTCTTCATGAAAGAAAATGAGGCCATTGTAGACATGATTACTAGATTCACCAATATTGTTAATGGCTTGAACGCACTTGATCAGAAACTTACTAATGACGAGCTTGTGAGTAAAATTCTTAGATCCTTGCCGGAGTCGTGGACCACGGTCAAGACCGTGATTAAGACAACGAAGACCACTCAAAAATACACCATTGAAGAGCTCTATGGTGTATTGATGACTCAAGATCTTAACATGGCGGAAACTAAAGACAAAACTTCGAAGAGCAAAGATCAAGTACAAGAGAGGCCAAAAAGACAAATTGTCTTAAAATCAACATCCGAAGAAGAGGATAAGAGTGAAGGATTAGACAAAAGCAAAATGGAGGATCACGTGGCTCTTCTTGAGAAATTCAATCACTTCAAAGGCTTTCGAAAAATACCAAGGAGAAACGACAAGGAAGGAAATAAAGATCCTATCATTTGCTATGAATGCAAGAAGCCTGGACATAAAAGGGATGAATGTCCACAACTACAACATCAACAACAACAAAGAAAATTTGAAAAGAAAAAGAAGGCTCTTCAAGTGATTACATGGGATGATAGTGACGAGAAGAATCAAAAAGAGGAGAAACAATAAGAAATCGCCAACATGTGCTTTATAGCACTAAATGAAGAGATAGAAATTCAAAACTCTCTAGTTGATGATGATATTTTATATGGCGAGTTATCTATTATATATGATGAGCTTCTTACAAATTTCAAAAAGAACACTAAAGCCACTCTCTTGAAAAAGAAAAATGCATCACTTTCTATTAAGCTAGAAAAGATTTTGGTCTTAAAAAAAGAAAATGAAAATTTGACAAACGAAAATATTTCATTAAAAGAAAAGTGGATGATTTGACAAAGATTGTTCACAAATTCACTTTTAGAAAGAAAACTTTTGACATGATGATTAGTGAACAACGGTGTGTTTTTAACAAACAAGGACTTGGTTTTAAACCTATCTTGAAACAAAATTTACTAGCTAACTATTTTGTCAAAGCCTAAAGTTCATCAAGTATTATATGTCACTATTGCAATGATTATGGTCATACCTCATCCGATTGTTGTATCAAAAAATCCACAACCACTAACACTATTGGACCCAAGTTAGTGTGGGTACCAAAGATCAAAACTTGAATTGTCTTTTTGTAGGACTCAAAGAAAATAAAGAGCAGGTGGTTTCTTGATAGTGGATGCTCAAAACACATGACCGGAGACTTTTCATTGCTCTCTAGTTTCACAAAGAAGAATGGTGGACATGTGACATTCAGTGACAACTCACAAGGAAAGATTCTTGGTTTCGGAAACGTTGGTAATTCACTTTCTACTTCAATTGAGAATGTTCAACTAATGGATAATTTAAAGCATAATTTACTAAGTATTAGTCAATTATATGACAAATGTTATCGTATAGTATTTTATTCTTCCTCTTGCAAAAATGAAGATGCTACATCAAATCGTATAGTATTAGACATACTAGCATCGTCCTAATCTCAAGAAATATCTATGTCAAAGGTTTGCCAAATATAATATTTGAAAAAGAGAAAATTTGTGAAGCTTGTCAATTAGGAAAACAAGTTAGAACCTCTTTTAAAAGCAAACAATATTTTTCTACCTTTCGACCTTTGCAACTTTTACATATAGATTTATTTGGTCCTTCAAGGACCGCTAGTCTTGGAGGGAAACATTATGCTTTTGTTATAGTTGATGATTTTTCACGTTTTACATGGGTTATTTTCTTGAAATTCAAGGATGAAGCCTTGTTAATCTTTTAAATTTTTTTAAACATGTTCAAAATGAAAAATATTATACAATAACATCGGTTAGAAGTGATCATGGTGGAGAATTTGATAATGATGCATTTGAAATATTTTGTAACAACAATGGTTATGATCATAACTTTTCGGCTCCTAAAACACCCCAACAAAATGGTGTAGCATAAAGAAATAATCGTACATTACAAGAAATGGCCCGCACTATGCTAAATGAAAATGATTTACCTAAATATTTTTAGGCCAAAGGGGTTAATACCGCTTGTTATATAGTTAATAGAGTATTTGTAGCTAAAAAGAAATGCAAAACTCCTTATGAACTTTGAAAGAGTAGAGTACCAAACATCGGATATTTTAAAATTTTCGTTTGTAAATGCTTTATTTTGAACACAAAAGACAGATTGGGTAAATTTGATGCAAAAGCCGATATTGGCATTTTTCTTAGGTACTCTAGTTCTAGCAAAACCTATAGAGTATTTAACAAAATAACACTAGTCGTAGAAGAATCTATCCATGTTACCTTTGATGAATCTAACTCTCTTGATAAAGAGAAAGGTTGTGCTTCTCATGATATAGATTCGAAAATTCCACTTGACGAACTTACTATCCAATCGGACAAGAAAGAATCGAAAAAAGAAGGAGAGAATGAGGAAGCTCACGAAGAGAGTCACCAAGAACATCAAGAGGAACCTTTGCAACTTGACATCTCAAGTGGTCAACCTCTACCCAAAGAATGGAGGTATAACTTTGATCACCCTAAAGACCTTATTATTGGTGATCCCTCTAAATGAGTGACTACTGGAACTTCACTTAGAAACATTTGTAATAACTTTGCTTTTGTTTCACAAATAGAGCCAAAGAATTTTAAAGAACCGAAACATGATGATTTTTGGACTTTAGCTATGCAAGAAGAATTAAACCAATTTGAAAGAAATAATGTCTGAGATTTAGTTCGTAGACCTAGTAGTCAATCCGTTATAGGAACCAAATGGGTCTTTAGAAACAAACGCGACGAAAATGGTGTGATTGTGCGAAATAAGGCTAGATTAGTGGTCCAAGGTTTCAATCAAGAAGAAGGTATCGACTATGAAGAAATCTTTGCACCAGTTGCAAGATTAGAATCCATTTGAATGCTACTTGCCTTTGCTTATCATAAAGATTTCACTCTTTTTCAAATGGATGTTAAAAGTGCATTTCTAAATGGATACATTTTAGAGGAAATATACGTAGAACAACCACACGGTTTTCAAAATCATAAGTATCCGGATCATGTTTTTATATTAAAAAAGGCTCTCTATGGGTTAAAGCAAGCTTCTAGAGCTTGGTATGATAGATTAAGTAAATTTCTTATTTCAAATGATTTTTCAATAGAAAAAGAGGGTACTACTCTTTTTATAAAAGTCAAGGGTGATGATATGACTATTGTAAAAATTTTTGTTGATGATATTATTTTCGGTGCTACTAATGACCTTCTTTGTGAGGATTTTGCTAAGAGTATGAGTAGTGAGTTGGAAATCAGCATGATAGGATAGCACAATTTTTTTCTTGGACTTCAAATCAAACAAAACAAGGAAGGAATCTTTATCAACCAAGCTAAGTATGTAAAAGAGTTGCTCAAGAAGTTTGAAATGGAGGATGTAAAACCAATGAACACACCCATAAATTCTTCAATAAAGCTTGATAAAGACGAACATAGTGTTGCGGTTGATACGACAAAGTACCAAGGTATGACCGGATCCCTTCTTTATTTAACCGCAAGTAGACTCGATATCATGTTTAGTGTTGGCTTGTATGCTAGATTTCAATCTAATCCCAAAGAGTCCCATCTTGGTGCCGTAAAGCGCATTATTCCCTACATTAGTGGAACAAAGAATTTAGGTTTATGGTATTCTAAAGGGTCTCATCTAGATTTGCTTAGTTTCTCTGATGCCGATTGGGCCGAATGATCAATCGATCGAAAAAGCACTAGTGGCACATTTCATTTTCTGGGTTTTGTATTAGTGACTTGGTTTAGCAAAAAGCAAAATTTGGTTGCTCCATCCACTGCCGAAACGGAATACATTTCGGCGGCTAGTTGTTGTGCACAAGTTCTTTGGATGAGACAAACATTGCATGATTATAGTCTTTCATTTTTCTACACTCCAATCATGTGTGATAACACAAGTGCCATCAACTTGTCAAAAAATCCAGTTTTGCATTCACGTACCAGGCATATAGAAATTAGACATCATTTCTTGCGCGATCATGTACAACGTGTCGATATCGTTTTGGAATTTATTTGCACCGAAAAACAATTAGCCAATATTTTTACAAAACCTCTTGCATTAGAAAGATTTGCTTTTATTAGGAGAGGCCTTGGTTTGATTGATATATCTGAGATTGCTTGATTGATGAATTTATAATCATACATATATTGTTCAATTATATATATATATATATATATATATATATATATCTTTGCATCATTTATATGATATTTCTAGCATTGTAAATGTTAAATTAGGATTATTCACTTTTTTTTAGTAATCCGGACGACCCGATGACAAATCGGTCGCCCCGATTGGTAAACGGTCGACTGGATGATAAAGTGGTCGACCGAATGGGTTAAAATAATTTTTGCACCATCTTTGGCGGTCGACCGGATAGGAAAACGATCGATCAAATTGTGAAACGGACGACCGGATTGGTAACCGGTCGCCCGGTTCTTGCATGCCCAGAACTTTTTGGACTTCGTGAAGAACCGGTCGATCGGATGGAGGAATCGGTTGATTAGTTCCTCATCTGGTGCGATTTTTAGTCGCGAAAATGGGCTGTTTCCTTTTATTTTTCTCCTCCCCTCTCATTCAAAACCACGAAAAACACCATCTCTCTCTCAAAAAAACGCCATTCTTCATTATTTTTCTTCAAATTTCTTCCATTCAAACCGTTTCTCTTACCTTTCTCATCAAAATCCACTAAAAATCCTCATCCAAAACACCTCAAATCTCCCAAAATCCATTCAAAACCTTCATCACAAACCCTAACCTTCTCTCTCTACAAATCCTTTCAAAAACTCTTCAAAATCTCTCGTGTCTCATGGGAAAGAAGCAAACGGTTACAAAAAGAAGAGGAAAATGGGTTCGTCAAGAGGATTCAAGCAATTATTTTCGAGAGAGGTATAATGATCCTCGCACCTTTGATACATCATTAGTTTTAGGTGGATTTTCATTAATTTTGCTGCTTTTGAGGATTTTGGTATATTAGAATTCCTTGAACATCAAAGTTGGGTTGAATTCGTTTGTCTTCGTGAACCATATTATCCCGAAGACAAACGAATTCAACCATCAAGTTTTAGATAGGTTCCTTAGAACCCACCTAAATGGGGGGTGTGTATTTGAAAAGAAAGGATGGCCTCAAGTTGAAGAATTTAATAAACTTGAGTGTATTGAGAGAATCTCCGGGCGAAGATTCTCTCAATCAACACCATGGCTCTCAATCAACACAATGGCTCTCAATCAACAAGCTTTCTTCGACACCATTAACACCATGGCTCTCAATCAACAAGCTTTCTTCAACAACACCATGGCTCTCAATTCGGGCGAAGATTCTCTCAATCAACACCATGGCTCTCAATCAACAAGCTTTCTTTGACAACATGTATCGTCACTTCGCTCCGCCACCACCACCGTCGTCCTTCGAGTAGATGTTTCTACATGCTCTCATGTTCTTATCGTTGATTTATCACTTTTCATAGCATTATTATCCTCGACTAGTTTGTTTGCTTTAATTGAGATGGATGCACTCTTTACTGTATTTTTCACTTTGCATTTCGGCCTCATATTAGTTTGTTATGAACTTACTAACTATGACTATGGAGTTATTCTGGCTTGTTTGATTTTTTGGCCTTATTTTGTTATCTCCTTACACCTTGGATTCATTGCTTATGTCTCAAGTCTCTATACTCATGTCTTTCTCATGCTTTTTCTTCTTTCATTTTTCCCATTTTTTTATCAATGCCAAAAGGGGAAAATATTGTATGATTGCTTTATTTTTATTACTTGCATTCGTATTAAATGCCACATTAGATGCACAAACTCAGGGGGAATGTCATTGTCTTTAGGACTTGAATTTTTCTTTTAAACACAAACTAAGGGAGAAAATCTTGGTCTAAAGTTGAAACTATCACACGAGGTCTACAATTTATTTACTTTCCATGTTTGCAATCATTTTGTTGTCATTATCAAAAACGGGGAAATTATTGGCTTATATCACAAATTAACCTAATGTTTTGATAATCACAAACAAGATGAGTTTTATTGCTCATATATTGGTCAAGTGTGCATGAAGCAAAATGTCAAGAAGACCAATGTTGAAATGATATTACATCAAGAAAAATCAAGTATGAAGAGCAAGCAAGATTAGGATATTCCAATGTAAGGGAGAATTATCTCTTAAACATTCGATAATTTTTGGCTCAAAATTTTTATTAAAAATATTTTTAATTCATTTATTTTGAATTTTTAAATTTGAGCTTTCTTGTCTTACTTTATGAAAATTCAAAGTAAATAATTTAATCCTTTAATTATCTCTAAAATCATTTAAAAGTTCATTTTTATTAAGAAAATGTCGCACTCAATGTTTGATTTTTAGCACATTTTCATATCGATTTATTTCTTGCTGTAAAACTCTTATTTCTAGGAAAAATTTGACGAACCAGTCGACCGCTTCCACGAACCGGTCGATCGGTTCTCCTGCAATGGACCCAAAACGATCCGTTGCAAGTAGCCGTTTTATTGTCTGATTCGGCAATTAAAACGGTCGACCAATTAGTGAAGCGGTCGACTGTTTCAGTTGCTGATTCAAACTTAAAATTGTGTTTTTGAGTAAAAGAAAGATAATGAAATATTCTGATATTCTCTGAGTAAAAGTCTTACAAAATTATTTCTTTCTTATCTTGATTATTCTCTTATATCATTGTGTATCCTTTTCAAGTAAGAAACCAAAAATACTTTTGGGCCAATCATTATCAAATACTTAAAGTGATTCTCTCTTAGATTTATCTTGTAATATTTTATATTTTGAAAGAGTTAGTGAGATTCATTGTATTCATCATCTTTTCATACTATTCTTGTGAGAGTTAGTCAAGGTTTCAACAAAGGAGTTTATTGAAGACCCGAAGAAACTTCGGTGGGTTTATTGTGAAGAGAATTGGGTAATCCTCGGGTGTGCCCGTAAAGTGTTCGACAAATGTACATGGTAGATCGAGCCGAAATTCGATCGCAATAGTGGAAAAAGGCCTTGTTCGTGATGAAGAGCTGGGTAACGGGGGACATAGATCTTTCGGATCGAACCTCAATAAACAGATAGCTTGCACCCTTTTCTCCCTACTCTTTACCTATTCATTTTTTTTAGTTTGTTCTTGAATAGTTGCTGAAATTTATATTAGTACAAATCATTTGAGCATATTAAACTTTATTAAATTAGTTTTATAAAATTAGATTTAATAGGATTTAAACTAATAACCAATTCACCCTCCTCTTGGTTAGTCATACTTGGGTCAACAAAGGAGTCCGAAGAGTCAACTCGAACGACTCTTCCTCGTCATTGTGAACGTCCCAAATAAACTCAAGGAACGGCCTGAAATAAGGCCCATCCCAAGCGGAGGTACTAATAAGTTCTAGAACGGTCTGATATAAAGCCAAGGGTTGCTGAAGCACCGTATGTTTTTGAAGGGCCTGAAAGGATGCCGCGATTATGATCGGTTCTGCGATCGCTCGATGGGGCCATTGTCTGTGTGAGGTTTCAGAATGACCCGGGGAGTCTCGAGGAGGTCGGCAGACGACCTTCCTCTCCATATGCTATGTGCTGTGATCATGATCGATTCCAAGATCGTCCGACATGGCCATTGTCTATGTGTCGTTTCAGAACGACTCGAGGGGTCTCGAGGAGGTTGGCAGACGACCTTCCTCTCCATATGCTATGTGCCGCGATCATGATCGGTTCTGAGATCGCCCAATGGGGCCATTTTTTGTGTGAGGTTTCGAAACGACCCGCAGAGGGTCTAGAATGATAGTAGTTCTAGAACGACCCGTAGAGGGTGCAGAGTTGTATTAGTCCTAGAACGGCCTGTAGAGAGCTCAGAGTCGTATAAAATCTAGAACGACCCATAAAGGGTCTAGAACTATGTGAGTTTTATCGTGACCCAAGAAAGGTTCTAGAGGCATGTAAGTTCTATAACGACCTGCAAAGGGTTAGACTTGCCTAAAGTTGTTGGAGTTTCACAATAACCCGTCAGAGGTTTGATTTGTCAAGAGACGTCATATTGTGCTTAATAGGATTAGGGAATCCTAAAGATGGTAAATCATGGGCAAGTGTACTGTATATGATGGATTGGGAATTGTGAATGCTAGTGTAGTTTGATAAGGGTGAATTACACTCTCAAGCCGAGAGTAATTGGTCGTCAAGCCTGACCTAGTATCGTGTTACAACTCATTGCAAATGATGTGCCTTTCGGAGCTTTAATGCCCAATTATTAAGTCTACTATGCAGACGAGTTTGCTGTAGAGCGAATCTAACCTTCTAGACTGTGATGACTTGATCGTCAAGTCCGTCTTTTTGTTAGACTGTTATGATTTGACGCCTTATTTTGGTGATTATGTTGCTTATGTGTGGGCTTAGCAATATCTATATTCAATCTGCTTACTGGGCTATTAGCTCACTAGTGTGCTCGTATCGCAGGTATCTTGTTATAAAAGTAAAAGGGTGAGGCGATAATGACAGGAATAGAAAGTGTATACGGGACCGACCTGTAAGACCTTACGTGGACTTCCGGCTAATGGTTGGTAAAGACGAGTTTTTAAATTCTGCAATATTTTATAAAGTTTAGAATTAAATTCATTTTGGTTATGGTGATGATTGATGAACGTTATGCTTGGTATTAAAAGATAGATTATGTAACTTAATTTAAAAAGTTCAAAATTTTTCTTATTTTTTGGAACTAAAACACCGTTTTGAGTTTTGGGTCATTACACACCAATTTATTTCTACAAGATTTATTTTTTTAGAATAAAATATTAACTCAACTAATCAAGAACTATATAGGCTAGCTAAAGAGGTTATTTTCTATTCTTCATCAAATATTAATTATCACATTTATTATAATATATTAATACTAATTTATACTTTATACTCTAATATTGAAGCGATGAAGAAGAACGTGGAAATAAACTTACCACTAGATGTAATATATATATATATATATATATATTTTTTTTTAATTTTTAAATGTCTCTATTGATTAAGAAAAAAATCATTTTTAAATAATATTTTATGCAAGTAATCAAATAATTATGTTAATTGGGGTATGTGCTTTGTAGGTGCATGCAATTGTTGTCAATTTGTATACTAAAATTCTAAAAAAATAACTTAACAATAATATTACTATATATAAGAGACAATCTGCGACACAAAAATACTATAATTTATTAAGACGGTCATTAATTGTGAACAAAGATTTGCACATGGCAAATATATATTTAAGAAGGTCATTGATTGTGAATAAATATTTGATGTTAATTTGAACTGGTAAACATGTTAAACATTAAACATTCTATTAATTATATCAAAAAATGGGAAAATGACGGGGAGAGAAGGAGCATGCAAATTGTGATCATAGGAGTTTGAGCAAAAGTACTTCATTGTAAATATTTGATATAGCATGATTTCAAAAGAACGTGAACATCTGTAGCTATGGAGTTGTGATGTGTTGTCCTTGTCTTTTAGACTGCAATGGACGAAAATAGAGTAACGTCTAGTACGTGGAAGCAAGTAAGAGAAGACATCATCGACAGTGCAGTTCAAAATTTTGTGGTTTGAAATTTGTCTTAATCATTTATATAATCAAACAATATACATTTTAATAAGATATAAGAAAATGTATGACATAGTAAAGTGGTAACAATACATGATTGTTTTTAATCAATGCTTTGACTCGATAAAAAATTATTATAAAAATTCTAACTATATTTTGTGTATTTTGCACGAAGTTATAAAGGAAGGAAAAGAATTTATACACTTTTTTTAGCGGGTGTTGTTTGAGCTTCAAAAATAAAGATGAAGACGAACCATAAATCAAAATTAAGAGCTTGGTCAAACAGATATTAAAGAAATAGGGAAGATTTAAACTTGTCAAGAAATAAAACGCAGCTTATACAATACCAATATAGTACGATTAATGGTTGATGAAAAAGTTAATTATAGGATTAAAAAGCAACTAATCTACTCTGGTATTCCTGACAAGTGTTCTACGAGATAGTCCACGTCAGGCGGGAACACCAGTGATTCAGTGAATAAATAAATAAAACAATGAACGAACTGAAAATAAATTGCAGTAAGTAAACGACTGCAGAATTGTTGACGCGGTTCGGCAACCTGCTTACGTCCGCGGGGCTTTGCCCAGATGGTAGAAAGATTTCACTATGCAAAACGTGCAAACATGATCTTACAGTTATAAGGACTCACTTTTAATCAACCCGTCGCAGTTTAACCCCGTCTCCTACTGTCGTGAGATCCACACAAGCTCCTCTTGTGTTCGAGCTTCCCTCGTTCCCACTGGAACCTCTCCCGAGGCCCTCTTTAGCACAATTCACTCTTGTCTCGCAAAATACAAAGGAATAACTCTCTGCTTTTAAGCACTCAAGCTCTCAAACCCATACAGTAATAAACCTTAGCAGAGAGTACGTAAATACACATCCAAAATAATCAGAATAATCAAACAGTGCGTAAAAAGAAAAGCTTACAACCTAAAGTATTTATACTTTTCTTTTTAGGGTTTTATCTCTTGATATGTGGCACCTTTTTGAATTTGAATATATCTGTACGTGATCTTCTAATTTGAAATATATTTGGATATCTGTAGCTATCCAAAGAAATTCGTATCTGCTGATTTGTAACTGCCTCCTAAAATCTCGAACAGGAACACCTTCTGGAACATCTTCCAGAACACCTTGCCAGAAGTCAAACTTGATAACAACGATATTAGCTTTTACATCAAAATATGTTTTGCCAATTACCATGCCAACAACACATACACTAACAAGGATTGCTACCTTTTGTGAGGAATAGTTTTTTGAATTGTTTCTCAACACCTGATTTGAAAAATATGGTCAAAAGGAGAGACATGTCTTGTTTGCATGTTAAGGAAAGCCTATCTCGAGCCTTTAAACGGTGTTATTAACTATTTATTTCCAACCACTGGTAAATATAGCGAACCATCCGGGGAGCAGTATAGCTAAATAGAGTAAACATCAAGCTGTGTCTTGATTTTGACATTGAGAAGGTCGTTGGTTTCATCAAATGCTTTAGCAAACTGACGAGGTATTTTTTAGTCATAAAAGTATATGATAATTTGAGGTTGCAATATTTGCTAGCTATAAATTTAATTTCAAAGAGGATTAACGGCAGGAATACAATATAGTTATTCTTTTGTAACTTCTAAGGCGATTCTTGTATTTTCTTACCTTCAGAACTCAAAAATAATGATTGCAGGACGTCCACTTTTTTTTAACAATTATGTCTTTTCTTCTACTGAAATTGGCAAGTAAATTGATTCAATGTATGTCAGTGTGATTAAGGTCATCACATTAGCATCTGAAGTAGTATAGAAAGAATAAGCAAAAATAAAGCCAAAGAAAAAGCTTTGTTTTAAATAAGTGCAAGCCCCATAAAACTCAACCATAACAGAGTTCAAAAAGGAGGATAAAAAAATAAGGGCTAAAAAAAATACAGGATAGCAACAATAATATGACGCTAGCCAACACATTAAAGATGAATGTCCCCAGGGTATCAGTGCTCTAAGGTTTTGATTTTAAACAAAATCTGCACATACATAGATGGATCGGATCTTAAAGATCACCAGAAAGGTTTGGATAAAAGAATATCTGGTTTCATCAAAATTTGTTTATAAAAAGTATATGATAACAGTCTTATTTTTATAAAGATATATAATAAATCAGTGACTGATTAATTTAGAAATTTGGTTATTTGTAGAAGATGCAAACATGAAAGTTTGCTGTTAAACAAAGAAGTACAATTGCAAGTGACATGAATGAAGACGAGTACAGATTAGGATAAAAATATAACAAGTAAATCAATGTCAGAACATGAAGAGAGCAAAAGCAGCCAGTAGTTGGAAAGCATATATACATAAATAAAAAGATGTAATATAACCAAAATTACTAAGGCAAAAATTCTTCTATCGCTTTAAGAAGGGAAAAATTAGAAAATAAAACTATTAATCTTACTAACTCAAACTGTTCTCAAATTGATCTCATCAATACAAATTTGAACCCAATTTAGTATTTAACTTTATAATATATTACAATAAGTCTTAGGGACTCATTTGTAGTGCCAACAAGCCGTAAAAACTCACTTCGCGCTAAAACTAAGTCATTATAACTAGTTTTTTTCGAAATTGAGCCTTTAAAGAGCTTTTTTGGCTCCGAAGTGACTGTAGCAAAGTTTTTTTGATCCCAAATATGTATTTAAACATATAATATATTATATTAAGTCTTGGGGACTCATTTGGACCACCAACAAGGCTTAAAAACTCACCTCGCGCAAAAACTAAGGCCTTATAACTAGTTTTGCTTAAATCGAGCCTTTAAAGAGCATTTTTCGCACCGAAGTGACTCTAACACAGTTGTTTTGATCATAAATGAATATTTGAAGATATAATATATTATAATAACTCTTCGGGACTCATTTGGAATTCCAAAAGCCTTAAAAAGTCACTTCGCGCAAAAACTGAGTACTTATAACTAGTTTTGCTTAAATCGAGACTTTAAATATGTATTTTTGCTCCATTGTGACTCTTGCAAAATTGTTTTTATCGCAAATAAGTATTTGAACATGTAATATATTATAATAAGTCTTAGAAACTCATTTGGAGCTCCGACAAGCCTTAATAACTCACATCCCGCTAAAATAAAGTGATTATAACTAGTTTTATCGAAATCGAGTCTTCGAAGGCTTTTTTGGCTCCGAAGTGACACTAGCAAAGTTGTTTCGAAAATAAATGTATATTTAAACATATAATATATTATAGTAAGTCTTAGGGACTCATTTTGACATCCAAGATGCCTTAAAAACTCACCTTGCGCAAAAACTAAGTCCCTCTAACCAGTTTTTCATAAATCGAGGCTTTTTTTGGTTCCGAAGTGACTCTATAAAAGCTGCTTTGATCCTAAATGAGTAGTTGACCATATAATATATTATAATAAGTCTTAGGGACTCATTTGCAGCTCCAACAAGCGTTAAAAACTCAGTTCGCGAAAAAAATAAATACTTATAACTAGTTTTGCGTAAATCGAGACTTTAAATGGGTTTTTTTTGGCTCTGATGTGACACTACAATTTGAACCCAAATTAGTATTTGACTTTATAATATATTACAATAACTCTTAGGGACTCATTTGTAGCACCAACAAGCCAAGCCGTAAAAACTCACTTCGCGCTAAAACTAAGTCATTATAACTAGTTTTTTCGAAATTGAGCCTTTAAAGAGCTTTTTTGGCTCCGAAGTGACTGTAGCAAAGTTTTTTTGATCCCAAATGTGTATTTAAACATATAATATATTATATTAAGTCTTGGAGACTCATTTGGACCACCAACAAGCCTTAAAAACACACCTCGCGCAAAAACTAAGGCCTTATAACTAGTTTTGCTTAAATCGAGCCTTTAAAGAGCATTTTTCGCACCGAAGTGACTCTAGCACAGTTGTTTTGATCATAAATGAATATTTGAAGATATATAATATATTATAATCACTCTTCGGGACTCATTTGGAATTCCAAAAGCCTTAAAAAGTCACTTCGCGCAAAAACTGTGTACTTATAACTAGTATTGCTTAAATCGAGACTTTAAATAGGTATTTTTGCTCCGATGTGACTCTTGCAAAGTTGTTTTTATCGCAAATAAGTATTTGAACATGTAATATATTATAATAAGTCTTAGAAACTCATTTGGAGCTCCGACAAGCCTTAATAACTCACATCCCGCTAAAATAAAGTGATTATAACTAGTTTTATCGAAATCGAGTCTTCAAAGGCTTTTTTGGCTCCTAAATGTATATTTAAACATATAATATATTATAGTAAGTCTTAGGGACTCATTTTGACATCCAAGATGCCTTAAAAACTCACCTTGCGCAAAAACTAAGTCCCTTTAGCCAGTTTTTCATAAATCGAGGCTTTTTTTGGGTCTGAAGTGACTCTATAAAAGCTGCTTTGATCCTAAATGAGTAGTTGACCATATAATATATTATAATAAGTCTTAGGGACTCATTTGCAGCTCCAACAAGCCTTAAAAACTCAGTTCGCGAAAAAACTAAGTACTTATAACTAGTTTTGCGTAAATCGAGACTTTAAATGGGTTTTTTGGCTCTGATATGACACTACAAATTTGAACCCAATTTAGTATTTAACTAAATATTGTCAAAAGTAAACTTTTAACAACAATTAGAAAAAAAAATGATGTAAATAAATGTTTACAACATTTAAAGATTACATGCTGTCTATATCAATTTTTTTTGCGCTAAAATAAGAAAAAAATATTTTGAATAAATAAAGTAAAACAAAGGAAAAAAAAAATCTAAGCTAATTAACCTAACAAACTTTATAGAGCAAGAATAAGAAAAAAAAGTTATGTGTTGAATAAATAAATTTAAAAAAAAAGAAGGAAAAAATTGAACCTAAGCTAACACCATACGAGCAGTGTCCAAGTCATAACCCACAGAAACCCTAGTTGCACACTCATCATCCAAGGCCCACTGCTCATCGCCGTCGCTTCGCTTACTCGCCAAGGACTGGAGTCGTTCATTCGTCACACGCCATTGCGTTTTTGTGCAAGCCCCACCATCGCGTTTTTGGGCCAGTCCTGCTGTGGATTACTCTCTCTCTCGAGTAGCACAACCGTCACACATCTTTTCCCTCCCATTCCTACCGTCCAGCCCTTGCAAGCCGAGCCATCGCAAATCCTTGAGCTCCGCCATTTATTTCCCTGCCTTGCTTAAGCCTTGATTCCTCTCGTCTAGCCAACTACTCCGTCGTCGCGACTTATCCCGATAACCGTGATTTATTTATTAATGTTTCTTGTTTTGTTGAAAACTGTCATAGTAGCGACAAAAGCATATGCTAAAGCCATGAAATCAGTAAACCAAAAATGGCGTCAATTTAAGTGTGAAATGATAGACTTCATCTGCAAAAACAAATAATTTTCTGATTTGATCTCACTGCCTCCTTATGATTATAGAGACATTATCAAACCAAAAGGTTGGAAAGAATTAGTTGCTTCTTGATTAACACTAGAGAGGGCTACATTGAGAGAAAAGCAACAAAAGTCTCGAGCATCTTATGTTAATCCACATCGAACTTCTCGAAAGCCATTTGCACGTTTTAAAAAAGAATCGGCGAGTTTTCATCAAAATTAACTTTAACTTAAATTAATTACTATCAAATTTACTTATTATATTTTTAAATATGTCATTAACTTACTCAGTGTAGGAAAAATCAAATCCTGATTCAAAACTTGAAAGAGTTGATGTTTAGATTAAAGCTCGCCGAGACATAAAAGGAGAAATTGGAGAAGAGAGAACACACGTTGCTGAAACTACTAAGAGTTTGATTTAAATTTTTAAAAAATTATATTTTCATTCACATCTAATAAGTATTTATTTCTTCTAGGTTGAGTTGAATAAGAAAGTGAAGGAGGGCACTTTGAGCGTCCAAGGCAGCACTGACATGTTGACGATGACTTTAAATAAATCCAGGCATACTGGACGTGTGCATGGAGTAGGAGGGTTTGTTACACCGACAACTTACTTTGGTACTCCAACATTATCTGTGAGAGAACTACAACTCCAACAACAACAACAAATGCTTCAACAACAAGAAGTTCGGGAGTAAGAAAAACGAGAGTTAGAAGAAAAGTTGGCGACTGTTGATGAGCGAGCAAAATACTCACTCATATATCGCTAATTCAGACTTAAATTGTTGTTAATTTCCTCAACTTTAATGTGTTTTAATGAGTTTTATGAGTGTACAGTTGAATGAAGCACATGTACAGAAATCGATGTGAAAAAGCACACAAAACGGAGCAATCTGGAGCAAAGAAGAACCGAAGGAAAAGGACAGTGCCACCGCCGGTCGATCGGGCACAATTAGGCGATCGATCGGTAGGAAATTTCAAGATCAGGACGATAAAGCAGAACGATCGCCGATCGATCGCGCAATACGAGCTCATCGATCGGGCAAGCTATACGAGTCTCACAGTGGGAGTGCCGATCGATCGTGGTATACGAGCCGATTGATCGGGCCCCAATTGAAGGCCGAGACAGCGTCATTGCCGATCAATCATGGGAATCAGGCGATCGATCGGCAAAACCTCCGGATGCATTACGGCGTCATTTTCTAGACTTTTTATACTCCAAATTTCCACCAAAATTAGGTCAAAGCATGTGCTCTATAAATAGAACACAGTTTGGACGAAAAGAAAAAAAAAACATGAGAGAGCGAAAAACTCAAATTCTCACGAAGAAACTCAAGAAGAAGAAGAACACGCTGTTACGTGGAGAAGAAGACTCAAAGAAGCTGTCAAAGACTAGTCGACTTAGAGTTTACTCTAATCCTTTATTTTTCATCTCTTCTTCTACTATTTTTCTGGTTATGAACGTGAACTCCATCATTTATTTTGATTCGTTGTTAGCCATGAGAGGCTAAATCTCTTATTAGGAGAGATTAGCCATACTTAATGTCGAATTTATTTGATTTTCATTAATAAATCTCTGCAATATTCAACTCATATGCTATGTTGTTGTTGGTTGAATTTATTTTCTATTTGTAATTGGGAAATTGGGTAGAAAAATTAGGTTTAATTGGATTAAACTCGGGAGAGGCAATTTAATTGAATCGGAAATAATAAGAACATAGCTTAGACGCCATAAGAACCGGGAGGTGACTAGTTGTCTAAGTACTCGAATTATAAATCGTAAGAATTGGGAGGTGATCGATTTAGGATTCTAGGAATCGCGCTCAATGTATTTAATTCTAGCGAGCAAACGTGTGAGTTAGGATTAGACGCATAATTAGGTCAATAAGCGAGAGATGCGACGTAATTCATAAATTCCTAGACTAGCATAGAATTGATGATTGTAGAGGGGAGTTAGTGAGTGATTGAATAAAAGAGATATCAAGGGAAGCTAATCGATCATAGGTTTAGTTAATTGAGTTAATTTGTGAATCTTGAGTTATTTATTTATTAATTGCATTTGTTGTTTTATTTATTTCATTCAATCACCAATCTTAAGCTATATTTTCTAAACAAAATAAGTCTTTACTAGTTGTAGTAATTAGATATTATTAGCCTTTAGTTATCCTTGGGATGATATTCGGACTCACAATCCATTGTATTATTTGTCACGATCCGTATACTTGCGGTTATAATTCGTGTGTGGAAAAGAGCGAACAAGTTTTTGGCGCCGTTGTTGGGGAACTAAGCATCCAATTTTGTTTAATACTACGATAAACGAAAATTATTTTAATTTAGAACTTTTATTTTTTGGTAACTAACATTTGCCGGTCTCTTCGGTCGTTTTTGTATTTCACAGGTAACAGGTGTGTGCTAAGGTCGAGTGGTCAAGGCATATTACCACTCGATCCAGAGATTGAAAGAACACTCCGATCTTTGTGAAAGATCAATAGAAATTTGACTTCTGAGTTCACAATGGCTGATGACCCACTGGCTGCGCAACACGCGCGAAACGCTAACATTCTATAAGCCCTGCAAGGGCAACAACCTCGGAATGAAGGGCAGCAACCGCAGAATGAACCTCGAACCCTTAGAGACTACCTGAGGCCTGTAGTCAATGAGAATTACTCTGGGATTCGGCGTCAGGCCATTAATGCAAACAACTTCGAGCTGAAGCATGGGTTGATCACCATGGTACAGCAGCAACAGTTTGGGGGTTTGCCATCTGAAGATCCTCATAACCATTTATCATCATTCTTGGAGCTGTGCAACACCGTGAAGTATAATGGTGTGCCTCACAACACAATCAAGCTACAATTGTTCCCGTTTTCTCTCCGGGACAAGGCTGACACATAGTTCCACGCTTTACCAAAAGGAACTATCGAAACTTGAGATACCATGGTGCAGAAGTTTCTTACAAAATTTTTCCCTCCACAATGACTTCGCAGCTGAGAGTAGAAATAAGTCAGTTCCGACAGGGTGAGAATGAGTCACTATATGATGCACGTGATCGGTTAAAGGACTTGTTAAGGAGATGTCAACAGCATGGATCCGAGCTTTGGTTTCAAGCTCAGACATTCTACAATGGGCTGAACTATGCCACTAGGAGTATGGTTGATGCAGCAGCGGGAGATTCTGTCGTGAACAAAATGGCTGAAGAAGCTTGTGATTTGTATGAAGAGATGACCTCCAGTCACTATCAAGCACCATCAGACAGGAATATGGGTAGGAGAGTTGTAGGGGTTCTTGAGGTGGACCAACTATCCGCTATTCAGGCTCAGCTAGCCTCACTCACCAACAAGTTGTCAAGCCAGAAAGGGCTAACCATGGGACAAGTGACTGCAATGCAGATTCATTAGGAACAGGTACAGCAACAAGAAAAGTAGTTTGGAGTAGAGGATGTTCAGTTTGTTGGGAACAGGAATTTATTAGTTTCGGCCAAACAACAATCTGCCCGCACACTACCATCTAGGGTTGAGGAATCACGAGAACTTCTCTTATAGCAACCCAAGAAACGCTCTTAATGCACCACCTCCAGGTTTCTAAGGGCAATCCTCCTCCGATTACAACACGCCTGTGGAAAAGAGGGTATCAACCTTGGAGGATAACCTCAATGCCTTTGTTATTGAGTCGAGGAAGAGAATGGATGCTTACGATAAGCACTTCAATAGTTTAGAGATTCATTGCACGAACATGGGAGCCTCCATCAAAACCCTAGAGACTCAAATTGGACGATTGGCAATGGTAGTCAAGGAGCAAGCAACCCGATCTTTCTCGAATGATGTCGAGAATAATGTAATGGAATGCAAGGCAATCACAGTGAAGAGTGGCACAGAAGTACAAACCATAATGCAGAGAAACAGTGAGATTAAGTCTCCGATGAAAGCCAAGAAGGAGACACTCGGAGAGCGAGTAGAGAGGGAGCCACTGCCGTTTATGCCAGGAAGAATAATGTTCCCTGACAATCCTCCAAAGATCACCACGCCACTCCCATAACCTCAGCGCTTCAAGAAAAAGAACCTCGATGAACAATTCTCTAAATTCCTAGAGGTGTTCAAGAAACTGCACATAAACATTCCATTCTCATACGCCTTGGAACACATGCCAAACTATGTAAAGTTCTTGAAGGAGATGATGTCAAAGAAGCATAAAGTGGAGGAGTTCAAGACAATAAGTCTAACTGAAGAATGCAGTGCCATAGTCCAAAGAAAGTTACTAAAGAAGGAGAAAGACCCGGGAGCTTTACAATCCCTTGCACGATCGGCGACACCATACTTAACATTGTGCTTTGTGATTTGGGCACTAGCATCAATTTAATGCCGCTATCGGTCTTTAGGAAACTTGGACTTAAGGAAGCAAAGCTACAACCATCGCACTTCAAATGGCTGACTGCTCTATAGCCAAACCGTGGGGTGTTATTGAAGACGTGTTCGTGAAAGTCGACAAGTTTATCTATCCGGTAGACTTTTTGGTCTTAGATATAGGGGATGACAATGAGGTTCCACTAATCCTTGGACGACTATTCTTAGCAACGGACAGAGCTTTAATCGATGTCGAGGCAGGTTGTCTTACACTTCGAGTGGACAATGAACAAGTCCACTTTGACAAGTTTCACTCGGCAAAGAAGTATGAAGTACAACCCATGTGCAAAGGAGGTGAGGTAGATGCCACATTGGGGAAGGCAAGATCAAACAAAAAGAGCTAACCAAATCGTTTTCCATGACAAGACTCCTACGGTTACATCTCAAACGTCTAAAAAGGCGTGGCAAAATCCCGAACACTCCAGTTGCGCCAACACCTATTCCAGCCTTAGATGTCATTCACAAGAGGAAGCAACAGTCCACCGTAGAGTTACTTGGGCAACAAAGAGGGAAGGATAATGAATGATGATGCAGCGACAAGATGGACGTTAAATGGATCGGCTTCTCGGGAGACAACCCAAGCATTTTTTATGTTTTCGTTTTTAAGCTTAGTTTCTTTTTATTTTTATTTTTATTTTATTTTTATTTTTGTACTTTCGATATGGATTACTAATATTTTTGTTTTTGCTTTCAGATTGAAATAAAAAAATAATAATTTCAATAGCACAACCGTCACACATCTTTTCCCTCCCATTCCTACCGTCCAGCCCTTGCAAGCCGAGCCATCGCAAATCCTTGAGCTCCGCCATTTATTTCCCTGCCTTGCTTAAGCCTTGATTCCTCTCGTCTAGCCAACTACTCCGTCGTCGCGACTTATCCCGATAACCGTGATTTATTTATTAATGTTTCTTGTTTTGTTGAAAACTGTCATAGTAGCGACAAAAGCATATGCTAAAGCCATGAAATCAGTAAACCAAAAATGGCGTCAATTTAAGTGTGAAATGATAGACTTCATCTGCAAAAACAAATAATTTTCTGATTTGATCTCACTGCCTCCTTATGATTATAGAGACATTATCAAACCAAAAGGTTGGAAAGAATTAGTTGCTTCTTGATTAACACTAGAGAGGGCTACATTGAGAGAAAAGCAACAAAAGTCTCGAGCATCTTATGTTAATCCACATCGAACTTCTCGAAAGCCATTTGCACGTTTTAAAAAAGAATCGGCGAGTTTTCATCAAAATTAACTTTAACTTAAATTAATTACTATCAAATTTACTTATTATATTTTTAAATATGTCATTAACTTACTCAGTGTAGGAAAAATCAAATCCTGATTCAAAACTTGAAAGAGTTGATGTTTAGATTAAAGCTCGCCGAGACATAAAAGGAGAAATTGGAGAAGAGAGAACACACGTTGCTGAAACTACTAAGAGTTTGATTTAAATTTTTAAAAAATTATATTTTCATTCACATCTAATAAGTATTTATTTCTTCTAGGTTGAGTTGAATAAGAAAGTGAAGGAGGGCACTTTGAGCGTCCAAGGCAGCACTGACATGTTGACGATGACTTTAAATAAATCCAGGCATACTGGACGTGTGCATGGAGTAGGAGGGTTTGTTACACCGACAACTTACTTTGGTACTCCAACATTATCTGTGAGAGAACTACAACTCCAACAACAACAACAAATGCTTCAACAACAAGAAGTTCGGGAGTAAGAAAAACGAGAGTTAGAAGAAAAGTTGGCGACTGTTGATGAGCGAGCAAAATACTCACTCATATATCGCTAATTCAGACTTAAATTGTTGTTAATTTCCTCAACTTTAATGTGTTTTAATGAGTTTTATGAGTGTACAGTTGAATGAAGCACATGTACAGAAATCGATGTGAAAAAGCACACAAAACGGAGCAATCTGGAGCAAAGAAGAACCGAAGGAAAAGGACAGTGCCACCGCCGGTCGATCGGGCACAATTAGGCGATCGATCGGTAGGAAATTTCAAGATCAGGACGATAAAGCAGAACGATCGCCGATCGATCGCGCAATACGAGCTCATCGATCGGGCAAGCTATACGAGTCTCACAGTGGGAGTGCCGATCGATCGTGGTATACGAGCCGATTGATCGGGCCCCAATTGAAGGCCGAGACAGCGTCATTGCCGATCAATCATGGGAATCAGGCGATCGATCGGCAAAACCTCCGGATGCATTACGGCGTCATTTTCTAGACTTTTTATACTCCAAATTTCCACCAAAATTAGGTCAAAGCATGTGCTCTATAAATAGAACACAGTTTGGACGAAAAGAAAAAAAAAACATGAGAGAGCGAAAAACTCAAATTCTCACGAAGAAACTCAAGAAGAAGAAGAACACGCTGTTACGTGGAGAAGAAGACTCAAAGAAGCTGTCAAAGACTAGTCGACTTAGAGTTTACTCTAATCCTTTATTTTTCATCTCTTCTTCTACTATTTTTCTGGTTATGAACGTGAACTCCATCATTTATTTTGATTCGTTGTTAGCCATGAGAGGCTAAATCTCTTATTAGGAGAGATTAGCCATACTTAATGTCGAATTTATTTGATTTTCATTAATAAATCTCTGCAATATTCAACTCATATGCTATGTTGTTGTTGGTTGAATTTATTTTCTATTTGTAATTGGGAAATTGGGTAGAAAAATTAGGTTTAATTGGATTAAACTCGGGAGAGGCAATTTAATTGAATCGGAAATAATAAGAACATAGCTTAGACGCCATAAGAACCGGGAGGTGACTAGTTGTCTAAGTACTCGAATTATAAATCGTAAGAATTGGGAGGTGATCGATTTAGGATTCTAGGAATCGCGCTCAATGTATTTAATTCTAGCGAGCAAACGTGTGAGTTAGGATTAGACGCATAATTAGGTCAATAAGCGAGAGATGCGACGTAATTCATAAATTCCTAGACTAGCATAGAATTGATGATTGTAGAGGGGAGTTAGTGAGTGATTGAATAAAAGAGATATCAAGGGAAGCTAATCGATCATAGGTTTAGTTAATTGAGTTAATTTGTGAATCTTGAGTTATTTATTTATTAATTGCATTTGTTGTTTTATTTATTTCATTCAATCACCAATCTTAAGCTATATTTTCTAAACAAAATAAGTCTTTACTAGTTGTAGTAATTAGATATTATTAGCCTTTAGTTATCCTTGGGATGATATTCGGACTCACAATCCATTGTATTATTTGTCACGATCCGTATACTTGCGGTTATAATTCGTGTGTGGAAAAGAGCGAACAAGTTTTTGGCGCCGTTGTTGGGGAACTAAGCATCCAATTTTGTTTAATACTACGATAAACGAAAATTATTTTAATTTAGAACTTTTATTTTTTGGTAACTAACATTTGCCGGTCTCTTCGGTCGTTTTTGTATTTCACAGGTAACAGGTGTGTGCTAAGGTCGAGTGGTCAAGGCATATTACCACTCGATCCAGAGATTGAAAGAACACTCCGATCTTTGTGAAAGATCAATAGAAATTTGACTTCTGAGTTCACAATGGCTGATGACCCACTGGCTGCGCAACACGCGCGAAACGCTAACATTCTATAAGCCCTGCAAGGGCAACAACCTCGGAATGAAGGGCAGCAACCGCAGAATGAACCTCGAACCCTTAGAGACTACCTGAGGCCTGTAGTCAATGAGAATTACTCTGGGATTCGGCGTCAGGCCATTAATGCAAACAACTTCGAGCTGAAGCATGGGTTGATCACCATGGTACAGCAGCAACAGTTTGGGGGTTTGCCATCTGAAGATCCTCATAACCATTTATCATCATTCTTGGAGCTGTGCAACACCGTGAAGTATAATGGTGTGCCTCACAACACAATCAAGCTACAATTGTTCCCGTTTTCTCTCCGGGACAAGGCTGACACATAGTTCCACGCTTTACCAAAAGGAACTATCGAAACTTGAGATACCATGGTGCAGAAGTTTCTTACAAAATTTTTCCCTCCACAATGACTTCGCAGCTGAGAGTAGAAATAAGTCAGTTCCGACAGGGTGAGAATGAGTCACTATATGATGCACGTGATCGGTTAAAGGACTTGTTAAGGAGATGTCAACAGCATGGATCCGAGCTTTGGTTTCAAGCTCAGACATTCTACAATGGGCTGAACTATGCCACTAGGAGTATGGTTGATGCAGCAGCGGGAGATTCTGTCGTGAACAAAATGGCTGAAGAAGCTTGTGATTTGTATGAAGAGATGACCTCCAGTCACTATCAAGCACCATCAGACAGGAATATGGGTAGGAGAGTTGTAGGGGTTCTTGAGGTGGACCAACTATCCGCTATTCAGGCTCAGCTAGCCTCACTCACCAACAAGTTGTCAAGCCAGAAAGGGCTAACCATGGGACAAGTGACTGCAATGCAGATTCATTAGGAACAGGTACAGCAACAAGAAAAGTAGTTTGGAGTAGAGGATGTTCAGTTTGTTGGGAACAGGAATTTATTAGTTTCGGCCAAACAACAATCTGCCCGCACACTACCATCTAGGGTTGAGGAATCACGAGAACTTCTCTTATAGCAACCCAAGAAACGCTCTTAATGCACCACCTCCAGGTTTCTAAGGGCAATCCTCCTCCGATTACAACACGCCTGTGGAAAAGAGGGTATCAACCTTGGAGGATAACCTCAATGCCTTTGTTATTGAGTCGAGGAAGAGAATGGATGCTTACGATAAGCACTTCAATAGTTTAGAGATTCATTGCACGAACATGGGAGCCTCCATCAAAACCCTAGAGACTCAAATTGGACGATTGGCAATGGTAGTCAAGGAGCAAGCAACCCGATCTTTCTCGAATGATGTCGAGAATAATGTAATGGAATGCAAGGCAATCACAGTGAAGAGTGGCACAGAAGTACAAACCATAATGCAGAGAAACAGTGAGATTAAGTCTCCGATGAAAGCCAAGAAGGAGACACTCGGAGAGCGAGTAGAGAGGGAGCCACTGCCGTTTATGCCAGGAAGAATAATGTTCCCTGACAATCCTCCAAAGATCACCACGCCACTCCCATAACCTCAGCGCTTCAAGAAAAAGAACCTCGATGAACAATTCTCTAAATTCCTAGAGGTGTTCAAGAAACTGCACATAAACATTCCATTCTCATACGCCTTGGAACACATGCCAAACTATGTAAAGTTCTTGAAGGAGATGATGTCAAAGAAGCATAAAGTGGAGGAGTTCAAGACAATAAGTCTAACTGAAGAATGCAGTGCCATAGTCCAAAGAAAGTTACTAAAGAAGGAGAAAGACCCGGGAGCTTTACAATCCCTTGCACGATCGGCGACACCATACTTAACATTGTGCTTTGTGATTTGGGCACTAGCATCAATTTAATGCCGCTATCGGTCTTTAGGAAACTTGGACTTAAGGAAGCAAAGCTACAACCATCGCACTTCAAATGGCTGACTGCTCTATAGCCAAACCGTGGGGTGTTATTGAAGACGTGTTCGTGAAAGTCGACAAGTTTATCTATCCGGTAGACTTTTTGGTCTTAGATATAGGGGATGACAATGAGGTTCCACTAATCCTTGGACGACTATTCTTAGCAACGGACAGAGCTTTAATCGATGTCGAGGCAGGTTGTCTTACACTTCGAGTGGACAATGAACAAGTCCACTTTGACAAGTTTCACTCGGCAAAGAAGTATGAAGTACAACCCATGTGCAAAGGAGGTGAGGTAGATGCCACATTGGGGAAGGCAAGATCAAACAAAAAGAGCTAACCAAATCGTTTTCCATGACAAGACTCCTACGGTTACATCTCAAACGTCTAAAAAGGCGTGGCAAAATCCCGAACACTCCAGTTGCGCCAACACCTATTCCAGCCTTAGATGTCATTCACAAGAGGAAGCAACAGTCCACCGTAGAGTTACTTGGGCAACAAAGAGGGAAGGATAATGAATGATGATGCAGCGACAAGATGGACGTTAAATGGATCGGCTTCTCGGGAGACAACCCAAGCATTTTTTATGTTTTCGTTTTTAAGCTTAGTTTCTTTTTATTTTTATTTTTATTTTATTTTTATTTTTGTACTTTCGATATGGATTACTAATATTTTTGTTTTTGCTTTCAGATTGAAATAAAAAAATAATAATTTCAATACCGGTCGATCGCGCACTCTAGGCGATCGATCGCGGCTCTTCGAAGATGGAATCCACCAAGGGAGCCGAGCCATCGTTGATAGATCGTGGAACTATTCGCGATCAATCGGGCCGAGATGACATCGCCAACCGATTCATAGCCGATCGATCACATAAAACTGTCGATCGATAGCGAAGTATGCCAGAGACGAACACACTTGTTGCCGATCGATCGGATCAAACTAGCCGATCGATCGGCTATCTTCGTACAGCCCTAAAACGGGACATTTTGCCTCTTTTTAAGGGTTTTAAAACCCTTTCAACGCTTGCTCATAACTTGGACCTCTCTCTCTCTATGAATCCAGCCGATCGATCCTTGCCACCCCTCTCTCTCAACACTCGCTACCTCTCTCCCATTCTCCACACCTCTTTCCTTTACCAACGCGCCGTCTCTCGCCGTCCTCTCTCGACGCCCTGTCTCACCAAAATGCCCTCACCAAAACACCCTCGCCACCAATCACCCTCGCCTACTGTCATCTCTCTCTCACTCATCCCCGATCCTCCTCACTACACACCATCCGCGCTCGCTCTCTCTCCTTTAACCCCCAATCCAAATGCCCTCACGAGTACGCCACGCCCTTTCTCTCTCACTCTCGCCCCCTTGCACCGCACTCTTCACGAGCGCTGAGCCGTCCTTCGCCGCACTCCTTCCTGAGTGCCGCTCTGTAATGCCAATCCGAGTATTGCACCCCGCTTACTCGTCCGAGCATCTACCGCCACTACCACTGACAGCCACGCCCCACCAAGCTTATCTTCCTCGTCGGCTATCTCTCGCTCTGAGGTTTGAAATCTTGATTCTCAGTAGCTTATTTATTGTCGGCGCCTATTGCTGGGTTTTCGTTTTCTGTTTAGGCGTCCTATGCTGCATAAATTATTTCACGGGGTGGGCCTTCGTACGCTATGCTTCATTGTGCTCTCTTGCTCAGTTGGTGGTCCAGAGTGTGATGGCTGATTTGCTGTGACTATTTACTGAGTATTGGGTTGATTTGCTGTTATCTATTGTGGTTTTTACGGTCGGTTACTTGCTAGTCTACTATGTCTAAGCGGAAAACTCGAGTGCCGTCAAAGATGGTGCGCCGACCCGCGACTGCATTTTCCCCGGTGTTTGTCAATTCAGATGCCAAAAAACTCTACAAGCACTTTGTGCAGTCCGCCCAACCGACTCACATGGAGTGTAACTTCGCTTCCAAGCCTAGTGATGGTAATTTGCAGGATCAGATACGCCGGCTCGGATGGCAACGGTTGCGTAATCAACCTTGCGCAGCAAATGTAGTAGTTGTCCGGGAATTCTATGCCAACGTGCATTTTAACCGACCTAGACGTCTCCTTCAGCTCAGCAACCCTAAGGAGCATTCTCAATCTCTCTGCTATGGCGAATGATGATTTTCATCGACTTCTACATGACGGTGAAGACTATGAGGCTCTCTTGTAGGAGATGGGTTTTCCAAGCTCCCATTGGTCCTATTCAGTCTCCAAAACAACTAAACTACTGCATGTCCGCGCCAATGCTCTCAACCGCTTTGCTAATGTGTGGTACCATTTTATCCACCACAATCTCTTGCCAACCTCCCAGTGATTCGAGATAACCACTGATCGAGCACTCCTTACGTATTGTATCTGCTCCAGCCGCTCCGTCGACGCAGCAACGATTATTTAAGACTCCATCTGCCATCGAGCGAATTTGGGGCAACACCCAGCTGTACTCACTCATCCCATCCTGATCACATACTTATGTGCTCAGGCTGGTGTGCTGATGAGTGATGAGGAAATAACCCTGGGGCAGAAGAAGTTCAACCACGACAGTTTCATGCGATTCGAACAGTGGCCCGGCGGTACACCAGACAAAGACGGGAGGGGCTTTGTGCTTTTTCCCAATCAACCTCCACCACCGCCACCACCCGCAGCTCCACCACGAATTCGGCATATGAACCTGATTCCCACTCAGAACATCGACGCCGGCGTTGATGAGGAACGGGAGCGCCGACAAGCGACGCGAAGATCGCGTCGCCAACCCCCGCCAGGAGAGGGCTCTTCCTCTAGTGCCCAACCATCCGCGCCCCATTCACTCAACTCCATCGCCACAATGATGGCTCAGGGTTTCGAGAACTTGCGGTTGGGTCAGGAGACCTTTCAGTTGCGTCAGGACTGCCTCCTTCGTCGTGTTTCCGACATGCAGCAACGCCAGTACCACCTTGCCCAGCACGTGCATAACCTTGACGTGGAACTGCAGTATAAACCGAGGGAGCCCTTCCCCGAGTACCTCTTGCAGCTGTATCGCAGCCCTTCCCCGGAGCGACCCGATGATGGGTGGGATTCCTGGCCTGAATAGTCCTCCTTTCCCCGCTTTAATTGAGACAGTAAGGGCACCGTCTATTCCAAGTTTGGTGGGGAGTCTTCCATCGCATGGTAGGGCCACAGCGACCAGAGCGAGAGGAGTTCACCATTCTATCTTTACTTTCCATTAGTGTTATTTCATTTATTGTTAAACTATTTCATTATCGTTTACTTTATTTTTAGATTTTTACCATTCTATCTTTACTTTCCATTAGTGTTATTTCATTTATTGTTAAACTATTTCATTATCGTTTACTTTATTTTTAGATTGTTTAGGTTTATTTTGAGTCAGTTTGTTTTCATTATACATATTTATAAACTTTTCTATTGCATGAATTCTAACAAAGCATTTAGTGTTTCTTTTATTTTTGCAATATCGTGATTCGATGATGAGGACTGGCATGAAGTCGAGTCCTACGTTATGTCGTAAGTTTCTCCCCTTCTGTGAGTATGACATTGATAGTAAACTTAGGGTTTGGCTATTTCACCTTCTACGCACGTAATTATCTTCTCTTGAAATTCGATTGATGAATGTATACAATAGAAGTTATTCTTGATAATACTTGCTTGAGATATCTAGAACCTGACTTTAGTAGCTTTTCGAGGCGAAATCTTAGTGACAAGAACTTGAGGAAACGATTAAGGCCATCTTTTGGACCGTTTGAGCCTAAATAGCACACCGTTAACAATATATCTTTGCACCCAAAATTTTGAGCCTATAATCACCATTTTATTTCAGATTTTACCAACCCATGACATCTACACACGCACTAGCCTTACATTATCCACAAACACCCTTGTTCACCTAGACTGCAGTGCTTAATTTCATATGATAAGGAGTGAATACGTTAAAAATGTTGATCCTTAAATCCAATTTCGTTACCCGTACTGATAATAAAAGTATTGGATCACCTGAAAAAAAAAAGAAAAGAAAAGAAAAGAAAAGAAAAAAGAGGAAAAGTTGAAAATAGGTGTATCCAGTGTTCTAATTCAAAAGGGTAGTCCAAACGAAGTTTGGGAGAAGGGAACTTATGGTGTTTTGGTAGTCGGTTGGAAAAATTGAAAGGAATAGATCAGGTGAAAAAGATTCAGTGGTGTTGCTGTAAAGTTATGGGTCTAGGTGAGCTTTTGAGCTTAAAAATATCCTTCGACCTACCTTAGCCGAGGTGGTAACATTACAAGCCGAAAAGTCCTTGTGATCCTAAGTTTCTTGTTATCTAAATTAGTTGAGATTAGCAGCAAGGTCGGGCGTATGGTGTTTCTCTTTGGTGTGAAACATTAAGTCTTCTTGAGTATGCAGTAGTCCATTGGATGAAAGAGGAGCCGCACACACACACACATGAAAGGCCATTTCCGAGGTAGGCTTGATTTGTTAGAACTCTAGTTGGAGGAGAGGACTTCGATACCACAAGGGAGTTAGTGAAATGTCCCTGAGATATATCCATGCCATGCATGACAAAGAATCCAGATGTTGAAGTTAGAATCATACGTTGCTTTGTTTTCAGTTTTAGGATTACTCATTCATTTATTCATTCATTCGTTCAATTATTCATTCATTGATTCATTTTTGAGATAGGAGTCATGCATCATAGAATTAAAATTTGTGCTCCTTTGTTGCTTGAGGACAAGCAATGATTTAAGTTTGGGGGTGTGATGAGCGAGCAAAATACTCACTCATATATCGCTAATTCAGACCTGAATTGTTGTTAATTTCCTCAAGTTTAATATGTTTTAATGAGTTTTGTGAGTGTACAGGTGAATTAAGCATAGGTACAGAAATCGATGTGAAAAAGCACATAAAACGGAGCAATCTGGAGCAAAGGAGAACTAGGAAAAGGACAGAGCCACCGCCGGTCGATCGGGCTCAATTAGGAAATCGATCGGTGGGAAATTTCAAGATCAGCACGATAAAGCAGAACGATCGCCGATCGATCGTGCAATATGAGCCGATCGATAGGGACGAGTCTCACAGCGGGAACGCCTATCGATCGCGGCATACGAGCCGATCGATCGGGTGCCAATTGAAGGCCAAGACAGCATCGTTGCCGATTGGTCGTCGGAATCAGGCGATCGATCGGCAAAACCTCATGATGCATTACGGCGTCGTTTTCCAGAATTTTTAGACTCCGAATTTCTACCAAAATTTGGTCAAAGCATGTGCTCTATAAATAGAACACAGTGTGGATGAAAAGAAAAAAAACATGAGAGAGCGAAAAACTCAAATTCTCACGAAGAAACTCATGAAGAAGAAGAACAAGCTGTTACGTGGAGAAGAAGACTCAAGGAAGCTGTCAAAGACTAGTTGACTCATAGTTTATTCTAAACTTTTTTTTCATATTTTCTTATATTATTTTTCTGCCTATGAACGTGAACTCCATTAATTATTTTGATTCGATGTTAGCCATGAGAGCCTAAATCTCTCACTAGGAGAGATTAGCCGAACTTGATGTCGAATTTATTTGATTTTCAATAATAAATCTATGCAATATTCAATTCATATGCTTATGTTCTTGTTGGTTGAATTTATTTTCTAGTTGCTGGGTAGAAAAATTTGGTTTAATTGGATTAAACTCGGGAGAGACAATTTAATTGAATCGGGAATAATAAGTACATAGCTTAGACGCCATAACAACCGGGAGGTGACTGGTTTTCTAAGTAGTCGAATTGTAAATCGTAAGGACTGGGAGGTGATTGATTTAGGATTCTAGGAATCGCGCTTAATGTATTTAATTCTAGCGAGCGGACGCGTGGGTTAGGATTAGACGCATAATTAGGTCAATAAGCAAGAGCTGCGATGTAATTCATAAATTCTAGACTAGCATAGAATTGATGACTGTAGAGGGGAGTTAGTAAGTGATTGAATAAAATAGATATCAAGGGCAGAGTCACTTCGGAGCCAAAAAAGCCCTTTAAAGGCTCCATTTGCATAAAACTTATTGTAAGCACTTAGATTTAGGGCGAAGTGAGTTTTTAAGTTTTGTTATAGCTCCAAATGAGTCCCTAAGATTTATTATAATATATAATATGTTTAAATACACATTTGGGATCACAACAACTTTGCTAGAGTCGCTTCGCAGCCAAAAAAGCCTTTTAATGGTTCAATTTCGGCAAAACTAGTTATAATGACTTTGATTTAACGCGAAATGGGTTTTTAACGCTTCTTGGAATGCCAAATGAGTTCCTAAGACTTATTATAATACATTATATGTTCAAATACTCATTTAGGATCAAAATAACGTTGCTAGACACACTTTGGAGCCGAAGAAGCCCTTTAAAGGCTCGATTTAGGTAAAACTGGTTATAAGCATTTCGTTTTTGCGCGAAGTGAGTTTTTAAAGCTTAATGGAGCTCAAAATGAGTCCCTAGGAGTTATTATAATAAATTATATGTTTAAATACACATTTGGGATCAAAAAAATTTTGTTAGTGTCACTTCGGAACCAAAAAAGTCCTTAAAATTCTCGATTTGGCAAAACTACTTGTAATGACTTTCTTTTAGCGCGAATCGAGTTTTTAAAGAATATTGGAGTTCTAAATGAGTTCCTAAGACTTATTATAATATATTATATGTTTAAATACACTTTTGGGATCAAAACAACTTTGCTAGAGTCACTTTGGAACCAAAAAAGCCCTTTAAAGGCTCGATTTAGGCACAACTTGTAAAAGGACTTAGTTTTTGCGCGTAGCGACTTTTTAAGGCTTGTTGAACCTCAAAATGAGTCCTTAAGACTTATTATAATAACATTTATGTTCGTATACTCGTGTAGAATCAAAACAACTTTGCTAGAGTCACTTCGGAGCCAAAAAAGCCCTTTAAAGGCTCCATTTACCTAAAACTTATTGTAAGCACTTAGATTTAGGGCGAAGTGAGTTGTTAAGTTTTGTTATATCTCCAAATGAGTCCCTAAGATTTATTATAATATATAACATGTTTAAATACACATTTGGGATCACAACAACTTTGCTAGAGTCGTTTCGCAGCCAAAAAAGCCTTTTAATGGTTCAATTTCGGCAAAACTAGTTATAATGACTTTGTTTTAACGCGAAATGGGTTTTTAACGCTTCTTGGAATGCCAAATGAGTTCCTAAGACATATTATAATACATTATATGTTCAAAAACTCATTTAGGATCAAAATAACGTTGCTAGACACACTTTGGAGCTGAGTATACGAACTTAAATGTTATTATAATAAGTCTTAAGGACTCATTTTGAGCTTCAACAAGCCTTAAAAAGTCGCTACGCGCAAAAACTAAGTCCTTTTTACAAGTTGTGCCTAAATCGACCCTTTGAAAGGCTTTTTTGGTTCCGAAGTGACTCTAGCAAAGTTGTTTTGATCCCAAAAGTGTATTTAAACATATAATATATTATAATAAGTGTTAGGAACTCATTTACAACTCTAATATGCTTTAAAAACTCGATTCGCGCTAAAACAAAGTCATTACAAATAGTTTTGCCAAATCGAGAATTTTAAGGGATTTTTTGGTTCCGAAGTGAAACTAACAAAGTTTTTTTTGATCGCAAATGTGTATTTAAACATATAATTTATTATAATAACTCTTAGGGACTCATTTTGAGTTCCAACAAGTTTAAAAACTCACTTCGCGCAAAAACAAAATGCTTATAACCAGTTTTACCTAAATCGAGCCATTAAAGGGCTTCTTCGGCTCCAAAGTGTGTCTATCAACGTTATTTTGATCCTAAATGAGTATTCAAGAAGCGTTAAAAACCCATTTCGCGTTAAAACAAAGTCATTATAACTAGTTTTGCTAAAATTGAACCATTAAAAGGCTTTTTTGGCTGCGAAGTGACTCTAGCAAAGTTGTTCTGATCCCAAATGTGTATTTAAACATATTATATATTATAATAAATCTTAGGGACTCATTTGGAGATGTAACAAAACTTAAAAACTCACTTCGCCCAAAATATTAGTGCTTACAATAAGTTTTATGTAAATGGAGCCTTTAAAGGGCTTTTTTGGCTCCGAAGTGACTCTAGCAAAGTTGTTTTGATTCTACACGAGTATACTAACATAAATGTTATTATAATAATTCTTAAGGACTCATTTTGAGCTTCAACAAGTCTTAAAAAGTCGCTACGCGCAAAACTAAGTCCTTTTTACAAGTTGTGCCTAAATCGAGCCTTTAAAGGGCTTTTATGGTTCCGAAGTGACTCTAGCAAAGTTGTTTTGATCCCAAAAGTGTATTTAAACATATAATATATTATAATAAGTCTTAGGAACTCATTTAGAACTCCAATATGCTTTAAAAACTCGATTCGCGCTAAAACAAAGTCATTACAAGTAGTTTTACCAAATCGAGAATTTTAAGGGCTTTTTTGGTTCCGAAGTGACACTAACAAAGTTTTTTTGATCGCAAATGTGTATTTAAACATATAATTTATTATAATAACTCTTAGGGACTCATTTTGAGTTCCAACAAGTTTAAAAACTCACTTCGCGCAAAAACAAAATGCTTATAACCAGTTTTACCTAAATCGAGCCATTAAAGGGCTTCTTCGGCTCCAAAGTGTGTCTATCAACGTTATTTTGATCCTAAATGAGTATTCAAGAAGCGTTAAAAACCCATTTCGCGTTAAAACAAAGTCATTATAACTAGTTTTGCTGAAATTGAACCATTAAAAGGTTTTTTGGCTGCGAAGCGACTCTAGCAAAGTTGTTGTGATCCCAAATGTGTATTTAAACATATTATATATTATAATAAATCTTAGGGACTCATTTGGAGATGTAACAAAACTTAAAAACTCACTTCGCCCTAAATCTTAGTGCTTACAATAAGTTTTATGTAAATGGAGCCTTTAAAGGGCTTTTTTGGCTCCGAAGTGACTCTAGCAAAGTTGTTTTGATTCTACACGAGTATACGAACATAAAGGTTATTATAATAATTCTTAAGGACTCATTTTGAGCTTCAACAAGTCTTAAAAAGTTGCTACGCGCAAAACTAAGTCCTTTTTACAAGTTGTGCCTAAATCGAGCCTTTAAAGGGCTTTTTTGGTTCCGAAGTGACTCTAGCAAAGTTGTTTTGATCCCAAAAGTGTATTTAAACATATAATATATTATAATAAGTCTGAGGAACTCATTTAGAACTCCAATATGCTTTAAAAACTTGATTCGCGCTAAAACAAAGTCATTACAAGTAGTTTTACCAAATCGAGAATTTTAAGGGCTTTTTTGGTTCCGAAGTGACACTAACAAAGTTTTTTTGATCGCAAATGTGTATTTAAACATATAATTTATTATAATAACTCTTAGGGACTCTGTTTGAGTTCCAACAAGTTTAAAAACTCACTTCGCGCAAAAACGAAATGCTTATAACCAGTTTTACCTAAATCGAGCCATTAAAGGGCTTTTTCGGCTCCAAAGTGTGTCTATCAACGTTATTTTGATCCTATATGAGTATTTGAACATATAATGTATTATAATAAGTCTTAGGAACTCATTTGGCGTTCCAAGAAGCGTTAAAAACCCATTTCGCGTTAAAACAAAGTCATTATAACTAGTTTTGCCGAAATTGAACCATTAAAAGGCTTTTTTGGCTGCGAAGCGACTCTAGCAAAGTTGTTGTGATCCCAAATGTGTATTTAAACATATTATATATTATAATAAATCTTAGGGACTCATTTGGAGATATAACAAAACTTAAAAACTCACTTCGCCCTAAATCTAAGTGCTTACAATAAGTTTTAGGTAAATGGAGCCTTTAAAGGGCTTTTTTGGCTCCGAAGTGACTCTAGCAAAGTTGTTTTGATTCTACACGAGTATACGAACTTAAATGTTATTATAATAAGTCTTAAGGACTCATTTTGAGGTTCAACAAGCCTTAAAAAGTCGCTACGCGCAAAAACTAAGTCCTTTTACAAGTTGTGCCTAAATCGAGCCTTTAAAGTGCTTTTTTGGTTCCGAAGTGACTCTAGCAAAGTTGTTTTGATCCCAAAAGTGTTTTTAAACATATAATATATTATAATAAGTCTTAGGAACTCATTTACAACTCTAATATGCTTTAAAAACTCGATTCGCGCTAAAACAAAGTAATTACAAATAGTTTTGCCAAATCGAGAATTTTAAGGGCTTTTTTGGTTCCGAAGTGAAACTAACAAAGTTTTTTTGATCGCAAATGTGTATTTAAACATATAATTTATTATAATAACTCTTAGGGACTCATTTTGAGTTCCAACAAGTTTAAAAACTCACTTCGCGCAAAAACAAATTGCTTATAACCAGTTTTACCTAAATCGAGCCATTAAATGGCTTCTTCGGCTCCAAAGTGTGTCTATCAACGTTATTTTGATCCTAAATGAGTATTCAAGAAGCGTGAAAAACCCATTTCGCGTTAAAACAAAGTCATTATAACTAGTTTTGCCGAAATTGAACCATTAAAAGGCTTTTTCGGCTGCGAAGCGACTCTAGCAAAGTTGTTGTGATCCCAAATGTGTATTTAAACATATTATATATTATAATAAATCTTAGGGACTCAATTGGAGATGTAACAAAACTTAAAAACTCACTTCGCCCTAAATCTTAGTGCTTACAATAAGTTTTATGTAAATGGAGCCTTTAAAGGGCTTTTTTGGCTCCGAAGTGACTCTAGCAAAGTTGTTTTGATTCTACACGAGTATACGAACATAAATGTTATTATAATAATTCTTAAGGACTCATTTTGAGCTTCAACAAGTCTTAAAAAGTCGCTACGCGCAAAACTAAGTCCTTTTTACAAGTTGTGCCTAAATCGAGCCTTTAAAGGGCTTTTTTGGTTCCGCAGTGACTCTAGCAAAGTTGTTTTGATCCCAAAAGTGTATTTAAACATATAATATATTATAATAAGTCTTAGGAACTCATTTAGAACTCCAATATGCTTTAAAAACTCGATTCGCGCTAAAACAAAGTCATTACAAGTAGTTTTACCAAATCGAGAATTTTAAGGGCTTTTTTGGTTCCGAAGTGACACTAACAAAGTTTTTTTGATCGCAAATGTGTATTTAAACATATAATTTATTATAATAACTCTTAGGGACTCATTTTGAGTTCCAACAAGTTTAAAAACTCACTTCGCGCAAAAACAAAATGCTTATAACCAGTTTTACCTAAATCGAGCCATTAAAGGGCTTCTTCGGCTCCAAAGTGTGTCTATCAACGTTATTTTGATCCTAAATGAGTATTCAAGAAGCGTTAAAAACCCATTTCGCGTTAAAACAAAGTCATTATAACTAGTTTTGCTGAAATTGAACCATTAAAAGGTTTTTTGGCTGCGAAGCGACTCTAGCAAAGTTGTTGTGATCCCAAATGTGTATTTAAACATATTATATATTATAATAAATCTTAGGGACTCATTTGGAGATGTAACAAAACTTAAAAACTCACTTCGCCCTAAATCTTAGTGCTTACAATAAGTTTTATGTAAATGGAGCCTTTAAAGGGCTTTTTTGGCTCCGAAGTGACTCTAGCAAAGTTGTTTTGATTCTACACGAGTATACGAACATAAAGGTTATTATAATAATTCTTAAGGACTCATTTTGAGCTTCAACAAGTCTTAAAAAGTTGCTACGCGCAAAACTAAGTCCTTTTTACAAGTTGTGCCTAAATCGAGCCTTTAAAGGGCTTTTTTGGTTCCGAAGTGACTCTAGCAAAGTTGTTTTGATCCCAAAAGTGTATTTAAACATATAATATATTATAATAAGTCTGAGGAACTCATTTAGAACTCCAATATGCTTTAAAAACTTGATTCGCGCTAAAAAAAAGTCATTACAAGTAGTTTTACCAAATCGAGAATTTTAAGGGCTTTTTTGGTTCCGAAGTGACACTAACAAAGTTTTTTTGATCGCAAATGTGTATTTAAACATATAATTTATTATAATAACTCTTAGGGACTCTGTTTGAGTTCCAACAAGTTTAAAAACTCACTTCGCGCAAAAACGAAATGCTTATAACCAGTTTTACCTAAATCGAGCCATTAAAGGGCTTTTTCGGCTCCAAAGTGTGTCTATCAACGTTATTTTGATCCTATATGAGTATTTGAACTTATAATGTATTATAATAAGTCTTAGGAACTCATTTGGCGTTCCAAGAAGCGTTAAAAACCCATTTCGCGTTAAAACAAAGTCATTATAACTAGTTTTACCGAAATTGAACCATTAAAAGGCTTTTTTGGCTGCGAAGCGACTCTAGCAAAGTTGTTGTGATCCCAAATGTGTATTTAAACATATTATATATTATAATAAATCTTAGGGACTCATTTGGAGATATAACAAAACTTAAAAACTCACTTCGCCCTAAATCTAAGTGCTTACAATAAGTTTTAGGTAAATGGAGCCTTTAAAGGGCTTTTTTGGCTCCGAAGTGACTCTAGCAAAGTTGTTTTGATTCTACACGAGTATACGAACTTAAATGTTATTATAATAAGTCTTAAGGACTCATTTTGAGGTTCAACAAGCCTTAAAAAGTCGCTACGCGCAAAAACTAAGTCCTTTTACAAGTTGTGCCTAAATCGAGCCTTTAAAGGGCTTTTTTGGTTCCGAAGTGACTCTAGCAAAGTTGTTTTGATCCCAAAAGTGTTTTTAAACATATAATATATTATAATAAGTCTTAGGAACTCATTTACAACTCTAATATGCTTTAAAAACTCGATTCGCGCTAAAACAAAGTAATTACAAATAGTTTTGCCAAATCGAGAATTTTAAGGGCTTTTTTGGTTCCGAAGTGAAACTAACAAAGTTTTTTTGATCGCAAATGTGTATTTAAACATATAATTTATTATAATAACTCTTAGGGACTCATTTTGAGTTCCAACAAGTTTAAAAACTCACTTCGCGCAAAAACAAATTGCTTATAACCAGTTTTACCTAAATCGAGCCATTAAATGGCTTCTTCGGCTCCAAAGTGTGTCTATCAACGTTATTTTGATCCTAAATGAGTATTCAAGAAGCGTGAAAAACCCATTTCGCGTTAAAACAAAGTCATTATAACTAGTTTTGCCGAAATTGAACCATTAAAAGGCTTTTTTGGCTGCGAAGCGACTCTAGCAAAGTTGTTGTGATCCCAAATGTGTATTTAAACATATTATATATTATAATAAATCTTAGGGACTCAATTGGAGATGTAACAAAACTTAAAAACTCACTTCGCCCTAAATCTTAGTGCTTACAATAAGTTTTATGTAAATGGAGCCTTTAAAGGGCTTTTTTGGCTCCGAAGTGACTCTAGCAAAGTTGTTTTGATTCTACACGAGTATACGAACATAAATGTTATTATAATAATTCTTAAGGACTCATTTTGAGCTTCAACAAGTCTTAAAAAGTCGCTACGCGCAAAACTAAGTCCTTTTTACAAGTTGTGCCTAAATCGAGCCTTTAAAGGGCTTTTTTGGTTCCGCAGTGACTCTAGCAAAGTTGTTTTGATCCCAAAAGTGTATTTAAACATATAATATATTATAATAAGTCTTAGGAACTCATTTAGAACTCCAATATGCTTTAAAAACTCGATTCGCGCTAAAACAAAGTCATTACAAGTAGTTTTACCAAATTGAGAATTTTAAGGGCTTTTTTGGTTCCGAAGTGACACTAACAAAGTTTTTTTGATCGCAAATGTGTATTTAAACATATAATTTATTATAATAACTCTTAGGGACTCATTTTGAGTTCCAATAAGTTTAAAAACTCACTTCGCACAAAAACGAAATGCTTATAACCAGTTTTACCTAAATCGAGCCATTAAAGGGCTTCTTCGGCTCCAAAGTGTGTCTATCAACGTTATTTTGATCCAATATGAGTATTTGAACATATAATGTATTATAATAAGTCTTTGGAACTCATTTGGCATTCCAAGAAGCGTTAAAAACCCATTTCGCATTAAAACAAAGTCATTATAACTAGTTTTGCCGAAATTGAACCATTAAAAGGCTTTTTTGGCTGCGAAGCGACTCTAGCAAAGTTGTTGTGATCCCAAATGTGTATTTAAACATATTATATATTATAATAAATCTTAGGGACTCATTTGGAGATGTAACAAAACTTAAAAACTCACTTCGCCCTAAATCTAAGTGCTTACAATAAGTTTTAGGTAAATGGAGCCTTTAAAGGGCTTTTTTGGCTCCGAAGTGACTCTAGCATAGTTGTTTTGATTCTACACGAGTATACGAACTTAAATGTTATTATAATAAGTCTTAAGGACTCATTTTGAGGTTCAACAAGCCTTAAAAAGTCGCTACGCGCAAAAACTAAGTCCTTTTACAAGTTGTGCCTAAATCGAGCCTTTAAAGGGCTTTTTTGGTTCCGAAGTGACTCTAGCAAAGTTGTTTTGATCCCAAAAGTGTATTTAAAGATATAATATATTATAATAAGTCTTAGGAACTCATTTAGAACTCCAATATTCTTTAAAAACTCGATTCGCGCTAAAAGAAAGTCATTACAAGTAGTTTTGCCAAATCGAGAATTTTAAGGGCTTTTTTGGTTCCGAAGTGACACTAACAAAGTTTTTTTGATCCCAAATGTGTATTTAAACATATAATTTATTATAATAACTCTTAGGGCTCATTTTGAGTTCCAACAAGTTTAAAAACTCACTTCGCGCAAAAACGAAATGCTTATAACCAGTTTTACCTAAATCGAGCCATTAAAGGGCTTCTTCGGCTCCAAAGTGTGTCTATCAACGTTATTTTGATCCTATATGAGTATTTGAACATATAATGTATTATAATAACTCTTAGGAACTCATTTGGCATTCCAAGAAGCGTTAAAAACCCATTTCGCGTTAAAACAAAGTCATTATAACTAGTTTTGCCGAAATTGAACCATTAAAAGGCTTTTTTGGCTGCGAAGCGACTCTAGCAAAGTTGTTGTGATCCCAAATCTGTATTTAAACATATTATATATTATAATAAATCTTAGGGACTCATTTGGAGATGTAACAAAACTTAAAAACTAACTTCGCCCTAAATCTAAGTGCTTACAATAAGTTTTAGGTAAATGGAGCCATTAAAGGGCTTTTTTGGCTCCGAAGTGACTCTAGCATAGTTGTTTTGATTCTACACGAGTATACGAACTTAAATGTTATTATAATAAGTCTTAAGGACTCATTTTGAGGTTCAACAAGCCTTAAAAAGTCGCTACGCGCAAAAACTAAGTCCTTTTACAAGTTGTGCCTAAATCGAGCCTTTAAAGGGCTTTTTTGGTTCCGAAGTGACTCTAGCAAAGTTGTTTTGATCCCAAAAGTGTATTTAAACAAATAATATATTATAATAAGTCTTAGGAACTCATTTAGAACTCTAATATGCTTTAAAAACTCGATTCGCGCTAAAACAAAGTCATTACAAATAGTTTTGCCAAATCGAGAATTTTGAGGGCTTGTTTGGTTCCGAAGTGAAACTAAAAAGTTTTTTTGATCGCCAATGTGTATTTAAACATATAATTTATTATAATAACTCTTAGGGACTCATTTTGAGTTCCAACAAGTTTAAAAACTCACTTCGTGCAAAAATGAAATGCTTATAACCAGTTTTACCTAAATCGAGCCATTAAAGGGCTTCGTCGGCTCCAAAGTGTGTCTATCAACGTTATTTTGATCCTAAATGAGTATTCAAGAAGCGTTAAAAACCCATTTCGCGTTAAAACAAAGTCATTATAACTAGTTTTGCCGAAATTGAACCGTTAAAAAGCTTTTTTGGCTGCGAAGCGACTCTAGCAAAGTTGTTGTGATCCCAAATGTGTATTTAAACATATTATATATTATAGTAAATCTTAGGGACTCATTTGGAGATGTAACAAAACTTAAAAACTCACTTCGCCCTAAATCTAAGTGCTTACAATAAGTTTTAGGTAAATAGAGCCTTTAAAAGGCTTTTTTGGCTCCGAAGTGACTCTAGCAAAGTTGTTTTGATTCTACACGAGTATACGAACTTAAATGTTATTATAATAAGTCTTAAGGACTCATTTTGAGGTTCAACAAGCCTTAAAAAGTCGCTACGCGCAAAAACTAAGTCCTTTTACAAGTTGTGCCTAAATCGAGCCTTTAAAGGGCTTTTTTGGTTCCGAAGTGACTCTAGCAAAGTTGTTTAGATCCCAAAAGTGTATTTAAACATATAATATATTATAATAAGTCTTAGGAACTCATTTAGAACTCTAATATGCTTTAAAAACTCGATTCGCGCTAAAACAAAGTCATTACAAATAGTTTTGCCAAATCGAGAATTTTGAGGGCTTGTTTGGTTCCGAAGTGAAACTAAAAAGTTTTTTTGATCGCCAATGTGTATTTAAACATATAATTTATTATAATAACTCTTAGGGACTCATTTTGAGTTCCAACAAGTTTAAAAACTCACTTCGTGCAAAAATGAAATGCTTATAACCAGTTTTACCTAAATCGAGCCATTAAAGGGCTTCTTCGGCTCCAAAGTGTGTCTATCAACGTTATTTTGATCCTAAATGAGTATTCAAGAAGCGTTAAAAAACCCATTTCGCATTAAAACAAAGTCATTATAACTAGTTTTGCCGAAATTGAACCGTTAAAAAGCTTTTTTGGCTGCGAAGCGACTCTAGCAAAGTTGTTGTGATCCCAAATGTGTATTTAAACATATTATATATTATAGTAAATCTTAGGGACTCATTTGGAGATGTAACAAAACTTAAAAACTCACTTCGCCCTAAATCTAAGTGCTTACAATAAGTTTTAGGTAAATAGAGCCTTTAAAGGGCTTTTTTGGCTCCGAAGTGACTCTAGCAAAGTTGTTTTGATTCTACACGAGTATACGAACTTAAATGTTATTATAATAAGTCTTAAGGACTCATTTTGAGGTTCAACAAGCCTTAAAAAGTCGCTACGCGCAAAAACTAAGTCCTTTTACAAGTTGTGCCTAAATCGAGCCTTTAAAGGGCTTTTTTGGTTCCGAAGTGACTCTAGCAAAGTTGTTTTGATCCCAAAAGTGTAATTAAACATATAATATATTATAATAAGTCTTAGGAACTCATTTAGAACTCCAATATGCTTTAAAAACTCGATTCGCGCTAAAACAAAGTCATTACGAGTAGTTTTACCAAATCGAGAATTTTAAGGGCTTTTTTGGTTCCGAAGTGACACTAACAAAGTTTTTTTGATCGCAAATGTGTATTTAAACATATAATTTATTATAATAACTCTTAGGGACTCGTTTTGAGTTCCAACAAGTTTAAAAACTCACTTCGCGCAAAAACAAAATGCTTATAACCAGTTTTACCTAAATCGAGCCATTAAAGGGCTTCTTCGGCTCCAAAGTGTGTCTATCAACGTTATTTTGATCCTAAATGAGTATTCAAGAAGCGTTAAAAACCCATTTCGCGTTAAAACAAAGTCATTATAACTAGTTTTGCTGAAATTGAACCGTTAAAAGGCTTTTTTGGCTGCGAAGCGACTCTAGCAAAGTTGTTGTGATCCCAAATGTGTATTTAAACATATTATATATTATAATAAATCTTAGGGACTCATTTGGAGATGTAACAAAACTTAAAAACTCACTTCGCCCTAAATCTTAGTGCTTACAATAAGTTTTATGTAAATGGAACCTTTAAAGGGCTTTTTTGGCTCCGAAGTGACTCTAGCAATGTTGTTTTGATTCTACACGAGTATACGAACATAAATGTTATTATAATAATTCTTAAGGACTCATTTTGAGCTTCAACAAGTCTTAAAAAGTTGCTACGCGCAAAACTAAGTCCTTTTTACAAGTTGTGCCTAAATCGAGCCCTTAAAGGGCTTTTTTGGTTCCGAAGTGACTCTAGCAAAGTTGTTTTGATACCAAAAGTGTATTTAAACATATAATATATTATAATAAGTCTTAGGAACTCATTTATAACTCCAATATGCTTGAAAAACTCGATTCGCGCTAAAACAAAGTCATTACAAGTAGTTTTACCAAATCGAGAATTTTAAGGGCTTTTTTGGTTCCGAAGTGACACTAACAAAGTTTTTTTGATCGCAAATGTGTATTTAAACATATAATTTATTATAATAACTCTTAGGGACTCATTTTGAGTTCCAACAAGTTTAAAAACTCACTTCGCGCAAAAACGAAATGCTTATAACCAGTTTTACCTAAATCGAGCCATTAAAGGGCTTTTTCGGCTCCAAAGTGTGTCTATCAATGTTATTTTGATCCTATATGAGTATTTGAACATATAATGTATTATAATAAGTCTTAGGAACTCATTTGGCGTTCCAAGAAGCGTTAAAAACCCATTTCGCGTTAAAACAAAGTCATTATAACTAGTTTTGCCGAAATTGAACCATTAAAAAGCTTTTTTGGCTGCGAAGCGACTCTAGCAAAGTTGTTGTGATCCCAAATGTGTATTTAAACATATTATATATTATAGTAAATCTTAGGGACTCATTTGGAGATGTAACAAAACTTAAAAACTCACTTCGCCCTAAATCTAAGTGCTTACAATAAGTTTTATGTAAATGGAACCTTTAAAGGGCTTTTTTGGCTCCGAAGTGACTCTAGCAAAGTTGTTTTGATTCTACACGAGTATACGAACTTAAATGTTATTATAATAAGTCTTAAGGACTCATTTTGAGGTTCAACAAGCCTTAAAAAGTCGCTACGCGCAAAAACTAAGTCCTTTTACAAGTTGTGCCTAAATCGAGCCTTTAAAGGGCTTTTTTGGTTCCGAAGTGACTCTAGCAAAGTTGTTTTGATCCCAAAAGTGTATTTAAACATATAATATATTATAATAAGTCTTAGGAACTCATTTAGAACTCTAATATGCTTTAAAAACTCGATTCGCGCTAAAACAAAGTCATTACAAATAGTTTTGCCAAATCGAGAATTTTGAGGGCTTGTTTGGTTCCGAAGTGAAACTAAAAAGTTTTTTTGATCGCCAATGTGTATTTAAACATATAATTTATTATAATAACTCTTAGGGACTCATTTTGAGTTCCAACAAGTTTAAAAACTCACTTCGTGCAAAAATGAAATGCTTATAACCAGTTTTACCTAAATCGAGCCATTAAAGGGCTTCGTCGGCTCCAAAGTGTGTCTATCAACGTTATTTTGATCCTAAATGAGTATTCAAGAAGCGTTAAAAACCCATTTCGCGTTAAAACAAAGTCATTATAACTAGTTTTGCCGAAATTGAACCGTTAAAAAGCTTTTTTGGCTGCGAAGCGACTCTAGCAAAGTTGTTGTGATCCCAAATGTGTATTTAAACATATTATATATTATAGTAAATCTTAGGGACTCATTTGGAGATGTAACAAAACTTAAAAACTCACTTCGCCCTAAATCTAAGTGCTTACAATAAGTTTTAGGTAAATAGAGCCTTTAAAAGGCTTTTTTGGCTCCGAAGTGACTCTAGCAAAGTTGTTTTGATTCTACACGAGTATACGAACTTAAATGTTATTATAATAAGTCTTAAGGACTCATTTTGAGGTTCAACAAGCCTTAAAAAGTCGCTACGCGCAAAAACTAAGTCCTTTTACAAGTTGTGCCTAAATCGAGCCTTTAAAGGGCTTTTTTGGTTCCGAAGTGACTCTAGCAAAGTTGTTTTGATCCCAAAAGTGTATTTAAACATATAATATATTATAATAAGTCTTAGGAACTCATTTAGAACTCTAATATGCTTTAAAAACTCGATTCGCGCTAAAACAAAGTCATTACAAATAGTTTTGCCAAATCGAGAATTTTGAGGGCTTGTTTGGTTCCGAAGTGAAACTAAAAAGTTTTTTTGATCGCCAATGTGTATTTAAACATATAATTTATTATAATAACTCTTAGGGACTCATTTTGAGTTCCAACAAGTTTAAAAACTCACTTCGTGCAAAAATAAAATGCTTATAACCAGTTTTACCTAAATCGAGCCATTAAAGGGCTTCTTCGGCTCCAAAGTGTGTCTATCAACGTTATTTTGATCCTAAATGAGTATTCAAGAAGCGTTAAAAAACCCATTTCGCATTAAAACAAAGTCATTATAACTAGTTTTGCCGAAATTGAACCGTTAAAAAGCTTTTTTGGCTGCGAAGCGACTCTAGCAAAGTTGTTGTGATCCCAAATGTGTATTTAAACATATTATATATTATAGTAAATCTTAGGGACTCATTTGGAGATGTAACAAAACTTAAAAACTCACTTCGCCCTAAATCTAAGTGCTTACAATAAGTTTTAGGTAAATAGAGCCTTTAAAGGGCTTTTTTGGCTCCGAAGTGACTCTAGCAAAGTTGTTTTGATTCTACACGAGTATACGAACTTAAATGTTATTATAATAAGTCTTAAGGACTCATTTTGAGGTTCAACAAGCCTTAAAAAGTCGCTACGCGCAAAAACTAAGTCCTTTTACAAGTTGTGCCTAAATCGAGCCTTTAAAGGGCTTTTTTGGTTCCGAAGTGACTCTAGCAAAGTTGTTTTGATCCCAAAAGTGTAATTAAACATATAATATATTATAATAAGTCTTAGGAACTCATTTAGAACTCCAATATGCTTTAAAAACTCGATTCGCGCTAAAACAAAGTCATTACAAGTAGTTTTACCAAATCGAGAATTTTAAGGGCTTTTTTGGTTCCGAAGTGACACTAACAAAGTTTTTTTGATCGCAAATGTGTATTTAAACATATAATTTATTATAATAACTCTTAGGGACTCGTTTTGAGTTCCAACAAGTTTAAAAACTCACTTCGCGCAAAAACAAAATGCTTATAACCAGTTTTACCTAAATCGAGCCATTAAAGGGCTTCTTCGGCTCCAAAGTGTGTCTATCAACGTTATTTTGATCCTAAATGAGTATTCAAGAAGCGTTAAAAACCCATTTCGCGTTAAAACAAAGTCATTATAACTAGTTTTGCTGAAATTGAACCGTTAAAAGGCTTTTTTGGCTGCGAAGCGACTCTAGCAAAGTTGTTGTGATCCCAAATGTGTATTTAAACATATTATATATTATAATAAATCTTAGGGACTCATTTGGAGATGTAACAAAACTTAAAAACTCACTTCGCCCTAAATCTTAGTGCTTACAATAAGTTTTATGTAAATGGAACCTTTAAAGGGCTTTTTTGGCTCCGAAGTGACTCTAGCAATGTTGTTTTGATTCTACACGAGTATACGAACATAAATGTTATTATAATAATTCTTAAGGACTCATTTTGAGCTTCAACAAGTCTTAAAAAGTTGCTACGCGCAAAACTAAGTCCTTTTTACAAGTTGTGCCTAAATCGAGCCCTTAAAGGGCTTTTTTGGTTCCGAAGTGACTCTAGCAAAGTTGTTTTGATACCAAAAGTGTATTTAAACATATAATATATTATAATAAGTCTTAGGAACTCATTTATAACTCCAATATGCTTGAAAAACTCGATTCGCGCTAAAACAAAGTCATTACAAGTAGTTTTACCAAATCGAGAATTTTAAGGGCTTTTTTGGTTCCGAAGTGACACTAACAAAGTTTTTTTGATCGCAAATGTGTATTTAAACATATAATTTATTATAATAACTCTTAGGGACTCATTTTGAGTTCCAACAAGTTTAAAAACTCACTTCGCGCAAAAACGAAATGCTTATAACCAGTTTTACCTAAATCGAGCCATTAAAGGGCTTTTTCGGCTCCAAAGTGTGTCTATCAATGTTATTTTGATCCTATATGAGTATTTGAACATATAATGTATTATAATAAGTCTTAGGAACTCATTTGGCGTTCCAAGAAGCGTTAAAAACCCATTTCGCGTTAAAACAAAGTCATTATAACTAGTTTTGCCGAAATTGAACCATTAAAAAGCTTTTTTGGCTGCGAAGCGACTCTAGCAAAGTTGTTGTGATCCCAAATGTGTATTTAAACATATTATATATTATAGTAAATCTTAGGGACTCATTTGGAGATGTAACAAAACTTAAAAACTCACTTCGCCCTAAATCTAAGTGCTTACAATAAGTTTTATGTAAATGGAACCTTTAAAGGGCTTTTTTGGCTCCGAAGTGACTCTAGCAAAGTTGTTTTGATTCTACACGAGTATACGAACTTAAATGTTATTATAATAAGTCTTAAGGACTCATTTTGAGGTTCAACAAGCCTTAAAAAGTCGCTACGCGCAAAAACTAAGTCCTTTTACAAGTTGTGCCTAAATCGAGCCTTTAAAGGGCTTTTTTGGTTCCGAAGTGACTCTAGCAAAGTTGTTTTGATCCCAAAAGTGTATTTAAAGATATAATATATTATAATAAGTCTTAGGAACTCATTTAGAACTCCAATATTCTTTAAAAACTCGATTCGCGCTAAAAGAAAGTCATTACAAGTAGTTTTGCCAAATCGAGAATTTTAAGGGCTTTTTTGGTTCCGAACTGACACTAACAAAGATTTTTTGATCCCAAATGTGTATTTAAACATATAATTTATTATAATAACTCTTAGGGCTCATTTTGAGTTCCAACAAGTTTAAAAACTCACTTCGCGCAAAAACGAAATGCTTATAACCAGTTTTACCTAAATCGAGCCATTAAAGGGCTTCTTCGGCTCCAAAGTGTGTCTATCAACGTTATTTTGATCCTATATGAGTATTTGAACATATAATGTATTATAATAACTCTTAGGAACTCATTTGGCATTCCAAGAAGCGTTAAAAACCCATTTCGCGTTAAAACAAAGTCATTATAACTAGTTTTGCCGAAATTGAACCATTAAAAGGCTTTTTTGGCTGCGAAGCGACTCTAACAAAGTTGTTGTGATCCCAAATATGTATTTAAACATATTATATATTATAATAAATCTTAGGGACTCATTTGGAGATGTAACAAAACTTAAAAACTCACTTCGCCCTAAATCTAAGTGCTTACAATAAGTTTTAGGTAAATGGAGCCTTTAAAGGGCTTTTTTGGCTCCGAAGTGACTCTAGCAAAGTTGTTTTGATTCTACACGAGTATACGAACTTAAATGTTATTATAATAAGTCTTAAGGACTCATTTTGAGCTTCAACAAGCCTTAAAAAGTCGCTACGCGCAAAAACTAAGTCCTTTTTGCAAGTTGTGCCTAAATCGAGCCTTTAAAGGGCTTTTTTGGTTCCGAAGTGACTCTAGCAGAGTTGTTTTGATCCCAAAAGTGTATTTACACATCTAATATATTATAATAAGTCTTAGGGACTCATTTGGAACTCCAATATGCTTTAAAAACTCGATTCGCGCTAAAACAAAGTCATTACAAGTAGTTTTGCCGAAATCGAGCATTTTAAGGGCTTTTTTGGTTCCGAAATGACTCTAACAAAGTTTTTTTGATCCCAAATGTGTATTTAAATATATAATTTATTATAATAACTCTTATGGACTCATTTGGAACTCTAAAAAGCTTTAAAAACTCACTTCGCGCAAAAACGAAATGCTTATAACTAGTTTTACCTAAATCGAGCCTTTAAAGGGCTTCTTCGGCTCCAAAGTGTGTCTAGCAACGTTATTTTGATCCTATATGAGTATTTGAACATATAATGTATTATAATAAGTCTTAGGAACTCATTTGGCATTCCAAGAGGCGTTAAAAACCCATTTCGCGTTAAAACAAAGTCATTATAACTAGTTTTGCCGAAATTAAACGATTAAAAGGCTTTTTTTGGCTGCGAAGCGACTCTCGCAAAGTTGTTGTGATCCCAAATGTGTATTTAAACATGTTATATATTATAATAAATCTTAGGGACTCATTTGGAGATGTAAAAAAACTTAAAACCTCACTTCGCCCTAAATCTAAGTGCTTACAATAAGTTTTAGTTAAATGGAGCCTTTAAAGGGCTTTTTTGGCTCCGAAGTGACTCTAGCAAAGTTGTTTTGATTCTACACGAGTATACGACCTTAAATGTTATTATAATAAGTCTTAAGGACTCATTTTGAGCTTCAACAAGCCTTAAAAAGTCGCTACGCGCAAAAACTAAGTCCTTTTTGCAAGTTGTGCCTAAATCGAGCCTTTAAAGGGCTTTTTTGGTTCCGAAGTGACTCTAGCAGAGTTGTTTTGATCCCAAAAGTGTATTTACACATCTAATATATTATAATAAGTCTTAGGGACTCATTTGGAACTCCAATATGCTTTAAAAACTCGATTCGCGCTAAAACAAAGTCATTACAAGTAGTTTTGCCGAAATCGAGCATTTTAAGGGCTTTTTTGGTTCCGAAATGACTCTAACAAAGTTTTTTTGATCCCAAATGTGTATTTAAATATATAATTTATTATAATAACTCTTATGGACTCATTTGGAACTCTAAAAAGCTTTAAAAACTCACTTCGCGCAAAAACGAAATGCTTATAACTAGTTTTACCTAAATCGAGCCTTTAAAGGGCTTCTTCGGCTCCAAAGTGTGTCTAGCAACGTTATTTTGATCCTATATGAGTATTTGAACATATAATGTATTATAATAAGTCTTAGGAACTCATTTGGCATTCCAAGAGGCGTTAAAAACCCATTTCGCGTTAAAACAAAGTCATTATAACTAGTTTTGCCGAAATTGAACCATTAAAAGGCTTTTTTTGGCTGCGAAGCGACTCTCGCAAAGTTGTTGTGATCCCAAATGTGTATTTAAACATGTTATATATTATAATAAATCTTAGGGACTCATTTGGAGATGTAAAAAAACTTAAAAGCTCACTTCGCCCTAAATCTAAGTGCTTACAATAAGTTTTAGTTAAATGGAGCCTTTAAAGGGCTTTTTTGGCTCCGAAGTGACTCTAGCAAAGTTGTTTTGATTCTACACGAGTATATGAACATAAATGTTATTATAATAAGTCTTAAGGGATCATTTTGAGCTTCAACAAGACTTAAAAAGTCGCTACGCGCAAAAACTTATTCCTATTTACAAGTTGTGCCAAAATCGAGCCTTTAAAGAGCTTTTTTGGTTCCGAAGTGACTCTAGCAGAGTTGTATCCCAAAAGTGTATTTACACATCAAATAGATTATAATAAGTCTTAGGGACTCATTTGGAACTCCAATATGCTTTAAAAACTCGATTCGCGCTAAAACAAAGTCATTACAAGTAGTTTGGCCGAAATCGAGCATTTTAAGGGCTTTTTTGGTTCCGAAGTGACTCTAACAAAGTTTTTTTGATCCCAAATGTGTATTTAAACATATAATTTATTATAATAACTCTTAGGGACTCATTTGAAGCTCCAAAAAGCTTTAAAAACTCACTTCGCGCAAAAACGAAATGCTTATAACCAGTTTTACCTAAATCGAGCCATTAAAGGGCTTCTTCGGCTCCAAAGTGTGTCTATCAACGTTATTTTGATCCTATATGAGTATTGGAACATATAATGTATTATAATAAGTCTTAGGAACTCATTTGGCATTCCAAGAAGCGTTAAAAACCCATTTCGCGTTAAAACAAAGTCATTATAACTAGTTTTGCCGAAATTGAACCATTAAAAGGCTTTTTTGGCTGCGAAGCGACTCTAGCAAAGTTGTTGTGATCCCAAATATGTATTTAAACATATTATATATTATAATAAATCTTAGGGACTCATTTGGAGATGTAACAAAACTTAAAAACCCACTTCGCCCTAAATCTAAGTGCTTACAATAAGTTTTAGGTAAATGGAGCCTTTAAAGGGCTTTTTTGGCTCCGAAGTGACTCTAGCAAAGTTGTTTTGATTCTACACGAGTATACGAACTTAAATGTTATTATAATAAGTCTTAAGGACTCATTTTGAGCTTCAACAAGCCTTAAAAAGTCGCTACGCGCAAAAACTAAGTCCTTTTTGCAAGTTGTGCCTAAATCGAGCCTTTAAAGGGCTTTTTTGGTTCCGAAGTGACTCTAGCAGAGTTGTTTTGATCCCAAAAGTGTATTTACACATCTAATATATTATAATAAGTCTTAGGGACTCATTTCGAACTCCAATATGCTTTAAAAACTCGATTCGCGCTAAAACAAAGTCATTACAAGTAGTTTTGCCGAAATCGAGCATTTTAAGGGCTTTTTTGGTTCCGAAATGACTCTAACAAAGTTTTTTTGATCCCAAATGTGTATTTAAATATATAATTTATTATAATAACTCTTAGGGACTCATTTTGAACTCTAAAAAGCTTTAAAAACTCACTTCGCGCAAAAACGAAATGCTTATAACTAGTTTTACCTAAATCGAGCCTTTAAAGGGCTTCTTCGGCTCCAAAGTGTGTCTAGCAACGTTATTTTGATCCTATATGAGTATTTGAACATATAATGTATTATAATAAGTCTTAGGAACTCATTTGGCATTCCAAGAGGCGTTAAAAACCCATTTCGCGTTAAAACAAAGTCATTATAACTAGTTTTGCCGAAATTGAACCATTAAAAGGCTTTTTTTGGCTGCGAAGCGACTCTAGCAAAGTTGTTGTGATCCCAAATGTGTATTTAAACATGTTATATATTATAATAAATCTTAGGGACTCATTTGGAGATGTAACAAAACTTAAAAACTCACTTCGCCCTAAATCTAAGTGCTTACAATAAGTTTTAGTTAAATGGAGCCTTTAAAGGGCTTTTTTGGCTCCGAAGTGACTCTAGCAAAGTTGTTTTGATTCTACACGAGTATACGAACATAAATGTTATTATAATAAGTCTTAAGGGATCATTTTGAGATTCAACAAGACTTAAAAAGTCGCTACGCGCAAAAACTTATTCCTATTTACAAGTTGTGCCAAAATCGAGCCTTTAAAGAGCTTTTTTGGTTCCGAAGTGACTCTAGCAGAGTTGTTTTGATCCCAAAAGTGTATTTACACATCAAATAGATTATAATAAGTCTTAGGGACTCATTTGGAACTCCAATATGCTTTAAAAACTCGATTCGCGCTAAAACAAAGTCATTACAAGTAGTTTGGCCGAAATCGAGCATTTTAAGGGCTTTTTTGGTTCCGAAGTGACTCTAACAAAGTTTTTTTGATCCCAAATGTGTATTTAAACATATAATTTATTATAATAACTCTTAGGGACTCATTTGAAGCTCCAAAAAGCTTTAAAAACTCACTTCGCGCAAAAACGAAATGCTTATAACCAGTTTTATCTAAATCGAGCCTTTAAAGGGCTTCTTCGGCTCTAAAGTGTGTCTACCAACGTTATTTTGATCCTAAATGAGTATTTGAACATATAATGTATTATAATAAGTCTTAGGAAATCATTTGGCTTTCCAAGAGGCGTTAAAAACCCGTTTCGCGTTAAAACAAAGTCATTATAACTAGTTTTGCCGAAATTGAACCATTAAAAGGCTTTTTTGGCTGCGAAGCGACTCTAGCAAAGTTGTTGTGATCCCAAATGTGTATTTAAACATGTTATATATTATAATAAATCTTGGGGATTCATTTGGAGATTTAACAAAACTTAAAAACTCACTTCGCCCTAAATCTAAGTGCTTACAATAAGTTTTAGGTAAATGGAGCCTTTAAAGGGCTTTTTTGGCTCCGAAGTGACTCTAGCAAAGTTGTTTTGATTCTACACGAGTATACGAACTTAAATGTTATTATAATAAGTCTTAAGGACTCATTTTGAGCTTCAACAAGCCTTAAAAAGTCGCTACGCGCAAAAACTAAGTCCTTTTTGCAAGTTGTGCCTAAATCGAGCCTTTAAAGGGCTTTTTTGGTTCCGAAGTGACTCTAGCAGAGTTGTTTTGATCCCAAAAGTGTATTTACACATCTAATATATTATAATAAGTCTTAGGGACTCATTTCGAACTCCAATATGCTTTAAAAACTCGATTCGCGCTAAAACAAAGTCATTACAAGTAGTTTTGCCGAAATCGAGCATTTTAAGGGCTTTTTTGGTTCCGAAATGACTCTAACAAAGTTTTTTTGATCCCAAATGTGTATTTAAATATATAATTTATTATAATAACTCTTAGGGACTCATTTTGAACTCTAAAAAGCTTTAAAAACTCACTTCGCGCAAAAACGAAATGCTTATAACTAGTTTTACCTAAATCGAGCCTTTAAAGGGCTTCTTCGGCTCCAAAGTGTGTCTAGCAACGTTATTTTGATCCTATATGAGTATTTGAACATATAATGTATTATAATAAGTCTTAGGAACTCATTTGGCATTCCAAGAGGCGTTAAAAACCCATTTCGCGTTAAAACAAAGTCATTATAACTAGTTTTGCCGAAATTGAACCATTAAAAGGCTTTTTTTGGCTGCGAAGCGACTCTAGCAAAGTTGTTGTGATCCCAAATGTGTATTTAAACATGTTATATATTATAATAAATCTTAGGGACTCATTTGGAGATGTAACAAAACTTAAAAACTCACTTCGCCCTAAATCTAAGTGCTTACAATAAGTTTTAGTTAAATGGAGCCTTTAAAGGGCTTTTTTGGCTCCGAAGTGACTCTAGCAAAGTTGTTTTGATTCTACACGAGTATACGAACATAAATGTTATTATAATAAGTCTTAAGGGATCATTTTGAGATTCAACAAGACTTAAAAAGTCGCTACGCGCAAAAACTTATTCCTATTTACAAGTTGTGCCAAAATCGAGCCTTTAAAGAGCTTTTTTGGTTCCGAAGTGACTCTAGCAGAGTTGTTTTGATCCCAAAAGTGTATTTACACATCAAATAGATTATAATAAGTCTTAGGGACTCATTTGGAACTCCAATATGCTTTAAAAACTCGATTCGCGCTAAAACAAAGTCATTACAAGTAGTTTGGCCGAAATCGAGCATTTTAAGGGCTTTTTTGGTTCCGAAGTGACTCTAACAAAGTTTTTTTGATCCCAAATGTGTATTTAAACATATAATTTATTATAATAACTCTTAGGGACTCATTTGAAGCTCCAAAAAGCTTTAAAAACTCACTTCGCGCAAAAACGAAATGCTTATAACCAGTTTTATCTAAATCGAGCCTTTAAAGGGCTTCTTCGGCTCTAAAGTGTGTCTACCAACGTTATTTTGATCCTAAATGAGTATTTGAACATATAATGTATTATAATAAGTCTTAGGAAATCATTTGGCTTTCCAAGAGGCGTTAAAAACCCGTTTCGCGTTAAAACAAAGTCATTATAACTAGTTTTGCCGAAATTGAACCATTAAAAGGCTTTTTTGGCTGCGAAGCGACTCTAGCAAAGTTGTTGTGATCCCAAATGTGTATTTAAACATGTTATATATTATAATAAATCTTGGGGACTCATTTGGAGATTTAACAAAACTCAAAAACTCACTTCGCCCTAAATCTAAGTGCTTACAATAAGTTTTAGGTAAATGGAGCCTTTAAAGGGCTTTTTTGGCTCCGAAGTGACTCTAGCAAAGTTGTTTTGATTCTACACGAGTATACGAACATAAATGTTATTATAATAACTCTTAAGGACTCATTTTGAGCTTCAACAAGCCTTAAAAAGTCGCTACGCGCAAAAACTAAGTCCTTTTTACAAGTTGTGCCAAAATCGAGCCTTTAAAGGGCTTTTTTTGGTTCCGAAGTGACTCTAGCAGAGTTGTTTTGATCCCAAAAGTGTATTTACACATATAATATATTATAATAAGTCTTAGGGACTCATTTGGAACTTCAATATGCTTTAAAAACTCGATTCGCGCTAAAACAAAGTCATTACAAATAGTTTTGCCGAAATCGAGCATTTTAAGGGCTTTTTTGGTTCCGAAGTGACTCTAACAAAGTTTTTTTGATCCCAAATGTGTATTTAAATATATAATTTATTATAATAACTCTTAGGGACTCATTTGGAACTCTAACAAGCTTTAAAAACTCACTTCGCGCAAAAACGAAATGCTTATAACCAGTTTTACCTAAATCGAGCCTTTAAAGGGCTTCTTCGGCTCTAAAGTGTGTCTAGCAACGTTATTTTGATCCTAAATGAGTATTTGAACATATAATGTATTATAATAAGTCTTAGGAAATCATTTGGCATTCCAAGAGGCGTTAAAAACCCATTTCGCGTTAAAACAAAGTCATTATAACTAGTTTTGCCGAAACTGAACCATTAAAAGGCTTTTTTGGCTGCGAAGCGACTCTAGCAAAGTTGTTGTGATCCCAAATGTGTATTTAAACATGTTATATATTATAATAAATCTTGGGGACTCATTTGGAGATTTAACAAAACTCAAAAACTCACTTCGCCCTAAATCTAAGTGCTTACAATAAGTTTTAGGTAAATGGAGCCTTTAAAGGGCTTTTTTGGCTCCGAAGTGACTCTAGCAAAGTTGTTTTGATTCTACACGAGTATACGAACATAAATGTTATTATAATAAGTCTTAAGGACTCATTTTGAGCTTCAACAAGCCTTAAAAAGTCGCTACGCGCAAAAACTAAGTCCTTTTTACAAGTTGTGCCAAAATCGAGCCTTTAAAGGGCTTTTTTTGGTTCCGAAGTGACTCTAGCAGAGTTGTTTTGATCCCAAAAGTGTATTTACACGTATAATATATTATAATAAGTCTTAAGGACTCATTTGGAACTCCAATATGCTTTAAAAACTCGATTCGCGCTAAAACAAAGTCATTACAAATAGTTTTGCCGAAATCGAGCATTTTAAGGGCTTTTTTGGTTCCGAAGTGACTCTAACAAAGTTTTTTTGATCCCAAATGTGTATTTAAATATATAATTTATTATAATAACTCTTAGGGACTCATTTGGAACTCTAACAAGATTTAAAAACTCACTTCGCGCAAAAACGAAATGCTTATAACCAGTTTTACCTAAATCGAGCCTTTAAAGGGCTTCTACGGCTCTAAAGTGTGTCTAGCAACGTTATTTTGATCCTAAATGAGTATTTGAACATATAATGTATTATAATAAGTCTTAGGAAATCATTTGGCATTCCAAGAGGCGTTAAAAACCCATTTCGCGTTAAAACAAAGTCATTATAACTAGTTTTGCCGAAATTGAACCATTAAAAGGCTTTTTTGGCTGCGAAGCGACTCTAGCAAAGTTGTTGTGATACCAAATGTGTATTTAAACATGTTATATATTATAATAAATCTTGGGGACTCATTTGGAGATGTAACAAAACTTAAAAACTCACTTCGCCCTAAATCTAAGTGCTTACAATAAGTTTTAGGTAAATGGAGCCTTTAAAGGGCTTTTTTGGCTCCGAAGTGACTCTAGCAAAGTTGTTTTGATTCTACACGAGTATACTAACATAAATGTTATTATAATAAGTCTTAAGGACTCATTTTGAGCTTCAACAAGCCTTAAAAAGTCGCTACGCGCAAAAACTAAGTCCTTTTTACAAGTTGTGCCAAAATCGAACCTTTAAAGAGCTTTTTTGGTTCCGAAGTGACTCTAGCAAAGTTGTTTTGATCCCAAAAGTGTATTTACACATATAATATATTATAATAAGTCTTAGGGACTCATTTAGAACTCCAATATGCTTTAAAAACTCGATTCGCGCTAAAACAAAGTCATTACAAGTAGTTTTGCCGAAATCGAGCATTTTAAGGGCTTTTTTGGTTCCGAAGTGACTCTAACAAAGTTTTTTTGATCCCAAATGTGTATTTAAACATATAATTTATTATAATAACTCTTAGGGACTCATTTGAAGCTCCAAAAAGCTTTAAAAACTCACTTCGCGCAAAAACGAAATGCTTATAACCAGTTTTATCTAAATCGAGCCTTTAAAGGGCTTCTTCGGCTCTAAAGTGTGTCTAGCAACGTTATTTTGATCCTAAATGAGTATTTGAACATATAATGTATTATAATAAGTCTTAGGAAATCATTTGGCATTCCAAGAGGCGTTAAAAACCCATTTCGCGTTAAAACAAAGTCATTATAACTAGTTTTGCCGAAATTGAACCATTAAAAGGCTTTTTTGGCTGCGAAGCGACTCTAGCAAAGTTGTTGTGATCCCAAATGTGTATTTAAACATTTATATATTATAATAAATCTTGGGGACTCATTTGGAGATGTAACAAAACTTAAAAACTCACTTCGCCCTAAATCTAAGTGCTTACAATAAGTTTTAGGTAAATGGAGCCTTTAAAGGGCTTTTTTGGCTCCGAAGTGACTCTAGCAAAGTTGTTTTGATTCTACACGAGTATACGAACATAAATGTTATTATAATAAGTCTTAAGGACTCATTTTGAGCTTCAACAAGCCTTAAAAAGTCGCTACGCGCAAAAACTAAGTCCTTTTTACAAGTTGTGCCTAAATCGAGCCTTTAAAGGGCTTTTTTGGTTCCGAAGTGACTCTAGCAAGTTGTTTTGATCCCAAAAGTGTATTTAAACATATAATATATTATAATAAGTCTTAGGGACTCATTTGGAACTCCAATATGCTTTAAAAACTCGATTCGCGCTAAAACAAAGTCATTACAAGTAGTTTTGCCGAAATCGAGCATTTTAAGGGCTTTTTTGGTTCCGAAGTGACTCTAACAAAGTTTTTTTGATCCCAAATGTGTATTTAAACATATAATTTATTATAATAACTCTTAGGGACTCATTTGGAGCTCCAACAAGCTTTAAAAACTCACTTCGCGCAAAAACGAAATGCTTATAACCAGTTTTACCTAAATCGAGCCTTTAAAGGGCTTCTTCGGCTCTAAAGTGTGTCTAGCAACGTTATTTTGATCCTAAATGAGTATTTGAACATATAATGTATATAATAAGTCTTAGGAAATCATTTGGCATTCCAAGAGGCGTTAAAAACCCATTTCGCGTTAAAACAAAGTCATTATAACTAGTTTTGCCGAAATTGAACCATTAAAAGGCTTTTTTGGCTGCGAAGCGACTCTAGCAAAGTTGTTGTGATCCCAAATGTGTATTTAAACATGTTATATATTATAATAAATCTTAGGGACTCATTTGGAGATGTAACAAAACTTAAAAACTCACTTCGCCCTAAATCTAAGTGCTTACAATAAGTTTTAGGTAAATGGAGCCTTTAAAGGGCTTTTTTGGCTCCGAAGTGACTCTAGCAAAGTTGTTTTGATTCTACACGAGTATACGAACATAAATGTTATTATAATAAGTCTTAAGGACTCATTTTGAGCTTCAACAAGCCTTAAAAAGTCGCTACGCGCAAAAACTAAGTCCTTTTTACAAGTTGTGCCTAAATCGAGCCTTTAAAGGGCTTTTTTGGTTCCGAAGTGACTCTAGCAAAGTTGTTTTGATCCCAAAAGTGTATTTAAACATATAATATATTATAATAAGTCTTAGGGACTCATTTGGAACTCCAATATGCTTTAAAAACTCGATTCGCGCTAAAACAAAGTCATTACAAGTAGTTTTGCCGAAATCGAGCATTTTAAGGGCTTTTTTGGTTCCGAAGTGACTCTAACAAAGTTTTTTTGATCCCAAATGTGTATTTAAATATATAATTTATTATAATAACTCTTAGGGACTCATTTGGAGCTCCAACAAGCTTTAAAAACTCACTTCGCGCAAAAACGAAATGCTTATAACCAGTTTTACCTAAATCGAGCCTTTAAAGGGCTTCTTCGGCTCCAAAGTGTGTCTAGCAACGTTATTTTGATCCTAAATGAGTATTTGAACATATAATGTATTATAATAAGTCTTAGGAACTCATTTGGCATTCCAAGAGGCGTTAAAAACCCATTTCGCGTTAAAACAAAGTCATTATAACTAGTTTTGCCGAAATTGAACCATTAAAAGGCTTTTTTGGCTGCGAAGCGACTCTAGCAAAGTTGTTGTGATCCCAAATGTGTATTTAAACATATTATATATTATAATAAATCTTAGGGACTCATTTGGAGATGTAACAAAACTTAAAAACTCACTTCGCCCTAAATCTAAGTGCTTACAATAAGTTTTAGGTAAATGGAGCCTTTAAAGGGCTTTTTTGGCTCCGAAGTGACTCTAGCAAAGTTGTTTTGATTCTACACGAGTATACGAACATAAATGTTATTATAATAAGTCTTAAGGACTCATTTTGAGCTTCAACAAGCCTTAAAAAGTCGCTACGCGCAAAAACTAAGTCCTTTTTACAAGTTGTGCCTAAATCGAGCCTTTAAAGGGCTTCTTTGGTTCCGAAGTGACTCTAGCAAAGTTGTTTTGATCCCAAAAGTGTATTTAAACATATAATATATTATAATAAGTCTTAGGGACTCATTTGGAACTCCAATATGCTTTAAAAACTCGATTCGCGCTAAAACAAAGTCATTATAAGTAGTTTTGCCGAAATCGAGCATTTTAAGGGCTTTTTTGGTTCCGAAGTGACTCTAACAAAGTTTTTTTGATCCCAAATGTGTATTTAAACATATAATTTATTATAATAACTCTTAGGGACTCATTTGGAGCTCCAACAAGCTTTAAAAACTCACTTCGCGCAAAAACGAAATGCTTATAACCAGTTTTACCTAAATCGAGCCTTTAAAGGGCTTCTTCGGCTCCAAAGTGTGTCTAGCAACGTTATTTTGATCCTAAATGAGTATTTGAACATATAATGTATTATAATAAGTCTTAGGAACTCATTTGGCATTCCAAGAGGCGTTAAAAACCCATTTCGCGTTAAAACAAAGTCATTATAACTAGTTTTGCCGAAATTGAACCATTAAAAGGCTTTTTTGGCTGCGAAGCGACTCTAGCAAAGTTGTTGTGATCCCAAATGTGTATTTAAACATATAATATATTATAATAAATCATTGGGACTCATTTGGAGATGTAACAAAACTTAAAAACTCACTTCGCACTAAATCTAAGTGCTTACAATAAGTTTTAGGTAAATGGAGCCTTTAAAGGGCTTTTTTGGCTCCGAAGTGACTCTAGCAAAGTTGTTTTGATTCTACACGAGTATACGAACATAAATGTTATTATAATAAGTCTTAAGGACTCATTTTGAGCTTCAACAAGCCTTAAAAAGTCGCTACGCGCAAAAACTAAGTCCTTTTTACAAGTTGTGCCTAAATCGAGCCTTTAAAGGGCTTTTTTGGTTCCGAAGTGACTCTAGCAAAGTTGTTTTGATCCCAAAAGTGTATTTACACATATAATATATTATAATAAGTCTTAGGGACTCATTTGGAACTCCAATATGCTTTAAAAACTCGATTCGCGCTAAAACAAAGTCATTACAAGTAGTTTTGCCGAAATCGAGCATTTTAAGGGCTTTTTTGGTTCCGAAGTGACTCTAACAAAGTTTTTTTGATCCCAAATGTGTATTTAAATATATAATTTATTATAATAACTCTTAGGGACTCATTTGGAGCTCCAACAAGCTTTAAAAACTCACTTCGCGCAAAAACGAAATGCTTATAACCAGTTTTACCTAAATCGAGCCTTTAAAGGGCTTCTTCGGCTCCAAAGTGTGTCTAGCAACGTTATTTTGATCCTAAATGAGTATTTGAACATATATAATAAGTCTTAGGAACTCATTTGGCATTCCAAGAGGCGTTAAAAACCCATTTCGCGTTAAAACAAAGTCATTATAACTAGTTTTGCCGAAATTGAACCATTAAAAGGCTTTTTTGGCTGCGAAGCGACTCTAGCAAAGTTGTTGTGATCCCAAATGTGTATTTAAACATATTATATATAAATCTTGGGACCATTTGGAGATGTAACAAAACTTAAAAACTCACTTCGCCCTAAATCTAAGTGCTTACAATAAGTTTTAGGTAAATGGAGCCTTTAAAGGGCTTTTTTGGCTCCGAAGTGACTCTAGCAAAGTTGTTTTGATTCTACACGAGTATACGAACATAAATGTTATTATAATAAGTCTTAAGGACTCATTTTGAGCTTCAACAAGCCTTAAAAAGTCGCTACGCGCAAAAACTAAGTCCTTTTTACAAGTTGTGCCAAAATCGAGCCTTTAAAGGGCTTTTTTGGTTCCGAAGTGACTCTAGCAGAGTTGTTTTGATCCCAAAAGTGTATTTAAACATATAATATATTATAATAAGTCTTAGGGACTCATTTGGAACTCCAATATGCTTTAAAAACTCGATTCGCGCTAAAACAAAGTCATTACAAGTAGTTTTGCCGAAATCGAGCATTTTAAGGGCTTTTTTGGTTCCGAAGTGACTCTAACAAAGTTTTTTTGATCCCAAATGTGTATTTAAACATATAATTTATTATAATAACTCTTAGGGACTCATTTGGAGCTCTAACAAGCTTTAAAAACTCACTTCGCGCAAAAACGAAATGCTTATAACCAGTTTTACCTAAATCGAGCCTTTAAAGGGCTTCTTCGGCTCCAAAGTGTGTCTAGCAACGTTATTTTGATCCTAAATGAGTATTTGAACATATAATGTATTATAATAAGTCTTAGGAAATCATTTGGCATTCCAAGAGGCGTTAAAAACACATTTCGCGTTAAAACAAAGTCATTATAACTAGTTTTGCCGAAATTGAACCATTAAAAGGCTTTTTTGGCTGCGAAGCGACTCTAGCAAAGTTGTTGTGATCCCAAATGTGTATTTAAACATATTATATATTATAATAAATCTTCGGGACTCATTTGGAGATGTAACAAAACTTAAAAACTCACTTCGCCCTAAATCTAAGTGCTTACAATAAGTTTTAGGTAAATGGAGCCTTTAAAGGGCTTTTTTGGCTCCGAAGTGACTCTAGCAAAGTTGTTTTGATTCTACACGAGTATACGAACATAAATGTTATTATAATAAGTCTTAAGGACTCATTTTGAGCTTCAACAAGCCTTAAAAAGTCGCTACGCGCAAAAACTAAGTCCTTTTTACAAGTTGTGCCTAAATCGAGCCTTTAAAGGGCTTTTTTGGTTCCGAAGTGACTCTAGCAGAGTTGTTTTGATCCCAAAAGTGTATTTACACATATAATATATTATAATAAGTCTTAGGGACTCATTTGGAACTCCAATATGCTTTAAAAACTCGATTCGCGCTAAAACAAAGTCATTACAAGTAGTTTTGCCGAAATCGAGCATTTTAAGGGCTTTTTTGGTTCCGAAGTGACTCTAACAAAGTTTTTTTGATCCCAAATGTGTATTTAAACATATAATTTATTATAATAACTCTTAGGGACTCATTTGGAACTCTAACAAGCTTTAAAAACTCACTTCGCGCAAAAACGAAATGCTTATAACCAGTTTTACCTAAATCGAGCCTTTAAAGGGCTTCTTCGGCTCTAAAGTGTGTCTAGCAACGTTATTTTGATCCTAAATGAGTATTTGAACATATAATGTATTATAATAAGTCTTAGGAAATCATTTGGCATTCCAAGAGGCGTTAAAAACCCATTTCGCGTTAAAACAAAGTCATTATAACTAGTTTTGCCGAAATTGAACCATTAAAAGGCTTTTTTGGCTGCGAAGCGACTCTAGCAAAGTTGTTGTGATCCCAAATGTGTATTTAAACATGTTATATATTATAATAAATCTTGGAGACTCATTTGGAGATTTAACAAAACTTAAAAACTCACTTCGCCCTAAATCTAAGTGCTTACAATAAGTTTTAGGTAAATGGAGCCTTTAAAGGGCTTTTTTGGCTCCGAAGTGACTCTAGCAAAGTTGTTTTGATTCTACACGAGTATACGAACATAAATGTTATTATAATAAGTCTTAAGGACTCATTTTGAGCTTCAACAAGCCTTAAAAAGTCGCTACGCGCAAAAACTAAGTCCTTTTTACAAGTTGTGCCAAAATCGAGCCTTTAAAGGGCTTTTTTGGTTCCGAAGTGACTCTAGCAAAGTTGTTTTGATCCCAAAAGTGTATTTACACATATAATATATTATAATAAGTCTTAGGGACTCATTTGGAACTCCAATATGCTTTAAAAACTCGATTCGCGCTAAAACAAAGTCATTATAAGTAGTTTTGCCGAAATCGAGCATTTTAAGGGCTTTTTTGGTTCCGAAGTGACTCTAACAAAGTTTTTTTGATCCCAAATGTGTATTTAAACATATAATTTATTATAATAACTCTTCAGGACTCATTTGGAGCTCCAACAAGCTTTAAAAACTCACTTCGCGCAAAAACGAAATGCTTATAACCAGTTTTACCTAAATCGAGCCTTTAAAGGGCTTCTTCGGCTCTAAAGTGTGTCTAGCAACGTTATTTTGATCCTAAATGAGTATTTGAACATATAATGTATTATAATAAGTCTTAGGAACTCATTTGGCATTCCAAGAGGCGTTAAAAACCCATTTCGCGTTAAAACAAAGTCATTATAACTAGTTTTGCCGAAATTGAACCATTAAAAGGCTTTTTTGGCTGCGAAGCGACTCTAGCAAAGTTGTTGTGATCCCAAATGTGTATTTAAACATGTTATATATTATAATAAATCTTGGGGACTCATTTGGAGATGTAACAAAACTTAAAAACTCACTTCGCCCTAAATCTAAGTGCTTACAATAAGTTTTAGGTAAATGGAGCCTTTAAAGGGCTTTTTTGGCTCCGAAGTGACTCTAGCAAAGTTGTTTTGATTCTACACGAGTATACGAACATAAATGTTATTATAATAAGTCTTAAGGACTCATTTTGAGCTTCAACAAGCCTTAAAAAGTCGCTACGCGCAAAAACTAAGTCCTTTTTACAAGTTGTGCCTAAATCGAGCCTTTAAAGGGCTTTTTTGGTTCCGAAGTGACTCTAGCAGAGTTGTTTTGATCCCAAAAGTGTATTTACACATATAATATATTATAATAAGTCTTAGGGACTCATTTGGAACTCCAATATGCTTTAAAAACTCGATTCGCGCTAAAACAAAGTCATTACAAGTAGTTTTGCCGAAATCGAGCATTTTAAGGGCTTTTTTGGTTCCGAAGTGACTCTAACAAAGTTTTTTTGATCCCAAATGTGTATTTAAACATATAATTTGTTATAATAACTCTTAGGGACTCATTTGGAACTCTAACAAGCTTTAAAAACTCACTTCGCGCAAAAACGAAATGCTTATAACCAGTTTTACCTAAATCGAGCCTTTAAAGGGTTCGGCTCTAAAGTGTGTCTAGCAACGTTATTTTGATCCTAAATGAGTATTTGAACATATAATGTATATAATAAGTCTTAGGAACTCATTTGGCATTCCAAGAGGCGTTAAAAACCCATTTCGCGTTAAAACAAAGTCATTATAACTAGTTTTGCCGAAATTGAACCATTAAAAGGCTTTTTTGGCTGCGAAGCGACTCTAGCAAAGTTGTTGTGATCCCAAATGTGTATTTAAACATATTATATATAAATCTTGGGACCATTTGGAGATGTAACAAAACTTAAAAACTCACTTCGCCCTAAATCTAAGTGCTTACAATAAGTTTTAGGTAAATGAGCCTTTAAAGGGCTTTTTTGGCTCCGAAGTGACTCTAGCAAAGTTGTTTTGATTCTACACGAGTATACGAACATAAATGTTATTATAATAAGTCTTAAGGACTCATTTTGAGCTTCAACAAGCCTTAAAAAGTCGCTACGCGCAAAAACTAAGTCCTTTTTACAAGTTGTGCCAAAATCGAGCCTTTAAAGGGCTTTTTGGTTCCGAAGTGACTCTAGCAGAGTTGTTTTGATCCCAAAAGTGTATTTACACATATAATATATTATAATAAGTCTTAGGGACTCATTTGGAACTCCAATATGCTTTAAAAACTCGATTCGCGCTAAAACAAAGTCATTACAAGTAGTTTTGCCGAAATCGAGCATTTTAAGGGCTTTTTTGGTTCCGAAGTGACTCTAACAAAGTTTTTTTGATCCCAAATGTGTATTTAAACATATAATTTATTATAATAACTCTTAGGGACTCATTTGGAGCTCCAACAAGCTTTAAAAACTCACTTCGCGCAAAAACGAAATGCTTATAACCAGTTTTACCTAAATCGAGCCTTTAAAGGGCTTCTTCGGCTCCAAAGTGTGTCTAGCAACGTTATTTTGATCCTAAATGAGTATTTGAACATATAATGTATTATAATAAGTCTTAGGAACTCATTTGGCATTCCAAGAGGCGTTAAAAACCCATTTCGCGTTAAAACAAAGTCATTATAACTAGTTTTGCCGAAATTGAACCATTAAAAGGCTTTTTTGGCTGCGAAGCGACTCTAGCAAAGTTGTTGTGATCCCAAATGTGTATTTAAACATATTATATATTATAATAAATCTTAGGGACTCATTTGGAGATGTAACAAAACTTAAAAACTCACTTCGCCCTAAATCTAAGTGCTTACAATAAGTTTTAGGTAAATGGAGCCTTTAAAGGGCTTTTTTGGCTCCGAAGTGACTCTAGCAAAGTTGTTTTGATTCTACACGAGTATACGAACATAAATGTTATTATAATAAGTCTTAAGGACTCATTTTGAGCTTCAACAAGCCTTAAAAAGTCGCTACGCGCAAAAACTAAGTCCTTTTTACAAGTTGTGCCTAAATCGAGCCTTTAAAGGGCTTTTTTGGTTCCGAAGTGACTCTAGCAAAGTTGTTTTGATCCCAAAAGTGTATTTAAACATATAATATATTATAATAAGTCTTAGGGACTCATTTGGAACTCCAATATGCTTTAAAAACTCGATTCGCGCTAAAACAAAGTCATTACAAGTAGTTTTGCCGAAATCGAGCATTTTAAGGGCTTTTTTGGTTCCGAAGTGACTCTAACAAAGTTTTTTTGATCCCAAATGTGTATTTAAACATATAATTTATTATAATAACTCTTAGGGACTCATTTGGAGCTCCAACAAGCTTTAAAAACTCACTTCGCGCAAAAACGAAATGCTTATAACCAGTTTTACCTAAATCGAGCCTTTAAAGGGCTTCTTCGGCTCCAAAGTGTGTCTAGCAACGTTATTTTGATCCTAAATGAGTATTTGAACATATAATGTATTATAATAAGTCTTAGGAACTCATTTGGCATTCCAAGAAGCGTTAAAAACCCATTTCGCGTTAAAACAAAGTCATTATAACTAGTTTTGCCGAAATTGAACCATTAAAAGGCTTTTTTGGCTGCGAAGCGACTCTAGCAAAGTTGTTGTGATCCCAAATGTGTATTTAAACATATATATATTATAATAAATCTTAGGGACTCATTTGGAGATGTAACAAAACTTAAAAACTCACTTCGCCCTAAATCTAAGTGCTTACAATAAGTTTTAGGTAAATGGAGCCTTTAAAGGCTTTTTTTGGCTCCGAAGTGACTCTAGCAAAGTTGTTTTGATTCTACACGAGTATACGAACATAAATGTTATTATAATAAGTCTTAAGGACTCATTTTGAGCTTCAACAAGCCTTAAAAAGTCGCTACGCGCAAAAACTAAGTCCTTTTTACAAGTTGTGCCTAAATCGAGCCTTTAAAGGGCTTTTTTGGTTCCGAAGTGACTCTAGCAAAGTTGTTTTGATCCCAAAAGTGTATTTAAACATATAATATATTATAATAAGTCTTAGGGACTCATTTGGAACTCCAATATGCTTTAAAAACTCGATTCGCGCTAAAACAAAGTCATTACAAGTAGTTTTGCCGAAATCGAGCATTTTAAGGGCTTTTTTGGTTCCGAAGTGACTCTAACAAAGTTTTTTTGATCCCAAATGTGTATTTAAACATATAATTTATTATAATAACTCTTAGGGACTCATTTTGAGCTCCAACAAGCTTTAAAAACTCACTTCGCGCAAAAACGAAATGCTTATAACCAGTTTTACCTAAATCGAGCCTTTAAAGGGCTTCTTCGGCTCCAAAGTGTGTCTAGCAACGTTATTTTGATCCTAAATGAGTATTTGAACATATAATGTATTATAATAAGTCTTAGGAACTCATTTGGCATTCCAAGAAGCGTTAAAAACCCATTTCGCGTTAAAACAAAGTCATTATAACTAGTTTTGCCGAAATTGAACCATTAAAAGGCTTTTTTGGCTGCGAAGCGACTCTAGCAAAGTTGTTGTGATCCCAAATGTGTATTTAAACATATTATATATTATAATAAATCTTAGGGACTCATTTGGAGATGTAACAAAACTTAAAAACTCACTTCGCCCTAAATCTAAGTGCTTACAATAAGTTTTAGGTAAATGGAGCCTTTAAAGGGCTTTTTTGGCTCCGAAGTGACTCTAGCAAAGTTGTTTTGATTCTACACGAGTATACGAACATAAATGTTATTATAATAAGTCTTAAGGACTCATTTTGAGCTTCAACAAGCCTTAAAAAGTCGCTACGCGCAAAAACTAAGTCCTTTTTACAAGTTGTGCCTAAATCGAGCCTTTAAAGGGCTTCTTTGGTTCCGAAGTGACTCTAGCAAAGTTGTTTTGATCCCAAAAGTGTATTTAAACATATAATATATTATAATAAGTCTTAGGGACTCATTTGGAACTCCAATATGCTTTAAAAACTCGATTCGCGCTAAAACAAAGTCATTATAAGTAGTTTTGCCGAAATCGAGCATTTTAAGGGCTTTTTTGGTTCCGAAGTGACTCTAACAAAGTTTTTTTGATCCCAAATGTGTATTTAAACATATAATTTATTATAATAACTCTTAGGGACTCATTTGGAGCTCCAACAAGCTTTAAAAACTCACTTCGCGCAAAAACGAAATGCTTATAACCAGTTTTACCTAAATCGAGCCTTTAAAGGGCTTCTTCGGCTCCAAAGTGTGTCTAGCAACGTTATTTTGATCCTAAATGAGTATTTGAACATATAATGTATTATAATAAGTCTTAGGAACTCATTTGGCATTCCAAGAAGCGTTAAAAACCCATTTCGCGTTAAAACAAAGTCATTATAACTAGTTTTGCCGAAATTGAACCATTAAAAGGCTTTTTTGGCTGCGAAGCGACTCTAGCAAAGTTGTTGTGATCCCAAATGTGTATTTAAACATATTATATATTATAATAAATCTTCGGGACTCATTTGGAGATGTAACAAAACTTAAAAACTCACTTCGCACTAAATCTAAGTGCTTACAATAAGTTTTAGGTAAATGGAGCCTTTAAAGGGCTTTTTTGGCTCCGAAGTGACTCTAGCAAAGTTGTTTTGATTCTACACGAGTATACGAACATAAATGTTATTATAATAAGTCTTAAGGACTCATTTTGAGCTTCAACAAGCCTTAAAAAGTCGCTACGCGCAAAAACTAAGTCCTTTTTACAAGTTGTGCCTAAATCGAGCCTTTAAAGGGCTTCTTTGGTTCCGAAGTGACTCTAGCAAAGTTGTTTTGATCCCAAAAGTGTATTTAAACATATAATATATTATAATAAGTCTTAGGGACTCATTTGGAACTCCAATATGCTTTAAAAACTCGATTCGCGCTAAAACAAAGTCATTATAAGTAGTTTTGCCGAAATCGAGCATTTTAAGGGCTTTTTTTGGTTCCGAAGTGACTCTAACAAAGTTTTTTTGATCCCAAATGTGTATTTAAACATATAATTTATTATAATAACTCTTAGGGACTCATTTGGAGCTCCAACAAGCTTTAAAAACTCACTTCGCGCAAAAACGAAATGCTTATAACCAGTTTTACCTAAATCGAGCCTTTAAAGGGCTTCTTCGGCTCCAAAGTGTGTCTAGCAACGTTATTTTGATCCTAAATGAGTATTTGAACATATAATGTATTATAATAAGTCTTAGGAACTCATTTGGCATTCCAAGAAGCGTTAAAAACCCATTTCGCGTTAAAACAAAGTCATTATAACTAGTTTTGCCGAAATTGAACCATTAAAAGGCTTTTTTGGCTGCGAAGCGACTCTAGCAAAGTTGTTGTGATCCCAAATGTGTATTTAAACATATATATATTATAATAAATCTTAGGGACTCATTTGGAGATGTAACAAAACTTAAAAACTCACTTCGCCCTAAATCTAAGTGCTTACAATAAGTTTTAGGTAAATGGAGCCTTTAAAGGGCTTTTTTGGCTCCGAAGTGACTCTAGCAAAGTTGTTTTGATTCTACACGAGTATACGAACATAAATGTTATTATAATAAGTCTTAAGGACTCATTTTGAGCTTCAACAAGCCTTAAAAAGTCGCTACGCGCAAAAACTAAGTCCTTTTTACAAGTTGTGCCTAAATCGAGCCTTTAAAGGGCTTTTTTGGTTCCGAAGTGACTCTAGCAAAGTTGTTTTGATCCCAAAAGTGTATTTAAACATATAATATATTATAATAAGTCTTAAGGACTCATTTGGAACTCCAATATGCTTTAAAAACTCGATTCGCGCTAAAACAAAGTCATTACAAGTAGTTTTGCCGAAATCGAGCATTTTAAGGGCTTTTTTGGTTCCGAAGTGACTCTAACAAAGTTTTTTTGATCCCAAATGTGTATTTAAACATATAATTTATTATAATAACTCTTAGGGACTCATTTGGAGCTCCAACAAGCTTTAAAAACTCACTTCGCGCAAAACGAAAGTGCTTATAACCAGTTTTACCTAAATCGAGCCTTTAAAGGGCTTCTTCGGCTCCAAAGTGTGTCTAGCAACGTTATTTTGATCCTAAATGAGTATTTGAACATATAATGTATTATAATAAGTCTTAGGAACTCATTTGGCATTCCAAGAAGCGTTAAAAACCCATTTCGCGTTAAAACAAAGTCATTATAACTAGTTTTGCCGAAATTGAACCATTAAAAGGCTTTTTTGGCTGCGAAGCGACTCTAGCAAAGTTGTTGTGATCCCAAATGTGTATTTAAACATATTATATATTATAATAAATCTTAGGGACTCATTTGGAGATGTAACAAAACTTAAAAACTCACTTCGCCCTAAATCTAAGTGCTTACAATAAGTTTTAGGTAAATGGAGCCTTTAAAGGGCTTTTTTGGCTCCGAAGTGACTCTAGCAAAGTTGTTTTGATTCTACACGAGTATACGAACATAAATGTTATTATAATAAGTCTTAAGGACTCATTTTGAGCTTCAACAAGCCTTAAAAAGTCGCTACGCGCAAAAACTAAGTCCTTTTTACAAGTTGTGCCTAAATCGAGCCTTTAAAGGGCATTTTTGGTTCCGAAGTGACTCTAGCAAAGTTGTTTTGATCCCAAAAGTGTATTTAAATATATAATATATTATAATAAGTCTTAGGGACTCATTTGGAACTCCAATATGCTTTAAAAACTCGATTCGCGCTAAAACAAAGTCATTACAAGTAGTTTTGCCGAAATCGAGCATTTTAAGGGCTTTTTTGGTTCCGAAGTGACTCTAACAAAGTTTTTTTGATCCCAAATGTGTATTTAAACATATAATTTATTATAATAACTCTTAGGGACTCATTTGGAGCTCCAACAAGCTTTAAAAACTCACTTCGCGCAAAAACGAAATGCTTATAACCAGTTTTACCTAAATCGAGCCTTTAAAGGGCTTCTTCGGCTCCAAAGTGTGTCTAGCAACGTTATTTTGATCCTAAATGAGTATTTGAACATATAATGTATTATAATAAGTCTTAGGAACTCATTTGGCATTCCAAGAAGCGTTAAAAACCCATTTCGCGTTAAAACAAAGTCATTATAACTAGTTTTGCCGAAATTGAACCATTAAAAGGCTTTTTTGGCTGCGAAGCGACTCTAGCAAAGTTGTTGTGATCCCAAATGTGTATTTAAACATATAATATATTATAATAAATCTTAGGGACTCATTTGGAGATGTAACAAAACTTAAAAACTCACTTCGCACTAAATCTAAGTGCTTACAATAAGTTTTAGGTAAATGGAGCCTTTAAAGGGCTTTTTTGGCTCCGAAGTGACTCTAGCAAAGTTGTTTTGATTCTACACGAGTATACGAACATAAATGTTATTATAATAAGTCTTAAGGACTCATTTTGAGCTTCAACAAGCCTTAAAAAGTCGCTACGCGCAAAAACTAAGTCCTTTTTACAAGTTGTGCCTAAATCGAGCCTTTAAAGGGCTTCTTTGGTTCCGAAGTGACTCTAGCAAAGTTGTTTTGATCCCAAAAGTGTATTTAAACATATAATATATTATAATAAGTCTTAGGGACTCATTTGAAGCTCCAATATGCTTTAAAAACTCGATTCGCGCTAAAACAAAGTCATTATAAGTAGTTTTGCCGAAATCGAGCATTTTAAGGGCTTTTTTGGTTCCGAAGTGACTCTAACAAAGTTTTTTTGATCCCAAATGTGTATTTAAACATATAATTTATTATAATAACTCTTAGGGACTCATTTGGAGCTCCAACAAGCTTTAAAAACTCACTTCGCGCAAAAACGAAATGCTTATAACCAGTTTTACCTAAATCGAGCCTTTAAAGGGCTTCTTCGGCTCCAAAGTGTGTCTAGCAACGTTATTTTGATCCTAAATGAGTATTTGAACATATAATGTATTATAATAAGTCTTAGGAACTCATTTGGCATTCCAAGAAGCGTTAAAAACCCATTTCGCGTTAAAACAAAGTCATTATAACTAGTTTTGCCGAAATTGAACCATTAAAAGGCTTTTTTGGCTGCGAAGCGACTCTAGCAAAGTTGTTGTGATCCCAAATGTGTATTTAAACATATTATATATTATAATAAATCTTAGGGACTCATTTGGAGATGTAACAAAACTTAAAAACTCACTTCGCACTAAATCTAAGTGCTTACAATAAGTTTTAGGTAAATGGAGCCTTTAAAGGGCTTTTTTGGCTCCGAAGTGACTCTAGCAAAGTTGTTTTGATTCTACACGAGTATACGAACATAAATGTTATTATAATAAGTCTTAAGGACTCATTTTGAGCTTCAACAAGCCTTAAAAAGTCGCTACGCGCAAAAACTAAGTCCTTTTTACAAGTTGTGCCTAAATCGAGCCTTTAAAGGGCTTCTTTGGTTCCGAAGTGACTCTAGCAAAGTTGTTTTGATCCCAAAAGTGTATTTAAACATATAATATATTATAATAAGTCTTAGGGACTCATTTGGAACTCCAATATGCTTTAAAAACTCGATTCGCGCTAAAACAAAGTCATTATAAGTAGTTTTGCCGAAATCGAGCATTTTAAGGGCTTTTTTGGTTCCGAAGTGACTCTAACAAAGTTTTTTTGATCCCAAATGTGTATTTAAACATATAATTTATTATAATAACTCTTAGGGACTCATTTGGAGCTCCAACAAGCTTTAAAAACTCACTTCGCGCAAAAACGAAATGCTTATAACCAGTTTTACCTAAATCGAGCCTTTAAAGGGCTTCTTCGGCTCCAAAGTGTGTCTAGCAACGTTATTTTGATCCTAAATGAGTATTTGAACATATAATGTATTATAATAAGTCTTAGGAACTCATTTGGCATTCCAAGAAGCGTTAAAAACCCATTTCGCGTTAAAACAAAGTCATTATAACTAGTTTTGCCGAAATTGAACCATTAAAAGGCTTTTTTGGCTGCGAAGCGACTCTAGCAAAGTTGTTGTGATCCCAAATGTGTATTTAAACATATAATATATTATAATAAATCTTAGGGACTCATTTGGAGATGTAACAAAACTTAAAAACTCACTTCGCACTAAATCTAAGTGCTTACAATAAGTTTTAGGTAAATGGAGCCTTTAAAGGGCTTTTTTTGGCTCCGAAGTGACTCTAGCAAAGTTGTTTTGATTCTACACGAGTATACGAACATAAATGTTATTATAATAAGTCTTAAGGACTCATTTTGAGCTTCAACAAGCCTTAAAAAGTCGCTACGCGCAAAAACTAAGTCCTTTTTACAAGTTGTGCCTAAATCGAGCCTTTAAAGGGCTTTTTGGTTCCGAAGTGACTCTAGCAAAGTTGTTTTGATCCCAAAAGTGTATTTAAACATATAATATATTATAATAAGTCTTAGGGACTCATTTGGAACTCCAATATGCTTTAAAAACTCGATTCGCGCTAAAACAAAGTCATTACAAGTAGTTTTGCCGAAATCGAGCATTTTAAGGGCTTTTTTGGTTCCGAAGTGACTCTAACAAAGTTTTTTTGATCCCAAATGTGTATTTAAACATATAATTTATTATAATAACTCTTAGGGACTCATTTGGAGCTCCAACAAGCTTTAAAAACTCACTTCGCGCAAAAACGAAATGCTTATAACCAGTTTTACCTAAATCGAGCCTTTAAAGGGCTTCTTCGGCTCCAAAGTGTGTCTAGCAACGTTATTTTGATCCTAAATGAGTATTTGAACATATAATGTATTATAATAAGTCTTAGGAACTCATTTGGCATTCCAAGAAGCGTTAAAAACCCATTTCGCGTTAAAACAAATTCATTATAACTAGTTTTGCCGAAATTGAACCATTAAAAGGCTTTTTTGGCTGCGAAGCGACTCTAGCAAAGTTGTTGTGATCCCAAATGTGTATTTAAACATATAATATATTATAATAAATCTTCTGGACTCATTTGGAGATGTAACAAAACTTAAAAACTCACTTCGCACTAAATCTAAGTGCTTACAATAAGTTTTAGGTAAATGGAGCCTTTAAAGGGCTTTTTTTGGCTCCGAAGTGACTCTAGCAAAGTTGTTTTGATTCTACACGAGTATACGAACATAAATGTTATTATAATAAGTCTTAAGGACTCATTTTGAGCTTCAACAAGCCTTAAAAAGTCGCTACGCGCAAAAACTAAGTCCTTTTTACAAGTTGTGCCTAAATCGAGCCTTTAAAGGGCTTCTTTGGTTCCGAAGTGACTCTAGCAAAGTTGTTTTGATCCCAAAAGTGTATTTAAACATATAATATATTATAATAAGTCTTAGGGACTCATTTGGAACTTCAATATGCTTTAAAAACTCGATTCGCGCTAAAACAAAGTCATTATAAGTAGTTTTGCCGAAATCGAGCATTTTAAGGGCTTTTTTGGTTCCGAAGTGACTCTAACAAAGTTTTTTTGATCCCAAATGTGTATTTAAACATATAATTTATTATAATAACTCTTAGGGACTCATTTGGAGCTCCAACAAGCTTTAAAAACTCACTTCGCGCAAAAACGAAATGCTTATAACCAGTTTTACCTAAATCGAGCCTTTAAAGGGCTTCTTCGGCTCCAAAGTGTGTCTAGCAACGTTATTTTGATCCTAAATGAGTATTTGAACATATAATGTATTATAGTAAGTCTTAGGAACTCATTTGGCATTCCAAGAAGCGTTAAAAACACATTTCGCGTTAAAACAAAGTCATTATAACTAGTTTTGCCGAAATTGAACCATTAAAAGGCTTTTTTGGCTGCGAAGCGACTCTAGCAAAGTTGTTGTGATCCCAAATGTGTATTTAAACATATTATATATTATAATAAATCTTAGGGACTCATTTGGAGATGTAACAAAACTTAAAAACTCACTTCGCCCTAAATCTAAGTGCTTACAATAAGTTTTAGGTAAATGGAGCCTTTAAAGGCTTTTTTTGGCTCCGAAGTGACTCTAGCAAAGTTGTTTTGATTCTACACGAGTATACGAACATAAATGTTATTATAATAAGTCTTAAGGACTCATTTTGAGCTTCAACAAGCCTTAAAAAGTCGCTACGCGCAAAAACTAAGTCCTTTTTACAAGTTGTGCCTAAATCGAGCCTTTAAAGGGCTTCTTTGGTTCCGAAGTGACTCTAGCAAAGTTGTTTTGATCCCAAAAGTGTATTTAAATATATAATATATTATAATAAGTCTTAGGACTCATTTGGAACTCCAATATGCTTTAAAAACTCGATTCGCGCTAAAACAAAGTCATTACAAGTAGTTTTGCCGAAATCGAGCATTTTAAGGGCTTTTTTGGTTCCGAAGTGACTCTAACAAAGTTTTTTTGATCCCAAATGTGTATTTAAACATATAATTTATTATAATAACTCTTAGGGACTCATTTGGAGCTCCAACAAGCTTTAAAAACTCACTTCGCGCAAAAACGAAATGCTTATAACCAGTTTTACCTAAATCGAGCCTTTAAAGGGCTTCTTCGGCTCCAAAGTGTGTCTAGCAACGTTATTTTGATCCTAAATGAGTATTTGAACATATAATGTATTATAGTAAGTCTTAGGAACTCATTTGGCATTCCAAGAAGCGTTAAAAACCCATTTCGCGTTAAAACAAAGTCATTATAACTAGTTTTGCCGAAATTGAACCATTAAAAGGCTTTTTTGGCTGCGAAGCGACTCTAGCAAAGTTGTTGTGATCCCAAATGTGTATTTAAACATATTATATATTATAATAAATCTTAGGGACTCATTTGGAGATGTAACAAAACTTAAAAACTCACTTCGCCCTAAATCTAAGTGCTTACAATAAGTTTTAGGTAAATGGAGCCTTTAAAGGGCTTTTTTGGCTCCGAAGTGACTCTAGCAAAGTTGTTTTGATTCTACACGAGTATACGAACATAAATGTTATTATAATAAGTCTTAAGGACTTCTTTTGAGCTTCAACAAGCCTTAAAAAGTCGCTACGCGCAAAAACTAAGTCCTTTTTACAAGTTGTGCCTAAATCGAGCCTTTAAAGGGCTTCTTTGGTTCCGAAGTGACTCTAGCAAAGTTGTTTTGATCCCAAAAGTGTATTTACACATATAATATATTATAATAAGTCTTAGGGACTCATTTGAACTCCAATATGCTTTAAAAACTCGATTCGCGCTAAAACAAAGTCATTATAAGTAGTTTTGCCGAAATCGAGCATTTTAAGGGCTTTTTTGGTTCCGAAGTGACTCTAACAAAGTTTTTTTGATCCCAAATGTGTATTTAAACATATAATTTATTATAATAACTCTTAGGGACTCATTTGGAGCTCCAACAAGCTTTAAAAACTCACTTCGCGCAAAAACGAAATGCTTATAACCAGTTTTACCTAAATCGAGCCTTTAAAGGGCTTCTTCGGCTCCAAAGTGTGTCTAGCAACGTTATTTTGATCCTAAATGAGTATTTGAACATATAATGTATTATAATAAGTCTTAGGAACTCATTTGGCATTCCAAGAAGCGTTAAAAACCCATTTCGCGTTAAAACAAATTCATTATAACTAGTTTTGCCGAAATTGAACCATTAAAAGGCTTTTTTGGCTGCGAAGCGACTCTAGCAAAGTTGTTGTGATCCCAAATGTGTATTTAAACATATAATATATTATAATAAATCTTCGGGACTCATTTGGAGATGTAACAAAACTTAAAAACTCACTTCGCCCTAAATCTAAGTGCTTACAATAAGTTTTAGGTAAATGGAGCCTTTAAAGGGCTTTTTTGGCTCCGAAGTGACTCTAGCAAAGTTGTTTTGATTCTACACGAGTATACGAACATAAATGTTATTATAATAAGTCTTAAGGACTCATTTTGAGCTTCAACAAGCCTTAAAAAGTCGCTACGCGCAAAACTAAGTCCTTTTTACAAGTTGTGCCTAAATCGAGCCTTTAAAGGGCTTCTTTGGTTCCGAAGTGACTCTAGCAAAGTTGTTTTGATCCCAAAAGTGTATTTACACATATAATATATTATAATAAGTCTTAGGGACTCATTTGGAACTCCAATATGCTTTAAAAACTCGATTCGCGCTAAAACAAAGTCATTATAAGTAGTTTTGCCGAAATCGAGCATTTTAAGGGCTTTTTTGTTCCGAAGTGACTCTAACAAAGTTTTTTTGATCCCAAATGTGTATTTAAACATATAATTTATTATAATAACTCTTAGGGACTCATTTGGAGCTCCAACAAGCTTTAAAAACTCACTTCGCGCAAAAACGAAATGCTTATAACCAGTTTTACCTAAATCGAGCCTTTAAAGGGCTTCTTCGGCTCCAAAGTGTGTCTAGCAACGTTATTTTGATCCTAAATGAGTATTTGAACATATAATGTATTATAATAAGTCTTAGGAACTCATTTGGCATTCCAAGAAGCGTTAAAAACACATTTCGCGTTAAAACAAATTCATTATAACTAGTTTTGCCGAAATTGAACCATTAAAAGGCTTTTTTGGCTGCGAAGCGACTCTAGCAAAGTTGTTGTGATCCCAAATGTGTATTTAAACATATAATATATTATAATAAATCTTCGGGACTCATTTGGAGATGTAACAAAACTTAAAAACTCACTTCGCACTAAATCTAAGTGCTTACAATAAGTTTTAGGTAAATGGAGCCTTTAAAGGGTTTTTTTGGCTCCGAAGTGACTCTAGCAAAGTTTTTTTGATTCTACACGAGTATACGAACATAAATGTTATTATAATAAGTCTTAAGGACTCATTTTGAGCTTCAACAAGCCTTAAAAAGTCGCTACGCGCAAAAACTAAGTCCTTTTTACAAGTTGTGCCTAAATCGAGCCTTTAAAGGGCTTCTTTGGTTCCGAAGTGACTCTAGCAAAGTTGTTTTGATCCCAAAAGTGTATTTAACATATAATATATTATAATAAGTCTTAGGGACTCATTTGGAACTCCAATATGCTTTAAAAACTCGATTCGCGCTAAAACAAAGTCATTATAAGTAGTTTTGCCGAAATCGAGCATTTTAAGGGCTTTTTTGGTTCCGAAGTGACTCTAAGAAAGTTTTTTTGATCCCAAATGTGTATTTAAACATATAATTTATTATAATAACTCTTAGGGACTCATTTGGAGCTCCAACAAGCTTTAAAAACTCACTTCGCGCAAAAACGAAATGCTTATAACCAGTTTTACCTAAATCGAGCCTTTAAAGGGCTTCTTCGGCTCCAAAGTGTGTCTAGCAACGTTATTTTGATCCTAAATGAGTATTTGAACATATAATGTATTATATTAAGTCTTAGGAACTCATTTGGCATTCCAAGAAGCGTTAAAAACACATTTCGCGTTAAAACAAAGTCATTATAACTAGTTTTGCCGAAATTGAACCATTAAAAGGCTTTTTGGCTGCGAAGCGACTCTAGCAAAGTTGTTGTGATCCCAAATGTGTATTTAAACATATTATATATTATAATAAATCTTCGGGACTCATTTGGAGATGTAACAAAACTTAAAAACTCACTTCGCACTAAATCTAAGTGCTTACAATAAGTTTTAGGTAAATGGAGCCTTTAAAGGGCTTTTTTGGCTCCGAAGTGACTCTAGCAAAGTTGTTTTGATTCTACACGAGTATACGAACATAAATGTTATTATAATAAGTCTTAAGGACTCATTTTGAGCTTCAACAAGCCTTAAAAACTCGCTACGCGCAAAAACTAAGTCCTTTTTACAAGTTGTGCCTAAATCGATCCTTTAAAGGGCTTCTTTGGTTCCGAAGTGACTCTAGCAAAGTTGTTTTGATCCCAAAAGTGTATTTAAACATATAATATATTATAATAAGTCTTAGGGACTCATTTGGAACTCAATATGCTTTAAAAACTCGATTCGCGCTAAAACAAAGTCATTATAAGTAGTTTTGCCGAAATCGAGCATTTTAAGGGCTTTTTTGGTTCCGAAGTGACTCTAACAAAGTTTTTTTGATCCCAAATGTGTATTTAAACATATAATTTATTATAATAACTCTTAGGGACTCATTTGGAGCTCCAACAAGCTTTAAAAACTCACTTCGCGCAAAAACGAAATGCTTATAACCAGTTTTACCTAAATCGAGCCTTTAAAGGGCTTCTTCGGCTCCAAAGTGTGTCTAGCAACGTTATTTTGATCCTAAATGAGTATTTGAACATATAATGTATTATAATAAGTCTTAGGAACTCATTTGGCATTCCAAGAAGCGTTAAAAACCCATTCGCGTTAAAACAAAGTCATTATAACTAGTTTTGCCGAAATTGAACCATTAAAAGCTTTTTTGGCTGCGAAGCGACTCTAGCAAAGTTGTTGTGATCCCAAATGTGTATTTAAACATGTTATATATATAATAAATCTTGGGGACTCATTTGGAGATGTAACAAAACTTAAAAACTCACTTCGCCCTAAATCTAAGTGCTTACAATAAGTTTAGGTAAATGGAGCCCTTAAGGGCTTTTTTTGGCTCCGAAGTGACTCTAGCAAAGTTGTTTTGATTTCACACGAGTAAACGAACATAAATGTTATTATAATACGTCTTAAGGAACTCATTTGAGCTTCAACAAGCCCTTAAAAAGTCGCTACGCGCAAAAACTAAGTCCTTTCTTACAAGTTGTGCCAAAATCGAGCCTTTAAAGGGCTTTTTTGGTTCCGAAGTGACTCTAGCAGAGTTGTTTTGATCCCAAAAGTGTATTTAAACATATAATATATTATAATAAGTCTTAGGGACTCATTTGGAACTCCAATATGCTTTAAAAACTCGATTCGCGGCTAAAACAAAGTCATTACAAGTAGTTTTGCCCGAAATCGAGCATTTTAGGGGCTTTTTTGGTTCCGAAGTGACTCTAACAAAGTTTTTTTGATCCCAAATGTGTATTTTTAACATATAATTTATTATAATAACTCTTAGGGACTCATTTGGAACTCTAACAAGCTTTAAAAACTCACTTCGCGCAAAAACGAAATGCTTATAACCAGTTTACCTAAATCGAGCCTTTAAAGGGCTTCTTCGGCTCTAAAGTGTGTCTAGCAACGTTATTTTGATCCTAAATGAGTATTTGAACATATAATGTATTAGATTAAGTCTTAGGAAATCATTTGGCATTCCAAGAAGCTTAAAAACACATTCGCCGTTAAAAACAAAGTCATTATAACTAGTTTTGCCGAAATTGAACCATTAAAAGGCGTTTTTTAGGCTGCGAAGCGACTCTAGCAAAGTTGTTGTGATCCCAAATGTGTATTTAAACATATATATATTATAATAAATCTTAGGGACTCATTTGGAGATGTAACAAAACTTAAAAACTCTCTTCGCCCTAAATCTAAGTGCTTACAATAAGTTTTAGGTAAATGGAGCCTTTATAGGGCTTTTTTTGGCTCCGAAGTGACTCTAGCAAAGTTGTTTTTGATTCTATCACCGAGTATACGACTTAAATGTTATTATAATAAGTCTTAAGGACTCATTTTGAGCTTCAACAAGCCTTAAAAAGTAGCTACGCGCAAAAACTAAGTCCTTTTTACAAGTTGTGCCTAAATCGAGCCTTTAAAGGGCTTTTTTGGTTCCGAAGTGACTATAGCAAGTTGTTTTGATCCCAAAAGTGTATTTAAATATATAATATATTATAATAGTCTTAGGGACTCATTAGGAACTTCCAATATGCTTTTAAAAACTCGATTCGCGCTAAAACAAAGTCATTATAAGTAGTTTTGCCGAAATCGAGCATTTTAAGGGCTTTTTTGGTTCCAAAGTGACTCTAAGAAAGTTTTTTTGATCCCAAATGTGTATTTAAACATATAATTTATTATAATAACTCTTAGGGACTCATTTGGAGCTCCAACTAGCTTTAAAAACTCACTTCGCGCAAAAACGAAATGCTTATAACCAGTTTTACCTAAATCGAGCCTTTAAAGGGCTTCTTCGGCTCCAAAGTGTGTCTAGCAACGTTATTTTGATCCTAAATGAGTATTTGAACATATAATGTATTATAATAAGTCTTAGGAACTCATTTGGCATTCAA